>CM046943.1:130849073-132049073 GCA_025698515.1 Gossypium sturtianum | reverse complement strand
AGAAAGTGAAGGATTAGACGAACCCAGTCCAATACAAGGAAACGAGGTAGAAAAAGGTAAAGCTGAGGTAACACAAGAAAAGCCAAAACCGGTAATCAAGGAGTACCAACCTCGCATACCATATCCTGAAGCGTTAACGAGAGACGACACAGAGGAACAGTTTGGTAAGTTTCTTAAACTTTTAAAGAAATTACATATTAACTTACCGCTACTCGAAGCCCTTTCACCAGATGCCAGATTCGAGGAAATTTTTAAAGCATCTCTTGATGAACAAACGCAAATTAGACGAGGATCCACATGTGGAATTAAACGCAGATGCTCAAGAATGTTACAAAATAGACTACCACAAAAGCTAAAAGATCCGTGGAGTTTTACAATTCCATGTTTAATTGGTAGACTAACTATTGATAATGCGTTAGTCGATTTAGGGGCAAGCATAAATGTCATGCCTTACAAATTGTTTAAACAATTAGGTCTAGGAAACCCAAACAAACTAGGATGAGCATTCAATTAGTCGATAAAACCGCTAGAATTCCTAGGGTATTATCGAAGATGTTCTTGTAAAAATTGATGATTCATTTTCCCAAGAGATTTTGTTGTCTTAGACATGGATGAGGATAATTCGATCCCCTAATTTTAGGAAGACCCTTTTTAGCAACGCTAGGACTAAAATTGATGTTGATGCAGAAGAACTCATACTTTGTGTAGGTAATGAGACAGTCACCATCAAGGCTCTTGACTCGGCTAGAACATCGAATAATCAAGGTGAGAACATAAATTCTACCGATAACCATTTGGTTAACCCCTATTTTCAAGAAGCACCACCAAAGAATACAACTGAACCCGATCCTAAACCCCAAGCCAACAAGGAAGTAGTTCATGAAGATCGAGGGATTCAGTTCGATGATCTAGATGAGTGGAAGACTCACTTCAAGGAGAAATTAGGGATACACGACGAAGAACCGAAACCACACAAGGTAAAATTGAAGGAGCCCTCAGAAGAGCTCATAGGAACAGCAAACCACTTTAAAATAGGAGACCAGGTGCTGTTAGACGAGGCAGATCCTCGAATATCTCTTCCAGACCCTAACACAAACAAAGAAATACCTTTTAGGGTAACCAGTGTTTTCCCATACGGAACAGTCGAGGTAAGTAATCCTATTTTTGGTACTTTTACTATAAACACATCTTGACTTAAATCTTTTCACGAGGATACAAATAATAGCATGAGGAAAGACTTTCAACACCTCAAACCACCCTGACAAACGAGAGGAGAGTCTAGCTTAAGACTATAAACGAGCGCTTCTCGAGAGGCAACTCGAGCTCTAACCCCATTAACTTTTTATTTTTTTCTTATTCTATCTTTTCCTTTCTTTATAATATCTAGCTTTAAACTAACAAGGGGTGCAGAATTCCAGGCCACACGGCCTCACACACTACCGTGGTCGTGGCGTGTGTACCTCAAGAATCTTGGTACTAACATGACAGGATGGTACAAGTCAGAGCAACTAAATTTCGAACTCACGGACTCAACCACTCCCCCACGGGCACCGACAAAGTGGCACGGCCGTGCCTCATAACTATGTGAAGCTACTGACTTGCCAACCACGGGCTGAACACGTCCGTGCCTTAAAACCGTGTCAACATACTGACTTGTCAAACACAGGCTAGACACGAGCGTGGGGTAACCAACACGCCCTAGAACACAACCGTGCGAGGCGGCCGTGTGAATCGACACACCCTCAACCCACGGGCGTGGGAAACTGCCAGACTTGAAATTTTATTTAAACACCATGCCCCTCTCCTTTCTCTTCTCAACCCACTCTCCTTCTTTCTTCTCTCTTTCTTTCTTTCTTTTCTCCCTCTTTCCTTTTCCATTTTCCTAATAAATCCTTAGACTCTTGAGCTTCAACAACATCATATCCATGGCAAAGAAACATAAAAGGCCAATCACAGTTCCTCAAAGGAGACCGATTCACATGAGTTCATGCCGACAGCTTCATCCAAACAACAAGCCAAGGGTCTTTGAGACCATTTATCTCTTGTTTTACTCTACCGTTCTCCTTTATTTTCCTTCTCTTTAACTATTTTACGCTTAATTTAGTTTATTTTATCTCGCTTCTTAGTGTCGATTCTAAAGGCTGCTGGGGAATCACACCACCTTGACCACCGCCAGCACCACCACAGCCGTAGAAATCACACCCACCTCGCGAACCATCTACCAATAAGGATTCTCAAGCCCCTTTATCTTTTAGCATTAGTTTAATTCAATTTCTATTTTCTTTCTCTTTACCTTTCTTGTCTTTAATTATATATTTAGTTTATTTTAAATTTGTCTTAATAAATCCTGGCTAATCCTCCACGAGTTTCCCAATTTCTTCATCTAGCGCAGGATCGGCATCCAGACCAGCCCCTCCAACTTATCTTTTACCACGACCACTGCCAACACGAAGATGTCATCCATAATTCAGGGAGTTTCACTTCTCTCCATAACTTATGATTTGATTACTATGATATTACCTATCTTTGTACATTGAGGGCAATGTACATCTTAAGTGTGGGGGGGTGAATCTTAGACGTGCCAAATTTTTTTCATTATTCTCAAAATCCTGAATTTAGTCTTATTTTTAAGTAATTTTCTCATATTACTAATTAGGATGAAATTTCCATGATTTATGATTTTTATTGATATGTTTTAGAGTAAGTCATTGATAATTGTGCATTGATGATTAAAATTGAAGAATACTAAAGAATCAAGCATGATAAGTCTATTTTTCAAAATTAAAATTTTCTAGGATGTTGAACTAAATCTGAATATTATCTTGAAGTTTGAAATTTATGAGGTTGATGTCAAAAATACCCATAATTTTTGTGAGATTTTGAGCCTTATAGAGCATATATTTTTTTTCTTGCTCACTTTTTGATTATGAGTATGTCAACACTGATCTGTTATTCTAGAACTTGCATCGATTATACATGTCGAGACCACACTTTTTGATTTGATATACAGAGATGATAAAGGCACCTAGGATTTAACCCACTTACTCCACTAAAAACCCACCTTTATAACTAACCCCTAGTGAACCCCTTTGATCCTAACAACCCTTTTTATTGACTCACCCACTAATATTAACCCAAAACCCTTTGTATATTTGTTATCACCATTCCTTGACTCCCTTTTTGTCGAGATTTGATTTTGAGCAGTCGCCTAACTATGTTCTATATTTCAGTTGTTAAAGTTCTTTATTATTACTTAGTTTGTTCTTAAAAAAACGAAGTATATTCATTATTAGTTTTTATTAGTTATGTGATTAAGTGAGCTTATACGATTGAATTCCAAATATTGAAGAAGAAGCTCGTATTATTAGTTTCAAAGTTTCAATTCATGTAATTATTTATCAGTTCATTTTTTCTAGTTAGGTAATTTATCAATTCAATCTCGATTCTAACCTTTTAATTCAGCCTTTATCCACACCTTAACCCTAGCCCTATTACAACCTTGTCAAAGACCTTTTGATTTGTGCATCATCTCATATTATAGTGGTGGAGACTTGATTTTCAGGCAAGCCTATGGATTAACTTTTCATGTTCGACTTTTGAGTGCCTAAATTTTGAACCTTAAACACTTTGAGTGATTTGAGTGGATCTTTTGTGAGAATGTCAAACCTTGTCGATTTCGAATTAAAGGTAATTATTTAGATAAGGGGAGACACCTATATTTTCGAGCTACAAAATCTATAACTTAGATTGTTTGAATTTTTAGAACTCTTTAAGTTGAATTATCCATGTATAAATTATCTATGAATTATGATAAAACATTGTTGATAGGAATTATGAATTATAGAAAGTTCATTTTAATTGTAAGTTGAGAATTTTGCTTGAGGACAAGCAAAAGCTTAACAGTGGGGGCATTTGATAAACCGAAATAGTAACATATTTTAATTCCACATTTAGTATGCTTTTGGATGATTTATCCCTTGATTTATGTAAAAAGATGCTCTTAATCCTTTCTTTTCATGTCTTATACCCAGGAAAGCACCCAAGGATAAAAAGAACGAGAAACGGGCTCAAAACGGACCAAAATGGGCCAAAGAAGAAATCGACACGGCCTGGACCTTAGCCCACACGGACCGTGCCTCACTGATCATCTAGAACACGGTCTTCCCTTGATTCACACGGCCGTGCCTCATTAAAGAAGTCTGAGCACGGCCTGGCCACGATCCACACGGGCGTGTGCCATGACCGTGTCCCTGTCACTGGAAAGAGCAATTTCACTCGGATTTGAATACTTAGGGAGAAAGAAACGTATTCCAAGAGCCTATATAAACCCCCTAAGGGTCAGCTGAAAAGGGCGGTGAGCTAGGCCAAGGAGCCAAGCCGAAAAGGTCAGAGTTGTGGGAATCACTCGAAGGTAGCCAGTTGATCCATCTCAAGAAGCCGGATTCTACTCAAGACGGGCGGATCTCTCCTTCAATTCCTTCAGGGAGTTTTAGGGATTTCTTATGTTTTGTTTTATCTTTTCTCTTGAGATGTTTTCTTATTTAGTTATGAACTAAATCCTTCAGATACCTGAAGGGGATGAAACCTATGATGAATCTTGTTATTATTTTCTAAATTATATGATAAATACTTAGTTTGTTCTTAATTATGTGAGCTTTATCCAAATGTAATGTGCTTAGGTGGAGGAGGAATAGACCCTGCCTAAGAGGAGATCTAGCATAATTAAACGGAGTTGATCGCACGCCTAGAGATAGGGTGACGAGATTTTGCCTGATTAGGGTGAAACCTAATATGGGAGTCCATAGATCGATTTCATCGCTATTCTAGGGGTTATTATAAGAGAATGAGAGTTCCACTAGTTAACCTAGGGTTAGACGTTATTCGCCTCGAGAGAGGGTTTAATATACGTTAGGGAGTCTTACGGATCAAACTAAGTAAATAAAATCATATGGTTCAGTGATAGATAACAAGTGAAGTCTAGGTGGATTCTTCCTGAGGGTATCATCTAAATCAACCGAGTTTTTCTAAAAGTTATCTCCCAATTTTAGTCTTTTTTCTTCTTTGTGTCCTTAGCTTAGTAGTTCGTTAATTTTAGATTAAAAGCAACTTCACTTATTTTAGGTTAAATAATAAAAAGAAAGTTAGTATTAGTACTTTTAGTTCCTTTGGGTTCGATAATCCGGTCTTGCCTAAGCTATACTACTGTTCGATAGGTACACTTGCCTTTAATCGTTGTCAGAGTTAGTTTCCAGGTTCGATCGTTCTTTTTATAAATTTTAAAGCTCTGATTCACAGTGATCACACACATAACATATATAATTCAATAATCACATAATTATTCATTTCATAACACTTAGACATAATTTAACAATTCGTATTATATCTGAACTTACCTCGGACGTAGAAATACCGAGACTAGTCGTTCAATCGAGCACTTTGTCTTTGCCTCGATCTCGATCCGAATCTCTCCTTTATTGGTCTATACATATTCAAATTTAGCTCACTTATTCACCAAATCATTCAATTTAATCCAAACACACATATTTAGGGAATTTTACAAAATAGCCCTCACATTTTCACATTTCGACACTTTAGTCCCTATTTCATAAAATCATCAAATACACATAATTTCATTTCACCCATGCCTAGCCGAATTCTCCTTATATCCATACAAGCCCACACATTTCATTTATTTCACATTTTAGCCCTCCAATTTTTTATTTTCACAATTTAGCCCAAATTACTCAATTTCATCAAAAATTCAAAGACAAACTATGTTAACCCAACATTAAGCTTTCATATTCCACCAACCAACAACACAAAGTTCACATATTCATCAATGGCACATCCCAAAATCTTCATCAAATTCTAAAATTAAAGCATGGGTTTGATAGAACACAAAGCAACGATCACAAAAACGTAGAAATTATCAAAAACCGAACAAATTTCGTACCTCAATCAAGATCACAAGTGTGCCGAAATGTTAAAGGTTCCAAGCCCTATCTTTCTTTCAATTTTCGGTGAAGAGATGTAAAAGATGAACACAAAAATCACTTTGGTTTTATTTAATATACATTAATTCATATTTTACCATTTTACCCTTAGTTAAAACATTATAATATCATTCATTTAATGGCCATTTATGTCCATCTCCACTGCCAAAGGGCTAATTACCACATAAGGACTTCTCATTTAATAAGCCATGCCAAATAGACACTTTAACAATCAGCACACAGCTTTTACATTTTATGCGATTAAGTTCTTTTTGCTAATTAAGCACACAATCGATAAAATTTTCACATAGAACTTTCACACATGCTCAATCACATATTATAAAAACCAAAAATAATATTAAAATATTTTTTCCGACCTCAGATTTGTGTTCCCGAAACCACTATTCCGACTAGGGTCTAAAACGGGCTGTTACAACTCTCCCCCCTTAGGGATTTTCGTCCCTGAAAATCTTACCAGTGAGTAAGTTCGGATATTGCTCTCTCATAACTTCTTCAGGGTCCCACGTAGCCTTTTCAACCCCGTGTTTATGCCACAACACTTTCACTAAAGAAATTCTTTTGTTTCTCAATTCTTTGATCTCACGTGCCAGAATTCGAATCGGTTCTTCACTATACGACAAATCTGACTGATTCTCAACCTCAGTAGGAGCAATTATATGCGATGGATCAGATCTGTACCGTCGAAGCATCGATACGTGAAACACATTATGAATTTTCTCTAACTCAGGTGGCAACAACAATTTATAAGCAACTAGCCCAGTTCGTTTTATGATCTCATACGGCCCGATGAATCTCGGACTCAACTTTCCTTTTCTGCCAAACCGAAGTATTTTCTTCCACGGAGACACTTTCAAAAACACTTTATCACCGATCTGAAACTCAATATCTTTTCGTTTTAAGTCTGCATAAGACTTCTTACGATCTGACGCTGCTTTCAAACTGTCACGAATCACCTTCACCTTCTGCTCAGTCTCTTTTATCAAATCGACCCCGTGTATCTTATTCTCACTAAGCTCAGTCCAATTCAATGGAGTTCTGCATTTACGGCCATAAAGAGCCTCATATGGTGCCATTTTGATGCTAGATTGAAAACTGTTATTGTACGCAAACTCAATCAACGGCAAATGTTTTTCCCACGTACTTTCAAACTCAAGGATGCAACATCTCAACATATCTTCAAGAATCTAAATAATCCGCTCGGATTGACCATCCGTTTGAGGATGAAATGCAGTACTGAAATGCAATTTTGTGCCTAGAGCCTCTTGTAATTTCTTCCAAAACCGCGAGGTAAATCTCGGATCTCTGTCAGACATAATGGATAATGGTACCCCGTGTAGTCTCACAATCTCGAAATATACAATTCGGCTAACTTATCAAGCGAATAATCTGTTCTCACCGGAACAAAATGAGCTGATTTCGTCAATCTGTCAACTATCACCTAGATTGCATCTTTCTTTCTAGGAGATAAAGGCAATCCCGACACAAAGTCCATCGTGATTCTCTCCCATTTCCACTCAGGAATCATAATCAGTTGTAACAAACCGGATGGAACTCGATGTTCAAATTTTAACTTGTTGACATACTAAACATCTCGAAACAAACTCTGAGATATCCCGTTTCATACCATGCCACCAATAAAACTGTTTCAGATCATTATACAATTTCGTACTCCCCGGATGAACAGCAAAACGACTATTGTGAGCTTCGTTCAAAATCAACTGAATCAACTCTGAATTTCTCGAAATACAAATCCAATCTCAGAATCTCAAACAATCATCATTATCAACTCGAAATTCTAAATCAGAATTCAAACCACATTGAGCTCGTTTTGTCATCATCTCATTATCACTTTTCTAAGCATCACAAATCTGACGTATAAACATCGGCCTCACTTTCAACTCAGCCAAAACCAAACCATCATCACACAGATCTATTTGAGAACTCATTGCTCGTAAAGCAAATAAAGACTTTCGGCTCAAAGCGTCAGCAACAACATTAGCTTTTCCCGGATGATAATCAATTACTAATTCATAGTCTTTTAGTAATTCTAACCATCTCCGCTGTCTCAAATTTAATTCTTTCTAAGTCATCAGATATTTCAAACTCTTGTGATCAGTATAAACGTGACATTTCTCACCAAATAGGTAATGACGCCAAATCTTCAATGCAAATACAATTACGGCTAATTCGAAATCGTGTATCGGGTAGTTCTTTTCGTGTGGCTTTAACTGTCTCGAAGCATAAGCTATAACCTTGCCCTTTTGCATCAACACACAGCCCAAACCATTCAACGATGCATCACTGTAGACTATGAATTCTTTACCCGATTCTGGCGGAACTAACACTGGTGCTTCTGTCAACAATGTTTTCAACTGCTCAAAACTTTGCTGACACCTTTTGACCACTCAAATTTAACATCCTTCTGTAGCAATTTTTTCAACGAAGTCGCAATCATCGAGAAGCCTTTCACAAACCGTCTATAATATCCCGCTAGTCCTAGAAAACTACGGACTTCAGACACATTTCTCGGAGGCTTCCACTCCAAAATAGCAAAAATTTTGTTCGGATCAACTCGTATACCAGATGCTGACACAATATGTCCCAGAAAACCAACTTCATGCAACCGGAACTTACATTTTCTAAACTTTGCATACAATTGCTTCTCACGCAGAGTCTGTAACACAATTCTCAAATGCTCGGCATGTTGCGTTTCATCACAAGAATAAATCAAAATGTCATCAATAAACACCACGACAAATGGATCTAAATACGGTCTAAATATCCGATTCATCAAATCCATAAACACTGCAGGAGCATTCGTTAGTCCAAAAGGCATAACTAAGAATTCATAATGTCCGTACCTCGTTCTAAAAGCAGTTTTCGGCACATCTGATTCTTTAACTCGTAGCTGAAAATATCTCGATCTCAAATCTATCTTAGAAAACACTGTAGCTCCTTTCACCGATCAAAAAATCATCGATTCGCGGTAGAGGATATTTATTCTTTATCGCCACCTTGTTCAACTCGCTTCAGAATCAATACACATCCTCATAGTGCCATCTTTCTTTTTCACAAACAACACAGGAGCACCCCAAGGCGAGAAACTCGGTCGTGCAAATCCTCTATCGGTCAACTCTTGTAACTGTGACTTCAACTCTTTCAATTCTGTCGGTGCCATTTTATATGGAGGTATCGAGATAGGAGTCGTTCCCGACACTAAATCAATACCAAACTCAACTTCTCGTATCGGAGGTAATCCCGGTAATTCCTCAGGAAACACATCTAGGAACTCACATACCACAGGCACAGATTCAACTTTCTTTTCTGTCACTTTTGTATCTATCACATACGCAAGATAAGTTTCGCAACCCTTTTTCACATAATTCAAAGCTTTCATCGATGATATAACTGCCGGTAACCCATTCAAATCACTAGATTCAATTCGAACTATCTCACCATTCTGACTTCTCAAATCAATAATCTTTCTTTTACAATTCACAATAGCATTATGCAAAGTGAGCCAATCCATACCCAGAATTATATCAAATTCATCAAATGGTAGCAGCATCAGATTAGCCGGAAAATAAATATCTCGAAACATCAATGGACAGTTCTTGCTTACTTTATCTACCAAAACACCCTGACCTAAGGGGTTCGATACTCTAATCACGAATTCAGCAGACTTAACAGGTAGAGTCTTACTAGATACTAGATTCACACACACATACGAATGAGTAGATCCTGGATCTATCAATGCAATCACATCAGTATCAAATAGAGTAAAAGTACTAGTAATAACTTCTGGAGATGATGCTTCTTCTCGTGCATGAATAGCGTAGGCTCGAGCAGGTGCTCTCGCCTCGGATCTCACAGCTGTATTCGTCATCCCTCTCTGACTACCACTTACATTTTCGGTGTTTTTGGGTGGTCTACCTCTAGCTGTCACATTACTCGATCTCGCATTCTGTACATTGTCTTTCTCAGCTAACTCTGGGCAATCACGAATGAAATGGTCTCGTGATCCATATTTATTGCAAACTCTATTATTATACTTGCCCCAGCATTCTCCAACATGTCGTCTCCCACACTGTCTATACTCAGGCTTGTTGCTTTTAACACTTCCAACACTTGATTCAATCAGAGTTTGAGTTCTTGGACCAACACTTTGTCTCATACGATCTCTACTCAAATGTCCAAACGAAGCATTTGAACGATTACTTGCATCTCTAAACCTCTTCGTCAAAGGTTGAGATGACTTACTCATCGATCTTTTTCTTTCATCTCTAGTCCTCGAATCTGCTTTCTTCTTTTCTTTACTAAGCTCATTAGCTTTGAAGGCTCTTTCAACTAACACTACAAATTCATTTAAATCTAGTATTCCAACCAACAATTTAATGTTTTCATTCAGCCCTTCAACAAAGCGTTTGCACATAGTAGCTTCAGTTGAAACACATTCTCACGCGTATTGGCTCAATCTCACAAACTCCTGTTCATACTCCGTAACTGACATACGACCCTGTTTCAGCTCTAGAAACTCTTTACGTTTCTGATCTATGAATTGTTGACTGATATACTTCTTTCAAAATTCAGCTTGAAAGAAATCCCAAATGATTCTCTCTCTCGGAACCACGGATATCAACGTTTTCCACCAATTATATGCCGTATCTCTCAACAATGAAATAGCACATTTTAAGCATTCATCAAGATTCAATGACATCTCATCAAACACTCGGATTGTATTCTCGAGCCAAAACTCAGCTCGCTCAGCATCGTCATCAACGGTGGCTCTAAACTCTTCAACCCCGTACTTTTAGATTTTATCCACAGGAGGTTTACTCAATCGGATCGGATCTGAAACTTGTGGCACAACAGGTACTTGTGGGGGTGGAGGTTGTTGAGTAGCCGGATTCATTCGAACGAACTCTGAAAACCACTCACTCATCATTTGGAAGAAGGCTTGCTTAGCCTCTCCCCCGTGACTACTAGCTATCGGCCTAGATTCGGCCGACGCTGTCCCTTGAGCGGGAGCAGGAGCATTGCTCTCTACATCATCAACAACTGCTCGATTGGGATCCATTTGCTATATAAAAACACATTTTTAAATGTCAGGATTCATCACACTATCACAATTATATATATCGCATGTATAGCTAGACCCACACGCACTACGTTAGTCCTAGAATGTACTAAACCGCAACTCTGATACCAAGAAAATGTAACACCCCTTAACCCGTAACCATCGCCAGATTAGGGTTAAGGAGTATTACCGAACAAACAAAAACATTTACAAACATTTTACAACACAAAGTATATCATCATTCAAACGTATCACGATATATACAAATAGTCCCTTATCAAGGTCTACGAGACCATAAACACGTGTTAGAAAGGGGTCGGGACTAAACCGAACACATACAAAAATTTCTGAAAATCAAACATTTTTCCAAGCTACAGAGGTCACACGCCTGCGTGTGGGTAGGCCATGTGCCCCACACGGCCTCAGACACGCCCATGTGTCCAAGCCGTGGCAAAACAGGGCATACCTACTGACTTGTCCACACGGCCTGAGACACACTTGTGTGTCTCACCCGTGGTCGACACTAACTTGTACCACACGGCCAGTCACACGCCCATGTGTCCAGCCCGTGGTCGAGTCTGACTTTTTTGAATTACAAACTTGAAAAACACGATCGAGCCACACGCCCGTGTACTCAACCGTGTGGGCAATTATAGGCCATTTTCAAGACCAAATTACCATACACACTTTGAAATCACCTACAAGCCTCAATTCATATGCATTTATACCTCAAATAAGTTTATCTAAAATACCAATTTCACATCCAAAATCATATAAGTCAAGCATCATGCAATTCATATCACCTTTTCATATTTATACCACATTTCTCATCAACCAAATTAAACATGAAACATACATATCAATTTCCACTAACTTATACCATGTTGATCATTCACATAACCCACACATATGAACCAACATCATTCAACTTCCAAGCCACATCACATGGCAAAGCTTATACACATCAAATCATGCCATATCTACTAGCCTATACATGCCATATTCAAATATATACATCTTCCAAAAGTACCAAAATAGATAGCCGATAGTGTGATTGAGTCGATGACGATCCCCGGATCCGAGCTAGCTTTAAAGACACTGTAAAATAGAGAAACACTTCACACAGTAAGCTTTTAAAGCTTAGTAAGTTCGTAATATAATACATCTAAATCAATGATTCAATTACAATATACAAATTAATCCATCACATAGATCAACTCATAAATATGTACCATATCATCCATAGCTAATATACTCACTCAACCATTCATAAATCCATTTACAATTTCATCGACCACATAGGTTCAATACGTACCTTGGCCAACACTTAGTTATTCACCATTCATGCCATTCAATGCTCAATACTTTATTTTGATCAACCTTTGTTATTCACTCGATTTATTCACACACTTAGTGCAAAATATATAGCCGAAGCTTAAGTATCATCGCACACTTTGTGCCTTTACATCAAAACGAATTTATCTCGGTATTGCACACACAGTGCCAATCAATAAAGCTGATGCTTCCATTACTTCGCACACATAGTGCTATTCACCTCTGTCTCGATTTTATTTACGCACACTTCGTGCCACATTTCTCAATTTCACACATAACATATCTAATTCAATAATCACATAATTATTCATTTCATAACACTTAGACATAATTTGACAATTCGTATTATATCCGAACTTACCTCGGACGTAGAAATACCGAGACTAGTAGTTCAATCGAGCACTTTGTCTTTGCCTCGACCTCGATCCGAATCTCTCCTTTCTTGGTCTATATATATTCAAATTTAGCTCATTTATTCACCAAATCATTCAATTTAATCCAAACACACATATTTACGGCTTTTTACAAAATAGCCCTCACATTTTCACATTTCGACACTTTAGTCCCTATTTCATAAAATCATCAAATACACATAATTTCATTTCACCCATGCCTAGCCGAATTCTCCTTATATCCATACAAGCCCACACATTTCATTTATTTCACATTTTAGTCCTCCAATTTCTTATTTTCACAATTTAGCCCAAATTACTCAATTTCATCAAAAATTCAAAGACAAACTATGTTAACCCAACATTAAGCTTTCATATTCCACCAACTAACAACACAAAGTTCACATATTCATCAATGGCACATCCCAAAATCTTCATCAAATTCTAAAATTAAAGCATGGGTTTGATAAAACACAAAGCAACGATCACAAAAACATAAAAATTATCAAAAACTGAACAAATTTCGTACCTCAATCAAGATCACAAGTGTGCCGAAATGTTAAAGGTTCCAAGCCCTATCTTTCTTTCAATTTTCAGTGAAGAGATGTAAAAGATGAACACAAAAATCACTTTGGTTTTATTTAATATACATTAATTCATATTTTACCATTTTACCCTTAGTTAAAACATTATAATTTCATTCATTTAATGGCCATTTATGTCCATATCCAATACCAAAGGGCTAATTACCACATAAGGGCTTCTCATTTAATATGCCATGCCAAATAGACACTTTAACAATCAGCACACAACTTTTACATTTTATGCGATTAAGTCCTTTTTGCTAATTAAGCACACAATCGATAAAATTTTCACACAGAACTTTCACACATGCTCAATCACATATTATAAACACCAAAAATAATATTAAAATATTTTTTCTGACCTCAGATTTGTGGTCCCGAAACCACTGTTCCGACTAGGGTCTAAACCAGGCTGTTACAGGTTTTGTGTCAATGTTAGCCAAAAAAATCATAAAACATAGATTATTATCGAATTCCATTCAAATCAGAACCAATCACAATATCAAGCACATTTTACAATTTATTTAATTTAGTCCCTAAATTCGGGACAAACATAACATTCGATTTAGGCCTTCAGATTAAAATCCGATTTCACATATATTCATTAGGGACATTCTACATTCTATTCCTACTGAAATTTCATAATATTTTTTAATTTTATTCAATTTGGTCCTTAATGTACAAAACTTGCAATTAAGCTTTACAATTTAGTCTTTTTCTTAAACTAAGCTTAATTTCTATCAATTTAACACCTAAATCATTCAATTCTCAAAAATAAAATCTCTTCAAAACTTCAACAATTGATCAAATTGATCCTTGAGTTAGCTTAATCAAGTTTCCAAGATAAAGAAATCTATAAATATTAATGAAAATGGCTAGGGACTTACTTGAATTAAGGACCTAAAGCTTCAAAAACCTAACAATGGCGTCAAGCACTTCTTCTTTTCTTATAATTGATTGGAAAATATGAGTTTATCTCTCCTTCCACCGAAATTCAACTCATATATTAAGATTAATTTGCTAATTAACTTAATTAACCATATTTTAATTAAACAAACCTTAATTTCTTAAGTTTATGGCCATATAATCATACCGTCCACTAACACTCACTTTAACATGGTCTAATTATTGTTTTGAACCTTTGGTTAATTGCAACTTTAGTTTCCAAGCTATTTCCTAATTAAAAATCTACAATAATTAGACTTTACAATTTAGTCCCTAGGCCCTAATTAATCACAATTTCGACTAAATTGACTATCCAAATTTCAATTCATCTATATAATAATTTGGTAACTATCTTTATTTAATATTTACAGACTTGACTTACGAAAACAAGGTCCTGAAATTGTAATTTTTGATACCACTAGAAACCAGATTGTTACAAAATAGGACATTGACGTAACACAACACAGGATTAGATCAATCCAATGTGAATTCAAACCAAACCTCCTAATCATGTCATCAAGAAAATGCCACTCAACCCTGTCATAAGCCTTGCTCATATCCAACTTTAGAGCAAACAATCAATTATTATTTGTATTACGTCTTTTAAAATTGTGAAGGACCTTATATGCGACAAGAATGTTATCTGAAATAAGTCAACTTGGCACAAAAGCACTCTAGGCTTCATCGATAAAAATGTCTAACACTAACCTAAAACGATTAACAATAACTTTGGAGAGAATGTTATAGAGATGGATAGGTCGAAAGTCAATCCTACTTGTAAGATCACATTTTTTGGGAATAAGCACAATATTTATTTTATTTATATCATTCAAAACTATATCTCCATTCAAAGAGGCCAAACATTAGTTACCAACATTCGTACCATTAATGTGCCAAAAATTCTGATAAAATATAGCAAGAAACCATCATTACTTGAAGCTTTGGTGGGGCTTATACTTTTATCAGTGGCAAGAATCTCTTTTTTTTTTAAAAAAAGGAGCATAAAGAAATTAATTCATCTCATCAGTAATCGAATGCCGCACTCCTAATAATAAATGCGCTAGGTCTTGTCGACTTTGGCTAGTGAATAAATCCAGGAAATAATTCTCTGCAGTACATAGCATAATATCACCATTCTTCTGATGAACGTTAAATTCATATTCCAGCCTACAAATTTGATTGATGCGCTTATTTTTGGACGCAAAATTGTGAAAAAATATTGTGTTCCTATCGCCTTTAGTCAGCAAATTTATCTGCACCCTTTGTTCCCAATAACTTTCCTCTTTGTCAATTCTAAATTCATGGTAATCCTTAAGTCAGTGAGTTCATTCAAAACATCAATATTCGGATCCATATCATTCAAATTTGAAAGTCGTTTCTACATATGTGTCAAATGACGCTATCTAATTCCCACCATATTTCTACTCCATCTATTTAATTTTGCTTCTAAAATCGAAAGTTTGATCGGCACATCCCCATCATTGTTGTCCTACACACGTCTAACCTCTTCCTCTATAAATGCCTCCAAAATCCAACTCGCCTCAAATCTAAACCTCTCTTGCTGTAACACCCCAAACCCGGCCCACACACTACATCCAGATCTGGTATGTCACTTGAGTGATTTTGCAAAACATGTCGCATTTTGGAAAATGATTTCTAGGTTTAATCATTAATACCGAAAACTTAGTAGTTTATTAAGTCATATAAGATATAAAGTTATAAATTGCCTTGGTGAATTTTAATTAAAATCCAAAAAAAAAAACCTTGTACATGTCTTAGCTTAATTTTAATCATAAAAATTAAAATGTCTAATAATTAAACCCAACTTAAACCCAAAAACATAAATAATAGTCTAGTGGCCCATGGCCTTATTACAACGAAATATAAAACCCACTTAAGACAAATTTCTTAAAAAATAAATAAAATAAAGTCTTTTTCTAATCCTCAAGACTTCATCGCATGGCCACCTTGCTCTCCTCTCAAATTTCCGGTCCGATGCACTAAGTGCTACACAAATTGTTAAAATAATAGGGTGAGTCGCGAGACTCGGTGTGTGTAACCCACATGCACCATTAGATTTGGGCCTTAGCCCCACGTAACATATATCGTAATATATTATAACAGTAAATTATGCAAAGCCCAACCCAACTCCTAGGTTTCCAACCGCTACACACCACCCTTACCGCCAATCACACCATTGGGGATTTCTACAATCAACCCACACCGCTACACACCATCGATGGCGCTCATGCTGCAGCTTAGTCGCTCATCGTCAAATCGTGACAAAGTCACCAGTGAAAATGGCATAAGCCACGAGAAAGAGTTGTGACAGAGTCACCAGTGAAATGGCATAAGCCACCATAATGATCACTTCCCTTTCATCAATCACCCAACCCCAAGCATATATAAAAATAGACATATAAAACATATCGCTTTTAATGAAACATTCATCGATGAATGGCAAAAATCACTAACTCGATATTTAGCCTTTACCCTTCTTCTCGGGTTTCCAAACGTTATGCCGGATTTCAAAGATTTAACAGAGTATAGCAGATTTATTACACATATACATATATATATATATATATACAATCAATCTAATGGTGTGAAAAGTTACACACCGTTATCGCTAAGTACTAAACTCTTAGTCGGTATCCTTGCTATCCGGATTTATAACTTGGTTCAACCAAAAGCCGGAAAATCACGAAAAATTGACCTCCCTATAATCGGCCAAAGGTTAGTAAATCCCGAATTTACACACTAAAATCAATAGATCTCCTTACCTTGAAATCCCAAAAGTGACACGATTCGGGCATTACTGAACTTATGACTTAGAGATCTACACGATTGACTCCTCTTCGATCCCTAATGCCAAAAAATAAGAGAAAAATAAGAGATTAGTTCCTAAATAGCCATTCAACTAGGGACTTTAAAAAGCCGAGAAAGATTTGGTTTTCTAAAATCAACACTTACCTAAAGTTTCCTTCAGATTTCGGCACAAGTAGGCACCCCAGACTGATTTCGGCACACAGAGAAGACTAGATCTCACGATTTCGGCTTTTATGAAAAATCTCGAAAAAGATAACCTATTGCGTTTTCGACTTTTTTTTCTTTTAGAAGATCCAGGTGGTATGTTTCGACTAACAAGGGAAAGTGAGAAGAGAGTAAAGAGAGGCTTGATGATTCGGCTAAGGTGTCTCAAAGAGATGAGAAAGAGAGGATTCAGCCAACTGAAGAAAAAGAAAAGAGAGGGAGAATAGAGTAGAAATTTTGGCAGAGAAAAAAGAAAAGATGGGAGCTTTAGCAGCAATTTTGGCACCCCCCTCTGCATATAGAAAACCGATTCCTCCCCTTAACAGAGATTGATTTTCGGCCAACACTGCAACACCTGATAGCTCCTATCCCTTTTCCCTTATCTCAATCATTATCTCTCAAAAATAGCCCCTAATTATCACCAACTCCTTCTCCCTTTATCCGCTTAATATCCACACAATAAAAATCCCTAAATTTTTACCTTGTTGTCATCCCCCTTAGTCCCTTATGAGTGCCGAATTTGGCCCTATAACTTGGGCTCCAGCAGCCAAAATTTGGGCCCTCCTCATGTACTAGTGACGCCAACTATAGCTCCTCATCATGTGCTCCTCATCAAGTGGGCCACAAGCCCAATATGTCAATTAAACTACTAAAACTTTAATTCAAGCCCCTAGAGTGTCTAAACAAGATATTTAATCAAAGCCTCAGCCCAAACCTGAGCCCCATTTGCACATCCAACCCTTAAATTAATATTTTAAGCATACACTACACAAAATGCACAAGCCCATAAATTCAGGATGTTACACTTGCACCAACTTCGAGCCTCTCTTCCCAGCGTCAAAACTAGTATCAATTAATAGCTAGTAATGATATGAGAAAGAGTGACATAAGTGCTGAACACAAGTGTCTAGGGAAATAACTCTCCAGCTAATGGTAACCACCCTTCGATCCAAGCATTCTCTAATATTCGAATTCGGTAATCAGCCCCTTTCCTAAGTAAACAACTGACCCATAAAACCAATATTAGACAACCCAGAATCCTCCAATGCATTCCTGAACACCTCCATTTGCTTTTCTTCACATAGCAGTCCCCCTTTCTTCTCAAAAAAAGAAAAAATAATTTCATTAAAAATTAAATGCATAAAACATACTTATATATTTTTATTAAATAATAATACATTATTAATATTATATTTTATTAAATTTATAATATTGTTTATAGTATAGTTGTTTACTTTCGTTAACTTATATTAGTTATATAACTACAATAAATATGATTTTATTAGTTTATCTCATCAAAATAATTATATATGCCTTTTAATATTTTTAATTATTAAACAATTTTTTATTGAAATAAAGTAATAGAAAAAAAAACAAATTTTAGTGCTACAAGAAATATGAATAATTTTGCCTGACAATATTTTCTTTCAAAAATAAAAATAATAAAGAAAAATGAAAGTGCATTGTAGGAAAAAAAAGGCTAGTGAAAAAATAAAAGGACTAATTGACTAGAAAAAACCTATTTGCAAAAAAAATATATATATATATATATTACGAAAATGGGTCGTTTTGTTAAAATATTACTAGAAAGGCTCAATTTCCCTAAAACGCACAGAGTTGGAGTCGTTTTCAGGGGAAACAAAGAAAAGTGCATCCAACTCAACGTTTTTTTCCCTGGTGACCACTAAAACGTGCTCATGCCTGCACGCTTTAGTAAAGCGCTTCCAAGTAGACACGTTTTTGCCCATGTTTTCCCAGTGCCAATTAGGGTTTTTTAATTTTTAAGTGTTTAGGTCTAGGGTTAGGGTTTATGGTTTATAAAATTAGGGTTAAGGTTTATAAAATTAGGGTTTAGATTTTTTTAAAATTTTAAGTGTTTAAGTTTAGGGTTTTATTTAATTTTACGGGTTTAGGGGTTCTAAAAAAATAATTTGTATAAGATGGGTTCTAAAAAATAATTTTTTTGGGATGAGTTTTGAAAAAATAATTTTGACGAGATGGGTTGAGTTTTGTAGAGAAAAAAGGCTCTAAGTAGGATGCACAGTCAGCAAACGTATTGTAAACGCTTCCAGTTGGATGCCTTTTTCAGTGCTACTGCTTCTAAGAAAATAAATTTGAGATGGTTCTAAAAAAATATCTTGGGATTCTCGGGATGAGGTTTGTGAAAAATGCCTCGAATAGTGGGGGTTGAGGTTTGTAGATGAAAAACGCTTCAAGCAGGATGCACTGTCTGGGGCATTTTATAGAAAGGAGTGAAATGCTATTCCTTAGGCTATAAATGACCCATATTTTAGCCTATAGTGGCATAAGTTGGAGAAATAGAAATTAAAGAAGTTCAGAAGAATAGAAGTTAGGGTTGAAGGTATAAGTTGATTTTTCGTGTTAATATTTATATGAAGCATTATATTTATTGCATAATGTTTTGATTTTTTGTGTTAATTTTTTCGTGTTTCGAATTTCTCTCGACAGATAAATTGGTTGAAAATGAGTGGATGAATTAGAGCTATTATTTATTACGACAGTGAGGTTTGTGACACCGAAAACGACATGATTTTTTATCGAAGAACACAATGCGACTAGCTTTTAACCAGAACATAGAGTTGACAGAACTTCGTAAAAGAATTTGGTAAAAAATCTTCGAATCTATGGAAATAAGAGTTTCATCTATTAAGTATCAATTTTGTGTTTCGGTCGATCCCGTGAGATATGACTTATTTGATATCAAAGGTGCTTAGGACTTGGAGGCGATGGTGCAGATGCACCTCGAAAATGGATCATTGTTTCTTGAGTTATATGTGAAATTTTCAAGACCAGATGAAGGACTTGCGACTTCAACATCTCTTCCTGTTCGAGAGGCGAGAATAGTTGAAATTGTCGATAGTACAACCACTTTGTTAGAAAATTTCCATTATAATATCTTGGAATCATCAATGGGAAGACACTCATCTGTCTCAGCCTTAGATTTCAATCGTTGGAGGCAGAACACCGAACCACCAGGTTTTGGTGGTAGAATGGAATACACGACCTCTGTACCACACTCAATTAGTGGATGAGACATGCATCTCGGTGGGTCGATGTTTGACGCTGGAAATACTTACTGGGAATGACTTTATCTTCCAATGGTTGGCAACCGACATATGATTTTAACGTTCCGAACCGTACACGAGAATGGATGATGTACTCCCTACGACGTCCACTGGTAAGGGGACCTCCAACATGGCAGATGTTGGTGGGTCGGAAAACGAAGATGGCAATGGATCTAATATGGATCCAACCTGGGAGCCCAGTGTCGACAGTTTAGAAGTTGCATTATTTTCTGAACCGGAGTCTGTTCCAACTAAACCTGAAGATGGTGATGGGGTGTGTAATGCCCCAAAATTTTAATTTTTGATTTCGTGTATGTGTGACACACAATGTCTATCTGCTTCAGTGGTTATGTGTTCTGGGTGTGTCTGAGAGGTCCCAAGTTCAAGCCTTACTTGGGCAAATTTTGGTATTTTTATAAATAAAGCCTTAACCTTGTGCAAAGGGCTTAAGTTTAATTGTTGGTAAGTTTATATCAGAATGGGCCTGCTGGTCTAGTGGTTAAGTGGAGTGCTGGAGTGTTGGAGGTCCAGTGTTCAATTCCCTGTGATGGTGTGGAGACAGTATTTTTGCTCCAATTTCGGCTAAGAGTTGTGGCAAAATTCTGAGTAGTTGTGTTTTAGTGGGTTAATAGGGAGTGATTTTAGGAGATAATTGGGGAGAGGTTATCAGGAAATAATCTGATTATGTTTTTGTTGCAAAAAAAAGTAGAGTTTCGATTTTTTCTCCAATTCCCCAAACTTTTTCTGACGTTTTCTTCTTCTTCTTTTTTTCCCTCATCTGCCGATTCTTTTCCCCTAGTTGTTGCCAAAATTTCCATTATTTTTCCCCTTCCGTTTCTTTCTTTTTTTTCCAATTGATTCGGTTGTTCATCGTTGGTTGTGCGTGTTCGGTAAGTAACGGTTTTGTCTATTGTTAATCGTTCTTGGTTAACCTCTAAAAGGGGGATTCCTTTTTGGTGTTTAGGAGTTAATCAATGGGCTGGTGGTTTTGAATCGATGCTGTGGTTGTGCGAAGTCGTGGTTACTCAAGCGAGGTAAGGGTTTGCTAGGTTTTTAGTTGAGTTCCTTCTGAAATTGGTTGATTAAAAACGAATTAAGTGATTAATCTGGAGATATGTTGGTCGATTTTTAGGTTCTGGAGGCTTAGTAGTGCTTACGCATCAGAAACGATACCAGGTGTGTACCCGAAACGCAGAAAATGGGATTCAGAAAAAAGCCAAAATTGCTTGCTGTCAAGAAATAAGAGAAATAAGAGAAAATGATGTGAAAAATTGTAGAGAAAGGAAATAAGGGTGTTATAAACTTGGAAATCAACATTTTGCACTAAAATAGTTTTGGACAACAGCAGTAGTCTGACTTTGAAAAATCATCAAAAATAGTGGGAATTGAGTTAGAGGTTGAATAAAATATGACATTAAATTTTATTGAGTCTAGTTTTTCATGGAAGAAACAGTGTAAGAAATGGAATTGTAAATCATAAGATATAATAAATTTTGTGAGACAATGTCAGAATGATTTTGGGTTCCCCTGTTCTGACTTAGGAAAATCATAAAAAATTTTAAAAAAAATAATTAGGGGCTTAAATTTATATTTTTAAATTCTTAATGAGTCTATTTTCAAGAGAAATAAATGGAAACATCATCTAAATTCCGTACTAAGAGATAAATAATTTTTAGTAAGGAAAGGATGAAGCTGTCAAACAGCAGAATAGGGATAACTTTAAAGATTTTAATGTACTTATTTGGTAAACTATAAATTCTAAAATTTTATGGTAGAAAGGTATTTGAGTCTAGTTTCAAAAAGATCAAGCGGATCTTAATTTGGAATTCTGTAGCTCAAGATATAAATAATTTAGTGATAATGACTCAAGTAGACAACTTTGAATGAACATATAAGTAAATAGTGAAAACATATATGAGTATTGAGCTAGCATGGGTTACTTTAAAAATGGATCACACGCCAAGGCCAATTTGGGCGAGTGGGCCACACGGCGCAGGGGCCCATTTTTACCGAAATGTTTTTTAAGTTGCATGGGTCGCCCAAGTCGACTGTGAACCTACTGTAGGGTCGGTAAGCGCTACTTAGAACCCTAAGTGTGTGAAATTGACTGAATGATATCTGTACTGGGCATGCTAATATCTGAACTGAATATATGTACTGAAATTGCATAATAGCATGTCATCCATTGTGTGTTGCATTGCATTGGGTTGGAGGTTGTTATTCGAAGGAAGTGTATTGAAAGACTTTAAGCCTAATTTACTGGCAGCTCAACTGCAATCTACTGTATTGTGCCGCATTCGGTACTACTTGGAGTGTAGGGATAGGTGGGTTGATTATATCCCCACATAGAGTGTAGGGTTGGACAGAGATGGTGTGTAGAGGCTGGTTGGGTAGGATTTTGCTACTGCATAACTGCGTCTGCTACTGATATTGTGATGGGCTAAGGCCCTACTGCATTTTTGACACTGTAATGAGATGGGCTAAGGCCCAAACTGTCACTGATACTGAAAAGGGCTTAGGCCCAAGACTATTCAACTGTGCATTGTGAATACTGATTGTTTATTTGTTTCTACGGGATTACACACTGAGTTTACGTAAACTCACCCTTTTTGTTTAATGTGCAAAGGTAATCTCTAGACTTAAATAGATCGGTGCGACGGAGGACTCATCGGTGACCACAGTAATTTTTGGACTTCATGGTTTTCAATTTACAATTTATGATTTGATTATTATTGATTATTTGGGTTGTAATTTAAGGACCCTCTGGGACTTTGGTTTTAAATTTGGGTTTTTATTTATTTATTTTACTTTATGGATTTATACCTGCTGGCCGTAGGAAATTCGGTTTTCAAAAAGTTAAAGTAATTTCTAAATGCATGATCATCTAGACTGTTTTATTAAAGCTTCCGCAATGAGGGATGTTTCAAAAAAATGGTTTAAATGAATAAAGACGACTTCCTAAGTTCTAACAAAGGTTTACTAAAGATAATAACATGGAATGCTTTCATCATAACAATGAGGTTTCAAAAACACTATCGTGTGACATTGCCAGATACGGCCATAACGTCTAGGTCGGGTTTGGGTGTTACAGGGTGAAAATGAAGAAGAAGAAGATCCACGATTCACGGCATACTCACCGCCAGCCCACATGCATAATTTTGATCTTTCGGTAGAGGATGCATACACTCGAGGTATACAATTCCATTATCCGTCAATTCATATCCAGTAGTACCATCTAGGTACACTCTCGAGCCACATGTCATACAGCAGAATTACCAGTCCAGGCTAAATTCTAGCTGTAGCACATATACTCTAAGGGCATTGTCAGATTATCAGTCCAGGCTAAATCCTTGTATGACAAAGAATTCCCTATAGAGTTCAATCTGGATTACCAGTCCAAGCTAAATCCTAATTGAAAACACATATGCTCGAGAGCTCATTTTGGATTACCTGTCCGGGCTAAACCCTTTCTACAACACATGCAGTTATATCAGGAAAATTACATTTATCCAATCGGAATTCAAGATTCAAACAGATTTTAACCCCTTTTTAATCATTTTACATCATATACATATTTCATGCTTCACAATGTTCATGCTTAATGTACATATAATTCACATATCACATTTCATACAATTCAACAATCAAATCCACACATATATTCATGCTTATTTAAGTTATACGAACTTACCTTGATAATTGTTCGTATATACTAATCCGAAGCTTTCTCTTTTCCTCGATCTTTCTCTTTGTTTGGTATTTCTGGATCTATATAAATGAATTTAATCATCAATTTAATATTTTCCATATTCAATTGAACCCAATTCACATTCTAGGCAAAAGTACCATTTTGCCTCTAAACTTTTAATTAATTCCAATTTCGTCCCTAGGCTCGAAAATTGAAATTCATGCAATTTACTCCTTATTCCAAGCCTAATCAAAATTATAATATAACTTTTACAGCACACATGTTTAATAAAATTCAGAATTTTTCCATGAATTTCATCACTTTTCAATTTAGTCCCTAAACATGTTTCCATCAAAAATCACTTTGTAAAAGTTGTTTATCTATCAACAACCTTTCATTTTCTACCATAAACTTTTAAATTTCAGCATAGTCATCCATGGAAAATTTTCTATACTTTGATATCTATTCAAATTAACCCCCCAAATAGAGAAATTAAGCTTTCCCGATCTCAAAAATATAAAAATTACTAAAAACGGGACATAGGAACTTACCAATTTATGCTTGGAAAGCTTGTTTTCTCTCTCCTAGGGTTTCCATGTATTTTTGATGAAGAAGATGATATAAAATGATATTAATTTCTATTTTAATCTTTATCATCTTATTAACTTTTCTATTTCCAATTTAGTCCGTAACATTTTCTAATTTTTCCATGGATTATTCACCAAAAATATCTACATATTTTTCATCAATGGTTTAATTACCATTTAAGGACCTCAAGTTTTGAATTCCATAACTATTTAACCCTTATAGCTACTAGAATCCAAATTTGACATTTTATGCAATTTAGTCATTTCTACAATTAAGCACCTAATTGATAAAATTTTCTTATCAAAATTCTCATGTAACCTTTCTACTATATTACTAATCATTTCATAATATTAAAATATTTTATCTTTTCGGCTCGGATTTATGGTTACGAAACTACTATTCCAACTTCACTAAAATTGGGCTGTTACAACTCTCCCTCCTTAAGGATTTTCATCCTCGAAAATCTTACCAGTAAAGAGATTAGGGTACTGCTTTCTCATGGTATCCTCTGGCTCCCAAGTAGTTTCTTAATTCCATGTTTTTGCCAAAGAACTTTTACCAATGCTACCTTTTTATTTCTCAGTTCTTTTGTTTCCCGTGCCAGAATCTTGATTGGTTCTTCACTATATGTCATATCGGGTTGAATCTCAACTTCTGTCGGAGAGATAATATGTGAAGGATCCGATCAATATCATCGTAACATTGATACATAAAAAACATTGTGAATCTTTTCAAGTTCCGGTGGTAGTGCTAGTCGATAGGCAACCGACCCAATTCTCTCAATAATTTCATAAGGCCCAATAAACCGAGGACTTAGTTTTCCTTTACGACCAAACCGGAGAACTTTCTTCCAGGGTGACACCTTTAAAAATACTTTATCACCAACCTCAAATTCTATTTCTTTTCTTTTAAGATCAGCATAAGACTTTTGTCTATTAGAGACTGCTTTCAAACTTTCTCGAATCACCTTTACCTTTTCTTCTATTTCTCGAATTAAATCAACTCCAAAAATTTTCTTTTCACTAAGCTCTGTCCAATACAATGGTGTTCTACATTTCCGACCATACAGAGCTTCATATGGTGCTATTTTAATACTAGACTGATAACTATTATTATAAGCAAATTCAATCAAAGGTAAATATTTTTCCCAGTTACCTTCAAATTCAAGTACACAACACCATAACATATCCTCCAAAATCTGTATAACCCGTTCTGACTGGCCATTAGTCTGAGGATGAAATGCAGTACTGAAATACAATCGTGTACCCAGTGCTTCTTGTAATTTATTCCAAAATCAAGATGTAAACTGGGGATCTCTATAAAAAATAATAGAAACCGGTACCCCATGCTATCTAACAATTTCAGAAACATATAATTCAGCCAATTTATCCAAAGAAAAGTCCATACGTACCAGTATAAAATGTGCTGACTTTGTTAACCAATCGACAATCACCCAAATAGCATCTTTCTTTCTTGGAGTAAATGGTAATCCTGATACAAAATCCATTGTAACTCTTTCCCATTTCCACTCGGGTATAACAACTGGTTGTAATAACCCTGAAGGCACCTGATGCTTAGCTTTCACTTGTTGACATATCAAACATTTGGATACAAATTCAGAAATATCTCTTTTCATTCCTGACCACCAGTACATCTCTTTCAGATCATTGTACATTTTATTACTATCAGGATGAACAGACATTTTACAATTGTGAGCTTCATGTAAAATCTTCTATACCAACTTTGAATTCTCCGGTACACACAATCTACGTCTGAATATTAAACAATCATCAGGCCCAATTTGAAATTCCGAGTCAGAATTTAATTCACATTGTTCCCGTTTTGCCTGTAGCTCTATATCATTCTTATGAGCTTCACAAATTTGTTGCAAAAATATTGGTCTAACTTTCAACTCAGCCATAATAGAACCATCATTAGAAATAGACAACCGAGTATTCATTGCTCGTAAAGCAAATAAAGATTTTCTACTTAAAGCATCAACAACTACATTGGCTTTACTCGGATGATAATCAATCACCAGATCATAATCTTTTAACAGTTCAAGCCACCTGTGCTGTCTTAAATTCAAATCTTTCTGTGTCATCAAATACTTCAGACTTTTGTGATCAGTGAAGATATGAAATTTTTCACCATACAAGTAATGCCACCATATTCTCAATGCAAATACAATAGCTACCAATTCAAGATCATGTATCGGGTAATTTCTTTCATGTGCTTTTAGTTGTCTTGAAGCATAGGCAATTACTTTACCTTCTTGCATCAAAACACAACCTAAACCATTTAAAGATGCATCGCTATAAATCACAAATTACTTACCCGATTCAGGTTGTACCAACACAGGTGCTTCAGTCAAAAGAGCTTTCAACTTGTCAAAACTTTGTTGGCATTTATCAGTCCACTCAAACTTCACATCTTTCTGCAACAGTCGAGTCATCGGAGAGGCTATCATCGAAAATCCTTTGACAAATCTCCGATAATATCCAGCTAGACCCAAAAAACTTCTAACTTTTGACACACTCTTTGGTGGATTCCAATTAACAATTTTTGAAATTTTACTCGGGTCTACCCTAATACCTTCAGCAGATACAATATGTCGAAGAAATCCAACTTCCCGTAGCCAAAATTCACATTTACTGAACTTGGCATACAATTGTTTCTCCCGTAGAGTTTGTAATACAATTCTCAGATGATCAGCATGCTCTTTTTCACCTCGAGAATAAACTAAAATATCATCAATGAATACCACTACAAACCTGTCTAGGTATGGTCTGAAAATTCTGTTCGTCAGGTCCATAAACACTGTCGGTGCATTAGTTAGCCCAAATGGCATCACTAAAAACTCATAGTGACCATATCTGGTTCTAAAAGCTATTTTTGGAACATCTAAGTCCTTTACCCATAACTGATAATAACCCGAGCGAAGATCAATTTTTGAAAATACGGTATCTCCTTTTAACTGATCAAATAAATCATCTATTCGAGGCAACGAGTACTTATTCTTTATTGTAACTTTATTGAGTTGCTTGTAATCAATACATAACCTTAGAGATTATCTTTCTTTTTCACAAATAAAACCGGTGCACCCCAAGGTGAGAAACTGGGTCGAGCAAAACCTCTGTCAATTAATTCTTGTAACTGTGCTTTCAACTCTTTCAACTCACCTGGAGCCATTCTATAAGGTGCTATTGATATTGGTGTTGTTCTCGGAATAAGGTCTGTAGAGAACTCCACTTCTCTGACAGGTGGTAACCTAGGTAATTCTTCCGAAAACACATCAGGAAATTTACACACTACCGGTACTGACTAAATCTTTGTCTCAGTTACTTTTGTGTCTAAGACATAAGCAAGGTAAGCTTTATATCCTTTTCTGATACATTTCTGTGCTGTTATGGCTGAAATCACATTAGACAACTCATCCAATTTATCAGATTCAACATGGAGTAATTCACCATTTTGACATTTCAACACAATGTATTTACATTTACATTCACCATCATCATCATGTCAAGTTAACTACCCATTCCCAAGATTACATCAAATTCATCAAAAGGCAGTAACATCAAATCAGCTGAGAAACATTTACCCTTTACCATTAATGGACAGTTTTTACAAACTTTATCCACCATCACACTTTAACCCAGGGGATTTGAATCTTTCACCACCAATTCAGTGAATTCAACCGGTAAATTTTTAATAGATACCAATTTCGTGCCTATATATGAGTGTGTGGAACCAGGATCAATTAAAGCAATAACATTAGTGCCAAGTAAAGAAAATGTACCAGTAATGACATCTGGAGCAGAAGCATCCTCTCTGGCACGTATAGCATAAGTTCTCGCTGGTGCTCGTGTCTCAATTTAATTGTTGAATCTTTTGTAGTACTTCGGCTACCACTAATATTTGCAAGATGTCGAGGTGGTCTACCTCTAGAGACAGTGTTACTCAGCTTTGGAATCTGTTCAACCTCTTTTTTCCCTCTCTCCGGACAATCTCTGAGAAAACGATCAAAAGAACCACATCGGTAGCAAGCTCCACTTTTTAATCGACATTCCCCAAAATGAAATTTATTGTAGTAGTTACATTTCGACTTTGGATTTTTGACACTACCAACACTGGTCACTGATAGGGACAGTGATCTCGGGTTAGAGCGTTGAGAACCTCTCTCTTTTCCAGAGTATCCAGCAGATGTGGTAAAACGATCTTGGTATCTCTTTAATTTCTTTGAAACAGATGATTGAGATTTTCCTATAGATCTCTTACCGGGAATCCGAGCTTCTCTTTCAGCTTGTTTCTTTTCTTTGCTTAATTCTTCTGTTTTTAATGCTCGATCAGCCAATACTGCAAATTCTCTTATTTCAAGAATTCCAATCAACAACTTAATATCTTTATTCAGCCCTTCTTCAAATCGTTTGCACATTTCAGTCTCTGTTTGAACCCATTTTTGAGCATATTTACATAGTCAAACAAATTCCTGTTCATATTCTGACACTGTCATGTTCCCCTGTTTGAGTTCTAAGAATTCTTTCCTTTTCTGACCCAGAAATCTCTGACTAATATATTTCTTTCTGAATTCTGTTTGAAAGAACTCCCATGTAATGTTTTCTTTCGGAACAACAGAAGTTATATTTTTCCACCAATAATAGGTTGTATCTTTCAATAAAGAAACTGCACATTTCAAACAATCAGCTGGTGAACAAGACAATTCATCTAATACTCGGATAGTATTTTCCAAACCAAAACTCAAATTTTTCAAAGATCATCATCCTGTAGTAGCTCAATTCCTCAAATTTCATATTTTCTGATTTTATCAACAGAAGCCTTACTAATTTTGACTGACTCAGTACCCTGTGGTGTCTCGGGAATCGGTTGAAGAACAGGTGAGGGAGGTTGTTGAACAGCAGGATTTGTTCTTATATATTGCGTGAACCATTCATTCATCATTTGAAAGAATGCAGCTTTACCCTCATCATCTCGACCCTTAGACTCGGGCCTTCTACTACTAGATGTAGCTCTTTGTATGGAAGCTTGAGCAGTACTCTCAGCTTCCTCAGGATCAGCTCTAGCTCGGTCGAGAGACATTTACTATATGAAAAAATACATTTAAAATGGTCAGGAGATAGCACACTATCAAAATTATATAATGGTATGTATAGCTAAACTCATACTTGCTACGTTAGTCCGAGAATCGACTAAACCATAGCTCTGATACCAATAAATGTAACACCCCTAACCCGTATCCGTCACCGGAATAGGGTTACAGAGTATTACCAATAAATACAGAACATTTACGAAATTAATCATATCATTTACTATTCATTTACCGAAAACATACATAACATTCCTCAATTGGACCTTCGAGGCCCAAATCAAATATTAAAATTAAGTCGGGACTTAATCAGGGTCTCATAAATTTTTTTGCAAAATTTTAAAAATTTTATTTATGAATAGTACCCACACGTCCGTGTGGTCAGGCCGTGTGACTTCATACGCCTGTGTAGTCTAGGGACACGCCCGTGTGACCCTTAAACATGCCTGTGCTTCAGGCCGTGTCTCACTTAAGGTACTCTCTAACTTGCACACACGGCCGTGTCACACGCCCGTGTGCTAGGCCTTGTGGTTAAATTATTTTTCAAAAAATAGGTGCATACTTCACACGATCGTATCGCACGCCCGTGTCTAAGGCCGTGTCATCCACACGATTGAAACACACGCCCGTATCTCTGCCCGTGTGTTAAATTTTGGACATTCTGTTTTGCAAATTTTAGAAACAGGGGACACACGGCCAGATCACATGCCTATGTACCTAGGCCGTGTGTGACACACGGCCTAGACACACGCCCGTGTGTCTACCCGTGTGGACAAAATAAGGCCATTTCCTAGCCTCATTTCTCACACATATTTTCCATCTTCCTACACCAACATTTACAAATACAATCCGACCAATTTCAAGTAATATCCAACCATAACATATATAAAAAACATAAGTATTTTAGCCACTCCAATGGCTAAGTTATATATATCATTTACATACCATCATTTAACTTAGTTAGCCTTTACATGCCATTAACAAAATAAGATTTTCATTTATACCAAAATCAAGGAGTTGATAGTGTGATGATTGCTCCGACCGATTTCCAACCTTCACGGGCTTTGAGCACTATAAAACAGGGAAAATAAAACCTAGTAAGCATTATATGCTTAGTAAGCTCCTATAACTAAAATTACACTTACCAAACATATTTAACACTTTAAACTTAATAAGCTTATATACATCAATTTGGTAAATTTGCCTAATCACAAACATTCAATCAACATGTTAGTCATAAATATACCAAAATGCATAGATGAGCTCATCATGCCACATGAGTGTTTTATCTGTTGAACCATTGAATTTCTGATGGATATTTCAAGTAGTACACTCGAGGTGTACAATTCCATTATTCGTCAATTCATATCCAGTAGTACCGTCTAGGTACACTCTCGAGCCACATGTCATACAGCAGAAAATTACCAGTCCAGGCTAAATTCTAGCTGTAGCAAATATACTCTAAGGGCATTGTCGGATTACCAGTCCAGGCTAAATCCTTGTATGACAAAGAATTCCCTATAGAGTTCAATCTTGATTACCAGTCCAGGCTAAATCTAGTCAATTAGGATTACCAGTCTAGGCTAAATCCAGTCAATTAGGATTACCAGTCTAGGCTAAATCCTAATTGAAAACACATATGCTTGAGAGCTCATTTTGGATTACCCGTCCGGGCTAAATCCTTTCTGCAACACATGCAGTTATATCAGGGAAATTACATTTATCCAATCGGAATTCAATATTCAAACAGATTTTAACCCCTTTTTTTTATCATTTTACATCATATACATATTTCATGCTTCACAATGTTCATGCTTAATGTACATATAATTAACATATCACATTTCATACAATTCAACAATCAAATCCACACATATATTCTTGCTTATTTAAGTTATACTAACTTACCTTGATAATTGTTCGTATCTACTAATCCGAAACTTTCTCTTTTCCTCGATCTTTCTCTTTGTTTGGTATTTCCGGATCTATATAAATGAATTTAATCATCAATTTAATATTTTCCATATTCAATTGAACCCAATTCACATTCTAGGCAAAAGTACTATTTTGCCCCTAAAATTTTAATTAATTCCAATTTCGTCCCCATGCTCGGAAATTGAAATTCATGCAATTTACTCCTTATTCCAAGCCTAATCAAAATTCTTATATAATTTTTACAGCACACATGTTTAATAAAATTCAGAATTTTTCCATGAATTTCATCACTTTTCAATTTAGTCCCTAAACATGTTTCCATCAAAAATCACTTTGTAAAAGTTGTTTATCTATCGAAAACCTTTTATTTTCTACCATAAACTTTTAAATTTCAGCATATTCATCCATGGAAAATTTTCTATACTTTGATATCTATTCAAATTAACCCCCCAAATAGAGAAATTAAGCTTTCCCGTTCTCAAAAATATAAAAATTACTAAAAACGGGACATAAGAACTTACCAATTTATGCTTGGAAAGCTTGTTTTCTCTCTCCTAGGGTTTCCATGTATTTTTTATGAAGAAGATGATATAAAATGATATTAATTTCTATTTTAATCTTTATCATCTTATTAACTTTTCTATTTCCAATTTAGTCCTTAACATTTTCTAATTTTTCCATGGATTATTCACAAAAAATATCTACATATTTTTCATCAATGGTTTAATTACCATTTAAGGACCTCAAGTTTTGAATTCCATAGCTATTTAATCCTTATAGCTACTAGAATCCAAATTTGACATTTTATGCAATTTAGTCCTTTCTACAATTAAGCACTAATTGATAAAATTTTCTTATCAAAATTCTCATGTAACCTTTCTAATATATTACTAATCATTTCATAATATTAAAATATTTTATCTTTCCGGCTCGGATTTGTGGTTATGAAACCACTATTTCGACTTCACTGAAATTGGGCTGTTACACTATTTCTTGAAATTACTAATAAAAAGAATAATTTAGATAAAAATAGAATTTATGAAAATAATTTAAGAGATTATTTGAGAGATTTGGAAGAGAATTGTGAGAAATGTGTGGGGGGTTATACTTTTTTTTTATTACCATTGGGGTCCAACGGCTAGCTCAAATAGTCGTTAGAGTTGACCGTTGAAGCACGGGCAAAAGCGCGCCTACGTGGAAGCTCTTTACAAAAGCATGCTGATGTAGGCGCGTTTTACTGGTCATTAGGGAAAAAAGCGCTGAGCTGGATGCGCTTTTCTGCGTTTCCCTTAAAAACGACGTCAGCTTAGCGGGTTTTAGTAAAATCGATCCTTTCCAATCATTTTTGAATAAAACGGCCCATTTCCGTAATTTTTTTAAGAAATGGACAGTTTATGATCATTTAGTCAAATAAAGTAGCAAGTAATAACTAAACTAATAAACAACTTTCTTTTTTTTTTAATTTAGAAAAGTATTAGGCATTGATTTTTTTCCAAGTTTTTAACTCAAATTTTTATACTTGTATTTATTAAAAAGTATTAAATATAAATACTTCATAAAAATAATTTAAATGGATATAGCAATTAAAATTAATAGGGCAAATTACATTAGTAATTCAATTATTGATAATTTTCTTATTTGGTCATCCTTTTATAAAAAGTTATAAAATGGTCACCTAACTATTTGATTTTGTCTTTTTTGTTTACCCAATTAAATGGCTAATGGAAAAATGAATCGGTAGCTTTTAAAGTTGGCATAATAGCAACTTTAACCCTTAACATTTGTACATTATATCAATTTAGTCTTAATTCTAAAAAAAATTAACCCTCAACATTTAAATTGTGTAATTAGGTCTTTTTTGCACTTTTACTTTTTTTGTGACATTTTCACCAAAATAATAATTTTAATTGAAAAAAATACTAAAAACGAAAACACTTAAAATCCAATATAATAATTAAAGGGCAATTATTATACCACCCTCAACATATCTTCTCCTTGTCGAACCACCTGATGCCTACGCCTGAAGGTGTAACTCAGACGAAGCTCAATCTCATAGCCTCGTTGGAAGATATCTAAGAAAGATCTCCTGTCAACACCCATCAATTCATCACCTCCTTAAGAGTATTGTGTTTTGACTAGTCACGTATTGACTTCAACAATGTTCCTAGCTAACAACCCGCCACTCTATCACCTACACTTATAAAGTAAAGCACTCCATGGTCGACACATACGCTAAGTCAGTCTCCTACAAATACCCTCTCTTCTGAGATCAAAGGGGTACACAAGATCTATGATATCACCTTCACTCTGCTCAAATATCACCCCTATACCTCCATCCCTAATGGCTTTCCACATCAATTACGGATGGAACCACGGCGATTATTTATTTCAAACACCTTACATAAGTTAATTGTTATAACAAATTATATAAAATTTCAAACACCGATATATTTCATAGAATGTCCATATTCTTTAGTATTTTGTTGCCATCGATGTCATCTTGTAGTTACTTTTTAGTGTCAGCATCTACTCTTATTAACACCCAATTTCCTGTCAAGTAAAATAAACAAACCAAGACAAAATTGCATGCCAGAATTTGGTAGTTAAATAATGAATGCTATCAATTACGTATCAAGCTGTTCCCATTTTATAGCACTATGCACATATTTGTACAATTACCATTTCCTATGAGACTCTAAAACCTGATATTACAAATTGAAATAACATTGACAAAATTGCAAAAGTAAATACATATCAATATAAATTTCGAAGATGGTTCCTTTCTAGCAACCCTTCCATGATAATCTTCTTCTTGTACTGTTCCGAACCAATCTCGGGTATACGATGATCAACCGCAATGTTCTCCGATGGACCTTGTTTAATAGAAGTGATCAACCGGTTCGCAAAGACGAGCACGGCGGAGGTGCAGAAAATGGCACAAACTTTACCCCATATGACCAAAACCAATAGGCTAACGAGAAGCAAACAACATACACCAACATTGAAACCATGGCGCCCCTTTCCATTGCCCTTTCCAAGCTTTCCTTGCACACCATTGTTTCCCACAGTTTTGGATATCAATGGCTTCGAATCATAGGGCAGTGATGCTGAAGATAAACGGCCTGACGATGTCCTTAATGATGATGATGATGAAGATGATGATAATGTTGTTGATGATGAATTGGTACTCAAACTTGATTTTGATAAACAAGATGAAAACTTGGAAGACATGCTTCTTGTCGAGTGATCAACGTCCTCAATTGTCACATTATTGTTGTGCATTGAATTCAACCATTCAGATTTGAATTTAGATTTGGATTTAAATTTGTATTTTTTCCTCCGCATTTTCTTCATCTATATGTAGATTCCCAAAATTAAAATTCCATTGAAACATTCAACAAGTCTAAAATTTTAACTATACAAATTTTTTTTTTCAATTCATGATTTCAAGTTTATATATATATAAAAACAAAATCAACCAATATTGACTTACAAATAAGTCCAATAAAAAAAAAAGGTAAAAACTTGACTGTAATTTTTGAATCAGTGAAGCACATGCAGGTTGAATTTTCAAGGAGTGGAAGTTTCCTTATCAAGAGCACACAATTGAATTATTTTTTTCAAATTATTATTAAAAACAGAAACTAAATAATTAACAAATTAAATAACTACACTTTATTAAAAAAAATAAAACTTTTTTCTTCTAAAAAAAATTAAAATTTATAAATTTAGACGTAATCCTTCTAAACAAAGTAATTGTTGGATTAAGTTTAAATTATTAAAATAAATTTAAATGGCATGGTCTTGACTCAAGTAAGTTTCTATTTTTAGTTTCAATTATCAAAAAGAACTAAAAGAGACAAAATCTATATACTAAAATTAAACAACAATGACATGAAATGATGCAAAAGGCAAAAGATAACTGACCAGGGAAGTTCCAAAGAAGACGGCTTTGACATAACGAGATAGACTCCGACGACCGGATTTGTTTTTCCGACCAAAAGAACCCACACCATCTTTGTCTTTTTCGCCGGAATCCACCACGTTCGCCGCCGGAGAATGAAGCGGTTTAACTTCCGACAACGATGATGACTTCTTCGATCCTTTACCAACCATCAAACCGTTATCCGAAACAACTGGAACGAAACACATGCAAAAACTACTAGCCGTTTTTTTCATTTTATTTTTACAAAATAAAGTAGTTTTAAGTTCATGCGATGCGATTTAAAAAAAATGAAAAAAAAAGGGAGGGGGATTTGTTTATAAAGGAGAAAAGGTGTCAAAATTGCTGGATTTGAGGATATAGAGAAGATATAGGGGAGAAAGTGCTCGTTTGGAGAGAGAAAGTCTCGGAAAACCCGAGAAAACGAAGGAAAAAAGTTAGGTTTTTTTTTTTTCTTTTCTTTTTGTTCTTTATAATGGGAGGAGTGGCGATTTTGCTTCTTTATAGGTTCCGTTATGAAGGGGGAAGTAGGAAACAGGGTTTTTTATCAAAATAGTCCAAATTAAAAAAAAAATAACCAAAATGGTACATGTGAAAATTATGTACCAAAATGGTACATGTAGGGTGGTGCCGCCTATGGCAGAGGCGTGACCACCCTACTCTGCCGTCTTCCTGCCACATTCTGTTAAAAAATAAAAATAAAACACTATTTAAAAAAAAAGGGACAATGGGGTGCCAGAGGCGGCACCGAACAATGGTGTGCCAGAGGCGGCACCCAGGTGACGGGACTACTCCATGCAGGAGCAAATTTGTCCATTTGCTCAGCTGGAGACCTTAAATGGTCCCCAATTTCATTTTCATTGCCATGCGAGAGAAGAAGAAACCTGGGGGATCGATGCTTCATCCGGGATTTCTAAGCCATTCACCCGATTTCTTAATACACTGCACGAGCCCTGACAGTGTTAAATCACAAAAAATAATTATAATAACATAATTTATTTCCCTAAATTATGTTGCTATTTTTTTAATATAACCGCGATTAATAAATAACAATACATTACCATATTATTAGATGCGTCAGATATGTGAGGATCTTTACTAATCAATGGAGCCATTGTCGTCTCAAATATTTAATTTTTTACCTACATAAAAAAACAAGAAATTTATATTAAATTACTAAAAATAACATGCCAATAAAAATAATTTAACAAAAACATAACATAAACGACACATAATAAATACAAATTTTTTATTATTTATACAAACATAAAAAACACATAATAAAAATAATAATTAGGGTTTTTTACTAACAATATTAAGAACTAACAATAACAATAATAATAATAATAATAATAATAGGGTTTCTTAATAACAATATTAATAATAATACTCACTAAAATAATAATTAGGATTTTTTACTAACAATATTAATAACTAACAATAATAATAATAATATTTATGGTTTCTTAATAAAAATATTAATAATAATACTAACTAAATTAATGATTAGGGTTTTTTACTAACAATAATAATAATACTGACTAAAATAATAATTAGGGATTTTTGCTAACAATATGAAATGAAATTGGCAATGAAAATGAAATTGGGGACCATTTAAGGTCCCCAGCTAAGCAAATGGACAAATTTGCTCCTGCATGGAGTAGTCCCGTCACCTGGGTGCTGCCTCTGGCACACCATTGTTCGGTGCCGCCTCTGGCACCCCATTGTCTCTTTTTTTTTAAAATAGTATTTTATTTATTTATTTTTAACAGAATGTGGCAGGAAGATGGCAGAGTAGGGTGGTCACGCCTCTGCCATAGGCGGCACCACCCTACATATACCATTTTGGTACATAAATTTTCACATGTACCATTTTGGTTATTTTTTTTATTTTGGACTAATTGGGTAAAAAACCCTAGGAAACACTAGTCATTGTTAATTAATGTGCTATTCATACAATTAAATGAAAAGCTTTTTTTAATGTGTAATAAATACTAATTAATAAGATAAAGGCTAAATTCTACTATTAGTTATTATACTTCTATAAAATTTGAGATTTAGTTCTTATACTTTTTAAATTTAAAAATTCTACTCTAATCATTATCGTTATTGATAATTTTTGTTAAAATTTACTAACTTAACATGCTTATTTTTCGTCAAGCATATAACATATTATATAAAGACAGCTTAATCAACATGTCAAATTGACAAATTTTGATAGAAAAGTCTTATAACTTTAATGATTAGATTGTAATTTTTAAATCTAAATAATTGAAAAACTTAATTTTTAATTTTTAAGTATAATGATTGAATCTTAATTTTTATCAGAATACAAGGACTGAGAGAATATTTTAACCTAATATAAAACCTTTTCGTTTTGTATTATACTAGAATTTCCCGAATTTCCACCCACATGTGACGTTAGTGAATATATATTTCTCAAAACGGAAAATAATTAAACTTTTGAGTATTCGGTAAATTAAATAATATATAATTTTTTTATTGCATAAATAATTTTAAAAAATTGAGATTGTGTTTTTTTTTATTTATGTAAATCTAATTTTTTTTATAAAAATACATAATTATCTTCTTCTTTTTTTTATAGTTTTGTTTTATTTTGTTGTATTTTGGTTATTTGATTTAATATCACTTAGTTTTGGTATCAAATGAAATCAATGATTTTAATAATAATGTAGAAATAATCATTAAATTGAGCTGAAACTTATAATTTATTAATTATATTTATGATTTCTCTATATGTATGAATGTCTTTATTTTTTAGGAGAAATTATTTTTTATTTATAAAAATTCGAACCTTCCTCTGTAAACAGGGAGTCATGCACTAATCACGCTCGAATGCAATTTTATATATTTTTTTTTATCATAATTTATATCACATGCATTATGGAAAATTTAGTCTCTAATCCTAATTTCTTATCATTTTTCTTTTAATTTTTAAAATTTAATAAATTACTTTTTTTTATATGAAAAAGTTAGTTGAATTATTAAAAAATTGATAGCGTTGATATAATCACTCATGTGACAATTCATATAAATTTTAGAAAAGTTTCAAAAAATAATAAAATTATTTAGAAATTTGGAAAGGACCAATTCACAAAAAAATTTAAAAAATTATGTGTTAGCAATGAAAAACACGTAGACTACAACAAGAGTTACTACGCTAATATTATTAAAAATGTTATCAATTTAGTCAATATTTTAATTGAAAAGAAAACAATTTGATTAAAGTTTGAATATCGAAGACTAAAGTGTTAAAAAAAATTAAAATTAAAATTAAAATGACAAAATAAGTAAATATTTAAGATTAAATTTGTGTTTATGCCAAGAAAAGTTCAAATGTTAGGAGGCGTTGATCCTACTGTAGACGCGTTATTACTTATTATCCATCCAATGAGGGAACAAGAAAATTGTTTTAAAATAAATAGTAGTCATAAGAAAGCAGAGGTTCCCAACCCATTTATTATATTTATTTGACTTAATTGACTGACTTTGACTTGGACAAGCTAGTAATATTGACCCAAAAAGGGATTTGAATTTTTTTTTTCGCATTCTCTACGCCCATTAAAAAAAAGAAAAGAAAAAAAACCCCGAAGGAAGCAAAACGTTGGATTTGGTGGACAAAAATTAACAAGCACAAAAAATAATTATTTGTTTAATCACAGATTAAGAAGAATTTTAAAATAAGCTTCGGCTTTGGCCTTGGCATCTATGACTATGACTCCAAATGTGAAAATTTTTCCACTTCTCTCAAAACAGAATCTGAAGACAAGGAAAGTGTATATTTAGCATCCTATTTTGGTTTTAAGGGTCAATCAACTACGCATAATAAACATTGATGTGGAAATGGTCTAAGTATAAGACTTGGTCCAAGTTCCACACATTTTTATTGGTAAAATAGAATCATTTAAAAGTGGTGAATTAAAAATTTTAACATATCTTTTAACACTTTATCGATAGTTCGATTAGTATGTTTAAAATTTTTGGGTATAGAGCAACTTATATCTCCATCGTACACCCCAAAGAGAGTAACACTCAAAGTAGCCTTAGTCATGATGAATATCTAAAGATGAATGTCACAAGTGAATAAATTCATAAACAAACATATGATTCAACTTGGATTCTATCCGATGACTTGTTATTCCATACAAACTATTTCCTCAATTGGATTTATATGTGACATGATAGTCCTAACATAAGTAATTTGCTCAATCTAATTCTATGGACTACGAACAATTTAGATTGACTAGTAATATAAGTTGTCTTCTTGCATCATAATCTGTTCATATAATACAACTTAATATTAGTTAAACTTTAGGTAATCAGTGAATTAATATTTACTTATTCATCTTGCTTTACTTGCAAGAAACCATTGAGAACAAACATATAAATAATTACATGACATTATTTATTTATTTAACCAATTCGAAAAAAATTACAAATAAACTATGACGAAATCATTGCACTAAGTGCACAATTCTTAACATCAACCAATATCTAGCTTGGGAAATTTAATAAGTAGAACTAAGTTTTTTTTTTTTTCTATTTTTGCAATGCTTTAAAGAGATGTTTAGTTCACGAAATATAAGATTACTTCCAAAGAATAAGATTATCGAATGTAAGATTATTTAACATATTATTGAATGTAAGATTTTCTTGTTTGGTTTACATAATGTAAGATTACCTAAAAAAATTTACTAAATTATCTTTATTACAGAATTTATTATTTTTTAACATGTATAGATAAAGAAGTTGAAACAATTTTAGACATTCCTAGTACAAATTATTATTATTAATGAAAATTTTAAAATTTACAATAAATTAGCAAAATAGCATATTTCTCGTAATAAATTTAAAAAATATATTTTTTTAAAAATTAATTGTACTTATGAAATTAAAATAAGTATATATAATCTTAAATCAAATGTCAAACTAGAACTATTAAAAAGTGAAGCCTTGAATTGTGTAATTGAAGTCCATCAAATCCAAATATATAAATATTATTATAATTGAAGCTGAACCTTTTTGATTTTTTTTTTCAATTTAATTAAGCTAACTCCTTAATTTCATTTAGTTTATGCATGGTTTAATTGTCACATGATAGAAAAGAAAGCATAAAAAAAGTTAGAGAATGACTTGCAATGGACCAAAATTATAAAGCAAAAGGGTAAAATTGTAATAAAATCAACATTACCTTGTAATCTTACATTACTTGAAGAGGTGGTAATGAAATTAAATTTTATGTTACCAAAACTTAGCACTATTCAAAATGTAAGGTAATTTTTAAAATCCAAATAAGGAAATGTAATGTAACGCCCTAAACCCGGCCTAGAGGTTTAGACCGAATCTTAGAGGCTACATTGATCACCGAAGTGATCGTGAGAAAATTTTACAAAACAAGTTATCCTAAATTCCATTTCCAAAAAAAAAAAAATTATTTCTTTACTGAACCAAAAACACTTAATCCTTTAGATTTCAAACATAAATATTACAGTTAAGTTTAGTTTATGCGCAAAGCAAGATTACGAGAAATATCAAAAATCGAACTTGTACCACAGTTTTTATAATCCTTACAGTTCGAAACAATATAATAAAATGGAAACTGAAAAGAAGAATTTTTTATTTTATTTTCAACCGTGACTGCCTGAGACCTCTACATACCGAGTCCAAATGCGTCAGAATTCAAAAATGTACCTGAAAGGGGAAACACTAAGGAGGTAAGCTACACGAGCTCAGTGTGAGTTCAAAACGAAAACAACAGGTTTACAGAAATACATTTCGAAAGAGAAATAGGCTTACAGATATACACAGAACCAGAAAGTGAACTAGGAACCAACGTCCCAATAGAATGTAACAATCCAAACACATCATGTCACACACACTCCGTCATAAGTGTTATTCGATCAGACAGAACACAGTTAAATAATCTTACACCCAAAACACTCAATCAGATGCATATGAATGTAGACAAGTAATAAAAACCCACCCATCCAACAAAAACACCTCTCCGTCCCCCGATCACACCCCAAAAGAGCTGTTTTAGCTCATCCAACCAAACACACCATATAGGACCTCGAAAGCCCCATCCAACCTTACACACCATGTATGTAGTCTAAGCCACTCAGATAATAATACGCAGCAGGGCTAGCGTATATGCGTCTGATGCAATGCGGTAGTCTCACATGACAGATATGTTGCGATTCAAACCGCGAATCGAGATAATAGTACGCATCAAAGTTGGCGCACATGCGATGATCTGATCACGATAAATCGTTGTATGCGAATAAGTTGCGATAAAAGCGCGGATCAGATCAGAATCAGTCTCCCTTCTCTTCACAACCAACCTAAAACTTTACTTTATGCAAGTGTATGTATGCATACAATCTCACAGAACAATGACACATTGACAGACAGTCAGACAGAACATATATGCACACACACCCCCGCTAACCGGTTTAGAATCGAACATCCCACTCACAATCACACAAATAACCTATAAGCGAGCACATAGTCACGATACAGAGACTTAACTACCCTCACTAAAGTCTAGCCAAGGGTCGGAATACACAGACTCACTTTCAGATCAAAAGATACACAAAACCAAAACAAGTGACTTAGAACCACACGCCAGTGTGCTTTGGCCGTGTGGAAATGCCTAGGCCGTGTGGGAGGTCAAACGCCCGAGTGAAGTGGGGCACATGGCCGTGTGGCTGAGGCACACGCAAATGTGAAAAGAGGCACATGCCCGTGTGACTGAGGCACACGCCCGTGTGTGAACGGGGACATGACCGTGGGAACATGCCATGTAACTCACTATCCATTTGTACTAAAATAGAGTACAGGGCTGACACGGTCATATGAGGGTCTCACAGGCCCGTGTGTCCACCAGACCCGGCCGTATTTCTAAAACACACGCCCGTTTGAGATCCCTAAATCCCCAAATTAACCACACGGCTGTGTGGCTAATTCCCAAACACACACGCCCGTGTGCCCAAGATACACGGCCGTGTGAAAATCGATAAAAATCCCCAAATCGGCCACACGACCGTGTGGCACAAAATTTTGCCCGAAAACCCTAATTCCTAATTCTACACGGCTGTGTGAATTGGCACACGCCCGTGTGGCCACAAAAACACCCACAATCAGCCTGAAAATCAAGTTTTCCTGTCACTAAAACGACCTTCAATCATGCCGCTTCAAAAACCAACCATAACGCTCTACATTTTAGAAAATTACAAACGACACGAGCCTAACTTTCCCAATTACCGAACACACAAAATGATCGCCGAACTCCACAGCAAATCAACAATTTCGCAAATAAAATAAAAGAGTTTCGAATCCCACACCTGATTCACGATCAGAGACGTCCAAAACTCGACTCGACAACCAGGAAATCAAAAGCTCTTCGAAAATCACACACCACCGTTTTTTTTAAAGAAAAGAAAAAAGAAAGAAAAAGAAAAGCCAAAAGAAAAGGGAAGAAGTGAACGTGACTCCCAATAAAAATAAAAATAATAAAATAAATATATAATAAAAATAAGACTAATACTTATTTTTAAACATAAAAAATCCACTATTTAACAATATAAAAATATATTACTCACAAGGACTCAAACTTAGAACCCAGAGACAAATTAACACACAACAAACCACCGGACCAGCAAACCCATTTTGACAATATAACACAAAAACAATACTCAATAGCAGACCCTTCTCTCTGACCCTAACCGCAAAACTCAAAACTTTTAACCCCTAAAATTCGGGGTGTTACATGTAATTTCACAATCTTACATTACCATCAATATTATAATATTTGTGAACCAAATTCCCCTTAATAGCTAACAACAAACAACTCATTACCTAGCTAGTTTAGCATTGATAAGGTGCACAAACAATTTTTTTAAAAAAAGTAGTATTATTCTTTCTTTAAGAAAAAAGTATAAAATAGGGTATGTGACCGCTCTTCGGTGTGTACATCGAGGTAGATAAACTTTACTAATAAATATGGAATTGTGGTATATTATAAGTATACAGGTCAAACTGTAATATAATTTTTATTACAACTAAATATGAAAGTATTCCGAGCATAGTACCCAAAAGAGGTATGAACTAAATTGAATTAAACAGAAGGGAAAACATGCAATATGAAGTCTAACCAGCTACTTTCCTATTAATTATAGTACGACATATCATAAATAAAATTCGAATATCAACTAAGTAAAAGGGATCTAATTGTAATAAAATCAAAAGTTGCAAACGAATCAAATAAGACAAACAAGTGGGAATTGATTAATCTTGATGGTCAGAATTAGAGCTGATCATCAGTCGCGCCAATGCAAAATTTTAGGCTTGAGCCCGACTCGGCCAGCCCGTATTAAATTTTTTAATATTATTTTTGTATAAAAATAAATTTAAAAAAATATCAAATACACTAAAACATTAAAATAAATGTTTTCCAACAAATTAAAAATACATTAAAAAAATCTTTATACTTAAATTTCACTAAAATAGTTGCAACGTAGCAAGGAAATACATCTAAAATAGTAGCAAAATTAATAATAGCACAAGAGTTATACAATATCCAAACAATAAGAACAAAATAGTAGCAATATAATAGCAAAATGAAAGCAAAACATTAGCAAAATGGCAACAAAACAACACCAAACAGTAAAAAAAAAAATAGCCAAATCTGGGCCGAGCCCGTGCCCAAATATCTTACTCGAGGTTCAACTTGTTTAGAAAACGAGCCTTATTTTTTTGTCCAAACCCATTTTTCGGGCTTATAATTTCGCCCAAATCCTCCTACTTTTGAGGTGGACCTTCGAGCTTGGGTGGATGGCCCAACTTATGATCAGGTCTAGTCACAATTAATCTTAACTCAAGGAATTTAATAGATAATCTCTTAATTGGTCTAATTAATACCTTTCAGCCTATAGTTTTACCAATTGGCAATTTAGTCCAATTTATCTTTCGATTTAATTGAAACTAAACGGGACGACTGAAATTCATCCTAATAAGGTCTTCTCTCGGTCTCTTTTATCTAATTTATCTAGGTTTTTGTTTTTATTCAATTTAGTCCTATTATTCAACTTAAACCTTAAACCTAAATTAATTGCTTCCATGACAATTAACCAATTTCTCAATGGATTTAGTTACAACCCATCACAATTCTATGATACCCACTCAATTCATAAGCCATTCAAATAATTTAACAACTAAAACTCGAAGGACCCCCCACTAGCCACCAGAATGCCGCCGTAGCCTTCGTTGTCATTGGCACCATCATGTCCGGTGGTGTCATCATAGGTGTGACACCCTCACGACACCCCAAGCCATTTCAATTGTTGTTGATTCGATCCGGGCCAGTGACGGCCCGACCGGTCCGGTCTTGCCACCGATTGAACCGTTGACCCGATTTTACATACCAGGCCCATTTCGACCAGTTTTTGGGTCTCGATCTTGATTTTGGGTTCTCGGGCCCAATTTTCGATCTCATGTCCAATTTTCAACTTCAATTACCCATTGAGTCAATTGTCTGACTTGAAAATTAATTTCCAAAAATATCATATTAATTTTAATTAATTTGATTGATTTAATTTAACTTGATCAAAATTAATTTTCCCAAATATCACTTAGATTTTCTAAATTAATTTTTCAAGAAAATTATTTAACCAAATTCTCTAGTTGAACAATTTGTTACAACCGCCTAATTTAATTCCACATTGAATAAATCAACTCAATTAAATTATTTCCAAACTCGTAGAAATTTTTTTGATTCAAATGCAATCTGATCGAGCTTTTCTTGAGCTAGCGGAGGACCAATCGAGACATATACGATTAGGCTTAAGTAATTGCAATTATGTACAGAAGCATTGTTAATTAGATTGAACTTGATCTAGTTGAATTGTTCGGTTTTTATGTCAAATTGTGGATTGTTGGAATGAATGTTTGGATTTGGATAAATGGCATGTATTTGGCATGTGATTGAACATAATTTTATGCGGTGAATGTGCACAAATGCACTAATTGTATGAAATGGTTTGGTTGATTGAAATAGGTATTAAATGTAATGACCCAAAATTCACGGGCACCAGAAAAGCGAGTTACAGGGCCTCCGTCTTAGTGAACCGAGTTCGTAAATATTTATTAGGAATATTTGTGAGGCTAGTTGTGTGTTTAATTAGGCTTTAATTAAGTGAATTTAGCTTAATTAAGATAAATTAGGAAAAAGGGCTAAATTGAATAAGGGGTAAAAGTAGAATTATAGATTAATAAAAAGAAAGCGGGACCAAAATGGCAAATATACCGTTCACCATAAATGAGGCGGCAAATGTTGATAAAAATTAAGATTTTTATTGTTTAATTATTATTAAATTATAATGTATGTAATAATTTTATTATATGGTAATTTATATTAGTTATAAATTATAAATATTATATTATATGAATAAATCAAAAAATTGCCAAATGGATGGTGATGATATTGTACAATTGTAAAAAAATATATGTACATTTGTAATACTTATATTTAATTAGTAAATAGATATTTATTATTTAAAAGATATTTATTAGATAAATAATTAAATTGTGAGATTTTTGTATAATAAACAAATTGGATAGTGACAATTGTAATAATGTAAATATATACATTTGTATTATATTTATTTATTTACTTGAAAATTAAGTAAAAGATAATTATTAATTAAATAATTATATTATGAGATTTTTGTGTATGATAAACAAATTAAGTGGTGACAAATGTAATGTAAATGTGTGTTATTAAAAGATATTTATTATAATTATTATCATTATTAACTAATATATATATATATATATATAAGATATAAATGAAATGAAATAAAGAAAGAAAGCAAAAGAAAGAATAACTGTGAAGCATAATAGGCCCAATTTTCCTGGCCCATACCAAAAACAAAAAACCAAAAAAATAATAATATAAAATCCCAAAATTAATAATGTCCAGTCCATTACAAAATTTCAAACCCAAATACAAATTAAAAGCCCAATTGGCCCAAACCCTAGCCTACACTAGCCCAATACCCTAGTCGGCCTAAATGACCCAAAGAACGATAAGGGCGGAAACCCTAAGGTTAGCCCCTAGCACCGCTGTTCTCCACGACGACCTTCGTACGGTGCCACGTCACGTCATCGTCGTACAATCGTCGTACTGCAAAAATGACAAGAAAAACAGCAACAATGGCAATATACAGAAGAATAAAAAAAAGAGGGACTTTGGTATTTTTATTTCGGGCTATAAAAAGCCGAATAGAACCATTGTAAAGAGGTTACGTTTTTTGAATACAAAAAAAGCATACCAAAGCAGAGGTATTTTTAGTTTTTTTCAGTCTTTTCTTTACTTCAAATGTCACGCATGCACTAAGAATAGAATAAAAATACAAACTTTTACCTCTTCGTGACGATCGGAGTCCCGAATAAGAAACGTTTCTGTTTGTTCTTCGATTTTAGTGGGGGATTTGAGTATTCGGTGTTGTAGATTTGTGTTTAGGGCTTATAAAGGAGTTTAAATCGGTGTCTTTTGGGGTATCCGACCACCGCGCACGACGGCAGACGGTGGCAGAGTACGGCAGCTCGATGATCGAAGCTCGGCCGAACCTTGGCCGGTGCTCGGAGGGCAGAGTTTTTTTTTTCAGAGAGTTTAAACCTTTTTTTAAGAAAGGATGTTTAAAATGATTTTTTTGGTCCTTTTTTAGTATTTATTGCCCCTCGGTGCGACGTCGTTTTGGTATGGTCTGTTAATGACCAAAACGGCGTCGTTTAAGGGCCATACCCGCGCGAGTGACCCGACACGGGGAGGATCCGCGTATTTTCGATTATTGGTATATTTGCGCAACAAGCCCTTCCGCTTTTGTGGCGTGGTGCAATGTGGTCCTACATTTTTCTTTATTTTGTAATTTGGCCCCTTGATTTTTGCTTCTAATTCATTTGGGTTTGCGCTGAAACGACGCGTTTTGAGGGTTCGGGGTAATTACCCATTCAGCCCCTATTCTTTGCGAGCGCATTCCATTTAGGTCCCCTCATTGTTTTAATATTCTTCATTTAGACTTCGAATTTTGTTTTACTTCTAAATTAGCCCTTAATTTGTTTTAACTTGCTTGTTTGTCATTTATTTGTCTTATTATTATAGTTTATTTAAAAATAATAATTCTATGTTATCTATTACAAACCATTTTCATTCTAATTTCTTTTATGTATATTATTTACATTAAATATATATATTATTTACTTTGAACGTTCATATATATATTAGTTAGTTTAAATTATTTCATATATTACCTGTGCTAAGTTTTTATGTATTAGTCATTTTAAAATTGTTCTATAGTTATTAATGTCAAGATCTTGCATTCTATTTTTATTAAAATGTTCCACGTTTATATATATATATGTGTTATTCATGGCAAACTCCTTTTTATATATTAGTAAATTAAGATTAAGTGTTAGTTTAATTTTTTTTTATTAACCATTTTGAAATATTTTATATATTATCTTGTTTTAAAATCGTTTTGCAAGCTTTTTAAATTACTTTATATTATTGCTATTATGTGATTTGTATTTCTTAATTATTGGTTGGTTGTAGTGATGCACTAGTGTAACATTTGATGTAGATTAATATCTTGCTTTATATATTATTATTCTATTGTATTTCATAAAAAACCTTGTGTTTTAATGTCATTTAAGTTTTAAAATCATTTTATTCAAAGTTTTTAAAATAAGGCGTTGCTCGCGTTTAGACACTTCGAGAAAATCGTGCCCTAACTCACTATAACATCCTGAATAATTGGGTCTGTGCATTTTATGTGTTTGGATGCTTAAAATATTAATTTGAGAATTTGAGGTACAATTGGGGCTCAAATTGGGCTGAGGCCTTGTTTTAAATATTTTGTTTAGACACTCTAAGGGCTTAAATTGAAGTTGTAGTAGTTTAATTGACATATTGGGCTCGTGGCCCAGCAGCCTAGGGAACAGAAGGGTGAGCTATAAGTGGCGTCACTAGTGCATGAGGAAGGCCCAAATTTTTGGTTGCTTGAAGCCCAAGTTATAGGGCTAGATTTCGGCACTTAATTGAGTAAGGGGGGACGGCACAAGGCTATTTTTTTTGGGGAATCTTATTATATTTATTTCATGTGGATAATAAGCAGATAAAGGCTATTATTTAGGATTTAGTCTTTAAGGATAATAAGCGGATAAAGGCTATTTTTGAGGAGATAACAGATTAAGATAAGGGAAAAGGGATAGGAGCTATCATGTGTGGCGGTGTTGGCTAGAAAATCAATCTCTGCTAAAGGGAGGAATCGATTTTCTATATAAAGAGAGGGTGTGTCAAATTTTGAAGCCTCTCTTTTTTTTTTTTTTCTCATCTTCTTCCTCTCAAAAGCCGAAAATCACCATCTTCTTCACCCTTTCTTCCTCTCTAAAATTTCTGGTTGGCGAATCTTTTAACATCTATTGTTATTCTTCTTTTAATCCCTAAAAGCCAAATCACATCTCTATTATTCTATTCTTCTCCTTAATATTCATTGGCGAATCTCTCTTAGCCATCTCTTCAATTCATACACCTTCTAAAAGCCGAAATTCTTAGATCTCACTTCTGAAGTTACCGAATTCTCTTCAAAGGAGTTTGCTTGTGCCGAATCTTGAAGGAAACAATAGGTAAGTATTGATTTCGGGATTTCAATGTTCTTCTACGGCTTTTCAAAAGTCCTTAGTCGAATGGCTATTAGAAACTAATCTCTTATTTCACTCTTCTTTTCTGCATTCCCGGATTTGAAGAAGGAGGCCAATCGCATAGATCTCTAAGTTATAGAATCGTGTTACTTTCGGGATTTCAAGGTAAGAGGATTTATTTATTTATATATATAAAATCGGGTAGAATACTAACCATGGCCGAATATAGGAGAGGCCTATTTTCGCAATTGTTCCGGCTTTTTTAAGCAAGGCTATAGATTGAGGATAATAGATCCGGATAGCAAGGACATCGACTAAGAATATTGGATTTCGCAATATCGGTGTGTAATTCTCCACACCATCTAGATCTGCTTTGATTAATATATGAAAATAAGTATTACATGTTTTGTTAAATGCCAAAACCCGGAAGATATTGACGGAACCCAAAAGGGTAAAAGCAAATCACCGTGTTAGTAAATGATCCGATTAAATGTTATAAGTATACCGATTTTATGTGATTGCATGGGTTGGGTTTGATGAAAGGAGGAAGTTATATGTTGTAGCGGTTTTTACCGTGATCTCATTGTAGCGGTTCCTTACCGTGATCTATTGTAGCGGCTTCGTGTGATTCATTGTAGTGGCTACGCCATGATCCGATGATGAGCGACACGATCGCCATCAAGGCGTGTAGCGGTGTGGGTTGATTGTAGAAATCCCCAATGGTGTGAATGGTCGGGTACGGGCGTGTAACGGATGGACACCTAGGATATGGGTTGGGCTTTGCATATTATTTTTGTTACTTATATTTTGATTATTCTGCTTTTATGGGGCTAAAGCCCAAATCTAATGGTGCATGAGGGTTGCACACTGAGTCTCGCGACTCACCCTTTAATTTTAACCATCTCGGGTGACACTTAGGGCATCGGACCGGGCCGAGAGAAGAGCAAGATGGCCATGCGATGAGCTTTGAGAATTCAAAGAAAAGACTTAGTCTAATTTTTTTATTTTCATTTAATTAATAAGTTCAAATTTCCTTGTAATAAGGCCATGGGCCACTAGACTACCATTTATGTCTTGGGATTTTGTTGGGCTTTTATTACTGGGTTTTAAGTTTTACGTTTTCAATTAAGTTAAGACTGCATGAAATTTCAATTTTTATTTAAAATCTACCAAGATAATTGGTTACTTAATATTTTATACTTTAATGAATTATTAAGCTTTCGAAATAAAGGTGTAAACCTAGTAATTGTTTTCCAAAATGCGACATGTAATGTAAAATCTCTTAAGTGACATACCAGATCTGGTTGTAGCGTTTGGGCCAGGTTTGGGGTGTTACACTCACTGGGTTCCGATTTTTCTCGTTAAATCCTGGCGACCGAGTACCCTTTTCTCTCTTAAATCAAAATGCATAAGTTTTTAAACGAAAAACTTATTTTCGGGAATTTGAGATGTTGCGTCTTAACTCACTGGATGTGACGTTTTATCATCTCGAGGTAAGAATTTCCAAAAACAAAGGCAATATTCCGTATTCGGGAATTTTGAGAAATTGTGCCCTAACTTACTAGGTTCCAATTTTTTATAAAGCCCAAATAACCGAATATCCTTTTCAAAATTTATTACATGGGTTTTAAAAATCAAAAGATAAGTTCAGTTTCAAGAATATAAGTTGTTATACCCTAACTTACTGGGTATGATATTTTATTTCTTCGAAATAACATGATTTTGTTCAAATGAATTTCAAGCAAACGGATCGTAATCTAGAATCTTTTCAAATTTTCAGCATTAAGACATTAAATAACCAATTTTGGGCGCTACGAGGGTGCTAACCCTTCCTCGTACGTAACCGACTCCCGAACCCATTTTCTCGAGTTTCGTAGACCAAAATTTGTTTTAATAAATCAAAGTTTTATTCAAATAATCAATTTCAAGGTGATCCGATCACACCTCGAAAATGGTTGATGGCGACTCCATTTTTGTTTTCTAAAGTCGATTCTCGTTTTTTCAAACTAAAAAAAATGGTTTCGATAGCTTGGCGACTCCACTGGGGACACTAGAGAGTCAAGCCACAAATTGGTTAATTTTTGTCTTTTTGTCAAAAATTGAAAATCTGACTTGAAAAATTTCGATCCTTTTACTGCATTTGTTTGTGTCGTATGATTCTTGTGATTCGAGTCTTGCATCATATTGCATAAAGACCTTTTGGTTTTTATCCCTTTTAAGTGGGAGTGAGAAGCTATTCCTTCGTGAGGTTTTCACCTCCGTGTAGGATAGTGGATCGCTTTCAGGATACATCCGTACCTATGTCTTTGTAAGATTTTCATCTCCGTATAGCCATAGGGAAATGTGTCCCCCTGAACCGAACTCGGTCTGTATGAGCCTATAATGGGTGAGGGTCGAGGAATCTGCTGGTTCAAGTACCTCAACTTTAGAACTGAATCGCATATAGAAAGCCTTAAGAGCCTACCCTAGGTAGAATCATACCCAAACCCTAGTGGTTACCCTTTTAGGTGTTCTATTCTGTTGTTTATTTTTCCTGTGCTAACGTTTTTTTGTTTGTTTATGACTACATTGCATTTCATCATCATAGAAAGGAGGTGTTGATTTATATTCGATTGCTAAATAGAAGAGTTTGTCATAGGAAAATGGATTTTTTGATAAAGTGAGTTATAATACGTTCGTCCAAATATAGTCCAAGTAAACACAATGAGAAAAGATTGATAGTATATGACTTTGCCTTGTTGCCCGGGATTCAAGCCAACAAGGATTATTCGAGAGTCATCACGTCTCAATTTTCTTAAAGAAGCTTATGAGCATCGCAGAGGATAAATGAGTGAAGAGTCACGGCCTGGATCAAGCAACAAGGAGCTAGAAGAGACATCTATTGAGAAAGTTCAAGGGACATGACCATAACATTTGGATACAAAAACAAGGATTGGTGTCTTCACTTAGACTATGAGGACAGAGCTACATATGTAATCCGTTTTATGTAAAGAAATTTATTTTCTAGAAAAGTTCTTCTAATGGAATTGAATTCCGAATCAACGCTTCTCTTTTCTTTTTGTATTCATTCCATGCATTTGCATGGCATTTCATGCATTTGCATTACATCACATCATATACATTAAAATTTGTAGAAAGACCCTAATTAGGTAAAATTATTTTAGCTAATCAAGAACCAAAAAGTCTCATCGAATCGAGCATCGTTATGGTACTCAAGCGCAAGAACAAAAGCCATAGACCAAGGTTGGAAAGAATAGAGAAAATGCAAATACAGATGCAGGAGCAATTGACCAAAATTCAATAAGAGATGCGAGAACAAATGCTAGAATTCCAAAGGAATATGATGGGCCAGTTAACCCAGTTACTAGCTGGAGGACTTGAAAAAAGGAGTGGCCCAGTTGTCAACAGTATGGATGATGATGAATACATCATTTATGCCCCCAGGTTTTTCCCCAATAAGTGTCCCGACCCAACCAGGCACGCATTCACATGGGGTACCCGTCATTATCGGACCCCAATGTCAGACTTATACTTCGGCCCTATTGAACTTCCCGATGGGCTCAGGTTTTAACCCGAATGATGATCGAGCCAAACCGATTATTCTGGCAGAAACAAAGAAAAGGGGAGAGTGGACTATAAAGGCCTCGAAGAAGAAGGAAAAGGAAGCGAATATTACAAGTAGGTATAACAAGGGCCATTCGGAGCTGATCATAGTAGGCCAGCCAAGGACGGTAACTACCAGCCATCAGGTCTCCCCAAAGCAAGAACCCAATCCAAGACCGAACTAAATAAAAACCCCAGTTCGAACCCATCCCAATCACGTATAGGGAGCTGTACCAAATTTTTTTTGACGCACATGTTGTATCCCCTTTTTATATAGAACCAATACAGCCCCCATACCCCAAATGGTATGACGTAAATGCCCAATGCGAATACCATGGAGGAATCACAGGGCATTCGATCGAGAACTGCGCCGCTTTATGTATATAATACTATCAGAAAGAAAAGGACTGGAGGAATCGCCGTGAACGACGGCGCGTGAGGCACGTGAGGCATAGGTGAGAGTAGCCGGAGGTTGAGCGACCTGTGAAGGCAGAGCCTTTTTTGGAGCCTTTGCAAATTTTTTTTACATGGGTGTTAAAATGATTTTTTGGGGCTATTTTTGACTTATATAACAGTATAGAAATGGCACCGTTTTTGTTTAATCTAATAAGCGTAAAATGACGTCGTTTTAAGGGAGGATCCGCGCGTTGACCCGAAAACTCGCGGAGGATCCGTGTGTTTTTGTTAAAAGGTCTAATTGCCAAATCGCTGTAGATGGTTGGAAGAAAAGTTCAAGGCTTTGGAAAATGCCGATCATCATCATGGTATTGACGCAAAAGACTTGAGTTTGGTTCCAGATTTGGTGCTTCCTCATAAATTTAAGATGCCAGAATTTGAGAAGTACAATGGGACTAGCTGCCTTGAAGCCCACATTTTTATGTTCTGTAGACGGATGACTGGCTATGTGAACAATGATTAGCTTTTGATTCATTATTTCCAAGACAGTTTAGTGGGGGCAGCATCCAGGTGGTACAATTAACTTAGCCGTACTAATATTAGTTCCTGGAGAGACCTAACCCAAGCCTTCATGAAGCAATACAATCATGTCACAGACATGACGCCTGACAGAATCATGTTGCAGAATATGGAAAAGAAGTCAAATGAATGCTTGAGCAATACGCACAAAGATGGAGGGAAGTTGCCATGCAAGTTCAACCACCATGCTTTTATCAACACCACAAAGCTTCGTTCATCACCCACATGATAGGAAGTACTACCAAGAGCTTCACGGATATAGTGATGGTAGGAGAAATGATAGAAAATGCCATAAAGGGGGGCAAGATTGAAGCGGAGGAAACCACTAGGAGGTCTGCTCCTAGGAAAAAGGATAATGATGTGAAAAATACGGGTACATACAACCAAGGGTACTCGAAAGCAATCACTGTTAGCCATCCAAAGGTAGTTACGGCTGGGCAACAAGGGTCGACCAGACAAGAATCAGGCGCAAGGTAAAATTCTAAAAAGCTCCAATTTATGCCAATCCCAATGACGTATAAGGAGCTATATCAAAGTTTATTTAAAGCGCATGTGGTGTCCCCATTTTATCTAAAACTGTTACAGCCCCATATCCTAAATGGTATGACTCAAACGCTCAATGTGATTACCATGTAGGAATATCAGGGCATTCAATAGAAAACTGCACTGCCTTTAAAACGATAGTAGAGAGGCTCATCAAAATGGGGATCCTGAAGTTCGATGATACACCTAGTACGGAGAACCCATTACCCAACCACGGGGATAAGAGGATAAATGCGATCAGTGAAAAGGTCGTGAGAAAGATCAAAGGGGATATCTCGGAGGTGAAAACCCCGTTGAGAATAATTTGGAAAGAAATGATAAGAAGAGGTTTGGTAGAATCAGATCATGTGGAAGGATGTGAAGGACTAAGGGACTACTCTGATTTCCACAAAGCAGAGGGGCATGAGATCCAAGAATGTGTTGAGTTTAGGATTTTAGTGCAAAGCCTTATGGATAATAAGGAAGTATAGTTTTATGAAGAATGTTCAGAGGGAGGAAACATATATGCAACTGAAGGAGAATTGACGAAGCAAAAAGTTAATCACCCAAGGATTATTATCTCCCGACCAAAAAGTGCGAAAGGCGGAGCACAAGTGGCGCCTAAAGTCGTAATCCAAAAACCTGTTTCCTTTCTTTACAAGGATAGCAAAATGGTACCTTGAAATTATGACTGTAACGTGACAATACCGGGAGTGGAAGGCTCAGTCTGCATTTCTGAGGAAGTCCAAAATGAAGGGTCCTACACACGTAGTGGAAGGCGTTACGATTCAGATAATGCCAGAATAGAACTAGAAAAGTCAAAGACTATGGTAGTTGAACGAGAAAAAGGACCTCAGGCCCTTATTAATGAACCAGCGAAAGAAGAAGAAGCTAAAGAATTTCTAAAATTCTTGAAGCATAGTGAATACAGTGTGGTAGAACAACTGCACAAACAACCGGCTCGCATATCAGTGCTGGCACTTCTTTTAAGTTCGAAAGTACATCGTGAGGCATTGATGAAAGTGCTGAACGAGACTTATGTTACTAAAGATATATCTGTCAATAAACTTGACCGATTGGTTAGTAATATAAGTGCTGACAATTTTATTTACTTCAGTGATGATGAAATTCCACCGGGAGGTATGGGATCGACCAAAGCTCTGCACATCACTACTCGTTGTAAAGGATACACTTTGCCAAGTGTGTTAATTGACAATGGATCAGCCTTGAATGTCTTACCATTGTCCATGCTGAAGAGGTTATCGATAGACAGTTCTCACATGAAAACTTGTCAGAACATAGTGTAAACATTTGATGGCACTGAGAGAAGAGTGATGGGAAGAATTGACATACCATTGCTAATTGGGCCAAACACGTATGAAGTGGATTTTCTGGTGATGGATATCAAGCCCTTATACAATTACTTGCTGGGAAGGCCCTGGATTCATTTGGCAGGAGCGGTGCCCTCATCGCGCACCAAAACTTGAAGCTGGTGACAGAAGGTCGGCTAGTTACCGTAAATACGGAGGAGGATATCATAGCCACTGTTACCAATAACGCGCCATATTTAGAGGCGAGTGAAGAAGCAACTGAATGCTCTTTTCGATATTTAGAGTTCGTGAATGCAACATTCATCTTGGAAGGGAATGAAGTTCCAGTGCCCAAAATATCCAAGACCACGAGAATGGGCCTACAAATGATGATGGGGAGAGGAGCCTTACCGGGCAAAGGATTGGGTAGACATCTTCAAGGAGAGACTCAGGTTCCAATGCTGAAAGAAAAGAGAGACCGCTTTGGCTTGGGTTTTAGGCCAGATGCCAGACAAAGGAAGAGGGGAAATAGAGAAAAAGCAAGAAAGAAGAAGAGCACGGTTGAATGGGGAGGAAGTCAAGTAGGAATCGATGACATTCCCCCACATATCCCAGACCTTTGTATCTGGAGGAATAATTCACCCTGCGAAAGGGTTATTGGAAAATCCTCACATTAATGCCATGCACGAGGAAGGAGCTGAGCAATGAAACCTGTTGGGCATTCGCCCTTATGAACCTAGAAGCGTTTTGGATAATTGGACTGCAGAGGAACTTCCTGTAGTTTTTAGAGATTATACAGAGTAATATTCAAAACGCACTTGTTGTTTTTAAGCCTAGGAACAATAAGATTTCTTTTGTGAAATAGGCTCATGTTCAGACATTTTTGTTTCAATAAAATACATCTTTAATGACCAATTCTGGCAAATATTCTTTCATTTTTTTTAATTCTTTTGATTTTCTAATTTAATTTCAAATTTTTTATTCTCATTCATATCATGTGAATAGTTGTCCTCGAATTTATTTGTTCTTTGTACATTCTTTGGTGCCCACCACAGGTCCTTAGATATCAATGATATGAGCAACGATACTACAGATCCTGAGGTCCATTTTGAGCAAGACATGTGTTTAGAGGAATCTCAGGATTTTGAAGGTGACAGAGATTGTGACTTATCTCTAAATTTGTTAAGAATGGTAAAGCAAGAGGAGAAACCAATTTTACCGCATGAAGAGGAGGTAGAGAACATAGCCTTGGAGGAAGGAAAGGTTGTGAAAATTGGAACGCGCATAGCCGAGGAGATGAAACAAGACCTTGTTGAGTTGTTACGAGAATTCAAGGACGTCTTTGCATGGTCATACCGAGATATGCCTGGTCTAAGTACTGATATTGTGGTGCATCACCTTCCCATAAGAGAAGAGTGCAAGCCAGTTCAACAAAAGCTACGAAGGATGAGGACGGATGTGGTGTTGAAGATAAAGGAGGAAGTCAAGAAACAGCTTTGTTCTTTGGCTTTCTATAAGTGGTCAAATACTCAGAGTGGGTTGCCAACATTGTACCTGTTTCTAAGAAGGATGGAAAGGTTCGGATGTGTGTAGACTACAGGGACTTAAATATAGCCAGCCCAAAGGATAATTTCTCTCTGCCTCATATTGACACGTTGGTGGATAATACGGCGAGATTCTCACTGTTTTCCTTCATGGATGGTTTTTCGGGATACAACCAGATCAAGATGCACCCTAAGGATATGGACAAAACTACTTTCATAACATTGTGGGGTACCTTTTGTTAAAATTTACTAACTTAACATGCTTATTTTTCGTCAAGCATATAACATATTATATAAAGACAGCTTAATCAACATGTCAAATTGACAAATTTTGATAGAAAAGTCTTATAACTTTAATGATTAGATTGTAATTTTTAAATCTAAATAATTGAAAAACTTAATTTTTAACTTTTTAAGTATAATGATTGAATCTTAATTTTTATCGGAATACGAGGACTGAGAGAATATTTTAACCTAATATAAAACCTTTTCGTTTTGTATTATACTAAAATTTTCCGAATTTCCACCCACATGTGACGTTAGTGAATATATATTTCTCAAAACGGAAAATAATTAAACTTTTGAGTATTCGGTAAATTAAATAATATATATTTTTTATTGATAAATAATTTTAAAAAAATTGAGATTGTGTTTTTTTTATTTATGTAAATCTAATTTTTTTTATAAAAATACATAATTATCTTCTTTTTTTTTATAGTTTTGTTTTATTTTGGTTATTTGATTTAATATCACTTAGTTTTGGTATCAAATGAAATCAATGATTTTAATAATAATGTAGAAATAATCATTAAATTGAGCTGAAACTTATAATTTATTAATTATATTTATGATTTCTCTATATGTATGAATGTCTTTATTTTTTAGGAGAAATTATTTTTTATTTATAAAAATTCGAACCTTCCTCTATAAACAGGGAGTCATGCACTAATCACGCTCGAATGCAATTTTATATTTTTTTTATCATAATTTATATCACATGCATTATGGAAAATTTAGTCTCTAATCCTAATTTCTTATCATTTTTACTTTAAATTTTTAAAATTTAATAAATTACTTTTTTATATGAAAAGTTAGTTGAATTATTAAAAAATTGATAGCGTTGATATGATCACTCATGTGACAATTCATATAAATTTTAGAAAAGTTTCAAAAAATAATAAAATTATTTAGAAATTCGGAAAAGACCAATTCACAAAAAAAAATTTAGAAAAATTATGTGTTAGCAATGAAAAGCACGTAGACTACAACAAGAGTTACTACGCTAATATTATTAAAATTTTTATCAATTTAGTCAATTTTTTAATTGAAAAGAAAACAATTTGATTAAAGTTTGAAAATTGAAGACTAAAGTGATAAAAAAATTAAAATTAAAATGACAAAATAAGTAAATATTTAAGATTAAATTTGTGTTTATGCCAAGAAAAGTTCAAATGTTAGGAAGCTTGATCCTACTGCAGACGCGTTATTACTTATTATCCATCCAATGAGGGAACAAGAAAATTGTTTTAAAATAAATAGTAGTCATAAGAAAGCAGAGGTTCCCAACCCATTTATTATATTTATTTGACTTAATTGACTGACTTTGACTTGGACAAGCTAGTAATATTGACCCAAAAAGGGATTTGAATTTTTTTTTTCGCATTCTCTACGCCCATTAAAAAAAAGAAAAGAAAAAAACCCCGAAGGAAGCAAAACGTTGGATTTGGTGGACAAAAATTAACAAGCCCAAAAAATAATTATTTGTTTAATCACAGATTAAGAAGAATTTTAAAATAAGCTTCGGCTTTGGCCTTGGCATCTATGACTATGACTCCAAATGTGAAAATTTTTCCACTTCTCTCAAAACAGAATTTGAAGACATGGAAAGTGTATATTTAGCATCCTATTTTGGTTTTAAGGGTCAATCAACTACGCATAATAAACATTGATGTGGAAATGGTCTAAGTATAAGACTTGGTCCAAGTTCCACACATTTTTATTGGTAAAATAGAATCATTTAAAAGCGGTGAATTAAAAATTTTAACATATCTTTTAACACTTTATCGATAGTTCGATTAGTATGTTTAAAATTTTTGGGTATAGAGCAACTTACAAATCCATCGTACACCCCAAAGAGAGTAACACTCAAAGTAGCCTTAATCATGATGAATATCTAAAGATGAATGTCACAAGTGAATAAATTCATAAACAAACATATGATTCAACTTGGATTCTGTCCGATGAATTGTTATTCCATACAAACTATTTCCTCAATTGGATTTATATGTGACATGATAGTCCTAACATAAGTAATTTGCTCAATCTAATTCTATGGACTACGAACAATTTAGATTGACTAGTAATATAAGTTGTCTTCTTGCATCATAATCTGTTCATATAATACAACTTAATATTAGTTAAACTTTAGGTAATCAGTGAATTAATATTTACTTATTCATCTTGCTTTACTTGCAAGAAACCATTGAGAGCAAACATATAAATAATTACATGACATTATTTAATTATTTAATCAATTCGAAAAAAATTACAAATAAACTATGACGAAATCATTGCACTAAGTGCACAATTCTTAACATCAACCAATATCTAGCTTGGGAAATTTAATAAGTAGAACTAAGTTTTTTTTTTCTTTCTATTTTTGCAATGCTTTAAAGAGATGTTTACACTACAGGAAAATAGGGCTTTAGCGGCGTTTTTAGTGGCGTTTGGACAAAAAACGCCGCAAAGATTATACATTAGCGGCGTTTGAAAGAAAACGCCGCAAAAAACTGGGCAATAGCGGCGTTTTGGAACGCCGCTAAAAATTAAGAAATAGCGGCGTTTTTTTATAAAAACCGCTAAAAACTTAGCAATAGCGGCGTTTGTTAACTGAGCAATAGCGGCGTTTGTTATAAAACGCCACTAAAGGTAAGAAATAGCAGCGTTTATGATAAAAACGCCGCTAAAAATCTAATTATTTAAAAACTCAAACGACACCGTTTTACATCTCGGTTTAATAATTCAATATAAAAATTGTCCAATAATAGCGGTGTTTTTATTAAAAACGCCACAAAAAATCAAATTGTTTCAAAACTAGAATGATGTCGTTTTGGTCCTCGTATAATAATTTAATATAAAAATTATTTTATTTTGGGGTTTACTGTTTAGTGTTTATGATTTAGTGTTAATGGTTTAGGGTTTAGTATTTCGGGTGTAGTGTGTAGGTTTGGGGTTTAGTGTTTAAGGATTTAAGGTTTAATGTTTAGAGTTTTAGGATTTGTATTTAATGGTTTAAGGGTTTAGTGTTTCGGATTTAGGGTTTAGAGTTTGAGATTTATGATGTTGTATTTAAGGGTTTAAGGGGTTAGTGTTTATGGATTAGAGATAAAAAATGTACATATTTAGGGGTATAAACCCTAAACCACTAAACCCCTAACCCTTAATCCCTAAACTTTAAACCCTAAAACCTTTAAACCTTAAATTCTTAAACCTTAAACCCCAAATCTACACCATACGCAATGCACTCAAAACACTAAACCCTAAATATGTACCCCTAAATATATAGTTTAGGGTATTTTAGTAGGGGATATAGTTTAATGGTTTAAGGTTTAGATGGTTTTAGCTAGGATAATTAGTGTCATTGTTTTATGGTTTAAAGATCAGGGGATATAATTTAGGGTTATGAATAATTCATACTTTTTGTGGTTAAGGCTTAGGGGTTATTATTTTGTGGTTAATTTATGGTTTAGGGGATATAGTTTAGGGTTTAAGGGATATAGTTTAGAGTTTATGATTATGGGGATATATTTTAATGGTATTTTGATTAATTAGTGTTAATAATATTAGGTATTTTGGTTAATTAATAATACTATAAAAATATAGAGAAATGATACTTTGTTATTATTGGCGCTTTCATAAAAAACGCCACAAAAGGTATGAATTACCGGCATTTGTTTAAAAATGCCACAAAGTTCTGTCAATTAAACGTCGCCATTTTCATCTTTTATTACTGGCGCTTCTTAAAAAATGCCACAAATAGCCCTGAAGAGATCGCAGACGGCGTCGTTTTTTTTTTGTTATTAGTGGCGTTTTATTTTAAACGCCGCAAAAATCATGAAAAAAACGTCATCGTTTCATTAGTTTTATTAGTGGCGCGTTTTATAAAGCCGCATGTGCTTTTTATAATTGCCGGCATTTTTGGATAAAACGCCACGAATTTCTTTTAGGATTTACGCAAAACGTCGTCATCTTTATTCTTGTATTAGAGGCCCAAATTTGCTTTATTCTCTGCCTCTGTTGATTTCCCCATTTTCCCCCAAATTCCCCCAACTTCTTCTTCCCTAAAATTTTTAACCTAGTTTCCCAATATCCAATCATCTCTCCTCGGTTTAACTGTTGCAACTCTTAGCGTCTTCTCTCTGCCGACGCATCTTCTCTCCTCCACCGTCGTTGGAAATTCGGTTCGTAGAGGTATTTTACTTTATGTCTTGGTTGTCTCCTACGATACTTGAACATATTTAAGTTGAGGCTTTTGAATGTGTATGTATTTACTATTTAGTTAGCTTTCCCAGTTGTTGTTTTTATTTTATTTTATTTTATTTTTGTAGAGAATGTAAATAAGGGGTGTAGCCTTAGCACGACTTTAGTTGGAGCACAAGGGTGTAGGAAAAATTACTGCATGAAATTGATGGTTTTGCTTTGTTTTCAAACTCAATGTTAGGAAATGAGCACAGATTGAACATGGCTCTTTTAAATGGTGGTTTTACATTTTTGTTCATGTATAGTAACCTAATTACAGAGATTGCTTTGTCATTGGCATTCTTCTTGAGAAACTTGAATCAAGGTGGATAGTTAGTTGCTCCTAGCTATCCGAATTTGGCATCTCTCAATATGTAAACTATTCATATTTTATTCCTACTAACATATGATTTTTATCCAAAGCTCAAATTTTGGATGATGCATGTAGAAATTTGTCTAGTAAATTTCCGGACATGGTAGTTAAAATAGAACCAAGTATGTTGAGGGGGTAATATTAGATGTTTGCTCAGGGGAACCGTAGGAATGTGCTAACATTGGTGTCGATGACTTGGTTGAGTTCTCTTTCAAGTAATGAGTTGCACTAGGCAAGTATCTATAGTCATTGTCATTCTTATTGAATTAGATTTTTTTATTCAATGTATAATTTGTTTAAATATTTTACATAAAAATTAGTGTAAGTAAAAATATCTTTATTTTTTGTTCAATTTCAGTTTTTGGAATTTTAAAAAGCTGTTATGGTTACAAATTGGATGTTATTTGTTCTTGATCTTCTTGATTTCATCTTATGTTATGGTTACAAATTGGTGATTTACGTATTGAAGCCGAGTGGCGGCCTTGTTATTGCTTGTTCTCGCCTTATTCTCTTTTAAATTTAAAGAAGGGTTTGAAAGTTGATAAGGTGTGGATTGTGTGCTATTTTTGCAGAGTGACACTACTACTCTGTCTTGTTAGAAGTTATTGGGTATATCGAGACTCCTCCATGATCAACTTGAGGTGATGATTCTTCCACACCGCTCTTTAATCTTTTAACGATTTTACGCCTCTACTCCAAGCTACTTACTTCTTGTTTTTTCAAGAAGAGATAATTGATGGTTTTTCTTTAAAAATCTCATCTTTGAATATTATTTGAATATTGGGACCATATTTTATTTATAAAAGTTAATGAAATCTATAATAAATGAGTTCACACTTTCCAGCTTTTTACCTTCCGATGGTCTAATTTGTGATATGAACTTATTCTCGACCTTCTAAATCCTATTTGAATACAGTATAGTATATGAGTTACAAATAAACTATTTTCAATAGCTAATTTTTAGCCACTTGCGTGATGACTTGCTTTGAGCATTTTGAAGGTTGTATTATTATTATTTATATTTTTCCAATTTTACTCGACTTTCTAATTCCAAGTGTAATTTTATACCAATGGTTGAGATGATCCTTGCTTAATTTTATTGAAAAAGCAAAATGCTTCATTTAGTACTAAATCTTTTGCAAGATGATCCTTGCTTTGCTCTGAAGCTTTTACTAGCCATAAGCTTAAAGTTGCACTTTAAATGCCCAATACTGCATGCAGTCCGCAATAAAAAACCTTAAGATGAGCTACTACTTTCACAGCCCTATATATTTTGAATTTCATATGAATATATTTTTATGCTAAATAAAATGAAGTACATTGCACCATTTTATGCTGGATATTGTTTGCATTTGTGATAATGCTTTTCATATTCATTCTTCAAGAAGCTGAATGCTTTTCCTCAAGACATTTACCATTCAAATTTCGGTCCATATGACTAAATTTGTGTCTTCTGTTTTCAGAACAAGTTGAATATAACAAAAACAATCCGAAATTTTTCAATAGATCAACATTTAAGACCTACTTCTGAAAAAGGTATTACCCAATTAGGCAAATATTCATTTTTTGAGCATATTTAATTAATTAATATGAATTTTCTTTCACTACAAAGCATAATCGCGCTTATTCAAACTGAAATTTAGTGCTTGATTAAGTTAATTTTAAGCATTTAAATGCAAACTTAAATTATTATTCAATTTGTAATTTTGAATAATACGCATATGTGACAAATTATTTTAATTGAGATCTACTATTAATGTTTTAATGAATTGATGTTAGATTTAATAATAAAGTTGTATACATTGTACATATTAAAATTTAAATTTATTTGATATTTGTATATCAATTTAAGATGTTGTTTTTTCGATATATATTTAGCTTTTACAATTTGTTTTATTGTTTTGACTTTGTTTTATTGTAGTAAAGTGTGCCCCCCCCATTTGTAGGTTCCACGCTTCCGGTCTTGAGTTTCAAAAAGCTCTTACTTGATATTTGTAGATAAAATTCTAGCAGATATCAGCACTTATACTTCCATTGGTAAAATGTTAACTTAAATTAATGTTGTTTGATATTATTTTTATTTTTTTTTTTTTTTAAAGTATTAGTGAGTTAATGTTGTTTGTATTTCTGACTGCAGCCTCTGTTACTTGGTGAGAGTGGAGTAGACCAGCTTCTTGAAATTATTAAGGTACGTTTTAGTTCAAAATTCTTATCAGTAAGAGTTATATCATGATGAATCTATCCAAATTGCTGTTTGAATTGCTGTTTATTATCCTGCTTGGTTGGTATATATGCTGTTTATTATATTGTTGTCAAAAAAAAAAGATTCAAAGTATATAGGCTGGAAACCTAACGGGTTGCCTTATATCTCATTGCAAGATATAATGGATCCTCCCTAGGTGTAACAATGCCACGTATGATGAATCTTACATAATTTCTGTCCAAATTGCTGTCCAAATTGCTGTTTATTATCCTGCTTGGTTGGTATATATGATGTTTATTATATTGCTGTCCAAAAAAAAAAAAAGATTCAAAGTATATAGGCTTGAAACCTAACGGGTTGCCTTATATCTCATTGTAAGATATAATGGATCCTCCCCAGGTGTAACAATGCCACGTATGATGAATCTTACATAATTTCTGTCTAAATTGCTGTCCAAATTGCTGTTTATTATATTGTTTCAACTGGAATATAGCTTGTTTTTAGTGTGATTTGATAAACATCAATATTTAAGACTAAAAGAAATGAAAAATTAAATGAAGGACTAAAAGAATTTATAATTAAGATAATCATATATATAATATTAATTGAGCTATATTATCGCAACTAATCCACCCTACATATATTGTTAAAGATTTTATAATTAAGATAATGGCGAATATTTTAGGGAATCATTCATATTTCATGATGTAATAAAATAAGCTGAAAATTTCAAAATACGAAAATTTATTTTAACAATTACGGATAAGGTTAGATGAAAACTAAATAATGTTTTATTTTAATATTTAATATTTTGAATGTTTTTCAAACTTATAAATTTTTTGTTATAAATATAAAATATATTTTTTATTGTTTTTTTCATTATTTAAATATATTTTAATATAAAAATCAAATTACTAATTTTTTTATATTAATGATCATTATTCTCATATTTAATATTTTTAAATATTTTTAAAACTTATAAATTTTTTTATCAATAAAATAATAACGATCATTATTTAAATAACTTGCATAATTGACTTAACTCACATAACATACATAACATGCATAACTCACATAACTTACATAACTCAGATAACTTACATAACTTACAAAATACATAACTTACATAATTTTAAGATCAAATATCATAACTTACATTTATTTTAAGATTAAACTTCATAACTATCAAATTTCATAACTTACATTTATTTTAAGATTAAACTTCATAACTATCAAATTTCATAACTTACATAATTTTAAGATCAAATTTCATAACTTACATAATTTACATAACTTACATAGTACTCAGTTATATATATCATATCATTACTTACATAAATTATAAATTAACAATTTAACCGTGTAATTTATTGTCAACTTTAGACTTCAACAACTACGATATGGATAGGACTTGGATGAATTTGTCAAGGGTAAGCAACGACTATCGAAATGGAGTAGAAACTTTTCTAAATTTTGCATTTCAAAATGCAAGCCAAGGGAATATGATTCTTTGCCCATGTAAGAAGTGTTGCAATATCAATTGGCATTATCGTGAAGTTGTCTAAGAACATCTAGTTGTTGATGGCTTTGTCCGGGGGTACAAAAAATGGATTTTCCATGGAGAGTGTACATCTAGTGGAGCCTCTTCATCGATGAATCTGGGTTATCCTCATAGTGCTTACAATCAGAATGTTAGAAAAGATAACATGGAAGGCATGTTGCGGGATGCATTTAATATGCGCAGTGATGGGTTGCAATCATTTCCACCTGACTTGGGTGCAACCGATGATTATAATTTTGGTGGAAATACTTTCACCGAAGGGGGAAGAAGTGTACCTGATGAACATCCAAATGAAGAAGCGACGAGGTTCTACACGTTACTTGGTGAAATGAATGAAGATCTGTATGAGGGATCAAAATTTTCCAAACTGTCTTTCTGTATTCGTCTTTTTCACTTAAAATGTTTGGGAGGATAGACCGGAAACTCTTTGACAATGCTGTTAGAGTTTTTGCAAGAAATGTTCACGTTTGCAAAAATCCCTCAATCTTCCAAAGACATGAAGAAACTGATAAAAGATTTGGGCCTTGGCTACAACAAAATTCATAGTTGCCCAAATGACTGCATGTTGTATTGGGGCGACCAGAAAAACTAATAGTACTGTCTTGTATGCGGTCAATCCCGTTGGACGAATAGAAATACAGAGGATGGTAACGAGGATGAAAACGATGCACAGTCAAGGAAGACGCCAGTTAAGATTTTGCGGTATTTTCCGCTAATACCAAGGCTTCAAAGGCTTTTCATGTCGTTGAAGACAGCCGAGTCAATGACGTGGCACCATGATGGACGAACCGATGATGGATTGTTAAGGCATCCTGCAGATTCTTTAGCTTGGAAATCATTTGACTCCAAATTTCCAAGCTTTGCAAGCAATCCTCGGAGTGTGAGGCTTGGGCTAGCATCTGATGGATTTAACCCCTACAAAATCATGAGCACTGCATACAGTACTTGGCCTGTGGTGCTTGTTCCTTACAATTTGCCTCCATGGGTTTGCATGAAACAATCATCCTTCATCTTATCTATGATTATCCCTGGAGAGAAAGGGCCCTGAAATGATATTGACATATATTTGCAAACCACTTATTGAAGAGTTAAAACAATTGTGGGTCTGGTGTTGAGACATACGATGTAATTGAGAAAGGAGAACTTCAATTTACGTGCGCATTGATGTGGACTATTAATGACTTCCCGCCTATGCCAATCTATCTAGTTGGAGTACCAAGGGGCGTTATGTTTGTCCTTGTTTGTCTTTGTGCAAACATGTTCGCAATGGTTATATAATGGGAAGAAGTTCTCTTACATGGGGCATCGTCGGTGGTTATCGAAAAATCATAGATTTAGATTTCAGAGTACTCAGTTTGACTGATGCTCAAGAGTTCGAAGAAGCTCCTTCGCGGACCGGTGGATTTGAAATATTGTTCATGTTGAAAGATATGAATTTCATTTATGGGAAGATGAATCAACCGCCCAACACGCAAAGAAATAGAAGATCAAGGGATGAATCTGATGATGAATCTGATGAAGAGGATGATCTTAATGAGGCGGACTTGTGGAAAAAAAGAAGTATTTTTTTTGAGTTGCCTTATTGGGAGCATCAAATTTTACGACATAATCTTGATGTCATGCACATTGAGAAAAATGTCTGCGAAAATATTATTGGGACTATTTTGAATGTCGATGGAAAATCGAAAGACAATCTTCAGAGTCGACTTGATTTAGTCCACATGGGAATTCAGCGTGAGCTTCATCCCGAAGCACTTCCGAATATGAAATATCGATTACCGCCTGCTATTTTCTCAATGTCGAAGACGGAGAAAGAAGTGTTTTGTATGGTGTTGAAGGATATAAAGGTCCCGTATGCGTATGCATCAAATATATCCCGATGTGTGAGTCTTAAAGATCGAAGACTATATGGCTTAAAATCGCATGACTATCACATCTTGATGCAAGACTTACTGCCAGTTGCTATGCGGTGTTGTATGTCGAAAAAGGTAACGTCTTGTGTAATTGAACTATCCAATATAATGAAAGGCATTTTTGGCAAAGTTTTGGATGTTCAATAACTTGAGACACTACAAGATCGAGCCGCATTGACTTTATGTAATCTGGAGAAGATCTTCCTGCCTTCCTTCTTCACTATTATGGTGCACTTGTTAATTCATCTCCCTCGTGAAGCAATACTTGGTGGACTCGTTTTCTATCGATGGATGTATTCCATAGAAAGGTCTTACTTTATTTGCAAATTATTCCTTCATTCACCTCAATGCCTTTAGTTGCAACTTTTGATAATGTTGTATATTGTGTTTAGGTTCCTATCCAAATTGAAGTCTTACTGCCGCAATAAGCGTTATCCGGAAAGATCAATTGCCGAAGGCTACTTGGCAGAGGAATGTATGACTTTCTGTTTGAGGTATTTGGAAGATGTTGAAACAAGAATGAACAGACCAAGTAGAAATGCTGGGCTCACAGATCATAACTTGGCCGAAACTTATTTATTTCAAAGTTTCGGAGAACCGATCAGCAAAGTCAAAATTGCAGAATTAGACGATAGATCATGGGTCTAAGCACATCGATACGTTCTTTTTCATCACGATTCAATGGAACCATTGCGCAAGTAAGTTCTAGAATTTGATAAATACTCATCAATTATAATTTGTTTGTCTTCTAACAAAGTAACCCTTTTCTTAACATAGTGAGTACAAACAAATATTGAGAGCTCGTTCACGGTCCCAAAGATTACATCGACGAGAAATTAATAAGTTATTCATAGAATCATTTCATGAATGGTTAAGCCAAACGGTATGCAATTGAAGTTTTCATTGACAAGTAATAATGTTTTCTCATAACATTTATAATTACTCAATTTACTTTCGATTCAATAGGTTTGGAGTCGGAATGAAGTAAATGACGAAGTTAAATGGCCTTCACAAGGTCCAAACAGAATAGTGAAAAGATATAGTGCCTTCCTCATCAACGGATACAGATTTCATACAAGGTATCGCGAGAGATTGAGGAGAACCCAAAATTGTGGAATTGTTGTTAATTCTTCAATTACAAGTTATGCTAGTGCTAGGAACAGTAATCCTGTCAAGGGGATTCTGGAGTATTACAGACTTATTACTGACATAATTGAGTTGAATTATTACGGCAAATGGAAAGTTGTCTTATTTTGAGGTGATTGGGCTGATGGTAATACGGCTCACGGAATTAAAAACGATCAATATGGTTTTACAATGGTGAATTTCTCTCGATTGATTCACACCAGAGAACAACTGATAGACGAGCCGTATGTGTTTTCTTCTCAAGTGAAACAAGTTTTTTACTCGAAAGATCCAACTGATGAGGGTTGGTACGTTGTACTTCGAAACACCCCTAGAGACTTGTTCGACATGGGCAATGAAAGTAGAGATGACATCATCGAAAGATCAGAAACTCTGCCTTTTCCAGAACAAAACTTAAATGAAAATATCCCTAGTACTAGTACACAATTTCAATGGGTTCGTCAGGACGTGGACGAAGATATTTACGAATTATGATGTAGTAAGATTTTACGATTTTTTTTATTTATATGTAATATTATAATTTTAATCTTGGTCATTTTATATAATTTAACTATTTTATATGTACCATTATTGTTGTCATTTGTTACTAAAATTTCAACTATTTTATGTGTATTGCAGGAAAAATGAGTAGAAGAAGATTGCGAGATTTAAATATTGTACAGAATACTGTAAATTCGGAAGAGGGCAATAGCGAACAGCAAACAGTTGTTGGATCCTCGACTGTGCCTGACATAGATGATGAGCCTGCAGAATTACAAAGTAATGTTAAGTTAATTTTACATGCATGTTGACTTTTATTATTGATTCATTTTTCAATTTTAATATAACAATAATATATCATTGTTCAGCTGAGACTGGTGGGATGCGCAGAGGTCGCGGACGTACGCTGCTTAGAGATTTATACGAATTAAATCCCGTCGAGCGTGTGAAAGTAAGGAGAAACAGTCATGGCCAGCCTGTTGGCCCTGAAGCTCGACTTCTAGCAGGCTATCTGGGCATTATTGCACGGAATGCAAATATGTTGCCCATCAATTACGAGTCATGGCATCACATGCCTGATGCAAACAAAAATCAAGCTCTCCATAACATTAAGGTAACAAAACGTGAATGTAATTTATAATACTTTGGTTGAAGTTTCATTTATATTTACTTTCTAAACTTATGTTTTTCTAGGAGAGATTTGCTTTGGAGGTCTCCGATGAATATATAAAGAAGACACTGGGAAAAAAATGGAGAGATCATAAAAGCACACTGAAAAAATAATATTTTAAGAAAGAAATAAGCCTCGAGTATAAATTGCGAAATGTCCTGCCGGGAATGTTGAGGTATCAATGGGAAGATGCGGTTAGATTTTGGAACTCAAAGAAAGGAGAGGTATTACCTAGTTGTAAACTCTTATAAATTTTTCGGTTTATAGTATTTACTATATACGTAATAATAATTTCATTATGTAGGACCGTGAGCGTGTTGGAAAGAGCAGCGTGTAAAACAAAATTCACGCACACGCGGTCCGTAAGTTTTGCTTCAGTAGTCGAGGCCGAGGTATTATAATTTATTAATTACATCAAATATTAATGACTTTATACTATTAAATTATATTTTTACTACTACATGTAGGAAGTCTCCACCGGTCAAAAAGTTGGACGCGTTCAGCTTTTTGACATTACGCATAGGAAGAAGGATGGGTCTCCGATGACATCCGAAGCTGGAGAGATTATGGTATATTTACTTAATAAAATTTGATTTATTATAAATATTTATAATGTTTACTTATAATAGTTTAATTATTCGTTAGTAGTTTTAAATTAATAATGTTAAGTTATGTTGCATTCATTCGTATTGTATATTTCGTTTCTAACTTTTTGATTGATTTATTAAGAGAAACTAAAGGAGAAGAAGGCACAGTATGAAGCGGCTGCTTCGAGTGATAGTTCTGTTAATCTTGAGGATATCGATAATGTGAATTATTACCGATGTTTTGGGTCCCGAAAGGTATGGTCGAATTTTTATGCTACATTTGCTATTTTTTGGCTTAAATTATATGCTACATTTGCTGTTTTTTATTACTGATGTTTTGGGTCCTGAAAAGTATGGTCGGGTCCAAATTCAAGGATCTGGTGTTACCCCGACCCAATATTTTGGATCCGGCTCCCACCAGTACATGCCTTCCGGTAGTCAAGCTCAAGCCGAAGTTCAGAGGTTAAAAGACCAAATGTCTCAGATGCAAGCGAGCACGTTTCAGCAAATTACTGAGGTTGAAAGAAAATATGAAGAACTTCGAGCGGATGCAGCGGCGAGAGAGGCAGCGGCGACAGCGATGGCTGTAACACCCCAAACCAGGTCTATGCGTTAAGACGAGATTTGGTTTGTCACACCGAACGAACATCCAAAATTTCTCTAATGATTTAAGTAAAACAGTAATGCAAAGCCTTTAGAAATAAGGTTTAATAAAAACTAAGTACAATGATTATGAATTAAGAAAAATACTTGGTTGAAATCTTATATATATATTAGTCAAAACCTTAACGCAGCTTTTTTTTTTAAAAAAATTTGAAAGAAAATTGAAAAGTAATTTAGGTGTCCAAAATTGTTATAAAACACAATATTTTTAAGAAACTTTATAGATTTAACATAAGCCCATATTAATAGTCTAAAAATAAAGTTAAATCCATCCACACATAAAAAAACCATAAAAACATAATTAGAGGCCTTATTACAACATACCCAAAATAGTAATTAAAATAAGTAACTTAAATAAAGTTCATAGTTTATAAAACCCACGCTCGTAGTATGGCCTCCACCATGTCATCCCCTACCCAAGTCCACATCAATTTCCATTACCCGAGATGGATAATAAAGCGGGGTGAGTTACAAAGAACTCAAGGTGTGTAACTCACTTACCACCATTATTGGGCGGACCATCAAGGCATTAATTTGGGTTTGAGCCCAATTACAAACTTTAACAATATAAAATGAAATAAAATATATTAAAATGCATGTAAAATGAATTTCCCAACCAAGCCTAATTTCCATCCGCTACACACCCCGTACTAACCAAAGACACCTGTGGGGATCCAGTCAACCCACCCCGCCAAACACACCAATCGTAGGCATTTAGCCTTTTAAATAATATTGTAGTGCACTACCGAACTAGATTGTGACATAGTCACCGAACTAGAGGCATTAAGCCAAAATTTGTGGCGAGAGCCACCGAACTAGATACGTGGCCACAGGCCTTTCTTCTCTTCCTCAAATCCCATCCCATGCATTTATGTATGAATAACAAACTTTAATCATAAATGATTTATCAAGTAACCCTTAATACAAATGAGTTTTTAATAAAACCTTTCATTTGGGCCTATTAACAATATAGTATTAAACTTTGGCCATATCTCGAACTAGAGGGTTTTGGCCCATTAGCGATCTAGCAAACTTTGGCCCAATTTATCGATCTAGCGCTTTATGGCCCAATTTATCGATCTAGCGATCTTTATTGATTTAACAATCTAGCGATATTTCGACTCAATTTATCGATCTAGCAATATTTCGGCTCAATTTATCGATCTAGCAATATTTCGGTTCAATTTATCGATCTAGTAATATTTCCGACTTTAACCGTTTTCATGCATTTACACAAAAGTGTTAATTATCACATAAATTTCGATTTTTCCATTTTTACGATTTATCATAATACTTACTGTTTAGTATCTAACCCGAAAGATAAGTGTGAAGTTACACACCTGGTTATGGTGAGAACTAGACTTTCCCGCTCGTCAACACCTATACATATCACGATAACTTATGATCATTATAATCTAATAATAAAACCGATCTAAACATAACGATCTAAAATTTACCCTCGAATTTTTGAACTACTTCCACTTCGCGGTTTCTCCCGATTGATGGTTCGTTAACCGAATCAAATCCACGAACAAATAATGGTTCGGAGAGTGCGAACTACTTCAAACAATTGATTCTCCTCGGATGAACGTCCACAACCCGGTGGGAAATCCCGGATTGCTGATACAGTCCTTTGTTTATACTTAGGGGGATTAATGGTACCACCCTTCTTCCGAACACTATATACGGCCCGTTTCTTCCGTATCTTGATTGTCTTCAAAGACAAAGATCGTTAGCACGTCTAATCACATATATATATATATATATATATATCGATTATGACTAAAGGCTTTGAGAACAAGATTTCCTTACCACAAATATTCTTGTTCCACAAGGGAAATCGATCCAAGCGTTCTATGTCACACACGACCTCTTGATTTCCAATCTTCCGTTATCGCACTAAAGTATAACAAAAATAAACGTTAATAGAATGAACGTTTATTTTGATCTAAGAAAGCCTTCAAACCACCATCAATATTCGGCCAAATACTATAAACTAATCGAAGACGAAAAAAAACCCTTACCTATTTTCCACGGTTGAAAAGAAACGATTGAGAATGTTGCTTATGAATAGAGAGATATTCGGCTATGAAGAAAAAAAAGAAAATGGTTCGGTTAAGGTACACTAACATTCGGCCATGAAGAGATTAAAGGAGAAAGTATTGATTGAAAAGAAATCAAAATAAGAGAATAGGGATGATGATAATTCGGTTTTCAAAGAAAACAAAAGAGAAAAAGAAAGAGATGAGTTTAAGATCAAGGCACATTCGGCAATGGAGAAAAGGAGAGAAATAAATGAATGGTCTTTTGATGTAGGTGATTTCGGCACTAATGAGAAAAGGCACAAAAAGAATACCAAATGATGTGCAATAATGACCAAATGGTCAAAATAATCAAGGCTTACCAAGGATCCAATTCGCCAAAGGGAGAGAGGTTGAGAGAATTTGCAAAACTATGCACAAAACTAAGAATGACCAAAAAGAGACTTCAAATCCTAGCCAAACTAACACCAAAAATTCGGCTCCCCTAGACCATATTGCCGTCCCTATGCATGGTCAAATGGCCATGATTTTATTTCCATAACCTTTTCCTTGATACTTGCCCCATATCTTCATATCTTTCCTTAATTTCTTGATTCCCTTCCATAAGTTAACAATTTCCTTAATCCTTTGATATACTAACTAAAAATAACAAGGTCAACACTTACCATATATGCACTTGGCCGACACTTGCTATACATGTGCAGAAAAATTTAAAATAAAATTCATCTAGATGCTAAACAAGGGATTCGAACCTTCTCCTCATGCACTAACTCATGCGCCAACACCACTTTGCCATATACTCATCTTATGCTACACTTTGACACATTAATTAACTTATGTGTCAATGCCACTTGCTCCACTTCAATAAATTTTAAAAACTAAAAATTATTCCATCCCGAAAAATTCTAATTCTTCTTCAGACTATAATAAACACGAAAAATAATAAGAAAATTTTCCTTCATAATCTAAACACCAAATCATGCAATAATTGATACTCGAATTTTAGGGTGTTACAATGGCAGCAGAGCGGAAGCGAGCGAGAAAATACGATGAGCTCCAAACTACACTTCAAAGAGATGATGCAGATGTTTCAAAGATCGTGAGAAGCCGCCATCTTAGTCCCTTAGTTTCTCTTTGTAATATTATTTTTAACATTGTTACATTTAACATTATTGTAAGAATAGTTTCAATTATACTTCATTTATTAATTTACATCATATATATATTATTAAATTTGAAGTATCATTTAGATTTAATGCTTTTGGTGAGATTTAAATGCTACATTTGCTGTTTTGGGTTGAAATTATATGCAATTGTTGCTGTTTTTGGTTGGTTTTAATGCAGGAAGGGTAGGATATTGGAGAAGCTGACAATTGCAAATATGTGCAAATTAGCGGCGTTTGTGACAAAAGCGCCGCTAAAAGTCAAGACTTTTAGCGGCGTTTTTTCCCATAAACGCCGCTAAAGTTTGCGGCGCTTTCTTTAGCGGTGTTTTGAAAAGCGCCGCAAATACTATTAGTGGCGCTTATAAACGCCGCTAAAAGCAAAAAAACGCCGCTAAAAGTCTGTTTTGGTGTAGTGTTAGTTCACGAAATATATGATTACTTCTAGTAATAAGATTATCAGAATGTAAGATTATTTAACATATTATTTAATGTAATATTTTATTGTTTGGTTTACATAATGTAAGATTACCTAAAAAAATATTTTACTAAATTATCTTTGTTACAGAATTTATTATCTTTTTAACATGTATAAATAAAGAAGTTGAAACAATTTTAGACATTCCTAGTACAAATTATTATTATTAATGAAAATTTTAAAATTTACAATAAATTAACAAAATAGCATATTTCTCGTAATAAATTTAAAAAATATATATTTTTTTAAAATTAATTATACTTATGAAATTAAAATAAGTATATATAATCTTAAATCAAATGTCAAACTAGAACTAAAAAGTGAAGCCTTGGATTGTGTAATTGAAGTCCATCAAATCCAAATATATAAATATTATTATAATTGAAGCTGAACCTTTTTGAAAAAAAATTTCAATTTAATTAAGCTAACTCCTTAATTTCATTTAGGTTTAATTGTCACATGATAGAAAAGAAAGCATAAAAAAAGTTAGAGAATGACTTGCGATGGACCAAAATTATAAAGCAAAAGGGTAAAATTGTAATAAAATCAACATTACCTTGGAATCTTACATTACTTGAAGAGGTGGTAATGAAATTAAATTTTATGTTACCAAAACTTAGCACTATTCGAAATGTAAGGTAATTTTTAAAATCCAAACAAGGAAACAAGGGCGAAGCTAGGATAATTTTTAGGGCGGATGAAATTTTAATTTTTTATAGTTTATATCTTTCTAATTTGTAAAGGATTAAATCGAATTTTTATAATTTTAGGGGGGCCAAAGTGCAATTTTACCTTTACTAATTTAAAATTTTAAAAAAAATTTAAGGGTCTAAATAGCAATTTTACCTTTTAGGAGAGGTCGGGGCCCATGCCAACCCCCTGGCTTCGCCCCTGTAAGGAAATGAAATGTAACGCCCTAAACTCGGCCTAGAAGTTTAGACCGAATCTCAGAGGCTACATTGATCACCGAAGTGATCGTGAGAAAATTTTACAAAACAAGTTATCCTAAATTCTAGGGGTGAGAAAAACTCGATTCGACTCGAAAAAATAGAAAAAAATTCGAATTTCGAGTTAAACGAATCGAGTTATTCGAGTTAATCGAGTTATTCGAGTCAACTCGATTTTTTTTCGAATTTCGAGTTCGAATCGAGTTGAGTTTTCGAATTCGAATAACTCGAATAATTCGAATATCAAACTATAATATTTTACATTTTTACCCCAAACTCCCAAACCTTTTTATTTTTCCCTCAAAACTTTTACTCCTTCCCACTTTCCCCCCAAAACTTTTACTCCCCTCCCATCCCAATCCCAACCCCCCAATCTACCCAAAATCCATTTCCCACCAAAATTTTACTCTCTAATTTACTTTTTCTCAAAATTTTACTTCCAAAATACCTCAAAACTTTTATTTTCCCCAAAATTTTTACTCCTCCCACTTTTCCCCTAAAACTTTTACTCTCTTCCCATCTCACCTCCCATCTACCCCAAACCCATCTCCTCCAATTTTTTTAATATTTTCCTTCAAAATTTTACTCCCCTATTTACTTTCCTCAAACTTTTATTCTCCAAAACTTTTTATTTTTCCCCTAAACTTTTACTTCTCACCCTTTACTCACAAATAAAAAATCCAAGTTATCCAAAAAAACCACTAAACATAAATAGTAATAATTTTATTTATATCTACTATTTATATTATTAAATTAAATTTCACATTTTATATTATTTATATTATTGAATTGTTCAGTCATATTAAATATTTATATTAAAATTGAATTATTAATTATGCCATAAAATATTCGTGTTAAAATTTTATATTGGTATCAATTTCACATTTTATCTTTAAAATAACTTTTATTAAAAAATCACATTTTTACATTTAATATATTTTTTAATTCCAAAATACACAGTGACAAGAATTTGAAGATAATTGAAACAACTAAGCAAGCAAAGAAGCTTACCCGTATATAAAAGATTAATAAATAAATTATTTTGTGATGAAAGTTAATAAAAAATTTGGTTAAGGTGGACAAATTTTATTACGATGGGTGACAATGGTTACAAGGACCCAAAATTATTTTTTAAAATTTAACTCGAACAAATATATTCGATTCGATTCGATTCGATTCGATTCGAATTACATCTTACTCGACTCGATTCGAGAAAATTTCAAATCAAATTAGGATGATAAAATATGATTCGTCAACTCGATTAACTCAAAATTTTTTTATTCAATTCGATTCGATTCGATCGAACGCTCACCCCTACTAAATTCCATTTCCAAAAAAAAAATTATTTCTTTACGAACCAAAAACACTTAATCCTTTAGATTTCAAACATAAATATTACATTTAAGTTTAGTTTATGCGCAAATCAAGATTACGAGAAAGATCAAAAATCAAACTTGTACCACAGTTTTTATAATCCTTACAGTTCAAACAATATAATAAAATGGAAACTGAAAAGAAGAATTTTTATTTTATTTTCAACCGTGACTGCCTGAGACCTCTACATACCGAGTCCAGCATCAGAATTCAAAAATGTACCTGAAAGGGGAAACACTAAGGGGGTGAGCTACACGAGCTCAGTGTGAGTTCAAAACGAAAACAACAGGTTTACAGAAATACATTTCGAAAGAGAAACAGGCTTACAGATATACACAGAACCAGAAAGTGAACTAGGAACCAACGTCCCAGTAGAATGTAACAATCCAAACACATCATGTCACATACACACTCCGTCATAAGTGTTATTCAATCAGACAGAACACAATTAAATAATCTTACACCCAAAACACTCAATCAGATGTGTATGAATATAGACAAGTAATAAAAACCCACCCATCCAACCAAAACACCTCTCTGTCTCCCGATCACACCCCAAAAGAGTTGTTTTAGCTCATCCAACCAAACACACCATATAGGACCTCGAAAGGCCCATCCAGCCCTACACACCATGTATGTGGTCTAAGCCACTCAGATAATAATACGCAGCAGGGCTAGCGTATATGCAGTACAGTGCAATGCGGTAGTCCGCTGTACAGATATGTTGTAGTTCAAACTGCCATATCAGATAATAGTACGCAGCAAAGTTGGCACACATGCAGTACAGTGCAATAAATCGTTGTACGAATAAGTTGCAGTAAAACTGCCAGATCAGATCAGAATCAGTCTCCCTTCTCTTCGCAACCAACCCAAAACTTTACTTTATGCAAGTGTATGTATGCATACAATCTCACAGAACAATGACACATTGACAGACAATCAGACAGAACATATATGCACACACACCCAATTAACCGGGTTTAGAATCAGACATCCCACTCACAACAGTCACAAATAACCTATAAGCAGAGCACATAGTCACAGATACAAAGACTTAACTACCCTCACTAAAGTCTAGCCAAGGGTCGAAATACACACACTCACTTTCAGATCAAAAGATACACAAAACCAAAACAAGTGACTTAGAACCACACGCCAGTGTGCTTTGGCCGTGTGGAAATGCCTAGGCCGTGTGAGAGGTCAAACGCCTGAGTGAAGAGGGGCACATGGCCGTGTGGCTGAGGCACACGCCCGTGTGAAAAAAGGCATACGCCCGTGTGAACCAGGGACATGACCGTGAGAACAGGCCGTGTAACTCAATGTCCATTTGTACTAAAATAGTGTACAGGGCTGCCACGGTCATATGAGGGTCTCACACGCCCGTGTGACCACCAAACACGGCCGTATGTCTAAAACACACACCCGTGTGGGATTCCTAAATCCCCAAATTAACTACACGACCGTGTGGCTAATTCCCAAACACACACGCCCGTGTGCCCAAGGGACACGACCGTGTAAAAATCGATAAAAATCCCCAAATCAGCCACACGACCGTGTGACACAAAATTTTTCCCGAAAACCCTAATTCCTAATTCTACACGGCTGTGTGAACCGACACACGTCCGTGTGGCCACAAAAACACCCACAATCAGCCTGAAAATCAAGTTTTCCTGTCACTAAAACTACCTTCAATCATGCCGCTTCAAAAACCAACCATAACGCTCTACATTTCAGAAAATTACAAACGACACGAGCCTAACTTTCCCAATTACCGAACACACAAAATGATCGCCGAACTCCACAGCAAATCAACAATTTCCCAAATAAAATAAAAGAGTTTCGAATCCCACACCTGATTCACGATCAGAGGCGTCCAAAACTCAACTCGACGACCAGGAAATCAAAAGCTCTTCGAAAATCACACACCACTTTTTTTTTAAAGAAAAGAAAAAAGAAAGAAAAAGAAAAGCCAAAAGAAAAGGGAAAAAGAGAACATGACTCCCAATAAAAATAAAAATAATAAAATAAATAAATAATAAAAATAAGACTAATACTTATTTTTAAACATAAAAAAAATCCACTATTTAACAATATAAAAATATATTACTCAAAACGCACTTACAAGGACTCAAACTTAGAACCCAGAGACAAATTAACACACAACAAACCACTGGACCAGCAAACCCATTCTGACAATGTAACGCAAAAACAATACTCAATAGCATACCCTTCTCTCTGACCCTAACCACAAAACTCAAAACTTTTCACCCCAAAATTCGGGGTGTTACATGTAATTTCACAATCTTACATTACCATCAATATTATAATATTTTGTGAACCAAATTCCCCTTAATAGCTAACAACAAACAACTCATTACCTAGCTAGTTTAGCACTGATAAGGTGCACAAACAATTTTTTTAAAAAAAGTAGTATTATTTTTTCTTTAAGAAAAAAAGTATAAAATAGGGTATGTGACCGCTCCTCAGTGTGTACATCGAGGTAGATAAACTTTACTAATAAATATGGAATTGTGGTATATTATAAATATACAGGTCAAACTGTAATATAATTTTTATTAAAACTAAATATGAAAGTATTCCAAGCATAGTACACAAAAGAGGTATGAACTATGTAGTGGGCCTATTTCGCCCGGGCCCGATTAACCAAACATTAACCAAAATACAAAACCAAAAACCAAAAAATTAATAAAGTCTAATAACAGTTCCTGTTACAAGCCCAGTAATTATTAAACCCAAATTTAAACCCAATTACCCCAAGGCCCAAAAGGCCCAAAAACTTTAAACACTTCCAGAAACCCTACAGGTTTCTAGAACCATCAGCGCCGCTCCCCCCACACATGCGCCGCAGCCTCAAGCAACTCCACGTCATCCCACACGCGCGCCTCCGACGGTTTCACCTGCAAACAAGGTAGCAAAATAGCAGCAAAAAAAGGGTCCAACAAAGAATAACAGAAAAGGAGCACAATAAAGAAAAAAACAAGATTGTATTTTTTTAATTATTTATTTCAAATATTCGGTTATAAAACCGAAAGAAAAAAATCATTGTAGGCCCCTACAATCTTTACGGACGAAAATCAATACGAAAGCAAATAGAGCAAAGGTTTTTTTTAACATTTTTCTTTTTTTCTTTTTTCTTTCTTTCTCTTCGAAACCACGTATATACATACACATATTTTGTTTTTTTTTTTACATATACATGCTAAAATATAGTACATAAAAAGAAAATTAACTTTTGATCTTCAACCGCGCACGGCAGCGCCGCAAGACGGTAGGCAGGCGGCACGGCGGAGCTGAGTCACTGAACCTCACCGGACCAGAGATAGCGAGAGAGTGTCTGAGGGCTCTCAAATTTTTTTTGAAAAAATGAAGAAGAAACTGTTTTTTTTCTTCTGATTTCAGCTATTTATATAGGATTCAAAACGGCGCCGTTTTGGACTTAAGCACCAGTGCCAAAACGACGTCGTTTCATGTAACCCGACCGAATACGACCCGCTCCAGGCCTAGGATCCGCGTGTTTTGGACTGAGGATCTATTTGCACCCTCAGTCCTTCCGCTTTTGAGGCTGGTTCCAATGTGGTCCTTTTCTATTTTCTTTATATTTGATTTTTGCTACTAGCTTTCATTTTATTTCAATTTAGTCTTCAACCCCTATAATAAGCGAAAGCACGAAACGGGGTCACTTTGGGGATAAGGAAAAATTGCCCAATTGATCCCTGTGATATTTCGTATGTTTTAATTCGGTCCTCGTTTTAATTTTCTTTAAATTTCATGTTATTTGTTTTAATTAAATTATTTTGATTTATCGCATTAGGTTATTTTATTTTTTTATTCGTTATATATATATATATATTATTTAGTTTTAACTTTATTTTAATTTAAAGTTCACTATATTTTAGTTATTTGCTTTTATAATTATTTAAGATATATGTTATTTATTTTATTTTATTACATATGTGTACATCTTTTATTTTAAAATTTGCTATTATTTTTTATATTTATATTTATTATTTTATTATTGTTTTGTTATCCATCTTTTTCCTATATATATATCCTTTATTGTATATGGTTTATTTTATTTCATTTTGCTTGTATAAATTCTCATTTTATTTCTTAGATTTCATCTTATATAGATTTCTAAATCATTCACTTCTTTTCTTTCACTCATTTTTTTTTATAAAATTTAAATTTCGTTATTTCACCACTTTCATTATTATTTTCGTAATTAACCATTTTATGTTATAATATTCCTTTTGATTGTTTGTATTAGTACTAAATTAGCATGTTGTGTAATCTTCGTGAATTGGCATTTAGTATTTGTATTATACATTTTATTGATGTAGTGGTTCTATTAACAAATCATCGTCTTAAAAAAAAACGCATTTCATTTAGTTACTACATTTTATTCAAAAGGTTTTCAAAATAAGGCAATACTCGTATTTGGGAATTTCGAGAAGATTGTGCCTTAACTTACTGGGTTCCAATTTTCCTCGTTGACCCTAAATAACCGAGTATCCTTTTTTTAAAAAAACCAAAACGGATAGATTTCAAATAAATGTTTATTCTCGAGAATTCAAGGTGTTGTGTCCTAACTCACTAGATATGACATTTTGTTATCTCGAGATAAGGATTTCTAAAAAACAAAGGCAATATTCTGTATTTGGAATTTTTAGAAATTGTGCCCTAACTTACTGGGTTTTGATTTTTCATTTGACCAAAATAACCTAGTATCCTTCTTAAATTTAAATGTACGAGTTTTAAATAAAGACAAGCTTAGTTTTGAGGATTCGAAATATCGTATCCTAACTCATTGGGTATGATATTTTATTCCTTCGAAATAAACGGGCCTCGGCATCCATTTTAATTTATTCAAGTTTTCTTTTAAATAAAGAGGATCGTATTTTAAAATCTCTTCAAATTTTTGACATTAAAACGTTAATCAAATCAATTCGGTACCAATTGTGGGTGTTACGAGGGTGCTAATCCTTCCTCTTACGTAACCGACTTTCGAACCTATTTTCTCGCATTTTGTAGGCCAAAACCATCGTTAACAAATCAAAATGTTTTAACGATCAATTTCAAGGTGACCCGATCACACCTCAAAAAAGATTGGTGGCGACTCCATTTTCATTTTTAAAGTCGACCCTGTTTTTTAAAAAAAATGGTTTCGACAGCTTGGCGACTCCACTGGGGACAATAAGAGAGTCAAGCCGTAAAATTGATTATTTTCTGTCTTGTTGTCGAAAATTGAAAATCTGATTTGAAAAATTACGATCCTTCTATTGCATTTGTTTGTGTTATATGATTGCTGTGGTTTGAGTCTCGTAGAATATTTTCGCATCATATTGCGTAAGGACCTTTTGGTCTTACCTTTTTAAGTGGGAGTGAGAAGCTACTCCTTCGTGAGGTTTTCACCTCCGTGCAGGATAGTGGATCGCTTTCGGGATACATCCGTACCTATAGCTTTGTGAGATTTTCATCTCCGTGCAGCCATAGGGAAATGTATTCCCCTGAATTGAACTCAGTCCGTATGAGCCTATAATGGGTGAGGATCGAGGAATATGCTGGTTCGGGAACCTCAACTTTAGAACCCAAACCGCATGTAAAAGACCTTAAGAGCCTACCCTAGATAGTACCGCGATAAACCATAGTGGTCACCCGAATAAGTGCTCTATTTGTTTCTTTCTTGCTTGCTTTTACTTTGTACTAATATGTTTCATTTTGTTTTGGCTATGATTACATTACATGTCATTTTACATTTGAAAGAGTGTCGATTCATGTTCGATTACTAAATTAGAGAGCTTGTCATTGAGAACGAATTTCTTGATAAAATGGAAGACAATACGGCTGTACGTATATTTGTAATCCGTTTTATGTAAAGAATTTTTTCCTCTAAGTTTTCTAAATGAAATTGAATCAGGATCGACGCCTCTTTTTGCATTCATGCATTAGCATTGCATTGCATCATGTACAATAAAATTAAAAAAAAAACCTAAAAAGAGTTGGAATTCTTTAAAGAGGTCAAAGACCCGGAATAAATGTTCGAAAATGTTCACACCAATGCCATATATGAAGACACCACTGAAAGAAGAGACCTTGTCAGATATCCGTCCATATAAATCAAGGAGAGTTCTAAATAATTGGACTGCAGAAGAAATTCTTGTAGTTTTTAGAGCTTACACAGAGTAATGTTCAAAACACACTTGTTGCTTTTAGCCTAGAAGCAATAAGACTTCCTTTGTGAAATAGGCTTATGTCCGAACATCATTATGAAATACATACTTGAGATCATTTTGAATAAATATCTTATCGTTCTTTTAGATTCTTTCATTCTTTCTATCAATAGATTCTTTCATTCCTTGGATCTTTTTCCAAATCATTCTTTCATCACATTAATAATCATATTATGCAAATGAATATTCTCAAATTCATTCATTCTTGGCATATTCCTTTGTGCCTACAGCAGGTTCTCAGATATCAATGACATGAGTAACATTGTTACTGGAGTTAGAACTTCATTTTGAGCAAGACGTGTGTTTAGAGAGATTCCAGGACTTTGAAGATGACAAAGACTGTGGTTTATCTCTGGACCTGTTAAGAATGGTAAAACAAGAGGAAAAATAAATTCTACCTCATGAAGAGACAGTAAAGATGGTGACATTGTTCCATGATGTGATGCACAAAGAAATCGAAGTTTATGTCGATGATACGATCGCAAAGTCCCAAACAGAGGTGGAACATATCCAAGTTTTGAGGAAGATTATTCTTTAGACTGAGAAAATTCCAATTAAAGCTCAATACAACAAAATGTACTTTTAGAGCTAGATTGGGAAAATTATTGAGCTTCATAGTCAGCGAGAGGGGAATTGAGATTGACTCAGACAAGGTTCGGGCTATACAGGAATTGCCTCCGCCGCGCACTCAAAAAGAAGTTCGAGGTTTCCTTGGGAGGCTAAATTACATTGCTCGGTTCATTTCACAGTTAACCGAGAAATGTGATCTCATATTTCGTCTTCTAGAAACACAATCCAGGTGTGTGGGATGATGAATGCCAGAAAGCTTTTGATAAGGTTAAAAATTACTTGTCAAGTCCTCCAGTATTGTCACCTCTATGCCCAGATAGGCCATTAATCCTGTATTTGACAATGTTTAATAACTCTATGGGGTGTGTGCTGGGTCAACACGATGATTCGGGAAGAAGAGAAAAGGCGATATACTACCTCAGTAAGAAATTCACTGAATGTGAAATGAGATATTCGCCAATTGAGAAATTATGCTGTGCTTTGATTTGGACAACTCGGAGGTTGAGACAATACATGCTATACCATACGACATGGCTAATCTCGAAGTTGGATCCTCTAAAATATATGATGGAGTCAACTGCTTTGAATGGAAGGATGGCTAGATGGCAAATTCTCCTATCTGAATTCGACATAGTTTATGTGAGCCAAAAAGCCATGAAAGGAAGCGCAATAGCAGATTTTTTGGCCAGCAGAGCTTTAGAAGATTATAATGAAGAATTAATGTATGTGGCAGCTACTGAAGAAGACACTACAAAAGATCACTTTTGGAAATTGAACTTCGACGGAGCATCAAATGCTGCAGGTAATGAAATTGAGGCAGTCTTGGTATCCCCAAATGGAGATCATTATCCATTCACATGCAAATTAGATTTTGATTGCACAAATAACATGGCAGAATATGAAGCATGTATCATGGGACTCCGTGCCGCCATAGAACGTAAAATTAGGGCGCTGGAAATATATGGAGACTCTGCACTGGTGATTTACCAACTGAAAGGTGAATGGGAGACAAGAGACCCCAAATTGATTAATTATCAAAGGATAGTTCTGAGGTTAATTGAAGAGTTTGATAATATTACTTTCAATTATCTCCCGCAAGACGAAAACCAAATGGCAGATGCTTTGGCTACCTTGGCTTCCATAATCAAAGTGAGCAAACAAGAGGATGTAAAACCCATTCAAATGAGTATTTACGAGGCCCCAGCTCATTGTTACAATATGGAGGAAGAAGAAAGAGATGATCACTGTAACACCCTGGTTTAGGGGCTATGCGGTTTGAGTATAATGTAGGTGTTGGAAGGTTCTTGGGTGTGCTTGGATGTGTTTTGGGGTTTTAAGAATGCTTGGATGAAAGGGAGATTTTGGAAAATTTTGGATTTTTAGTGGAAAAGGGAATCGGGCCAAGGGAGGTCTTAAGAATAATTTTCTCGTAATTTTTGGCACAAGGGAAGGCGGTGGTAGAGTGGTCTCCGGCGCGCTTAAGAGCTTGGGAGGACGCCTTGAGGGCCTGGGTTCGAGTCCAGCGGCTACAAGGGGACGTTTTAATTTTTGGGTGTGGCGTTACAAGTGAAAGAAGGCTTTAAAAAAGAGTCAAGCGACTTTAAGACACAAAGAACTCGTTGGCCAAGTGGTTTCGTGGCGCAACTTAGGCGCTGGAGGAGTGATAAGGCGCGGTTCGAGGGTGGAGCAACATTTTGGGCATGATTTATTTTTAGGCGGTTATGGGCTTGAGTAGGAAGGGTTTAAAGATTAAATGGTGTGGCTTTATGGCATAAAAATCAAAGTGGCCGAGTGGCACAGGCGTTGGAAGTAAGGCGTGCAAAGCAGGAGCCTGGGTTCGAATCTCATGACAAGCAATGGAGTATTTATTTTTGCGATTGACTGGCAAGAGTTTCAGATTGAATTTAAACTCTCACCGACGAAGGGATCCCACATCGGAAAGACACAAGGAATGAAGGTGAAGAGCTAGCTATATAAGGAGCATCCTAGGAGGAGAGTAAACACATCTTGGAGGGCGTTTGGGCACAAGAGTGATCGGAGCGCGGATTAGCCCTGCAGTCCTATCGTGTGTAACTCTCTACTCTAGTTGTAGAGCGGCAAATGCCGGGAAGTGCGGTCCACGGCAATAGTAGCCACACGAGCGCAGCGAGAGCGCATGCGTGTGGCTTCGACGCGATAGTTGCGCGCCATCGTGAGTATTCTCGTGGGTTGGGTCGCTGGGGCCTCGATGGGCCGGTGGGCCCCAATGGGCCCGTGGGCCCATATGAGTAAATTGCATGATTGGTTAGTATATGTTGAACTAGACTAGGTGGAAGTTATATACGTGGCTAGATTTGTGCTAGGTGGGCCACACGAAGCGTGTGGGCCCTGATGGGCGGAATTGGGCTTTAGGCCCAATAGTCCATTTCAACCTGGTAGCCGAGTCGCTAGTGGCGACATTAGGCCTTCGTAAAGGCCATTGCGTGTGAATTTACGAAAATACCCTTAGTAGGTAAAATTACGATTTTACCCTTAAAGGTTGATTAGCATGATTATGTTGTTTAGTTTTGGCGATTGTAGGGAAGGCTTGATCTCGCATATCTCGGGTTGTGGCTAGTGCTCGAGAAGTGTTAAGGAATGGGGATCTAGTGCGTTAGATCTTGATCTACGGGATTTGATAGTCGCATTAGTAATCGTGTGTGTAAGCTAACACACTTCTTGCTTTGTATATGTTTGATAAACTGATTGATTGGTAAAACCGAAATAGTATGGTTGAGTGATATGATACCCTATGGGGTATGTGCACATTCGATTCGTAAGTCCGTTTCATTATGAGTATTGTTATTGATACATGATGTCATGATTTATGATGTATGTGCTATGAGATGCAACGTTAAACATGTTTGCATGATTTGAATACTATACATGAGTTGGTATGATGATGGGTGATATGAGTGGAGGGGGGTGATATTTCGTCTTTGACGAGCACCAGTGTTTTGGTAACACACTGTGACTATATGTCACCGTGAGGTTTGGTACCTCCAGAGGTTTGGTACCTCATAGCGACTCGTCCTCGTGGTTAACACCACCGTGGGTTGGCCCCACTTTGAGATATGGATCGCCCGCCGTGATTTGGTATCACACGCATGGGTTGGCCCCATCACTCGATTATCGTGACTACGGTTACCGCGGTTTGGTACCACATTTGTGTCTTTGGGACACCAGAGGTTTGGCACCTCATTGCGACTCGTCCCGTGGTTAACACCACCGTGGTTGGCCCCACTTTTGAGATACGGGATTGTCGCCGGTGATTTGGTATCACACGCGATGGGTTGGCCCCATCATTGGATTTGTGACTTCGGTCACCGTGTTTTGGTAACACATTGTGACTATATCGTCACCGTGGTTTGGCACCACCGTGGTTTGGTACCACCACACGGGGTAGAAAAGGTGTATGGACTGGTTAGGATTGGGTGCATATGATTGGGATGCATGATGATCATGATTATGTTTGTATGTGATATTTTGCTAATCCGGGAAAAAGGGTAGCACATCGAAGTCCGGGTGACTCACCTTTTCCTTAACCATTTCGTAGTGCATAAAGTCGGACCGGGATTGGAGAGGACAAGGTGGCCCATGCCAAGATGATGGTGAATGGGAGACAAGAGACCCCAAATTGATTAATTATCAAAGGATAGTTCCATTTTGAGGTTATGGTTTATTTAAGAGTTTGATGATATTACTTTTAATTATCTCTATTCAAATTGGATATTATAAACTAAATGGCGGATGAATGCTTTGGCTATATTGGCTTATGTTTTCCATAATCAAAGTGAGCAAACAAGAGGATGTAAAATTAAAAAGAGTATTTACAAGGCCCCAACTCATTGTTACAATGTGGAGGAAGAAGAAAGAGATGATCACCCAGGATGTTACAATCACCACAGTACCATGATATATTACGATACGTGAGAAATCATGAATACCCTTATCAAGCAACCGAGAATGATAAGAGGACGTTAAGAAGACTAGCTTGTGACTATGTCTTAGACAGAGAGATCCTGTACAAAAGAAGAAAGGATCAAGTACTATTGAGATGTGTGGACGCTGTTGAAGCTAAGAAATTTCTGGAAGAAGTCCAAGAGGATGTTTGTGGAACACACGCTAATGGTTTCACAATGGCTAGACAAATTATGAGATTCGAGTACTATTGGTCTACCATGAAAGGGGACTACATCGATTATGCTAAGAGATGTCACAAATGCCAAATTTATGAAGATAAAATTCATGTACCTCATTCACCTTTGCATGTTATGACTTCCCCATGGCCTTTCTCTATGTGGGGCATGGATGTTATCGGGCCGATCTCTCCAAAAGCTTCAAATGGGCATCGGTTCATCTTTGTAGTCATCGACTATTTTACCAAGTGGGTAGAGGCTGCTTCATACGCCAGTGTTACCAAGTTGGTAGTCGGGAGATTCCTAAAAAAGGAAATCATATGTCGATATGGAATGCCTGAGAGGATCATATCCGACAATGCGTTAAATTTGAACAACAGCACGATAGCAGAGGTCTACAGTCAGTTCAAAATTAGACATCACAAATCATCACCGTATCGTCCAAAAATGAATGGAGTAGTAGAAGCAGCCAATAAAAACATTAAGAAGATTGTGGGGAAAATAGCTGAAACTAACAAAGATTGGCACGAGAAGTTACATTTTGCTCTCTATGCCTATCGAACGTCTATCAGAATTTCCACCGGGGCAACTCTTTTTTATTGGTCTATGGAATGGAGGCAATTTTACCCATTGAAGTTGAAATTCCTTCCCTTCGAGTCTTATCAGAGCTGAAGTTAGACGAAGCAGAATGGATGCAGTCTCGATATGATCAGTTGAACTTGATTGAGAAAAAGAGGTTAAGAGCTATTCGTCATGGTCAGATGTACCAAAAACGAATGATGCAAGCTTATGATAAAAAGGTTCTTCTAAGAGAATTTCACGAGGGAGACCTGGTTTTGAAAAAGATCCTCCCCATACAAAAGGATTTTAGAGGGAAATGGATGCCAAATTGGGAGGGACCTTATGTGGTAAAAAAGGCTTTCTCCAGAGGAGCATTGATTTTGACGAAAATAGATGGGAAAAACTTGCCCAATCCTATAAATTTAGATTCAGTCAAGAAATACTATACTTGAAGAGGAAAAGAGGCCAAAGTGAAAACCCGCAAAGGGCGCTTTGAGACATTCTCAAAAAAAAAAGGCCAAAGTGAAAACCCGCAAAAGGCGCTTTGAGACCAAAGGGGTTTTGAGTTGAAAACCCGAAAAGGGCGGCTTAAATTGTTATCAAATCGATTCAGTCAAGAAATACTATACTTGAAGAGGAAAAGAGGCCAAAGTGAAAACCCGCAAAGGGCGCTTTGAGACCTTCTAAAAAAACGGAGAGGCCAATGTGAAAACCCGCAAAGGGCGCCTTGAGACCAAAGGGGTTTTGAGTCGAAAACCTGAAAAGGGCGGCTCAAATTGTGATCAAATTGTGATGGGGCATGCGGTGATCTCGCTATACCTAAATTAAGAAGAAAGGAGAGATGTTACATCTTAGGGCATCAACAGAGTACTCTTGATCTCCTAAACACATATTGAGTTTAAATTGGTCTTTAGGAAGTCCGTACAGAGAAGCTCAGGCTGCGATATCTAGGGCATCTATCTTTTCCCCTCATCATTTTGTACTCTAGCAATGTTTGCTTTCTTTAATTAACCTATTCTTTTCAGATTTCGTTTCTGATAAATTCTATTTTTGTCCATCATTATGATCATTTTCAAGCATTTTGTATTGAAGTAATGATTAATGGACTAATAATACTTTTACAAAAGGAGTTTTGCATATTACTCTGGAAACTTCTAAATAATACGAGAACCTGAAACAGGACTTTTATTTAGAACTCACCAAGCTTAAGGGTTGGAAATATTTGAGAAGGAAACTCTAAACAGTGACCATTTATTTGGACTTTCTGTCAAAAGTGTTGGTTGCACAAAAAGACAGGATATGATGGCAGTGATATAGCCTTGAAGAACAACGAGCAATGGCAACCTTAAGCATTAAAAAAGGGATCATTCTCATAACATTCTGCATTAATGCAAAACACATTTAGTTAGGAGCAACCGATTCATCCTGATCATTGCATCCTAATGTATTTAAAAAAAGAATAAAAAAAAAGATCATTCTCATGATATTCTACATTCATGCAAATATCATCCATAACACATTTAATTAGGAGCATTCGATTCATTCTGATCATTGCAGGGATCATTCTCATGACATTCAGCATTCATGCAAATATCATCCATAACACATTTAATTAGGAGCATTCAATTCATTCTGATCATTGCATCATAATAATTATAGGGATCATTCTCATGACATTCTGCATTCATACAAATGTCATCCATAACACATTTAATTAGGAGCATTTGATTCATTCCGATCATTGCATCCTAATCATTATACATAGGCATAAGTCCATAAATCGATTCTATAGGTCATGTTCCCCAAAGAATGGTGTAACAGAATCAGTGAATCCATAAATCCCATACCCCTGAAGTTGTAGTGGGATGAATTAAAGTCAAGATAGCAAATCTTATTTCCCTGGCGTTGTAGTGGAACAGATTAAAGCTATGGATTACGGCGGATCTTATCTTCCTGAAGTTGTAGTGAAGCAGATTGAAGCCACCAGCCTCATCTCCCTGAAGTTGCAGTAGAGCAGACTGAAGATAGCAAATCTTATTTCCCGGGAGTTGCAGTGGAACAGATTAAAGCTATAGATTACGGCAAATCTTATCTTCCTGAAGTTGTAGTGAAGTAGATTGAAGCCATCAGCCTTATCTCCTTGAAGTTACAGTGGAGCAGACTGAAGACAGCGAATCTTATTTCCCTGGCGTTGCAGTGGAACAGATTGAAGCTACAAATTGGCGGATCTTATCTTCCTGAAGTTGCAGTGAAGCAGATTGAAGCCACCAGCCTCATCTCCCTGAAGTTGCAGCGGAGAAGACTGAAGATAGAAAATCTTATTTCCCGGGCATTGTAGTAGAATAGATTAAAGCTATAGATTACGGCGGATCTTATCTTTCTGAAGTTGCAGTGAAGCAGATTGAAGCCATCAGCCTTATCTCCCTAAAGTTACAGCGGAGCAGACTGAAGACAGCGGATTTTATTTCCCTGGCGTTGCAGTAGAACAGATTGAAGCTAGAAATTGGCGGATCTTATCTTTCTGAAGTTGCAGTGAAGCAGATTGAAGCCACCAGCCTTATCTCTCTGAAGTTGCAGCGGAGCAGACTGAAGATAGCAAATCTTATTTCCCTGGCGTTGTAGTGAAACAGATTGAAGCTACAAATTGGCGGATCTTATCTTCCTGAAGTTGCAGTGAAGCAGATTAAAGCCACCAGCCTTATCTCTCTAAAGTTGCAGTGAAGCAGACTAAAGACAACAAATCTCATTTCCCTGACGTTGCAGTGGAGTAGATTAAAGCTACAGATTACGGCAGATCTTATCTTCTTGAAGTTACAGTGAAGTAGATTGAAGCCACCAGCCTTATCTCCCTGAAGTTGCAGCGGAGCACACTGAAGATAGCAAATCTTATTTCCCAAGCATTGCAGTGGAACAGATTGAAGCTACAAATTGGCGGATCTTATCTTCCTGAAGTTGCAGTGAAGTAGATTGAAGCCACCAGCCTTATCTCCCTAAAGTTGCAGCGGAGCAAACTGAAGACAAAAATTTCATTTTTCTGACGTTGCAGTGGAGCAAATTAAAGCTACAGATTACGGCGGATCTTATCTTCTTGAACTTGCAGTGAAGCAGATTGAAGCCACCAGCCTTATCTCCTTGAAGTTGCAGCGGAGTAGACTGAAGATAGCAAATCTTATCTCCTCGAAGTTACGGTGGAGCAGATTGAAGCTACAAGTTTAATTTCCTTGAATTAGATTGAAGCGCTAGTTCCTATGCCCTTGAAAATGCAGTGGGATGGAATGAAGCCACTTGGAGAAGATAAGCACCGAAAGAAGTCAAGATTCGGCAAGACCGGGCAAAATTGGCCCTTTTAAAGTCTTTGCTCTATTCTCGTTACACGACAATGAGCAAAGAGGGGCAGCTGTAATGGGCCTATTTCGCCCGGTCCCGATTAACCAAAATACAAAACCAAAAACCAAAAAATTAATAAAGTCTAATAACAGTTCCTGTTACAAGCCCAGTAATTATTAAACCCAAATTTAAACCCAATAACCCCAAGGCCCAAAAGGCCCAAAAACTTTAAACACTTCCAGAAACCCTAGAGGTTTCTGGAACCATCAGCGCCGCTCCCCCCACACATGCGCCCCAGCCTCCAGCAACTCCACGTCATCCCACATGCGCCCCTCTGACGATTTCGCCTGCAAACAAGGGAGCAAAACAGCAGCAAAAAAAGGGTCCAGCAAAGAATAACAGAAAATGAGCACAGTAAAGAAAAAAACGAGATTGTATTTTTTTAATTATTTATTTCAAATATTCGGTTATAAAACCGAAAGAAAAAAATCATTGTAGGCCCAAACCGAAAGAAAAAAATCATTGTAGGCCCCTACAATCTTTACGGACGAAAATCAATACGAAAGCAAATAGAGCAAAGGTTTTTTTTAACATTTTTCTTTTTTTCTTTTTTCTTTCTTTCTCTTCGAAACCACGTACATACATACACAGATTTTTTTTACATATACATACTAAAATACAGTACATAAAAAAATACCTTTTTTGATCTTCAACCACACTTACCTGCTGCAAGCGCATACAATGCAGAGACGGCGGCGACGCAGTGTCGAGAGCTCTTGCGAACCTCACCGGACTGAGAGAGTGAGAGAGAGTCTAAGGGCTCTCAAATTTTTTTTTGAAAATGAAGAAGAAAGCTTTTTTTTTTTTCGATATTTATATATATAGGGTTCAAAATGGCGCCGTTTTGGACTTAAGCACCAGTGCCAAAACATAGTCGTTTCATGTAACCCGACCTGAATCCGACCCGCTCTAGGCCTAGGATCCATGTGTTTTGGATGAGGGTTTGTTTGCGCCCTCAGTCCTTCCGCTTTTGAGGCTGGTTCCAATGTGGTCCTTTTCTATTTTCTTTATATTTGATTTTCGCTACCAGCTTTCATTTTATTTCAATTTAGTCCTCAACCCCCTATAATAAGCGAATGCACGAAACGGGGTCACTTTGGGGATAAGGAAAAATTGCCCAATTGATCCCTGTGATATTTTGCATGTTTTAATTCGGTCCTCATTTTAATTTTCCTTAAATTTCATGTTATTTGTTTTAATTAAATTATTTTGATTTATAGCATTAGGTTATTTTTTTATTCGTTATATATATATATTATTTAGTTTTAACTTTATTTTAATTTAAAGTTCACTATATTTTAACTATTTGCTTTTATAATTATTTAAGATATATGTTATTTATTTTATTTTATTACATATGTGTACATCTTTTATTTTAAAATTTGCTATTATTTTTTATATTTATATTTATTATTTTATTGTTGTTTTGTTATCCATCTTTTGCCTATATATATATCCTTTATTGTATATGGTTTATTTTATTTCATTTCGCTTGTATAAATTCTCATTTTATTTCTTAGATTTCATTTTATATAGATTTCTAAATCATTCACTTCTTTTCTTTCACTCATTTTTTTTTATAAAATTTAAATTTCGTTATTTCATCACTTTCATTATTATTTTCGTAATTAACCATTTTATGTTATAATATTCCTTTTGATTGTTTGTATTAGTACTAAATTAGCATGTTGTGTAATCTTCGTGAATTGGCATTTAGTATTTGTATTATACATTTTATTGATGTAATGGTTCTATTAACAAATCATCGTCTTCAAAAAAAAAAACATTTCATTTAGTTATTACATTTTATTCAAAAGGTTTTCAAAATAAGGCTATACTCGTATCTGGGAATTTCGAGAAGATTGTGCCCTAACTTACTGGGTTCCAATTTTCCTCATTGACCCTAAATAACCGAGTATCCTTTTCTTAAAAACCAAAACGTATAGATTTCAAATAAAGGTTTATTCTCGAGAATTCAAGGTGTTGTGTCCTAACTCACTGGATATGACATTTTGTTATCTCGAGATAAGGATTTCTAAAAAACAAAGGCAATATTCTGTATTTAGAATTTTGAAAAATTGTGCCCTAACTTACTAGGTTTCGATTTTTCATTTGACCCAAATAACCAAGTATCCTTCTTAAATTTAAATGTACGAGTTTTAAATAAAGACAAGCTTAGTTTTGAGGATTCAAAATGTCGTATCCTAACTCACTGGGTATGATATTTTATTCCTTCGAAATAAGCGGGTCTCGGCATCCATTTTAATTTATTCAAGTTTTCTTTTAAATAAAGAGGATCGTATTTTAAAATCTCTTCAAATTTTCGACATTAAGACGTTAATCAATCAATTTGGTACCAATTTTGGGCGTTACGAGGGTGCTAATCCTTCCTCGTACGTAATCGACTTTCGAACCTGTTTTCTCGCATTTTGTAGGCCAAAACCATAGTTAACAAATCAAAATATTTTAACGATAAATTTCAAGGTGACCCGATCACACCTCAAAAAAGATTGGTGGCGACTCCATTTTTATTTTTAAAGTCGACCCCGTTTTTCAACAAAAAAAATGGTTTCGATAAACTAAATTGAATTAAACAGAATGGAGAACGTGCAATAAAGTCTAACCAGCTACTTTCCTATTAATTATAGTACGACATATCATAAATAAAATTCGAATATCAACTAAGTAAAAGGGATCTAATTGTAATAAAATCAAAAGTTGCAAACGAATCAAATAAGACAAACAAGTGGGAATTGATTAATCTCGATGGTCAGAATAAGAGCTGATCATCAGCCGCGCCAATGCAAAATTTTAGGCTTGAGCCCGACTCGGCCCGCCCGTATTAAATTTTTTAATATTATTTTTGTATAAAAATAAATTTAAAAAAAAATATCAAATACACTAAAACATTAAAATAAATGTTTCCCAACAAATGAAAAATACATTAAAAAAATCTTTATACTTAAATTTCACTAAGATAGTTGCAACATAGCAAGGAAATACATCTAAAATAGTAGCAAAATTAACAATAACACAAGAGTTATACAATATCCAAACAATAAGAACAAAATATTAGCAATATAATAGCAAAATGAAAGCAAAACATGAGCAAAATGGCAACAAAACAACACCAAACAGTAGAAAAAAAATTAGCCAAATCTGGGCCGAGCCTAGGCCCAAATATCTTACTCGAGGTTCAACTTGTTTAGAAAACGAGCCTTAGTTTTTGTCCAAACCCATTTTTCGGGCTTATATTTTCGCCCAAATCCTCCTACTTTTGAGGCGGACCTTCGAGCTTGGGTGGGTGGCCCAACTCTTGATCAGGTCTAGTCACAATTAATCTTAACTCAAGAAATTTAATAGATAATCTCTTAATTGGTCTAATTAATACCTTTCAGCCTATAGTTTTACCAATTGACAATTTAGTCCAATTTATCTTTCGATTTAATTGAAACTAAATGGGACGACTGAAATTCATCCTAATAAGGTCTTCTCTCGGTCTCTTTTATCTAATTTTTTACCTAAATTTGTCAGTTCTAGGTTTTTGTTTTTATTCAATTTAGTCTTATTATTCAGTTTAAACCTTAAACCTAGATTAATTGCTTCCATGACAATTAACCAATTTCTCAATGGATTTAGTTACAACTCATCACAATTCTACGATACCCACTCAATTCATAATCCATTCAAATAATTTAACAACTAAAACTTGAAGGACCCCCTGTTGCCACCAGAATGCCGCCGTCGCCTTCGTTGCCATTGGCACCATCATGTCCGGTGGTGTCATCACAGGTGTGACACCCTCACGGCACCCCAAGCCATTTTAATTGTTGTTGATTCGATCCGGGCCAGTGACGGCCCGACCAGTCCTGTCCTGCCACCGATTGAATCGTTGACCCGATTTTACATACCAGGCCCATTTCGACCAGTTTTTGGGTCTCGATCTTGATTTTAGGTTCTCGGGCCCAATTTTCAATCTCATGTCCAATTTTCAACTTCAATTACCCATTGAGTCAATTGTCTGACTTGAAAATTAATTTCCAAAAATATCATATTAATTTTAATTAATTTGATTGATTTAATTTAACTTGATCAAAATTAATTTTCCCAAATATCACTTCAATTTTCTAAATTAATTTTTCAAGAAAATTATTTAATCAAATTCTCTAGTTGAACAATTCTCACAACCGCCTAATTTAATTCTACATTGAATAAATCAACTCAATTAAATTATTTCCAAACTCGTAGAAATTTTTTTGATTCAAATGCAATCTGATCGAGCTTTTCTTGAGCTAGCGGAGGGACCAATCAGACATATACGATTAAGCTTAAGTAATTGCAATTATGTACAGAAGCATTGTTAATTAGATTGAACTTGATATAGTTGAATTGTTTGGTTTTTATGTCAAATTGTGGATTGTTGGAATGAATGTTTGGATTTGGATAAATGGCATGTATTTGGCATGTGATTGAACATAATTTTATGCAGGCTGAATGTACACAAATGCACTAATTGTATGAAATGGTTTGGTTGATTGAAATAGGTATTAAATGTAATGACCCAAAATTCACGGACATCAGAAAAACAAGTTACAGGCCTCCGTCTTAGTGAGCCGAGTTCGTAAATATTTATTAGGAATATTTGTGAGGCTAGTTGTGTGTTTAATTAGGCTTTAATTAAGTGAATTTAGCTTAATTAAGAGAAATTAGGAAAAAGGGCTAAATTGAATAAGGGGTAAAAGTAGAATTATAGATTAATAAAAAGAAAGGGGGACCAAAATGGCAAATATACCATTCACCATAAATGAGGCGGCAAATGTTGATAAAAATCTAAGATTTTTATTGTTTAATTATTATTAAATTATAATGTATATAATAATTTTATTATATGGTAATTTATATTAGTTATAAATTAAAAATATTATATTATATGAATAAATAAAAAATTTACCAAATGGATGGTGATGATATTGTACAATTGTAAAAAAAAATATCTGTACATTTGTAATACTTATATTTAATTAGTAAATATATATTTATTATTTAAAAGATATTTATTAGATAAATAATTAAATTGTGAGATTTTTGTATAATAAACAAATTGGATAGTGACAATTGTAATAATGTAAATATATACATTTGTATTATATTTATTTATTTACTTGAAAATTAAGTAAAAGATAGTTATTAATTAAATAATTATATTATGAGATTTTTGTGTATGATAAACACATTAAGTGGTGACAAATGTAATGTAAATGTGTGTTATTAAAAGATATTTATTATAATTATTATTATAATTATTATCATTATTAACTAATATATATATATATATATATATATATATATATATAATGTAACACCCTTATCTTATATCCGTCGCCGGATTAAGGTCACAAGGTATTATCGAACACAAATGCAAAACCAACCATTCACACGAGTCATATTCATATATATATATATATAAAGCATATAGCTAATTAAATATTAAACATATATTCTTGCTCATATTATACATATGGGTCATACCTCAAAATTCATTTGAAATCATACCATGTATATCATCATATTTCAAACTAATAAATATGCCACAAAGTTATACCCTATATATATATATATATATATATATAAATACTTTGACAAAACACACAACTCGAATTATGTACATAACACCTTAATAATATCCGAATTCCTAACCTAATTTAAACATTTTACTTCATAATTCTTTACCTACTTATACACGACTTAATACCCATAAGCAAATACGATATTAACAACTTCATTTGACTACATCAAAATGAACCATTCAAGCATAATCACGAATACACTTTGCCATTCATCCCATGTTCTATTCGGCTAGCATATTACCAAATAAAATTTTATCCATTTCATGCATTATTCAATTACTAATATTATTCATATATAAACATGCTTATAATGTACTCAAGTGATCAAACCAAATCATCCTATTTTACAACTGAATGTATACCTAAACATAACAAATTTTCACTAACAAATAATCGAATTATAATCCAACAAAAACACATATATGTCTTGACCGAATCTGCCACCCCAAACACATTCAACGATCACACATTTCAGCTACTAAGACACAACTTGAGACCTTTAAGATTAACTCATAACAAATCATATTTATGCTTATAAGAAACTCACATGGCCACCATGCATAAAATCCAAATATGATAAACACATATATCATGACTTAGAACATAAAACATCAAAACAATTGACATTAAAGGTAAGCCATTTTCACATGGCTATAATATATACATGAACAAAATCTAAAGTTCAAAATTGGTCTAGCCTATACATGCCTTTATTCCAAAATCCAAACACAAAGTACCCAAAATAAGTTGATAGTGTGGATGACTTCGTTGACGATCCCCTGAGCTCGTAGCTTGATCAAAATCTATAAAATAGAATGATGAACACACAGAGTAAGCTAACTAGCTTAGTAAGTCTTAAGCAATTAAGAGTAATTCAATTGAACTCTCAAACATTTTAGATCAAATACTTAATAATAATTAAGCTTTAACATAACACATATGGTAACACATTGCGAACCCCAATGCCTTATTTACTTAGCATTCTTTATCATCTTACTTTAACAAATAAATTACTATCTCGGCTCAAGATTCAAAAAGTAAGTATTATCTTTCAACCTTATACTCATTTCATAGGCACATCATTCAATAAAGCCACATACAATAACATATATACACTTATCCATTCAACGTTCCATATATCTAAATATTCAATATCCATGTAAAGATATTATAATCACTTAACCAAAGGCCGAATATACATATATAGTCATTAGTCACATTCTTGCCCAACAAAACTCACATATATGCTTACTTAATTGATCGAATATAAAAATTCAATTAAATATCTTATAAGCACTTACCTGTATGGCCGAATATAAACATCTCGTAATATCAACTTACTTGCTCAATAAGCATATCACAATGCACTCTCATAAGTCACAAGTTGATATTTTATCACCGGTATTAAACCTGCAAGGCATAAGCCTGAATTTTTCACCGGCACTAAGCTTGCTAGACCCAAGGTCTGAAATTAAATCACCGGCATTTAGCCTGCTAGGCAATAAGCCTGATAAACTTCACCAACACAAGGCCTGCTAGGCTCGAAGCCTGAATATTCATATTACTGAGCCATCTCATACACATTACATATTACCAATATCACATATATCACACATAATTCATATCACTTTCACATATCGAACTCAATTAAATTTTACTACATTTCATTGTTAGAACACTTTATCACATTCGGCTTTGACAAAATTCCAATTTAAAAAATTCAAACTTCAGCATGTAATCAAGGTTACAACCAAAATTAACGGTATTAAATTGCTTAAAGACTTACCTCGGATATCGTCGGACAGCAAAAACCGGCTATTCGATAATTTTCGTCTTTCCCCGATCCAAGTCCGTTTTTTTTTTGTTCTTAATCTAAACATTTTCAAATTAAGCTCATTCAAACACATTTCTATTCAATTTAATCCAAAAACACCTAAATGGGCAAATTACCATTTTGCCCCTAATATTTCACACTTTTATAATTTAGTCCTATTTGCACAAAACACAAAATACACAAAATTTGTCTTCACACCTTAAGGGTCGAATGTTTCTAGTCTCCATACAAGTCCATGCATTTCATTTATTTCACATTTTAGTCCCTCAAAATTTTATTTTCTCAATTTAGCCCTATTTAGCTAAATTCACCAAAAATTTAAGAACAAAGTATGTTCATCAATTACATATCTATCATTTAACACCATAAAAAATCACAAAACTCAACATAGCATCAATGGCATTTTACACAAACATCATCAATTCATGAAATTGAGACATGGGTTTTAAAGTTCTCAAAGCAACGATTACAAAAACGTAGAAATTATCAAAAACGAATCGAAAACTAACCTTAAATTTTGGCTTGAAAGTGCCAAAAGTTTGAAAGCTTCTATTCTTTCTTTTCTATTTGGTTTTTCGGCAAAGGGGGTGATAAAAATGATGATAATGCTTTCATTTTGTTTCCATTATAATAATATATCATATAACAATATAATATTAATAAACTATTAAAGTAAATATAACAAACATATAATTTTTATTTATCATCATCATTGCCGTCCACCATAAATCAAAATGGGTATATTGTCCTTTAAGGACTTCACTAAAATAAAACCACATCAATTTAGCCATAAATCAAATAAAAGGCCACCTTTTACCAATTATACAATTCAGTCCTTTTTATCAAATTAAACCCACAAACAGACAAATTAACTTACGAAAATTTAGCACATGCTTAGTCACATATCAACGGCACAGAAAATAATATTAAAATACTATTTGGACTCGGATTCGTGGTCCCAAAACCACTGTTCCGACTAGGGTGCAAACCGGACTGTCACATATAAGATATAAATGAAATCAAATAAAGAAAGAAAGCAAAAGAAAGAATAGCAGAAGCCATTCGAAAACAAGAAGAAAGAAAGGGGAAAGAAAAGAAAAAGGGGAAAACTAGGGTTTGAAGGTTTAAAGCTTTAATAGGTAAGTCAATTAAGTCTTTTTTACTTAATTTTGATGTTTTAGAAGCTTTAGAACAAGGTTTTCATGAAATTAAGTTGATACTTTGAAAGTTCATAGGTTTATAAGTATAGTTCATGATGAACAAAAAAGATGAAATAGGGATTTAATTGAATGAATTTCAAGTTAGATTTGGTAAGGGATTGAATTGTAAAAGAAGCTATAAGTTTTGTGTTTAAAGGACTATGTAATGGCCCATTTTTACCCGGGCCCATCAAACAAACCAAAAAATAAATAAACCAACGTTTTTAAAGTAGTCCATGTTTTACAAAATCCAAATTAGACCCTTAGCCCAAATTTAATTTACCCGTGGCCCAATTACACCTCTTGACCCAAACCTAGCAGACCTAACCTACTCAGACCCAACCAAGCCAGAATACACCCAGGCCCAAAAATTAAACGAAATCAGCAGAACACTAGGGTTCTCCCTCGCGCCGCAACACCAGTGCCCAGCAGCATCCCAACCGACGCATCGCAAACTCCACACCCTCGATCGCGCCATGGCCACCAGCCCTCGTCAAGCCGTGATTCGCGCGAGTAACGCCCCTATCACCGTCACTCTTTCTACTTTCGACCTGCACAGAAAAGGAGAGACGCAGCAAAAATGGCAAAACAATGGCAAAAATCTTTTGTTTCCTTTTATTTTTTCTATTTCGAAGGCTATAAAAGCCTTCAAAAAATTTGTAAACAGTATAGGGGAATCGAGAAAAAATTGGAAATTTACAATTCGAATACGAATACAAAAGCAGTCAATTTTTTTAAGGTGATTTCGTTTTTTCTATTATTTTCGTTTTTATTTTTATTTTTATATTTTACTACACACAAAATAAAAATGAAGGAGAAAGGAAAGGAAAGTATCTGAGTAACCCTCGTCGTCGGAGATCGCAGACGTCGAAATCAGACCAGGAAAGGAAAGGAAAGTACCGAAAGTACCTGTTTTCGGGCTAAGAAGGCTAAGCCTTCACATCTTTTCCAAAAAGGTGGTTAAACTCCCCGTCTTGCGAAGCCCAGGCCACCGTCCTAGGCCGTGGCCCTTCAGATCTCCGATAAAGTCAACGCCGGCCGAATATAGATGGAAGGGGTTGGAGAGAAAAAGTTTCCTCTGATTTTTTTTTTAAAAAAAAGATCTGTAACAAATGAATTTTAAGAAAAAAATAGGGCTTAAGTAAGGATTCAAAACGGCGCCGTTTAAGTAATTGAAGACCCGTGTGACCCGACCCGATTGAACCAGGATTCGCGTTTTTTTTCCTGAAATGGGTTATTTATTGATTCAGTCCTTCCTCATTTTTCAATCTTTTTAATTTCGTCCAATTTAATTTTTTATTTTTTGAATTAACCCTAAAACTTACATTTTATTTCAATTTGATCCTCGAGCTTTTATTTTATTTTTTTAAAAAAATTAATATTGTGTCTGAATTAATTTTATCATATTATTTTATTATTTATTAACTTGTTTATAATATAAAATTTATATATATATATATATATATTTATATGTTTTAATCCTATATATTTAATTCTTATTTTATATATTATTTTACTTGTTTAGTAATTTATATATTATTATTATATATATTATTATATTATTTATTATGTTATATTTTGTATATTATATAGTATTATGTCACATTATATATTATTTTGTATATTATATTTTATATAAAATTTATTTATATTATCTAATCTATTTTATTTATATTGTTTATATTATGTAATTTATGATTAGTGTATTATATATATATATATATATTTATTATTTATTATTTTTAAATATTATTTTAATTATATATTATTTTCATATATTAGTTATTATATTATATATTTTAAAAATTTTATACATTATATAGTATTATATTATATCATATTTTTATATATTTATATTGAAAAACATGTTTCATTTATATTGTTTATATTATATTTTATTTAAAATCATTATATACTATTCTTCTTATTTATGCATTGTTTACATTGTTTATATCATATAAATATGTGATTTTTATTTATTTATTTATTAATAATCTTGCATGAAAATTTTCATATTTATTTAGTAATTTCTATTTTGGTATTTAGGGTTTTATGTATATATTTTACTTGCCTATATTCTTTCATTTATTTATTTATGATTGCCATTGTATAGTTATTTATTTATTGTTTTATGAATACATTTTTATAAGATTACTATATTTTATTTAAAGCTTTTAAAATAAGGCAATGTTTTGGTATTTAGAAATTCGGGAAATAATGCCCAATCGTGCTGGGTGTCGATTTTCCGTTTGGCTAAATAACTAAATATCCTTTTAACAAGTTTTATAAATTATGAGATGATCTTAGTTAAGAGGGTTTAAAATATCATGTCCAATCGTGGCCGGATGTAATTTTTATATTCTTTCGGATCGAAGAATTCTCAAATTTTAAATCAAAATTGCTCAAGTTTTATAAATTATGAGATGATCTTAGTTACGAGGGTTTTAAAATATCATGTCCAATCGTGGCTGGATGTGATGTTTATATTCTTTCGATCAAGAATTCTCAAATTTTAAATCAAATTGTTCGAATTTTTTTAGAAATCATATTTTTAAATACTTTTAAGTTTCAAACATTTGGACATGATTTTATCGATTAGGTACCAATTTTTGGGTGTTATGAGGGTGCTAACCCTTCCTCATACGTGTAATCGACTCCCAACCTATTTCTTTGTTTTTCGAGACCAAAATTAAATGTTTTAAATAAAACATTTTACAAGGTGATCCAATCACACCTAAGTAAAAAGGGATTGGTGGCGACTCCCATTTTCGTTTTTAAAAGTCGATCCACGTTTTTAAACCGATTTAAAAATGGTTTCTACAGCTTGGCGACTCCGCTGGGGACCAATAAGAGAGTCAAGCCGTAAAATCGATAGTTTCATGTCCTCCTATTTGAATTTAAAAATTTGATTTAAAAATATGATCCTTTTTTTATTGCATGTGGTTCTGAATATATTTACTTGCATTGCACTGCATGACCGTTGTGGTCACACCCTTAAGTGGGAGCGAGAAACTATGCCTTCGTGAGGTTTTCACCTCCGCATGGGCTAGTGGACTACTTCCGGAAAACATCCGTACCTATGTCTCCGTGAGGTTTTCACCTCTGCATGGCCATAGGGAAATGTATTCCCCTGAACCGAACTCGATCCATATGAGCCTATAATGGGTGAGGATTGAGGAATCTGCTGGTTCGGGTACCTCAACTTTAGAGCTAAACCACATGTAGAAAACCTAAGGGCTTACCCTAGGTAGAACTACGACAAACCTTAGTAGCTACCCAGATAGGGGTTCGTTTATTTTACTTGTTTTATATTATGCGGTACTAACTTGGTGTGTTTTATTCTTTTGTGCATATCATTTCATAAGAGGTATCGATTCACTACGCTTTCTAAATTAGAAAGTCAATTATGGAGAACGAATTCCTTGATAATGTAACATCCTCGAATTTTTGGGCCTATGCGCTTAGGGTGTGGATGCGTTTAATGTGTTGATTTGAGAATTAGAGGTGCAAATTGGGTCTTTCTTGCTCGCTGGGTCATAGGCAAGCCGGATACAAAATCCATAGTAATTCTATCCCATTTCCATTCAGTATCATGATAGGTCAAGTAACCTGCAGGGCACTGATGTTCGGCCTTTACTTGCTGACAAACTAAGCACTTCGAGACAAATTCGATATGTCCTGCTTTCATACCAAAGCCACCAAAAGAATCTGTTTCAAATCATTAAACATTTTTGTGCTACCCGGATGTACTGCATAATCGGCTCATCGTGAGCTTCATTCAATATCATCTCGAATCAAATCTGAATTTCTCGACACACACATTCGGCCTTTGAACTTCAAGCAGTCATTCTCATCAATTCGAAACTCTGACTCAACATTGCTTTCACACTGAACTCGTCTTGCCAACAACTCTCTATCAACTTTCTGAGCATCACTAATTTGTTGAATAAACAACGGTCTTGCTTTTAATTCAGCTACTATTGAACCATCATCAGTCGTAACCATATGTGCATTCAACGCACGAAGAGCAAATAACGACTTTCGACTTAAAGCATCCGCAACAACATTAGCCTTTCCCGGATGATAGTCAATCACTAACTCGTAATCTTTCAACAGCTCTAACCATCTGCGTTGTCTCAGGTTCACATCTCTCTGCGTCATCAAATACTTCAAACTCTTGTGATCTGAATAAATATGGCATTTCTCACCGAACAGATAATGACGCCAAATCTTTAACGCGAACACAATGGTCACCAAATTTCTAAATCATGTGTTGGGTAATTTCTTTCGTGTGGCTTCAATTGTCTCGAAGCATAGGCTACAACTTTGCCTTCCTGCATCAAAACGCAACCCAAACCATTCAAAGATGCATCACTATAAACAACGAATTCTTTACCTGATTCAGGCTGGACTAACACTAGAGCTTCAGTCAGAAGAGCTTTCAACTAATCGAAACTTTTCTAAAACTTTTCTGACCATTCAAACTTAACATCTTTCTGTAACAGCTTTGTCAACGGGGTAGCTATCATAGAAAAACCCTTCACAAATCGTCTGTAGTAACCAGCAAGTCCCAGAAAGCTTTGAATTTCAGAAACATGTTTCGGTGGTTTCCAATCAAGTATAGCCGCTATTTTATTCGGATCAACCCGAATACCTGATGCTGAAACAACGTGGCCCAGAAAACTAACTTCACTCAACCAGAACTCACATTTGCTAAACTTCGCGTACAAATGTTTATCTCGCAAAGTTTGTAGCACGAGTCTCAGGTGTTCAGCATGTTCGGTTTCATCTCTAGAGTATATCAGAATATCATCTATAAACACTACCACAAACCGATCTAAATACTGACTGAAAATCTGATTCATCAGATCCATAAAAACAACAGGTGCATTAGTGAGTCCGAAAGGCATAACCAAAAAGTCATAGTGTCCGTACCTCGTTCGAAAGGCAGTCTTTGGCACATCGGAATCTCTGACTCGCAACTGATAATAACCCGACCTCAAATCTATCTTTGAAAACACTGAAGCCCCTTTCAAATGATCAGACAAGTCGTCAATCTGTGGCAATGAGTATTTATTCTTTATAGTTACCTTATTGAGCTGTCGGTAATCAATGCACATTTGCATAGTCCCATCTTTCTTTTTCACAAATAAGACTGGTGCACCCCAGGGAGAGAAACTCGGTCGTGCAAAGCCCCTATCTATCAACTCTTGTAACTGTGCTTTCAACTCTTTTAATTCTGTAGGTGCCATCCGATACGGAGCTATCGAAATCAGAGTCGTCCCTGGTACTAATTTAATACCAAACTCTACCTCTCGAATAGGTGGCAAACCCGGTAATTCCTCAAGAAACACATCTGGATACTCACACACGACTGGAACGAATTCAATCTTCCTTTCAGTTACTTTACTATCAAGCACATAAGCAAAGTAAGCTTCATACCCTTTTCTTATATACTTCTGAGCTAGCATCGAAGATATTACTGCTGGAAACCCATTCAGATCATTAGATTCAATCCGAATAATTTCACCGTTCTGATATCTCAAATCGATGGTCTTTCTTTTGCAATTAACAACAGCATCGTGCAAAGTCAACCAGTCCATTCCCAAAATTATATCGAATTCATCGAAAGGCAACAACATCAAATCGGCTGAGAAACATGAATCACGAACTATCAACGGGCAACTTTTACACACTTTGTCAACTAGAACGCACCGACCCAAGGGGTTTGATACTCGAATCACAAACTCAATAGACTCAACAGGCAGAGTCTTACTGGATACTAACGTTTTACACAGGTAAGAATGAGTCAAACCAGGATCAATCAACGCAACAACAATAGTATCATAAAGAGTGAAAGTACCGGTAATAACATCTGGGGAAGAAGCATCCTCCCAAGCGCGTATAGCATATGCCCTAGCAGGTGCGCGAGCCTCTGATCGAACTGCAGTATCTTTTATTCCTCTCTGACTGCCACCTACATTCCCCGAATGCCTGGGTGGTCTACCATGCACTGATACATTACTCGGTCTGGCATTCTGAGCAGTATTTTGCTCGACTAACATCGGGCACTCTCAAATAAAGTGATCCATCGATCCACATTTAAAACAGGACTGATCATGCAATCTACAACTCCCAGAATGCCATTTTTCACAATACTTGCACTCAGCCCGGTTCTGCTGAACATTACCAACACTAGCCATCGAGGTGGCTCGGGAACCCGCAGGAGGTCGATCTCGGTCCCGTCTAGAAAAGTCTGAAGTAGCTTTATGTCGAATGGATTCATCTCTAAATTTCTTTGATACAGAATGAAAAGTCTTACTCGATGATCTTTTTCGAACGTCTCAAGCTTCAAATTCGCTTTTCTTTTCTCTTTCCCAAGTTTTTCGGCTTTACAAGCTCGTTAACAAGTACTACGAACTCTTTAATCTCAAGTATGCCAACCAAAGAACTTAATGTCTTCATTCAAACCGTCTTTGAATCTTTTACACATAATAGCCTCGGTTGAAACACATTCACGAGCATATCGGCTCAATCTCACAAATTTCCGCTCATATTCAACACAATCCATATGACCTTGTTTCAATTCTAGAAATTCTTACGCTTTTGATCGATGAATCTCTGACTAATATGTTTCTTACGGAACTCAGTCTGAAAGAATTCCCAGGTCACCTTCTCTTTCGGAACCACCAATACCAGTGTATTCCACCAGTGATATGCGGTGTCCCGTAATAAGGATATAGCACACTTTAAGCACTCATCTGGAGTACATGATAGCTCGTCGAACACACGGATAGTATTATCAACCCATAGCTCAGCTCGTTCCGCATCATCATCATCATTAGCTTTAAATTCTTTGGCCCCGTGTTTTCTGATTTTATCAACAGGAGGCCTGCTAAATCTCATCGGAGCTAACATCGGAGGTGCTGAAGGTATCAGAGATGGATTATTTGGGGGTAGAGGTGGTTGGGCAGCCGGGTTAGTCTGGATATATTGGGTGAACCATTCGTTCATCATCTGGTAGAAGGCTTGCTTAGCCTCCCCCTCATGGCTACTCGAGGTAGGTCGAGAGTCTACCGGTGCTGACCCATGCGCGGGGTCAGGCGCTACGCTCTCAACATCATCAACTACTGCTCTTTCGGGATCCATTTACTATATAAAAACACAATTCAGATGTCAGAAGTCATCACACTATCGCATAATAAATTAAGGCATGTATAGCTAGACTCACATTCGCTACGGTAGTCCTAGAATCGACTAAACCGTAAGCTCTGATACCAATAAAATGTAACACCCTTATCCAATATCCGTCGCCGGATTAAGGTCAGAAGGTATTACCTAACACGAATGCAAAACCAACCATTCACATGAGTCATATTCATATATATGTAACACCCCAAACCCGGCCTATGCGTTAAGGCCAGATTTGACATGTCACCCAAAATAATATACTTTGATTCATTTTTAAGTAAAACAGATTTCAAAGTGTTGAGGAAGTATTTATTTAGTAAAAGATTTGATTGATAAATCGACAATTTGGGATGTAAGATCTTATAAATCGTAACCTTGTTAATATCATTAACAGTTCGAGAAAATTTTAAAAGTAATTTAAAGAAAATATTAATGAAAACTTATTATGAGTAATTTTCGAGTTAAAAATATGAAAATTTCTATGAAATCCTTTTTGTATATTCGATTTCAAATAAAACGTTTATTTAAGATTTTAGAAAACCTAAAATCTCAATTTGAATTACCTAAAGCAGTTTATAAAATCATCAAACAATAAACAAAACAAAAATTAATCCAGAGGCCTTATTACAACCTTTATTCAAAATAGCAAAGTAATTAAAATACTGAAAGAAATTCAAAATCCAAATTTAACCGTTTATGAAGTATGGCCTCCACCGAATCGTCCACGGCTCAAGTCTCTATCATTGATCATTACCTGAAAGGGATAAGGAAAATGGGTGTGAGTTACTAGAACTCAGTGTGTAACCCACTTACCATTGTCCATTGGGCCAAAATCCAATTAAGCATTTATTTGGGCCAAAACCCATTTACAATAAAAAAAATATCAATTATAAAATGCATGTGATATGAATTTCCCAACCCAAACCTAATTTTCCATCTGCTACACACCACCCGTACCAACCAGCACACCTGTGGGGAGCTTTAGTCACCCACCCCGCCAACACACCAAAAATAGGCATTAAGCCATATATATCAAATTTGTGGACAAGCCACCAGATTAACAAAATTTTCATGGCATTCCCATTTTTCATATTGGTGGCAGAGCCACCATAATTATGTAGCAGAGCTACCAGAAACATATAGTCGATAAATTATCCTTCAATCTGATTAATACAATAACCAAGGGAGTTATTGAAAAAGACTATGAGAGAGCTTCCTTACCTTGAACAATGAGATTCTCGTTTCTCACGATCTTCCTATTGCTAAGGTCGATTAAACGATGTTGTAGTAATCGACACTCCACTATATCACTACAAAGAAGGGAATGATCTTCTTTGAGAGAGTATAATAATATGATGGTTTCGGTTCCTATGATCCTCCCAAATCAAAACTTATATTCGGCACTAAGAGAAAGAAAACAAGATAAAATGTTGGAAGAACGCTTACCGATTGCTCAAAGATTGAATGTAAGTACGGATGAGAAGAAAGGTAGAAAAGAAATGAGAGTTCGGTATATAAAGAAAATATAAATTAATATTCGGCTATATAAAATGATCAAACAAAAGTTTGTGATTAAAAGATGGTGTCGGTTTTGAGAAGATAAAGAATTAAAGGAATGGTTAAAAGAAAAAGAAGATGGGAGGTTGGATGATTGATAGATGGTTCGGCTATCAAGAGGGAGATAAACAAGAGATGAAAATCTTGATCAAACAAAAGAGTGAGAAAATGCACAAATATGCTAGGATAATTCGACCAAAGTAAAAAGAAAGAAGAAAAAATATGGTCACCAAGGCTAGCAATTTCGGCACAAAGCAAAAGAAAGAATTGGGAGAAAATACCAAATTGCAAAAGTGATTTTTGGCCTAACAACACCAAAATCCTACCAAAAGACTAAGCAAATTTCGGCTACCACACTATAGCCCCCAAACCGTCCACATACATGCTTTAAAAGTCAAAAACTTTGCCAACCATCCCTTTCCATAACATTTTCCTTGAATTATGCCACATGTTCCCCTTACATGCCATTTTCATTTGATTCCTTTCCTTAACTTCAATCTTTCCTTAATCTTTTAGCCATCTTGCAATAAAAATAAAAGTCCAACTTACCATAATTAGTTCTTGGCCGACACTATAAGGAAGGAAAGCAAAAATTAAAAACACAAATGCACATAAAGGGATTCGAACTCCTTCCCTCAAGGTAATACATATGGCGCCATCTCCTCTTCACTACTAGCTCACTTATGCTAGCTATTTACCAATTTATTTCCTTAAGCTTTAAGGTCACTTACTCCATTTCCTTAAAGTGCTAAATGCCAAAAGTTTTTACTAGATCCAAATAAATCCCGAGCCTTCTCAGGACTACTTAAACACACACAATTGATAGTCTAACAAGCTCAAAGACCAAAATAATGCAACATATAATATTCAAATTCTAGGATGTTACAATTCTACCCCCTTAAAGAAAATTTTGTCCTCAAAATTTACCTGGTTAAAAGAGGTGAGGATGTTGCTGCCGAATCATGTCCTCAGGCTCCCACGTAGCTTCCTTCGCTCCGTGATTACGCCATAGAACTTTGACTAACGGTGATCGACTTCCTTCTCAAAGACCTTAACATCTCGATCTAAAATTTGCACCGCTCTTCCTCGAACAACAAGTCGCCTTATCTCAATTTCTCTACCTGCATTTATATGAGACGGATCGGATCGACGTAACGCCTTAACATTGAGACGTAAAATACACTATGTATCCGACTCAACTCGAGGTAACTCAAGCCGATAAGCCACCGCCCAACACGCTTCAATACACGGTGCGGTCCGATGAATCTAGGGCTCAACTTGCCCTTCCTTCCAAATCAAGATTTTCTTCCAATGTGAGACCTTTAGAAAGACTTGATCTCCCACCGCAAACTCAATATCCTTACGCTTGATCCGTATATGATTTTTGTCTATCCGAAGCTTCCTTTAACCGCGTCCGAATTACCTTTACCTTTTCCTCCTTCTCTCGATATCACTCAGACCCGAGATCGCCGCTCCCCAATTCAACCCAACAAGTAGGAGTACAACACCTACGACCATACAATGCCTTGTAGGGTGCCATCGGATACTCGGATTGATAACTATTGTTATACGCAAATTCGCCAACGGTAGAAATCCTCCCAACTACCCCCAAGTCAATCACACAACCCTTAACTTGTCTTCCAAAATCTGGATTACTCTTTCCGATCGACCATCCGATCGAGGATGAAAAGTCGTATTTGAAATTTAACTTTGTTCCCAAAGCTTCATGTAAAGCTTTCCAAAACCGCAATGTAACCTAGGGTCCCTGTCCGATATAATAGACACTGGTACTCCATGTAACCTCACGATCTCTCCGCTACATACAATTTGGCCAATTTCGCAATGAGTAATCCGCATTTAACAGTAGGAAATGGGCGCCTTCGTCAACCGATCCACTATTACCCAAACGGAATCTTTCTTAGTAGGCGATAAGGGTAACCCACTAACAAAGTCCATCGTTATCCATTCCCATTTCCATAACGGAATCTTCACTGGTTGCAGCAATCCCGACGGCAATTGATGTTCCGTCTTCACTTGCTGAAGTCAGGGACCCAACTTTTCATCTGATGACTGTTTTTCCTTAATCTGACCTAACCACATAGGCTCCACCTGAAGTTTGGCTAACAGACTACCATCTTCATACAAACTGAGATGAGCAAACATCGCTCTCAACTCCGATATTACTTTACGACTCAATGCGTCTGCCACCATGTTAGCCTTTCCGGGGTGATACTCGATTGAGAAGTCGTAATCCTTCAACAGTTCTATCCACCTCCTCTGTCTTAAGTTCAACTCCTTTTGGGTAAGGAGGTACTTTAGACTCTTATGGTCCGTATAAATGATCGACTTCTCACCGTGCATGTAGTGCCTCCAAATCTTCAAAGCAAATACCACTGCAGCCCAACTCCAAATCATGGGTAGGATAATTCACTTCATGCGGCCTTAATCGACGAGATGCATAAGCTACCACTTTCCCACCTTGCATCAATACACATCCTAAGCCCGTGTGTGACGATCACAAGAGACAATAAACTCTTTTCTAACTTCAGTTGAATCAAACTCGGCGCTCTGTCGAATCTTCTTCAATTTCTCAAAGCTCTATTGTCACTGATCCGACCACACAAATGGTACTCCCTTGCGCAAAAGCTTAGTTAGGGGTGCAACAATAAACGAAAACCCTCAACAAAACGCCTATAATAACCAGCCAACCCTAGAAAACTCCGAATCTCACCCACTAACTTCTGGTGGTTTCCAATCCAACACAATACTCTACCTTCCGAGGATCAACTCGATTCCTTCCTGACGACACAACATGTCCCAAGAAAGTCACTTCCTTTAGCCAAAATTCACACTTACTGAATTTGGCATAAAGCTATTTTTCCCTCAATATTTGCAATACTATTCGCAGATGTGAATCATGTTCTTCTTCATTCTTCGAGTATACCAAGATGTCATCTATGAACACCATCACGAATCGATCTAAATAGGGTTGGAAGACTCGGTTCATCATGTCCATAAATGCAGCTGGTGCATTGGTCAAACCAAATGGCATCACCAAGAACTCATAGTGACCATAACGAGTTCGAAACGCCGTCTTATGAATATCCACCTCCTTAACCTTGAGTTGGTGATAACCCGATCTCAAATCTATCTTGGAGAAAACCGAAGCTCCTCGCAACTGGTCAAACAGATTATCGATTCTCGGCAATGGATACCTATTCTTGATCGTCAACTTATTCAACTGCCTATAATCGATGTACATACGCATCGACCCATCTTCTTCTTGACAAACAAGACCGGTGCTCCCCACGGTGACACACTCGGTCGAATAAATCCCCGATCCAACAACTCCTGAATTTGAGCTTTAAGCTCGCGAACTCCTTCCGCGCCATCCTATAAGGAGCAATGGACACTGGAGCTGTTCCGGGCAAAAGCTCAATGCCAAACTCTACTTCCCAGTTCGGAGGTAAACTCGAGAGTTCTTCAGGAAAGATGTCTGAAAAATCCTTCATCGTTCTAACACCTTCTACTGATACTTCCCTGGCATCCAACTTGCTAATGAAGGCTAGGAAGGCTCCACACCCTTTTCGCACCAACTTTTCTGCCTTTAAACCAGATACCACATTCGATAGATAATTTCTCCTTTCACCTATCATCACCACTTCTTTATCTTCTGAAGTTCTTATCGTCATCCGCTTTGCAGCACAATCCAAGTGTGCACGGTGCTTTATCAACCAATCCATTCCCAAAATAAGGTCGAACTCTCTAAAAGGCAATTCCATCAAATCCGCCAAAAATATTTCTCTTTGAACTTCTAAGGGCACGTCTCTAAACAATCTATTCACCATCACGCATCGCCCTAAGGGACTAATTACCGACATCTCTCTATCAAAAATCTCGATCTAATGTTGTGTTTCCGATATAGCACTAGCAACATAAGAATGGGTAGATCCGATATCTATCCGAGCAGCGAATGTGTACATCGAGAGATGAAGAACGCATCAGCTTATCACATCAGTGCATCGCCATCCTCTCGGCGTCTCACCGCATAAACTAACCCCGGCGCCTTTGCCTCCGTGATACCCCGGCCATTATCTCTACCCGTGCACCTTGACCTCAACTCGCGCCGCTTACCACCTCGACCGTCCACGGCCCCTCTGTGGGTCAGCTGAGTGCCTCTAGCCGGGCCGTGCATCATGGTTACGAGCTTTCTCGAGTCGGAGCAGTCCGTCGAGGACAATTCTTAAGCTAATGGTCCTTAGAAACCACATTTTAAACAACCACCGGTTCTCTTCCAGCATTCACCAGGGTGTCGTCTTCCACAGTCAGCACATGGTTGTATCTGGTTGGTAGCAGCATGTGCTCTAGCTTGAGCTGGCTCATCATTCCTGGGCCTCTTCTGAAACCTTTTAGCAGGACCCGAGTACTTAAAGTCCCTCTTGCTCTTGCCTCTATCTTTTTCTCGATTTCGCAGCTCCGAAAGCTTAGCCTCTTTGGCTATCTTCGCTTTCTCCACTAGTGTGGCAAAATTCCTTTCTTGCTGTGGGGCTATCAATACCCGCAATTCATCACTCAACCCATCCTCGAAACGCACACATCGTTCATAATCAGTTGGCACAATACCTCGGGCATAATGACTCAAACGCAGAAATTCCGCTTCATAAGCTGCCACGGTCTTACTTCCTTGAACCAGATTAAAAATTCCTTCCTTCGGGCATCCACATTGCTAGCCCCAACATACTTTCCTTGAAATGAGGTTTTGAAGAAATCCCAAGTAACTCGATCGGCCTGAGTGCCTTCCCGAACAGTAAGCCACCATTGATATGCCTCGTCTCTCAACAAGGACACAGCTCCTCTTCGTTTCTGCTCAATGGTACACTCTAGATCATCCATGATCCACTCCACAGCCTCAAGCCAGTACTCCGCTACACTTGGGCTACACCCGAGACACCCTTAAAAACCTCAGCACCGCTCGATCTAAGTCGTTTCGAAATTGAGCCACGAGTCGCCGCCCATTCTAGCCCCAAAGAACCCTTTCTAAGACTCACAACAATGCTTGGGACAAAGCAATGTCCTCCCTCATACGGTCATGTGATCCAGCCTCAGCCACAGGGGACGCAGGTGCATCCATTTCTGGCATATGTCCCAACGCTTCAGACGCAACCCTAGCACCTCGGCCTCTACCACGACCACGTCTACCACGTCCACGTCCTCTAGCGCTCATATTGACTATTTCGATTCAATCTGATTACAAGTCTTATGAATCAGTATACTATTTCGATATTTATTAAACAATTTCTTATGAGGTATAAGAAGTAAAGTCATTTTCGTAAACGTATCATATAGTCTCAATCTCTATAGTTTCAACACCTAAAACTAAAAGTTCTAGAGTGTTCCTATAGTCATATCATAACAATCATAATCATACAATAACATACTTACTTGACTTGGTGCCGGATACCCGTGGTGCCATACTTCCTTTTTGAAACATGCATTTTAACTTTACAATTCAAAACAATTTTGGAAAACATTTTTTTTAACCCAAACCACAGCCGAGTTTTGAAACTGGGCTTTGATACCATAAAATGTAAAACCCCAAACCCGACCTATGCGTTAAGGCCAGATTTGACATGTCACCCAAAATAATATACTTTGATTCCTTTTTAAGTAAAACAGATTTCAAAGTATTGACGAAGTATTTATTTAGTAAAAGATTTGATTGATAAATCGACAATTTGGGATGTAAGATCTTATAAATCGTAACCTTGTTAATATCATTAACAGTTCGAGAAAATTTTAAAAGTAATTTAAAGAAAATATTGATGAAAACTTATTATGAGTAATTTTCGAGTTAAAAATATGAAAATTTCTATGAAATCCTTTTTGTATATTTGATTTCAAATAAAACGTTTATTTAAGATTTTAGAAAACCTAAAATCTCAATTTGAATTACCTAAAGCAGTTTATAAAATCATCAAACAATAAACAAAACAAAAATTAATCCAGAGGCCTTATTACAACCTTTATTCAAAATAGCAAAGTAATTAAAATACTGAAAGAAATTCAAAATCCAAATTTAACCGTTTACGAAGTATGGCCTCCACCGAGTCGTCCACGGCTCAAGTCTCTATCACTGATCATTACCTGAAAGGGATAAGGAAAATGGGGGTGAGTTACTAGAACTCGGTGTGTAAACCCACTTACCATTGTCCATCACAAAATCCAATTAAGCATTTATTTGGGCCAAAACCCATTTACAATAAAAAAATAAATATCAATTATAAAATGCATGTGATATGAATTTCCCAACCCAAACCTAATTTTCCATCCGCTACACACCACCCGTACCAACCAGCACACCTGTAGGGAGCTTTAGTCACCCACCCCGCCAACACACCAAAAATATGCATTAAGCCATATATATCAAATTTGTGGACAAGCCACCAGATTAACAAAATTTTCATGGCATTGCCATTTTTCATATTGGTGGTAGAGCCACCAGAATTATGTAGCAGAGCTACCAGAACTTCTCTTCATCATTTATCCCATCCCATGCAAATCATGTATATAGTGCATAACCTTTTACAACAATTTATTCAAATATTCCATACAAACATTATGGCCCATTATAACAATTTATCAAGTTGGCCATTTAAGCAAAATATCATCTTGGCCCATTTTGCAATTTATTACAAATTGACCCATATAGCAATATCAAACGGCCCATATGGCAAATATCTCATTTTTGGCCCATATAGCAAATATCTCAATTTGGCCCATATAACAAATATTTCAATTTGGCCCATATAACAAGTATTTCAATTTGGCCCATATAACAAGTATTTCAATTTGGCCCATTAGGGGTATTTTCGAAATTTTCACAGTCTTAATACTGATTTCATAATTTTACCAAAATAGTGATAACTATATCATTTTACCCGATTTCACAAAGATGTGATTTAATCAAACGATCCATCATTAACACGATATAAATATCTAGCCCATGAAATACGGTGTGAAATTACACACCTGATTACGGTAAGCACTACGCTCTCTCGATCGTCAACACCTAAAAATATTTTAACGGTCGATTAGACAATGTACACTATTAAATAAATCTACTCTAAAACAAACGATCTAAGATTTTACCCTCGAAATTGCGAACAACTATGATTTGTCGGTTTTCCCCGGTTGACAGTCCACAACCCGGTGGATAATCCCGAATCGCTGATGCCTCACAATTGCGAACAACCTCGAATAGTTGCTTCTCACCGGATGAGGGTCCACAACCCGGTGGAAAGTCTCGAATCACCAAACAAACCGCTTCGTTTGAATTTAGGAGTAGGGATCGCTAACTCCGCTCCCTTTTTCGATCACTAATCACTATCCCTTTTGATTCGATATTGCTTGCCTCCATTGAAAACAAATATTAGTCCAAACTAATATTACGTTGTTATGAATGATAGATCTTAGAAGTGAGGTAGGCTTACCACAAAAATCCGTATGATCGCAAGATAATAATTCGAGCGATTACGTACCTAAAACATATAGTCGATAAATTATCCTTCAATCTGATTAATACAATAACTAAGGGAGTTATTGAAAAAGACTATGAGAGAGCTTCCTTACCTTGAACAATGAGATTCTCGTTTCTCACGATCTTCCTATTGCTAAGGTCGATTAAACGATGTTGTAGTAATCGACACTCCACTATACCACTACAAAGAAGGGAATGATCTTCTTTGAGAGAGTATAATAATATAATGGTTTCAGTTCCTATGATCCTCCCAAATCAAAACTTATATTCGGCACTAAGAGAAAGAAAACAAGATAAAATGTTGGAAGAACGCTTACCGATTGCTCAAAGATTGAATGTAAGTACGGATGAGAAGAAAGGTAGAAAAGAAATGAGAGTTCAGTTTATAAAGAAAATATAAATTAATATTCGGCTATATGAAATGATCAAACAAAATTTTGTGATTAAAAGATGGTGCCGGTTTTGAGAAGATAAAGAATTAAAGGAATGGTTAAGAGAAAAAGTAGATGGGAGGTTGGATGATTGATAGATGATTCGGCTATCAAGAGGGAGATAAACAAGAGATGAAAATCTTGATCAAACAAAAGAGTGAGAAAATGCACAAATATGCTAGGATAATTCGACCAAAGTAAAAAGAAAGAAGAAAAAATATGGTCACCAAGGCTAGCAATTTCGGCACAAAGCAAAAGAAAGAACTGGGAGAAAACACCAAATTGCAAAAGTGATTTTTGGCCTAACAACACCAAAATCCTACCAAAAGACTAAGCAAATTTCGGCTACCACACTATAGCCCCCAAACCGTCCCCATACATGCTTTAAAAGTCAAAAACTTTGCCAACCATCCCTTTCCATAACATTTTCCTTGAATTATGCCACATGTTCCCCTTACATGCCATTTTCATTTGATTCCTTTCCTTAACTTCAATCTTTCCTTAATCCTTTAGCCATCTTGCCATAAAAATAAAAGTCCAACTTACCATAATTAGTTCTTGGCCGACACTATAAGGAAGGAAAGCAAAAATAAAAATCACAAATACATATAAAGGGATTCAAACTCCTTCCCTCAAGGTAATACATATGGCGCCGTCTCCTCTTCACTACTAGCTCACTTATGCTAGCTATTTACCAATTTATTTCCTTAAGCTTTAAGGTCACTAACTCCATTTCCTTAAAGTGCTAAATGCCAAAAGTTTTTACTAGATCCAAATAAATCCCGAGCCTTCTCAGGACTACTTAAACACACACAATTGATAGTCTAACAAGCTCAGCACCAAAATAATGCAACATATAATATTCAAATTCTAGGATGTTACAATATATATATATATATATATAAAGCATATAGCTAATTAAATATTAAACATATATTCTTGCTCATATTATACATATGGGTCATACCTCAAAATTCATTTGAAATCATACCATGTATATCATCATATTTCAAACTAATAAATATGCCACAAAGTTATACCCTATATATATATATATATATATAAATACTTTGACAAAACACACAACTCGAATTATGTACATAACACCTTAATAATATCCGAATTCCTAACCTAATTTAAACATTTTACTTCATAATTCTTTACCTACTTATACACGACTTAATACCCATAAGCAAATACGATATTAACAACTTCATATTATGATCAAGCATATCTCATTAACCTTAAAATCTTATGCGCATTTGACTACATCAAAATGAACCATTCAAGCATAATCACGAATACACTTTGCCATTCATCCCATGTTCTATTCGGCTAGCATATTACCAAATAAAATTTTATCCATTTCATGCATTATTCAATTACTAATATTATTCATATATAAACATGCTTATAATGTACTCAAGTGATCAAACCAAATCATCCTATTTTACAACTGAATGTATACCTAAACATAACAAATTTTCACTAACAAATAATCGAATTATAATCCAACAAAAACACATATATGTCTTGACCGAATCACCACCCCAAACACATTCAACGATCACACATTTCAGCTACTAAGACACAACTTGAGACCTTTAAGATTAACTCATAACAAATCATATTTATGCTTATAAGAAACTCACATGGCCACCATGCATAAAATCCAAATATGATAAACACATATGTCATGACTTAGAACATAAAACATCAAAACAATTAACATTAAAGGTAAGCCATTTTCACATGGCTATAATATATACATGAACAAAATCTAAAGTTCAAACTTGGTCTAGCCTATACATGCCTTTAGTCCAAAATCCAAACACAAAGTACCCAAAATAAGTTGATAGTATGGATGACTTCGTTGACGATCCCCTGAGCTCGTAGCTTGATCAAAATCTATAAAACATAATGATGAACACATAGAGTAAGCTAACTAGCTTAGTAAGTCTTAAGCAATTAAGAGTAATTCAATTGAACTCTCAAACATTTTTGATCAAATACTTAATAATAATTAAGCTTTAACATAACACATATGGTAACACATTGCCGAACCCCAATGCCTTATTTACTTAGCATTCTTTATCATCTTACTTTAACAAATAAATTACTATCTCGGCTCAAGATTCAAAAAGTAAGTATTATCTTTCAACCTTATACTCATTTCATAGGCACATCATTCAATAAAGCCACATACAATAACATATATACACTTATCCATTCAACGTTTCATATATCTAAATATTCAATATCCATGTAAAGATATTATAATCACTTAACCAAAGGCCGAATATACATATATAGTCATTAGTCACATTCTTGCCCAACAAAACTCACATATATGCTTACTTAATTGATCGAATATAAAATTTCAATTAAATATCTTATAAGCACTTACCGTATGGTCGAATATAAACATCTCGTAATATCAACTTACTTGCTCAATAAGCATATCACAATGCACTCTCATAAGTCACAAGTTGATATTTTATCCCCGATATTAAACTCGCTAGGCATAAGCTCGATTTTTCACCCCAAGACTAAGCTCATGCTAGACCCGAGGTCCGAATTAAATCACTGGCATTTAGCCTGCTAGGCAATAAGCCTGATAAACTTCACCAGCACAAGGCCTGCTAGGCTCAAGCCCTGAATATTCATATTACTGAGCCATCTCATACACATTACATATTACCAATATCACATATATCACACATAATTCATATCACTTTCACATATCGAACTCAATTAAATTTTACTACATTTCATTGTTAGAACACTTTATCACATTCGGCTTTGACAAAATTCCAATTTAAAAAATTCAAACTTCAGCATGTAATCAAGGTTACAACCGAAATTAACGGTATTAAATTGCTTAAAGACTTACCTCGGATATCGTCGAACAAAGAAAAACCTGGCTATTCGATAATTTTCGCTCTTTCCGATCCAAGTCCGTTTTTTTGTTCTTAATCTAAACATTTTCAAATTAAGCTCATTCAAACACATTTCTATTCAATTTAATCCAAAAACACCTAAATGGGCAAATTACCATTTTGCCCCTAATATTTCACACTTTTATAATTTAGTCCTATTTGCACAAAACACAAAATACACAAAATTTGTCTTCACACCTTAAGGGTCGAATGTTTCTAGTCTCCATACAAGTCCATGCATTTCATTTATTTCACATTTTAGTCCTCAAAATTTTATTTTCTCAATTTAGCCCTATTTAGCTAAATTCATCAAAAATTTAAGAACAAAGTATGTTTATCAATTACATATCTATCATTTAACACCATAAAAATCACAAAACTCAACATAGCATCAATGGCATTTTACACAAACATCATCAATTCATGAAATTGAGACATGGGTTTTAAAGTTCTCAAAGCAACGATTACAAAACGTAGAAATTATCAAAACGAATCGAAAACTAACCTTAAATTTTGGCTTGAAAGTGCCAAAAGTTTGAAAGCTTCTATTCTTTCTTTTCTATTTGGTTTTTCGGCAAAGGGGGTGATAAAAATGATGATAATGCTTTCATTTTGTTTCCATTATAATAATATATCATATAACAATATAATATTAATAAACTATTAAAGTAAATATAACAAACATATAATTTTTATTTATCATCATCATTGCCGTCCACCATAAATCAAAATGGGTATATTGTCCTTTAAGGACTTCACTAAAATAAAACCACATCAATTTAGCCATAAATCAAATAAAAGGCCACCTTTTACCAATTATACAATTCAGTCCTTTTTATAAAATTAAACCCACAAATGCACAAATTAACTTACGAAAATTTAGCACATGCTTAGTCACATATCAACGGCACAGAAAATAATATTAAAATATTATTTGGACTCGGATTCATGGTCCCAAAACCACTGTTCCGACTAGGGTGCAAACCGGACTGTCACATATAAGATATAAATGAAATGAAATAAAGAAAGAAAGCAAAAGAAAGAATAGCAGAAGCCATTCGAAAACAAGAAGAAAGAAAGGGGAAAGAAAAGAAAAAGGGGAAAACTAGGGTTTGAAGGTTTAAAGCTTTAATAGGTAAGTCAATTAAGTCTTTTTTACTTAATTTTGATGTTTTAGAAGCTTTAGAACAAGGTTTTCATGAAATTAAGTTGATACTTTGAAAGTTCATAGGTTTATAAGTATAGTTCATGATGAACAAAAAAGATGAATTAGGGATTTAATTGAATGAATTTCAAGTTAGATTTGGTAAGGTATTGAATTGTAAAAGAAGCTATAAGTTTTGTGTTTAAAGGACTATGTAATGGCCCATTTTACCCGGCCCATCAAACAAACCAAAAATAAATAAGCCAACGTTTTTAAAGTAGTCCATGTTTTACAAAATCCAAATTAGACCCTTAGCCCAAATTTAATTTACCCGTGGCCCAATTACACCTCTTGACCCAAACCTAGCGGACCTAACCTACTCGGACCCAACCAAGCCGTAATACACCTGGCCCAAAAATTAAACGAAATCAGCGAACCTAGGGTTCTCCGCGCGCCAACAACACGGTGCTCAAAGACAGATCCCAACCGACGCGTCGCAAAACTCCACACCCTCGATCGCGCCACGGCCACCAGCCCTCGTCAAGCCGTGATTTGCGCGAGTAACGCCCCTATCACCGTCACTCTTTCTACTTTCGACTCGCACGAGAAAGGAGAGACGCAGCAAAAATGGCAAAACAATGGCAAAAATCTTTTGTTTCCTTTTATTTTTCTATTTCAAGGCTATAAAAGCCTTCCAAAAATTTGTAAACAAGATAGGGAATCGAGAAAAAATTGGAAATTTACAATCCGAATACAAATACAAAAGCAGTCAATTTTTTTTAAGGTGATTTCGTTTTTTCTATTATTTTTGTTTTTATTTTTTTTTATATTTTACTACACACAAAATAAAAATGAAGGAGAAAGGAAAGGAAAGTATCTGAGTAACCCTCGTCGTCGGAGATCGCAGACGTCGAAATCGCACTCAGAAAGGAAAGGAAAGTACCGAAAGTACCTGTTTTCGGGCTAAGAAGGCTAAGCCTTCACATCTTTTCCAAAAAGGGGGTTAAACTCCCCGTCTTACGAAGCCCAGGCCACCGTCCTAGGCCGTGGCGCTTCAGATCTCCGATAAAGTCAACGCCGGCCGAATATAGATGGAAGGGGTTGGAGAGAAAAAGTTTCCTCTAATTTTTTTTTTAAAAAAAGATCTGTAACAAATGAATTTTAAGAAAAAATTAGGGCTTAAGTAAGGATTCGAAAACGGTGCCGTTTAAGTAATTGAAGACCCGTGTGACCCGACCCGATTGAACCAGGATTCGCGTTTTTTTCCTGAAATGGGTTATTTATTGATTCAGTCCTTCCTCATTTTTCAATCTTTTTAATTTCGTCCAATTTAATTTTTTATTTTTTGAATTAACCCTAAAACTTACATTTTATTTCAATTTGATCCTCGAGCTTTTTATTTTATTTTTTTAAAAAAAATTAATATTGTGCTGAATTAATTTTATCATATTATTTTTATTATTTATTAACTTGTTTATAATATAAAATTTATATATATATATATATATATTTATATGTTTTAATCCTATATATTTAATTCTTATTTTATATATTATTTTACTTGTTTAGTAATTTATATATTATTATATATATATATATTATTATATTATTTATTATGTTATATTTTGTATATTATATAGTATTATGTCACATTATATATTATTTTGTATATTATATTTTATATAAAATTTATTTATATTATCTAATCTATTTTATTTATATTGTTTATATTATGTAATTTATGATTAGTGTATTATATATATATTTTTATTATTTATTATTTTTTAAATATTATTTTAATTATATATTATTTTCATATATTAGTTATTATATTATATATTTTAAAAATTTTATACATTATATAGTATTATATTATATCATATTTTTATATATTTATATTGAAAAACATGTTTCATTTATATTGTTTATATTATATTTTATTTAAAATCATTATATACTATTCTTCTTATTTATGCATTGTTTACATTGTTTATATCATATAAATATGTGATTTTTATTTATTTATTTATTAATAATCTTGCATGAAAATTTTCATATTTATTTAGTAATTTCTATTTTGGTATTTAGGGTTTTATGTATATATTTTACTTGCCTATATTCTTTCATTTATTTATTTATGATTGCCATTGTATAGTTATTTATTTATTGTTTTATGAATACATTTTTATAAGATTACTATATTTTATTTAAAGCTTTTAAAATAAGGCAATGTTTTGGTATTTAGAAATTCGGGAAATAATGCCCAATCGTGCTGGGTGTCGATTTTCCATTTGGCTAAATAACTAAATATCCTTTTAACAAGTTTTATAAATTATGAGATGATCTTAGTTGCGAGGGTTTAAAAATATCATGTCCAATCGTGCTGGATGTAATGTTTATATTCTTTCGGATCGAAGAATTCTCAAATTTTAAATCAAAATTGCTCGAAGTTTTATAAATTATGAGATGATCTTAGTTACGAGGGTTTTAAAATATCATGTCCAATCGTGCTGGATGTGATGTTTATATTCTTTCGGATCGAAGAATTCTCAAATTTTAAATCAAATTGTTCGAATTTTTTTAGAAATCATATTTTTAAATACTTTTAAGTTTCAAACATTTGGACATGATTTTATCGATTAGGTACCAATTTTTTGGGTGTTATGAGGGTGCTAACCCTTCCTCATACATAACCGACTCCCGAACCTATTTCTTTGTTTTTCGTAGACCAAAATTAAATGTTTTAAATAAAACATTTTACAAGGTGATCCAATCACACCTAAGTAAAAAGGGATTGGTGGCGACTCCCATTTTCGTTTTTAAAATTCGATCCACGTTTTTAAACCGATTTAAAAATGGTTTCTACAGCTTGGCGACTCCGCTGGGGACCAATAAGAGAGTCAAGCCGTAAAATCGATAGTTTCATGTCCTCCTATTTGAATTTAAAAATTTGATTTAAAAATATGATCCTTTTTTATTGCATGTGGTTCTGAATATATTTACTTGCATTGCATGTGGCATGGCCATAGGAAATGTATTCCCTGAACCGAACTCGATCCATATGAGCCTATAATGGGTGAGGATTGAGGAATCTGCTGGTTCATATTTACTTGCATTTGGCATGGACCGCATGACCGTTTTATTTTGCTATGTGATGGTTGTGGTCACACCCTTAAGTGGGAGCGAAAACTATGCCTTCGTGAGGTTTTCACCTCCGCATGGGCTAGTGGACTACTTCGGAAAACATCCGCATCTATGTCTCTCGTGAGGTTTTCACCTTGCATGGCCATAGGGAAATGTATTCATCAACCTTTTTGAACTCGATCCATATGAGCCTATAATGGGTGAGGATTGAGGAATCAGAACATGCGTCTCGGTACCTCAACTTTTGAGAGCTAAAAATGATTATATTTACATGCTGCACATGTAGAAAACTGAATCTAAGGGCTTACCCTAGGTAGAACTACGACAAACCTTAGTAGCTACCTTAGAAATATGTTTACAAATGATTTATATTATAATAACTTATAGGGGGATTCGTTTATTTTACTTGTTTTATATTATGCGGTACTAACTTGGTGTGTGTTTATTCTTTTGTGCATATCATTTCATAAGAGGTATCGATTCACGGTCGGTTTCTAAATTAGAAAGCTGGTTATGGAGTTATGGAGAACGAATTCCTTGATAATGTAACATCCTGAATTTTTGGGCCTATGCGCTTAGGGTGTGGATGCGTTTAATGTGTTGATTTGAGAATTAGAGGTGCAAATTGGGCTCAGGCTTGGGCTGAGGCCTTGATTAAATATTCTATTTAGATACTCTAGGGCTTAAAATAAAGTTTTGGTAGCTTAAATGACAAAATGGGCTTGTAGCCCATGGCAAAATAAACGCGCCACTAAGATGGAAGGGAGTTGGCGTCAATAGGCAAGGGGAGAGGCCCAATTTGTGGCCGTTTGGAGCCCATGTTTTTGGGCCAAATTCGACACTTATAAGGAGGAGTAGGTTGAACGGCAACAAGGCTATTATTTAGGGGATTTTATTGTTTTATTATGTGGATAATTAAAGCTGATAAATGAGGGAAGAGTTGGAGATAATTAAGCCTCTTTTGGATGGGTGTTTTGATAGGGATAAGGGATAGGATGAGGATCTATCAAGAAGGCTAGTGTTGGCTGAAAATCAAACACAGGAGAGGGGAGAAATCGGTTGAGAATAGGCTAAAGGTGTGCCGAAATTTCTATAAATAGGGGGGATAGCTCATCAATTCCGGCATTTGAACCCTACCCTTTTCTTCTCTTCTGTGCCTGGAATCCTCGAGTCTCCTCTACAATTTCTTTTCTTTAATTTCTTCAAAAGCCAAAACCTCTCCCTTCACTCTCTTTTCCATTCTTTTCCTCTTGTGCTGATTTCTCTAAAAAGCCGAATTCTCCCTACCCATTGGTTCATCTCTTCTTCCATTCATTAAGAACCGAAACCCTTTGAAGCCTTATCAGTTGATGAAATCCTTTCCATTCTTTTTCTTCCTAGCCAAAATCTCCAAGCTTCTCTCTTGATTTCTTTTATTCTTTTCTTTTCTAGAAACTGAAACTCTTCACTCAGTTCTTCTAAAAGTCAAAAAACGCATCAGCCTTCTTTTTTTCATACTTTTTTCGAGATTTTCTTAAAAGCCGAAATTCTTAGATCTCTTCTCTGGTGTTTGCCTAATCTTCCTACAAGGGGTAGCCGAAATCTTCTGAACTGGTAAGTGTCGATTATGTTATTCTTTCAATCTTTGCCGGCTTTTGGAGACCACAGCCGAATGGCTAGATGGTTGACTAACCTCGTATTATATTCCATGGGCGGCATTCCGGGATTTGAAGGAGATCCAATCCCTAGGTAGCACACAAATCATACTACTTCTGGGATTTAATCGATCTAGGTAAGGAGATCTGTTAATCTAAAATTATAGATTCGGGTAAACACTAACCCTTGGCCGAATATAGGAGAGGCCTTATATTCGTGTTTTTCCTAGCTTTTGAGCAAAGTTGTAGACAGAGGGCGATGAGATCCAATTAGCGAGGGTATCGACATAGAGGGTAGTCTTACGCATTAATCGTGTGTAACACTCTCACACCATTTAGATTACTTGATTAGTATGCATACAAACTTGTTATATTCTCAGATATTCTGTTAAATGTCGAAATACCAGGTATGGTCATGAAAAACCCGAGAAGGGTAAAGGCGAATCACGGTTAGTGATCTTTGTCATTCTAAAGTGAATGTTTCTGCTGAGAAGATATGCTTTATATGTATGCCAATTTCTATGTATGCATGGGGTTGGGTGATTGATGAAAGGGGAAGTGTTCTGTTGTAGTGGATTTTGCCATGATCTGTTGTAGTGGCTTTTGCCATGATCTGTTGTAGTGGCTATTGCCATGATCTGATGATGACTAGCTATCTGCAGCATGACTGCCATCGATGGTGTGTAGCGGTGTAGGTTGATTGTAGAAATCCCCAATTGTGTGATTGGCAGGTAAGGGTGGTGTGTAGTGGATGGAAACCTAGGATTGGGTTGGGCTTTGCATATTTTCTGATATATTATACTCATTATCTGCTCTGTGGGGCTAAGGCCCAATCGATGGTGTACGAGGGTTGCACACTGAGTCTTGCGACTCACCCTATTATTTAACATCTTTCAGGTAGCACCTAGTGCATCGGACCGGGTTGGAGAAGAGCGCAAGGTGGCCATGCGAGGGATTATTTTGATTCAGCAAAAGACTTTATTAGTTTAATTATTTTTAATATTTTCAATTAGTTGGTTTATATTTTATTGTAATAAGGCCACCGATTATTATAATTCTTTTATGTTTTCTTTTGGGTTTTCGGGTTTTTAGACATCTAAAATCCTACGTAAAAGGTTAAACTAAGGCATGTACTGAAATGATAAAAATCAAAGGAAAATTCCAGTTTTTATATTCATTAAGGCGTTAAATAAAATTTATTTCTTTTACAATTTATCAACCTATTAAGTTTTTCCCGTATAAACGCCAAAACTATGTTTTTAAAACAAAACAAAATGCGACATGTTTTATAAACTCTTCTTAGTGACATGCCAGATCCGGTCGTGGTGTTTGGGTCGGGTTTGGGGTGTTACAAATTGGTATCAGAGCCCGGTTCAAAACTCGACTTTGGGGATTTTGGGCTCAAAATGTTTTCTAAGATGGGTTTTGGAAACATGCATGTTTATAAATAACACAGGATGGTTTTCTCGGCATGGCACCTGCGTCTCCGGCCCAAGTCCGCCAGGTAAGTATTCGGAACTCACTTTGTGTTAAATATGAATGTGGGCTTGATGGGCTTTAAGGGAAGTAGATTGTTTTAATTAGAACTTGATGGACTTTAGGCTTAGTTTAAACAACTCTCTAATTTCATAAGATTTAATCCAACCAAACAAACCTGTGAACAAGTCGCGAGATTAGGGTGTGGCAACAGGCATACGCATGTCTAGGATTGGATTCAGGGAGAGCTTGGTACTTAAGCGATCCTAGTGACTCACCTCCTCTTCACTGGAATCCTACACAGTGCGTAGTATTATTGCTCACCTTAGTCATGAGGACTTGTTGACGGCCAAAATTTATAACTAAAACCCGAAAGGGACCAGCCATTCTATTTTGTAAAACTACTAAATTACCCCTGATTTATAAATGACAAAAATATCTCTGATTTGTAAAATTACCAAAATATCCCTGATTTGTAAAATTACCGAAATACCCTCGGATTGCAAAATTGCCAAAATACCCTTCTTTCACAAAATCACCAAGGAACCCTATTTCAAAAAATTACGAAAGTACCCCTATAGGATAAAATTACGAAAATACCCCTGGGTAGTGAAATGACTAAAATACCCTATGTGTTGAATGTGGGTTCATGGATGTCGTCTGTATGTTGATGGTTGTTGTGTGTGGTTCCTAGAACTAGGAGACAACTTAAGACTAAAACTTGTAGATGTAATTCTGAATTCGAAAGAACTACTCTTAAACTACTGTTCATAAGACTGTTCGTGGTTAATCAGTGGAAGAAAACTATTAATTCATAAAAATTTCTAACCAGATAAACGTCAATCGGAAGAATGAGTACAAGGGGACGAGGACGCTCTAGATGCAAATACCAGTGCGTACTCTATCAGATTATCCTAAGTGTTTCTTTTGGCTTTAGAATTAAAGTTCGCAGCGGAAGCATAGTGGTGAGACTTGGGTAGAACGATTAATAGTTAATTGGAAATTTCGAGGACAAAATTTCTTTAAGGGGGTAGAACTGTAACATCCTGAATTTTTGGGCCTATGCGCTTAGGGTGTGGATGCGTTTAATGTGTTGATTTGAGAATTAGAGGTGGAAATTGGGCTCAGGCTTGGGCTGAGGCCTTGATTAAATATTCTGTTTAGATACTCTAGGGCTTAAAATAAAGTTTTGGTAGCTTAAATGGCAAAATGGGCTTGTAGCCCAGTGGAAAAATGGCGCCACTAAGAGGGAAGGGAGTTGGCGTCAATAGGCAAGGGGAGAGGCCCAATTTGTGGCCGTTTGGAGCCCATGTTTTTGGGCCAAATTTGACACTTATAAGGAGGAGTAGGTTGGACGGCAACAAGGCTATTATTTAGGGGATTTTATTGTTTTAATAAGTGGATAATTAAAGCTGATAAAGAAGGGAAGAGTTGGAGATAATTAAGCCACTTTTGGATGGGTGTTTTGATAGGGATAAGGGATAGGATGAGGATCTATCAGGAAGGCTAGTGTTGGCCAAAAATCAAACACAAGAGAGGGGGGAAAATCGGTTGAGTATAGGCTAAAGGTGTGCCAAAATTTCTATAAATAGGGGATAGCTCATCAATTCCTGCATTTGAACCCTACCCTTTTTTCTCTCTTGTGCCGGAATCCTCGCCTCCTCTACAATTTCTTTTCTTTAATTTCTTCAAAAGCCAAAACCTCTCCCTTCACTCTCTTTTCCATTCTTTTCCTCTTGTGATGATTTCTCTAAAAGCCGAATTCTCCTACCCATTTGTTCATCTCTTCTTCCATTCATTAAGAACCTAATCCCTTTGAAGCCTTATCAGTTGACGAAATCCTTTCCATTCTTTTTCTTCCTAGCCGAAATCTCTAAGCTTCTCTCTTGATTTCTTTTCTTCTTTTCTTTTTCTAGAAACCAAAACTCTTCACTCAGTTCTTCTAAAAGTCGAAAATGCATCAGTCTTCTTTTGTTCATACTTTTCGGGATTTTCTTCAAAAGCCAAAATTCTTAGATCTCTTCTCTCGGTGTTTGCCTTAATCTTCCTACAAGGGGTAGCCGAAATCTTCTGAAGTGGTAAGTGTCAATTATGTTATTCTTTCAATCTTTGCCGGCTTTTGGAGACCACATCCGAATGGCTAGATGGTTGACTAACCTCGTATTATCTTCCATGGGCGGCATTCCGGGATTTGAAGGAGATCCAATCACCTAGGTAGCACACAAATCATACTACTTCGGGATTTAATCGATCTAGGTAAGGAGATCTGTTAATCTAAAAGTATAGATTCGGGTAAACACTAACCCTTGGTGAATATAGGAGGGCCTTATATTCGCGTTTTTCCAGCTTTTGAGCAAAGTTGTAGACAGAGGGCAGTAGATCCGATTAGCGAGGGTATCGACATAGAGGGTAGTCTTACGCATTAATCAGGTGTGTAACACTCTCACACCATTTAGATTGCTTGATTAGTATGCATACAAACCTGTTATATTCTCAGATATTCATTAAATGCCAAATACCGCATGGTTGAAAACTCAAGAAGGGTAAAGGCGAATCACCAGGTTAGTGATCTTTGTCATTCTAAAGTGAATGTTTCTACTGAGAAGATATGCTTTATATGTATGCCAATTTCTATGTATGCATGGGGTTGGGTGATTGATGAAAGGGGAAGTGTTCTGTTGTAGTGGCTTTTGCCATGATCTGTTGTAGTGGCTTTTGCCATGATCTGTTGTAGTGGCTATTGCCATGATCTGACGATGAGCAGCTATCTGCAGCATGACTGCCATCGATGGTGTGTAGCGGTGTGGGTTGATTGTAGAAATCCCCAATGGTGTGATTGGCAGGTAAGGGTGGTGTGTAGCGGATGGAAACCTAGGATTGGGTTGGGCTTTGCATATTTTCTGATATATTATACTCTGTTATACATTTTGTGGGGCTAAGGCCCAATCGATGGTGCACGAGGGTTGCACACTCGAGTCTTGCGACTCACCCTATTATTTAACATCTTTCGTGTAGCACCTAGTGCATCGCATGTGGTTGGAGAAGAGCGCAAGGTGGCCATGCGAGGGATTATTTTGATTCAAAAAAAGACTTTATTAGTTTAATTATTTTTAATATTTTCAATTATTTGGTTTATATTTTATTGTAATAAGGCCACCTAAGTTATTATAATTCTTTTATGTTTTCTTTTGGGTTTCGGGTTTTGGACATCTAAAATCTTACGTAAAAGGTTAAACTAAGGCATGTACTGAAATGATAAAAATCAAAGGAAAATTCCAGTTTTTATATTCATTAAGGCATTAAATAAAATTTATTTCTTTTACAATTTATCAACCTATTAAGTTTTTCCCGTATAAACGCCAAAACTATGTTTTTAAAACAAAACAAAACGCGACATGTTTTATAAAGTCTTCTTAGTGACATGCCAGATCCGGTCGTGGTGTTTGGGTCGGGTTTGGGGTGTTACAGATAAAGTGGAAGACAATGCAGTCGTCTATATAAGATTAGAGCAAAGGCAATTAGAGAAAGAAGGGTATGGATTCGTTTGAGCAAGAGGGAAATGGGGCAGTGCTGGAATCCTTACCTCTTCGGCCACCTGTGCCTCCTGATGACGTTTCAATCAAAGCAGAATCGGATGTAAAGAAGATTGTTCGACACCCTATGGCAAGGCATGGTTACTATACTCACCAATCACTTTAAAGTAAGTGTGAAGTACGGATGGACACCTTTACTAAACAACAAGCTTGAGTTTACTGTTGTACTTGAAGATGTTGCACCTACCAGAAACAATGGAAATACAAGACCTGATGGCCAGGATAGCCCAAATGGGGGTGAAAAAAGAGATTAAGAAGACCGTATCGTTCAAGAAATTGGTGGAGCCATTTAGGATTGAAAGATGGGCTATTGTGAACTTCTCGGCTCCTCGTTGTGATCCAAACAACATTGCAAGGGATTTGATTCGTTGTGGAGAAATGAAAGGAATTTGTATTGATCCCCCATTTAATATATTCAATGGGATGAACCAGAATAGATGTCTTTCACTTGTGGTTAGAGTTGAAAAATGTTTGAACAGATACAATCTAAACTTCCTGGAGCTCCGCAGTTCCTTCTTTGTCCGCACCCTGATAGGAAAAACTCTGATCTTTATTGGCCATGGAAGCGGAAGAATGGCACTAGCTAGGGTGAATGATCAATACTTTTTCAAAGATCGATGCTAAGCTTGGACGGTATCTTCATCACCACCGAAGCCATAATTCTGCGATCAAGTTAAAGTCAAGTCTGAACAAGATCGAGGAAATGAAGGGTAGGATCGAAGAGTTAGAAGCAGCATTGCACAGTTGTAAACTCCGGATCGAGCTTCACCATTCTCAGGATCAAGTTAGAAGTCGAGATTGCTTCATGGGTGAAGCAATAGTTTAGATTCAAGAGGCAACTGATTATCTACAGACTTTGGCAGTACAGGCTGATACCTTGAGCATGAAGTATGAGCTGCAGTCTGATCGTAGTCAAGAGCTAACTTCCTTGTTTGGGAAAACCAAGACTTTAGGACTTATAGCGAAAGCATATGGTAGTCCGTTTTATGTAAAGGATTTTGTTTTCTAATAAGGTTTTCTAAAATGAAGTTGAATCAGAATCGATACCTCTTTGCATTCATGCATTTGCATTACATTGCATCATTTGCATTAGACTTTTACTAAATGACCCTAATTAGGTAAAAATATTTTAGTTAACTTGGAAAACATGGAGCAAAGGTTGGAGAGGATAGAACAAATGCAAATACAGATGCAGGGGCAATTGACTAAGATTCAACAAGAAATGCGGGAACAAATGTTTGATTTCCAAAAGAATGTGATTGGCCAGTTAACCCAGTTACTAGCCGAAAGACTTGAAAAGAGGAGTAGCCCAATTTTCAATAGTGTGGATGATGAGGAAGACATCGTTTATTCCCCAGTAGGTATCCCGACTCAACCAGACACGTATCTGTAAGGGGAACCCGTCATTGGACCCCGATGTCACACTTCGGCCCTATTGAATTCTCCAATGGGTTCAGGTTTTAACCCGAGTGATGATTCAGCCAAACCGGTTGCTTTGGTAGAAACAAAGGAAGGAGGAGAATGTACCTCAAAAGCCCTGAAGAAGAAGGAAAAGAAAACGAATAATGCCGGTAGGTATAACAAGAGCCATTCGTAGTCGACATACAATAAACTACCAAGGATGGTAGTTACCAAAGAATCGAGTTTCCCCAAGGCAAAACTCGGAAAGGCTCCAATTTACGCCAATCCCCATGACGTATAAGGAGCTATATCAAAGTTTTTTTGACGCACACATGGTGTCTCCATTTTATCTGAAACCGTTGCAACCTCCATTCCCAAAATGGTATAACAAGAACGCTCAATGTGACTACCATGCGGGAATAACGGGACATTCGATTGAAAACTGTACTACATTTAAAAAGTTGGTCGAAAGGTTTCTTAAAATGGGAGTTGTGAAGTTTAACAATCCATCAAAACCTGATCACTTTAATGAGGTAGTGAATACGGTAATTGAAGGAGGAGACAAGAAAGTTGCTATTCCTTGAAGAAATCAAATAGGGAATCAGAGAACAAAGTTTTCAAACCCTTGTGTGCTTGGGAGTGTTTTGAATAATGAGATTGTGGAAGAAATCCCTATACTTTTAGGGCTAATTTATTGTAATGTCCAAAACATGCTTGTTGTCTTGAGCCTAGAGGCAACAAGAACCTTTTTGTGAAATAGGCTTATGTTCAAAATTTTATTTCAATAAAATGCATCTTTTTTAGTACATATTCTTTTATTCTTTCTATTTTATACTGTACATTCTTTTCTTTTTTAGATTATTCTTTCATTCTTTACTCATGACTATACCAATAATCACCCTTAGAATCATTTATTCTTTGGATTTCTTGCATTCGTATCTAGGTACCCAGATATCAACGACGTGAGCGACGTTGTTACTGACTCCCTTTTTAAATGAGATATGGGTCTAGGGGATCTAAGGACTTCAAGACGATTGCAGATTGTAACCTACCTTCCGATTTGTTAAAGATGGTAGAACAAGAAGAAAAGACAGACCTTACTCTACAAAAGGTCATTGGATATTATGAGCCTAAGGAAAAGGTGAAGACCGAAGCCTAGCTCACCACAAAAATAAGGCAAGACATCATTGAGTTGTTTTCGCACAATTATATCAGGACATGCCTTGGCTAATAAGAAGCAGGCTAAACAAAGAGGATCGGGCACTGTTGATTCACCATGGAAGGGAATTGCATCAGTCATACTGCAAATACAGAATTAAAGAAGACAAGATTCATATGCCTACTCCATTTCTTCACAAATTCTCCAAAAGTGGGGCATGGATGTGATGGGGCCAAAAGCTTTTAGTCAATATTGACTCATCGGCATAGTTATCGTTTACTTCACTAAGAGAGTGGAAGTAGCTTCATATGCAAATGTTACAAGGTCGAAGTCATAAAAAAAAGAAGAAAAAATGAAGGAAAAGATCAAATGCCATAAAAGATCGCGTTTAAATAACTGTACAAAGTCAAAGTCTACAGTTTGTCTAAATATCAGGCAGCATATCCCAGTGCGGCAAAAGTTGCCAAAAAAAAAGGTGGCTAAGACTTGTAAGGATTGGCATAAGAAGCTACCATTTACCCTCTGTCTTAATTGAACGTCGTCGAAAACCTTTACTGGGGCAACATCTTACCCATTGGTTTATGGAATTGAAACATTTTGCCAATTAAACCTAGTTGAAGAAAAGATTAAAGTTATCCATCATGATCAGATGATGCAAGCTTGTGATAAAGAGGTTCATCCTAGAGAATTCCACAAGGAAACCTGATGTTGAAAAGGACCTTTCTTCTATAAAATGATTTTAGAAGAAAGCAGATGCCAAAGACGGCCTGTTTTAGAGGAGCATTGATATTGACTGAGATGGATGCCAAAGACTTGTCCAATCCGCAAAATTCAGGTCCAATCAAGAAGGATTTTACCTGAAAGAGGGAAGACTAAGGTGAAAACCCGCAAAGGGTGCCTTGAGTTCAAATTTTCGCCTCAAAAGAAAAAGAAAAGAAAGAAAGAAAAAGGAGAGGCCAAGAAAAAACCCGAAAAGGGCGCTTTGAGACCAAAAGGAATTTGAGTTGAAAACCCGAAAAGGGCGGCTCAAATTTAGACCAAAAGTGGAGCATGCAGTAGTCTTGCTACACCTGAATTAACAATGAGGAAGTATGCTGCGACTTGGGTCATCGACAAAGTACTCCGGATCCCCTAAACACATATTGAGTTTAAAATGGTCCTCAAGAAGTTTGAACAAAGAAGCTCAGAGTGCAATATCTGGGGCACCTAGTTTCTCATTTTACCCATTTTAAATCTTTGATTACTTTGTTCTTTCCAAAGAAACACCCAAATTAATTTTCTTTTATAGCATTTGCTATATTTACTTTATTCTTTTTAATATATACCAATCAATTTTCATTTATTGCCTTGGTTATCTTTGATTAGCTTATTTGTTTCGAGCTATGCTCCTGATTAATATCTTTCTTGTCCATTGCTGTAATCTTTTTCAAGCATTTTATATTGAAATAACGATTTATGGACTAATAACACTTTCATAAAAGGAGTTTCGCATATTACTCTAGAGGCTTCTAAATAATATAAGGAATCTGAAATATGACTATTGTTCAGAACTCACCAAGCCTAAGAGCTGGAAACATTGAAAAATGATTATCTCTTCAAAATTCTTATTGGATAAGACAATTTCGTTGGTGACACCATATTGGCAAATGACGAACAAGGTTAATCCAAGTGTAAAAGGGGATCATTGTTGGGATACCCTGCATTCATGTAAATTTCAGACTTATACATCTGGTCATTACACTTAGGGAATGGTGTAACAGATTGAAAGTGATACAAGTTCTGTACCTTTGAGTGGTAACAGAAATATGAAAGAAACCAAATGTCATTCCTCTGAAGTTGCAGTGGGAGATTCCAACTTCATGTCTCAAGGTTCAAGCTGTAACACCCCTAACCCGTATCCGTCGCCGAATTAGGGTTAAAGGGCATTACTACACATAATACAAAACATATCAAATGTTTACGACTCAAACAGACATAATCGAATACATAAAGTGTAATGTAACTTCATAATCTACTTAGCATTTTAAAGAAAAGAACAGCAAAGACATATTATAACTATTTAGCTGAATTCACATAGAAGCATGTTTCATTAAATAACCTTACCACTGTTTATTTGGTCACCTAATATGCAATGACTGAATATGCACATATCAGTTATTAATAAACCTAAACCAAATAACTAACATCAAGGCTAAATATGCGTGAATATATATATCTATATAGACATGCTAAATCTTTTGTAATTGAATTTAACATTTATCAACCATAGCCCCATTAAAAGAAATTTCGAACATATCAATTCCCAAATGCATTATCTTTCAATTCAAAATGCATAATAAGTTCAACCTCTGATTAGCCATCTACTAAACCAAAAATGCATGGTATAATATACACTAATGCCATAAAAAAAATACCAACTTATGCATAGATGCATCACCGGTTGTATCTTTATAGAAACCAATCATCATAGCCCATTTACTATCAAGACCATATTACCATAATTTGACCATTTCATTACCAAACCACTTAAATCGAATTTGATACACATGCACCAATGCCATTCATAACCGAATATGCTATATGCATTATAACATTTTCTCTTTGATGTAAACTTGAATGTATATATCTCACTTTAATAACTCTTTTTCCTGAATTAGTGAATCAAACACATTCACATATATTCACAAATATTAACTACTCAATTGAAATCAACTACCGTACCTTGCAAAATCAATCTTGTTCAATGGTAAACTTGACATTTAGGTCAACCTTATGAATATCTATACTAAACTAAAATGTATTTCTCACTTTATTGACATAATGAGTAAATGACTAATTAAATGGATGACATGAATTTCATGATAGTTAACTAAACATCCATCCATGCAATTCATATTACAGAATATACAGCCATAAAGAACATGCATCAAAGCCACATTCATTTAATATCAGAGTATCATAACTTAGCCATTTTCGCATGGCTTTACTTATATACATGACAAAATTCATGGGTTTAAAAACTTAGTCTAACCTATACATGCCTTTGATTAAAAAACTAAGATTATAAGTATCAAATAGGATGATAGTGTGGATGACTTTGCTGACGATCCCCTGAGCTCGTAGCTTGATCGAAATCTATAAAACAAAGTAACAAACACACGAAGTAAGCTACTTAGCTTAGTAAGCCTTAAGCAATTAAAACAATATAATCAACTATTCACTATTATACTCTACTCTTTATATAATCTTAATTTAAACACATAGTACACATTAATCATCGAAGCCATATATCACTCATTTAATAGGTACTAGGTTCAACCTAATCCCATGCATTTGAATATACACATAATTATAGGGTTAATTCCATATGACCGATTATCTATCCATAAAATTTCCATATAGCCGAATATACTTATGTATCCATACTCATATAATCATTCAATATTCAAATGTTGGTCAATGAACAACATCTAATCAATATCAAATTTCCACATGTCCAAGATACCAAATGCATAACACATTATCTATAATTTACTCAATCGCTAACATCACATATAAATATATACTCAAGTCAATACATACCTTGTGGCCAAATTATTTAATTCCCTTTAATAAGCTTTAGCTTGTTCATTTATCATCATAACTCCACCATTTTGTAAGCTTACGATCGTATTATAAATCACCGGCATTAAGCTCGCTAGGCATCAAAGCTCGAAATACACACCCCATTAAGCCCGCTAGACTCGAGGTCTAAAGTTTAAACACCTAAGGCATTTAGCTCCGCTAGGCAATAAGCCCGATATAATTCACCCAAGCACAAGGCCTGCTAGGCTCAAGCCCGAATAACGGTATTATTACCATCTCATTCACGTTATATGTCGCCCAAAATTACATAAATCACACATTATTCATATCACTTAAACATATCATTTCAATCAAAATTTAGCAACATTTCATTACAAAATCACTATCCACATTCGGCTTTAACAAATTCTATAACCATAATTTCATAATTCAGCATATAATCAAGGTTATAAATGATATTAATGATATTAAATTTCTTATAGACTTACTTCGGGTATCGTCGGACGACAAGAACCGGCTATTCGATAACTTTCGCCTTTCCTCGATCCAAGTCCGTTTTTCTTTGTTCTTGATCTAAACATATTCAAATTAAGCTCATTCAAGCACATTTCATTTCAATTTAGTCCCAAAACACATAAATAGGGAAATTACCATTTTACCCCTGACATTTACAACTTTTACAATTTAGTCCCTATTGCACAAAACACAAAATACACATAATTTAAATTCAATCCCTAAGGGCCGAATCTTCCCCATGGTCTTATAAGTCCCTACATTTCATTAATTTCACATTTTAACCCCTCAAAGATTCATTTTCTCAATTTAGCCCTATTTAGCCAAATTCATCAAAAATTCAAGAACAAAGTATGTTCATCAATTATATATCTATCATTTAACACCATAAAACATCATGAAACTCAACATAACATCCATGGCATTTTACACAAACATCATCAATTCATGAAATTAAGACATGGGTTTTGAAGTTCTCGAAGCAACGATTACAAAAACGTAAAAATTATCAAAAACCGATTAAAAGCTAACCTTTAATTTGGCTTGTAAGTAGCCGAATATACAAAGCTCCAACCTTTCTTTTCTTTGTTCACATTCGGCCAAGGAAGAAGCCAAAATGATAATGGCTTTATTTTGTTTTATTTTAACATATATTATGTTTATTTTTCAATTACTTAAATAACCTTTTACTTAAAATAAAACTAACATATATACTAAGGGTAATGGTGTCTTAAACCGTCCACTACCTTAGATAATGGGCTATTTGCCCTTAAGGACTTCATGTTAAGAAACCACTAGCAAATAGACACTTTTCACTATAGTTTGTAACTTTTATACTTTATGCGATTAAATCCTTTTTATTAAATTAAACACACAATCAATCAAATTTTTATACGAAACTTTCACACATAATAATTCGCATATAATTAACACAGAAAATAATATTTAATTATTTCTCATACTCGGATTCATGGTCCCGAAACCACCGTTCTGATTAGGGTCAAATTCGGACTGTTACAACTCTTCTCCCTTAAGGCTTTTCGTCCCCGAAAATCTTACCATTAAACAAAGTTGGATATTGTTGCCTCATTGAATCCTCAGGCTCCCACGTAGCCTCTTCTACTCCATGTCGATTCCATAATACTTTTACTAACGTAATTTTCTTGTTTCTCAACTCTTTCACTTCACGAGCTAAGATACGAATCGCTTCTTCCTCATCGTCATATCGGATCGAATTTCAATCTCGCATTTTGGCGATCACATGTGACTGGATCTGATCTATATCTACGAAGCATCGAAATATGAAATACGTTGTGTATCTTTTCTAGTTCAGAGGGCAACTTTAATCTATAAGCAACAGGCCCAACACGTTCGATGATCTCATACGGTCCGATGAACCTCGGACTTAATTTGCCTTTTCGACCAAATCGAAGTACTTTCTTCCACGGAGAAACTTTCAAAAATACCCGGTCTCCAACTTGAAACTCAATGTCCTTGCGTTTCAAATCTGCGTATGACTTTTGGTGATCTGATGCAACTTTCAAACTATCTCGGATCACTGCAACCTTCTGTTCAGTCTCTTTAATCAAATCAACCCCGTGTATCTTGTTTTCACCGAGCTCGGTCCAGTACAATGGTGTACGACACTTGCGACCGTACAAAGCTTCGTAAGGTGCCATTTTGATACTAGATTGAAAGCTATTATTGTAAGCAAATTCAATAAAAGGTAAGTATCGTTCCCACGTACCTTCAAACTCGAGGATGCAACATCTCAACATGTCCTCAAGTATCTGAATGATTCGTTCAGACTGACCATCTGTCTGCGGGTGAAAAGCTGTGCTAAAGTGTAGTTTGGTACCTAAAGCATCTTGCAATTTCTTCCAAAACCGTGACGTGAATCTCGGGTCTCTATCTGATACAAAGGAAATCGGCACACCATGTAATCTCACAGTTTGAGATACATATAACTCCGCAAGCTTATCGAGCGAATAGTCTGTACGAACTGGAACAAAGTGGGCTGATTTGGTTAGTCTATTCACTATAACCTAGACTGCATCTTTCTTGCTCGGTGTCGTAGGCAAATCGGATATAAAATCCATAGAAATTCTGTCCCATTTCCATTCAGGTATCATGATCGGCTGAAGTAACCCAGAAGGCACCTGATGTTCGGCTTTTACTTGCTGACAAATTAAGCACTTCGAGACAAATTCGAATATGTCCCGTTTCATACCAGGCCACCAATAGAACTGTTTCAAATCATTATACATTTTCATACTACCCGGATGTACCAACAATCAACTATTATGAGCCTCATTCAACAACATCTGAATCAAATCCACATTCCTCGGAACACATATTCGGCCTTTGAAGTTCAAACAGTCATTTTCATCAATTCAAAACTCTGACTTTGCATTACTTTCACACAGAACTCGTCTTGCCATCGAATCTTTGTCAACTTTCTGAGCATCACAAATTTGTTGAATATACAATGGTCTTGCTTTTAATTCGGCTACTATCGAACCATCATTAGACATAACCATATGTGCGTTTAACGCACGAAGAGCAAATAATGATTTTCGACTTAAGGTATCCGCAACAACATTAGCTTTCCCCGGATGATAGTCAATCACTAATTCGTAATCTTTCAACAGCTTTAACCATCTGCGTTGTCTCAAGTTCAAATCTTTCTGAGTCATCAAATACTTTAAACTTTTGTGATCCGAATAGACATGACATTTCTCACCAAATAGATAATGACGCCAAATCTTTAACGCGAATACAATGGCTGCTAACTCCAAATCATGTGTTGAATAATTTCCTTCATGAGGCTTCAACTGTCTCGAAGCATAGGCTATTACTTTGCCTTCTTGCATTAAAACGCAACCCAAACCATTCAAAGAAGCATCACTATACACAACAAATTCTTTACCCGATTCAGGCTGAACTAACACTGGAGCCTCGGTCAAAAGAGCTTTCAACTGATCGAAACTTTTCTGACATTTTTCCGTCCATTCGAACTTGACATCTTTCTGTAATAGCTTTGTCAAAGGTGTGGCTATCATAGGAAAACCCTTCACGAATCGTCTGTAGTAACCTGCAAGTCCCAGAAAGCTTTGAATTTCAGAAACATTTCTTCGTGGTTTCCAATCAAGTATAGCTGATATTTTATTCGGATCAACCCAATGCCCGACAAACAACGTGACCTAAAATTGACCTCATTCAAATGTAACTCACACTTACTAAACTTTGCATACAACTATTTATCTCGCAAAGTTTGTAGCACCAGATCTTAGATGTTCAAAGATGCTCAATTTCATCTCTCCGAGTAGATCGAATATCATCTATAAACACTACCACAAACCGATCCAAATATCGGTCCGAAAATCTGATTCATCGATCCATAAAAATAATAGGTGCATTAGTAAGCCCAAAAGGCATAACCGAAAACTCATAATGTCCGTACTCGCTCGAAAGCGATCTTTGGCACATCGGAAACTCGACTATGCAATCGATAATAGCCCGATCTCAAATCTATCTTTGAAAACACCAAGCCCCTTTCAACCGATCAAACAAGTCGCCAATCTGCGGCAACGGATATTTATTCTTTATAGTTACCTTGTTGAGTCATCGGTGTCGATGCACATTCGTGATAGTCCCGCTCTTTCTTTTTCACAAATAAAACCGTGCACCCCAAGGAGAGAAGCTCGGTCGTGCAAAGCCCTATCTCATAACTCTTGCAATCGTGCTTTCAACTCTTTTAATTCAGAGGTGCCATCCGATACGGAGCTATTGAAATTGGAGTCGTCCCCTGCACTAATTCGATACCAAACTCTATTTCTCGAACAGTGTGTAAACCCGTAGTTCTTCAGAAACACATCCGGATACTCGCACACAACCGGTACGGACTCAATCGCTTCTCAAGAACTTTAATATCCAACACATAAGCCAAGTAAGCTTCACACCTTTTCTCACATGCTTATGAGCTAACATCGAGGAGATTACTGCGGTAACCCATTCAGTCATTAGATTCAATTCGGATAACTTCACCGCTCGACATCTCAAATCAAGGGTCTTTCTTTTGCAATTAACAACAAAGATCGTGCAAAGTTAACCACCCATCCCCAAAATTATATCGAACTCGTCGAAAGGCAACAACATTAAATCACCGGGAAGCATGAATCCCGAATCATCAATGGGAAACTTTTACACACTTTATCAACCGAACACATCGACCCAAGGGGTTTGATACACAAATCACAAACTCGAGAGACTCAACGGTGAGAGTCCTACCGGATACTAAAGTTTCACACACATATGAATGAGTCGAACCCGAATCAATCAATGCAATCACGATAGTATCATAAAGAGTGAAAGTACCGTGATAACATCCGGGAAGAAGCATCCTCTCGCACGCATACATCATATGCTCTAACAGTGCACGAGCCTCTCGATCGAATCATAGTGTCTTTGGTTCCTTTCTCGATCGCCACTTACATTTCCCGAATGCTCGGTGGTCTCGCCTCATCTTGACGCGTAGCTTCGGTCTTGTATTCTCGAGCCGTATTTTGCTCTCGGCTAGCATCGGGCACTCTCGAATAAAATGATCCGACGATCCACATTTAAAGCGGGACCGATCACGAAATCTACAACTCCCGAATGCCATTTTCCACAATGCTTGCACTCACCCGGTTCACGAACATTACCAACACTAGCCATCGAGTGGCTCGAGAACCCACAGAGGTCGATCTCGTCTAGAGAAGTCTCAAGTAGCCTTATGTCGACTAGATTCATCTTTAAACTTCTTTGATGCGGAATGAAAGGTCTTACTCGATGATCTTTTTCGAATGTCTCTAGCTTCAAACTCGGCTTTTCTTTTCTCTTTTCCAAGCTCTTCAGCTTTGCAAGCTCGTTCGACAAGTACCACGAACTTTTTAATCTCGAGTATGCCGACTAGCAACTTAATATCTTCATTCAGACCGTCTTCAAATCTTTTACACATAATGGCTTCAGTTGACACACATTCATGGGCATATCGGCTCAGTCTGACAAATTTCCGTTCATACTCAGTCACGGTCATTCGACCCTGTTTCAATTCCAGAAATTCTTTTCATTTTTGATCAATGAATCTCTCCGATCGATGTACTTTTATGGAATTCTATCCGAAAGAATTCCCGTGTCACTTTCTCCTCGGAACCACCGATACTAGTGTATTCCACGGTGATATGCGGTGTCCCGTAATAAGGATATAGCACACTTCAAGCGTCTGCGAGTACATGACACCATCAAGCACACGAATAGTATTATCAAGCCACATCTCACTGTTCTGCGTCGTCATCATCATTAGCTTTAAATTCTTCGGCCCCGTGTTTCTTGATTTTATCAACGGGAGGCCTGCTAGATCTCGTCGGATCTATCATCGGAGGTGCTGAAGGTATCGAAGTTGGATTGTTCGGGGGTGGAGGTTGTTGTACAGTCGGATTAGTCCGAATAAATTGGGTAAACCATTCATTCATCATCTGGTAGAAGGCTTGCTTAGCCTCCCCCTCATGACTACCCGAGATAGGTCGAGAGTCTACCGGCGCTGACCCATGTATGGGATCAGGCGCTACGCTCTCTACATCATCAGCTACGACTCTGTCAGGATCCATTTACTATATAAAACACAATTTAAATGTTAGAAGTCACCACACTATTGTATTATAAAGTTAAGGCATGTATAGCTAGACTCACACACGCTATGGTAGTCCTAGAATCGACTAAATCATAAGCTCTGATACCAATCAAATGTAACACCCCTAACCCGTATCTGTCGCTGAATTAGGGTTAAAGGGCATTACTACACATAATACAAAACATATCAAATGTTTACGAATCAAATAGACATAATCGAATACATAAAGTGTAATGTAACTTCATAATCTACTTAGCATTTTAAAGAAAAGAAAAGCAAAGAAATATTATAACTATTTAGCTGAATTCACACAGAAGCATGTTTCATTAAATAACCTTACCACTGTTTATTTGGTCACCTAATATGCAATGACTGAATATGCACATATCAGTTATTAATAAACCTAAATAAAATAACTAACATCAAACTAAATATGCGTGAATATATATATCTATATAGACATGCTAAATCTTGTGTAATTGAATTTAACATTTATCAACCATAGCCCCATTAAAAGAAATTTCGAACAAATCAATTCCCAAATGCAATATCTTTCAATTCAAAATGCATAATAAGTTCAACCTCTGATTAGCCATCTACTAAACCAAAAATGCATGGTATGATATACACGAATGCCATAAAAAAATACCAACTTATGCATACATGCATTACCTGTTGTATCTTTATAGAAACCAATCATCATAGCCCATTTATTATCAAGACCATAATACCATAATTTGACCATTTCATTACCAAACCACTTAAATCGAATTTGATACACATGCACCAATGCCATTCATAACCGAATATGCTATATGCATTATAACATTTTCTCTTTGATGTAAACTTGAATGTATATATCTCACTTTAATAACTCTTTTTCCTGAATTAGTGAATCAAACACATTTACATATATTCAAAAATATTAACTACTCAATTGAAATCAACTACCGTACCTTGCAAAATCAATCTTGTTCAATGGTAAACTTGACATTTAGGTCAACCTTATGAATATCTATACTAAACTAAAATGTATTTCTCACTTTATTGACATAATGAGTAAATGACTAATTAAATGGATGACATGAATGTCATGATAGTTAACTAAACATCCATCCATGCAATTCATATTGTAGAATATACAGCCATAAAGAACATGCATCAAAGCCACATTCATTTAAGATCAGAGTATCATAACTTAGCCATTTTCGCATGGCTTTACTTATATACATGACAAAATTCATGGGTTTAAAAACTTAGTCTAACCTATACATGCCTTTGATTCAAAAACTAAGATTATAAGTACCAAATATGATGATAGTGTGGATGACTTTGCTGACGATCCCCTGAGCTCGTAGCTTGATCGAAATCTATAAAACAAAGTAACAAACACATGAAGTAAGCTACTTAGCTTAGTAAGCCTTAAGCAATTAAAACAATATAATCAACTATTCACTATTATACTCTACTCTTTATATAATCTTAATTTAAACACATAGTACACATTAATCATCGAAGCCATATATCACTCATTTAATAGGTACTAGGTTCAACCTAATCCCATGCATTTGAATATACACATAATTATAGGGTTAATTCCATATGACCGATTATCTATCCATAAAATTTCCATATAGCCGAATATACTTATGTATCCATACTCATATAATCATTCAATATTCAAATGTTGGTCAATGAACAACATCTAATCAATATCAAATTTCCACATGTCCAAGATACCAAATGCATAACACATTATCTATAATTTACTCAATCGCTAACATCACATATAAATATATACTCAAGTCAATACATACCTTGTGGCCAAATTATTTAATTCCCTTGAATAAGCTTTAGCTTGTTCATTTATCATCATAACTCCACCATTTTGTAAGCTTACGCTCGTATTATAAATCACCGGCATTAAGCCTACTAGGCATCAAAGCCTGAAATACACACCGGCATTAAGCCTGCTAGACCTGAGGTCTGAAGTTTAAACACCCAGGCATTTAGCCCGCTAGGCAATAAGCCCGATATAATTCATCGGCACAAGGCCTCGCTAGGCTCAAGCCCGAATAACGGTATTATTACCATCTCATTCACGTTATATGCTGCCCAAAATTACATAAATCACACATTATTCATATCACTTAAACATATCATTTCAATCAAAATTTAGCAACATTTCATTACAAAATCACTATCCACATTAGGCTTTAACAAATTCTATAATCATAATTTCATAATTCAGCATATAATCAAGGTTATAAATGATATTAACTATATTAAATTTCTTATAGACTTACTTCGGGTATCGTCGAACGACAAGAACCGGCTATTCGATAACTTTCGCCTTTCCCCGATCCAAGTTCGTTTTTCTTTGTTCTTGATCTAAACATATTCAAATTAAGCTCATTCAAGCACATTTCATTTCAATTCAATCCCAAAACACATAAATAGGCAAATTACCATTTTACCCCTGACATTTACAACTTTTACAATTTAGTCCCTATTGCACAAAATACAAAATACACATAATTTAAATTCAATCCCTAAGGGCCGAATCTTCCCCATGGTCTTATAAGTCCCTACATTTCATTAATTTCGCATTTTAACCCCTCAAAGATTTATTTTCTCAATTTAGCCCTATCTAGCCAAATTCATCAAAAATTCAAGAACAAAGTATGTTCATCAATTATATATCTATCATTTAACACCATAAAACATCATGAAACTCAACATAACATCCATGGCATTTTACACAAACGTCATCAATTCATGAAATTAAGACATGGGTTTTGAAGTTCTCGAAGCAACGATTACAAAAACGTAAAAATTATCAAAAATCGATTAAAAACTAACCTTTAATTTGGCTTGTAAGTAGCCGAAAATACAAAGCTCCAACCTTTCTTTTCTTTGTTCACATTCGGCCAAGGAAGAAGCCAAAATGATAATGGCTTTATTTTGTTTTATTTTAACATATATTATGTTTATTTTTCAATTACTTAAATAACCTTTTACTTAAAATAAAACTAACATATATACTAAGGGTAATGGTGCCTTAAACCGTCCACTACCTTAGATAATGGCCTATTTTCCCTTAAGGACTTCATGTTAAGAAACCACTAGCAAATAGACACTTTTCACTATAGTTTGTAACTTTTATACTTTATGCGATTAAATCCTTTTTAATAAATTAAGCACACAAACAATCAAATTTTTATACGAAACTTTCACACATAATAATTCGCATATAATTAACACAGAAAATAATATTTAATTATTTCTCAGACTTGGATTCGTGGTCCCGAAACCACCGTTCCGATTAGGGTCAAATTCGGACTGTTACACAAGCGGGGCTGACTCAGAAATTACATTGGGGCAAGCTGGTTGAGCAGAACATGATTGATGAACAAAGATGAAGAACAAATGAGTGATAACACTTATAGTAGGAATCATACTCATAACATTTTTGTATCATAGCAAATTTCATTAGGAGCATTTGATTCATTTCGGTCGTTGCATCCTAATCCTTTAAAAGGAATCATGTTCATGACATGTTACATGTAGTTAGAAGCATTTGAGTCATTCTGATCATATCATCTTGGTCATGTGACATAAACATACCAAGTCTACAGGACATGTCCCTCAGCAGACGGTGTAGCAATATCGATGAGTTTTCAGATCGAGGATAGCTAATCTCATCTTCTTAAAGTTGCAAGAAGAAGATCAAGATAACAGATCTCATCTTCCTGAAGTTGTAGGAAGCAGATCAAAAGGTACTTTCAGCCTTATCTCCCTGAAGTTGTACGGAGTAGACTGAAGACAGAAGATCTTATCTTCTTGAAGTTGTAGGAAGGAGATCGAAAAGAATTTCAGCCTTATCTCCCTGAAGTTGTAGGGAGTAGATCAAGACAAGATCTTATCTTCCCGAAGTTGTAGGAAGCGGTCGAAAAGAATTTTAGCCTTATCTCCCCGAAGTTGTAGGGAGTAGATCAAGACAGAAGATCTCATCTTCCTGAAGTTGTAGGAAGCAGATCGAAAAGAATTTCAGCCTTATCTCCCTGAAGTTGTAGGGAGTAGACTGAAGACAGAAGATCTCATCTTCCTGAAGTTGTAGGAAGCAGATCGAAAAGAATTTCAGCCTTATCTCCCTGAAGTTGTAGGGAGTAGAATGAAGACAGAAGATCTTATCTTCCCGAAGTTGTAGAAGCGGATCGAAAAGAATTTCACCTTATCTCCTAAAGTTGTAGGGAGTAGATCAAGGCGTAAGATCTCATCTTCCCGAAGTTGTAGGAAGCGATCGAAAAGAATTTCAGCCTTATCTCCCGAAGTTGTAGGGAGTAGATCAAGACAGAAGATCTCATCTTCCCCGAAGTTGTAGGAAGCGGATCGAAAAGAATTTCAGCCTTATCTCCCTGAAGTTGTAGGGAGTAGACTGAAGACAGAAGATCTCATCTTCCTAAAGTTGTAGGAAGCGGATCGAAAAGAATTTTAGCCTTATCTCCCTGAAGTTGTAGGGAGTAGACTGAAGACAGAAGATCTCATCTTCCTGAAGTTGTAGGAAGCGGATCGAAAAGAATTTTAGCCTTATCTCCCTGAAGTTGTACAGAGTATACTGAATACAGACATTATCTTCTTGAAGTTATAGAAAGTAGACACAACAGATCTTATCTTCCTGAAGTTTTAGGAAGTAGATCGAAGACACTTTCAGATCTTATCTTTCTGAAGTTGTAGGAAGCAGATCGAAGATATTAACTTGCATCTCTAAAGTTGCAGCGGAGAAGATTAAAGATAGTTGATTTTGGCTTTCCTGAAGTTGCAGGAAGTAGATTAGAAACATCAGACTAATTAAAATCGAGATGAAATTCCAATACCTGAAGAGACAGTTGGGATTGGAAGCCGTTTGAAGAAGATGAGGATCAAGAAGGAGAGGCTTGGCCAAGACCGGGCAAAATTGGTCCTTTTATAGTCTTTGCTCTATTCTCATTCCATGACAATGAGCAAAGAGGGGCAGCTGTAATGGCCCATTTTTACCCGGGCCCATCAAACAAACCAAAAAATAAATAAACCAACGTTTTTAAAGCAGTCCACGTTTTACAAAATCAAAATTAGACCCTTAGCCCAAATTTAATTTACCCGTGCCCCAATTACACCCCTTGACCCAAACCTAGCAGACCTAACCTACTTAGACCCAACCAAGCCAGAATACACCCATGCCCAAAAATTAAACAACATCAGCAGAACCCTAGGGTTCTCCCTCGCACCGCAACACCAGTGCCCAGCAGCATCCCAACCGACGCGCCGTAAACTCCGCACCCTCGATCGCGCCACGGCCACCAGCCCTCGTAAGGTCGTTATTCGCGCGAGTAACGCCCCTATCACCGTCACTCTTTCTACTTTCAACCTGCACAGAAAAGGAGAGACGAAGCAAAAATGGCAAAACAATGGCAAAAATCTTTTGTTTCCTTTTATTTTTTCTATTTCGAAGGCTATAAAAGCCTTCCAAAAATTTGTAAACAGTAGAGGGGAATCGAGAAAAAATTGGAAATTTATAGTCCGAATACGAATACAAAAGCAGTCAATTTTTTTTAAGGTGATTTCATTTTTTCTATTATTTTCGTTTTTATTTTTTTATATTTTACTACACACGAAATAAAAATGAAGGAGAAAGGAAAGGAAAGTACCGAGTAACCTCGCCGTCGTGAGAGATCATCGCAGACGCTCGGAATCGTATCAAAGCGAGTCGAGACCTTGGCCGCTTTCTCCTTTCTTTCTGTTTCGGGCTAAGAAGGCTAAGCCTTCACATCTTTTCCAAAAGGGTTAAACTCCCGTCTTATGAAGCCAGTGCCACCGCCCTAGGCCGTGGCGCTCAGATCTCGATAAAGTCAAGACCTAGGCGAATATAGATGGAAGGGGTTGGGGAGAAAAGTTTCTCTGATTTTTTTAAAAAAAAAAGATCTCAGAATAAAATGAATTTTAAGAAAAAATAGGGCTTAAGTAAGGATTCAAAATGGCACCGTTTAAGTAATTGAAGACTGTGTGACCCAATTCGATTGAACCAGATCCGCGTTTTTTCTGAAATGGGTTATTTATTGATTCAATCCTTCATCATTTTTCAGTCTTTTTAATTTCGTCCAATTTAATTTTTTATTTTTTGAATTAACCCTAAAACTTACAGTTTATTTCAATTTGATCCTCGAGCTTTTTATTTTATTTAAAAAAAAAAATATTGTGCTTTGAATTAATTTTATCATATTATTTTTATTATTTATTAACTTGTTTATAATATAAAATTTATAAATATTTTTTATATGTTTTAATCCTATATATTTAATTCTTATTTTATATATTATTTTACTTGTTTAGTAATTTATATATTATTATATATATATTTTTATTATTTATTATTTTTTAAATATTATTTTAATTATATATTATTTTCATATATTAGTTATAATATTATATATTTTAAAAATTTTATACATTATATAGTATTATATTATATCATATTTTTATATATTTATATTGAAAAACATGTTTCATTTATATTATTTATATTATATTTTATTTAAAATCATTATATACTATTCTTCTTATTTATGCATTGTAACATCCTTAAATCGGGGTCTCTGCATTTTGTGTGTTGCATGTGTTAGCATGTTTGTTGTGCTAGTTTAGGGTGTCTTGGGGTCCAGGCATGAGCTCGGGGTAGGCCCGAGTCATGGTAAAAATTTTTGTTTTGGGTACTTGGAAGGGGGAGTTGAGGGAGTCAGGTGATAAGAGGAGCTGTTGGAGTGTCTTGACACAAATAACCCAGTGGTAAAGTGGCAAGGGAGGCGCCACTCAGGCACAAGGGAAGTGACGCCACATGCAGGAAGGAGAGCCTAGGTTCGAGCAGCAGAATTCCCTTTCTGCTTGTTGTTTTTGACGCCAAAGCTAAGGAGGTAGTGTGCTCATGATGGACTCTCTTGGATAAGGATGGAAGAGGTCAACAAATTTGAACAGATGAAGGAGAGGAAATTGTGGAGTTTGAACTTTTCAAACTCGTTTGAATGTGTGGCCATGAGAATTTTGAGGAATCGGGTAGGAGTTTAGTGTTGGCCAAATGCCAAACACTAAGGGTGATGGAAGAAGTCGGTTGAGGTAGCTAAGGGTATGCCGAATGTCATTAGTAGTTTGGGAGAGCAATTTCGGCAAGTGGAGAAAACTTTCTTCTTCTTCTTTCATTTAGGGTCAAAACCGAAACCTCACCTGCATCATTTTCTTTTTCTACTTTCTAAGCAATCGGGGTGCTTGGCCAAATCAATCTTGTTATTTCCTTGAAGAGCCGAAACTCGCTTTTATTCTCTTTTCTTTCTTTTCGTGTCATTCATTCTTAGCCAACCTACTACTACTACTTCTTCTCTTTCTTCTGACTATTTTTTTCTCTCTCTATCCCTTGATCATAGCCAAACACCTTACCATTCTTCTCCTCTAGTCCTTGTCAACCCTTCCTTGTTTGGGGTAGATTGTTCTTTATTCTCTCAAATATTTCTTAAAGCCGAAACTGTCTTCTTTTCTCTATTTCTTTGGTTCGTGATCAAGCTTCAACAACATTCGCTTTGGTAAGTTTTGCTTTAGCCAAATCACTTCAATCTTGTAATCTCTTGGGTTGTCTTTTTGATTCTTATATCTTTTCCCTAACTTGCCGAATTTCTTCATCTTCAAGGCTTGTGCCGATTTCTTAGGGGCTAGTTGGATCTCTTGGTCAGGTTAGTATCGATCGCTTCGGGCCTTTATCTTTTCCTTTCGGGTTCTCTTGACTAAGCCGAATGGTTATTTGTGTAATAATGCTATATTGGCCGATTATAGGAAGGCAGTGGTCAAGCATTTAGATTTCTGGGGTTACACGGTTCGCGGTTTAGCTCTCAACTATTTGGGATCTGACGATCTAGGTAAAGATCTACTCTTTCGGGTTAACTTTATTTTAAGTTAGTTGCTGTGTTAATCCGATTTAGTGACAAGGGTATTATGGATTCGAAGGCTAATCAAGCAGTAAGTGGGGCTAGATCCGAGACCCCAGCCCCTAAGTTCAAGAAGAGGGCAGTCTCAGCGGTTCGTGACTGGCCACCGGGGTGTGGGCCGGCATCCGAGCAGGAGAGTAGACAAATCGCGGTAGTGTCGATTAACGACAGTATCGACGTGGAGAGTGTAGTTTTGCGCGTGATCAGGTGTGTATCTCTTACACACTTCATAAGTAATGTGCTAATTATGTTTACCGTTAAAAGCCAAAATAACTTTTGAAATCGGTGTGTTACCCTTGTGGGTATGAGCGTGGACTCCGGGTAAGTCCCTTGTTGATTGATTATCAATATATGCAGTTATACCATTTGTTTATGCTATGCTATGTGATATTTGCATTATAAACATGTCAATATGCCATGGAAAATGTGTTTATGATGATGGGTATGTTGAGAGGAGGGGGAAGGATGATTTAGACTGTCACCAGTGGTTTTGACCACACATGGATTATTGTGACTCGTCCCAGTGGGTTGGTACCACAGTGGGTTGGCCCTAGATGATTGATTACGGGATTGTCATCGCTGGTTTTGACCACACGGTGGGTTGGCCCCACCATATGATTTGTGACTACGGTCACCAGTGGTTTTGACCACACTTATATGATTTGTGACTTTGACCACAAGTGGTTTTGACCACCAGTGGTTTTGACCACACGGGGTAGACACAGGAGTTCGGATGGTTAGGTTGGGTTTGCATGATTTACATATTGACTTATGAATTGTGTAAGTGCCTTGTTATTATCGGGATGGGGATTTATGCACTGAGTCTCGGTGACTCACCCCTTCTCTTACTTTTTGCAGATGAGGCATAGATTTCGGATGTGGAGCTGGGTGGACTCGAGGTGGCCATGCGCTATATATTTTTCGGGTTTTATTTCAATTACTATTTTGGGTTAATTTACTTTTAAATCTAGTTTTGGATTTTTAATAAGGCCGCTGAAATTTATTATTTTGGGTTTTGTTTTTCTCGCTTTTATGTTTATCATATTACGCTTAAGTTACATAACATAGCATGCTCAAATAACTCAGAAAATCAACATTTTCAAAAATTATACATCTTATCGATTTTTTCCAAACTTTACCATCGGGTAATAATAAACAAATGAGGACAAACTAACTCAGACTTCTCCAAATTAAGTTTTCTCTATGTTCAAATACAAGACGGTTTTCAACTTTACTATTTTAAACTCCCTCAGGATTTTATGGAATCAAACGGTTTTCCAAAACAAGGATCGACAAACGATTTTTTTTTCTCAAAAGCGTTTTTTTTTCTTTTTACCCTGTGGCATGCCGGATTCGGTCGTAGCGTGTTGACCGGGTTTGGGGTGTTACAATTTTGGTATCAAAGCCAAGTTCAAAAGCTTGGCTGTGGGCCCAAGGCCCAAAATGATTTTAGAATGGGTTATGAAAGGTTTTTTTTACGGTTGGGAAAGCATGGCACCGAGTCTCCGACACCGATCCGCCCAGGTAAGTACCCCTAACTATTGTTTATATGCTTGTAATGATGATGCTATGACTAATAGGGAATCACTTTAGAGACTGAAACCTTAGGATTGTGTGTGAACCTACGAAAACAATCCCCGTACTAAACTATTCATAAGACTGTGCTTTAATAACAGTGGAATAGGTCTAACGTATAAAACTTTTAAACCAGATCAATTCGTGAATGATAGTCATGAGTGCACGAGGACGTGGGCGTAATACACATGGACGAGGTAGAGGTAGGATGACGATTGGTCGGGCCGGGTAGGGTCCGGACATGGGTCGAAAAATGAGGTACCACCATCGCCAGCTGTGGGCACGAAATTTCAGGATCAAACGGGTGGTGATGACGCAGTGTCACAGGCAATGCTACGGGTTCTGGAGAGAGTCGCGTGCAAAGCGCGCGTGGAATGGGAGCTAGGAAATCGTGGTCCGAACGACTCCGGGCTAATGGCGAGAGGTATTCGTGAGGTGTATCTGGTGTTGCTCCCAATACGGTAGAGTATTGGCTGGAGGCGACAGAACGTATCATGGACGACCTGGATTTTACGACTGAGGAGAAGCTGAAGGGTTTAGTATCTCTTCTCTGAGATGAGTCATATTAGTGGTGGCTCACGGTTAGGGATGGAGCAATGGTGGACGACATCACTTGGGATTTCTTTAGGGTAGCCTATCGTGAGAAAGTACATCGGGGCTAGTTATATCGATGCGCAAATGTAAAGGCATTCCCGAATTTGGTTCGGGAAATAAGTCAATGATCGGAATATGAGGCGAAATTTTTCGATTAAGTCGGTATGCACGGGGTGTTGTGGGCACGGAACAGGAGCGCTGTGTCAGATTTGAGGATGGGTTGAGAGATGAGTCATGGATATTGATGGCTCCACAAACAGAGAGAGAATTTACTGCCTTAGTAGAGAAGGCTAAAGTTGCTTGAGGAAGTGAAACAGATGGTGAGACGGAACCAGGATAGGAGTTGGAATAAGAGGAGTTTTGGGTCATCGTGGTCCGCACGGAATCAACGCAAAAGGGCTAGATATGGTGGGTCAATCAAGTGCGAGGCTGTTGCTCTTCGCTACTCGCTGGCCGCCATGGTGTGCTCGATGTGGGAAGTCTCACACGGGGAATGTTGGACCGAAATGAGGGTGCTTTGAGTGTGGGTCAATGGGGCACCGGGTAAGGGATTGTCCGCAGAGGTCGCCTAGGTTTCACCGAGGGTCAAGGCCGCATACGCTTCGGGAGGGATGGTCAGCAGCCACGAGGGGGTCGCGGTTCGGCCGGGGAGAGTAATGGTTCGGGCGAGGCCGCGAGCACCGGCAGAGGTGCTGGGAGCACGCAGGCGAGACACTGGGTTGGTCTACGCAATGAGGCGCCGAGAGGAGGCGACACACCCGGACGTCCATAACCGATGCGTTCTTAATTTTTGGACCGCCTTATATTGCTTTGATAGATGTTGGTTCGACACACTCGTATGTTTCCGAGAGTATAGTGGAAACTATGAACTTAGACTTTGAGATTACTTCTAGGAGATGACAGAATAAGCCCTCTAGGTCACTCAAGAGAAGTAAGTAAATCAGATAGGGATGTACCCCTAGAACTTCAAGGGGTAGTGTTCTTGGTCGACTGATGGAACTGCTTCGGGGAGTTCGATCCGATTCTCGGGATGGATTGGCTAGTGAAGTACCGTGCAAGTTTGGATTGCACACTAAGCGCATGGTTTTGAGGACATTTGAAGGTGAAGAGGTGGTAATGATAGGTAGTAGAAGAGATTATCTATCTAATGTGGTATCCGCTCAAGGCCGAGAAAATGGTGAGGAAGGGTTGTGAGGCGCTCATGGTGCATGTATGTGCTTTGGAGGCCAAGGAATCGAGTTGAGGGAATGTCCGAACGGTGAGGGAATTTTTCGATGTATTCCCGTAAGAACTCCCGGTCCGCCTCCGGACCGTGAAGTTGAGTTTGGTATAGATTTGTTACCCGAACCGCGCCAGTGTCTATTGCCCCATATAGGATGGCGCCAAGGAATTGGTGGAGCTAAAGGCACAGATTCGTGAATTGTTGGACCGGGGTTTCATTCGGCCAAGTGTATCACCTTGGAGCACTGTGCTCTTTGTTAAGAAGAAAGATGGCACAATGCGGATGTGTATAGACTATCGCCACTAAATAAGTTGACAATTAAGAACAAGTATCCGCTATTGAGAATAGACGACTGCTTGATCACCTTAAGGGTGCATCGGTTTTCTAAGATAGATCTTAGGTCGGGGTATCATCAACTCAAAGTGAAGGAGGCTGATATTCATAAAACGGCATTTCGCACTCGTTATGGGCACTACGAGTTTTTGGTAATGCCGTTCGGGTTGACCAATGCACCGGCAACGTTTATGGACATGATGAATCGGGTGTTTTAGCCGCATTTGGACCGGGTTCGTCGTGGTATTTATAGACGACATTTTGGTATACTCGAAATCTGAGGAGGAACATGATGCGCATCTACGGGTGGTTCTACAGATTCTGAGGGAGAAGCAACTATTCGCCAAGTTTAGTAAGTGCGAGTTCTGGCTTAAGGAGGTAACTTTCTTGGGTCATGTGGTGTCGGCTGAGGGGATTAGAGTGGACCCTCGGAAGATTGAGGCGGTGTTAGATTGGAAACCACCTAAGTCGGTAGCGGAAATTCAGAGTTTTCTGGGTTTGGCAGGATATTACAGAAGATTTGTGGAAGGGTTTTCTTTGATTGCAGCGCCGTTGACCAAGTTGTTGAGAAAAGGGGTTCCATTTGTGTGGACGATTAGACAGCAGGAAAGTTTCGACAAGTTAAAGAGAATTCTGACAGAAGCTTCGATTTTGATACAACCTGAAGCAGGAAAAGAGTTTACGATTTATTGTGATGCATCGCATACTGGTTTAGGATGTGTATTGATGCAAGACGGAAAAGTGGTGGCGTATGCGTCTCGGCAGTTGGGACCTCACGAAGGCAATTACCCGACACATGATCTGGAGTTGGCTGCAGTGGTTTTCGCTCAAGATTTGGAGGCATTACTTGTATGGGGAGAAGTCAATAGTCTACACAGCATCACAAGAGTCCAAGTACCTCTTGACTCGTAAGGATTTGAATTTGAGGCAATGGAGATGGATCGAGTTGTTAAAGGACTATGACTGCTCGATTGAATACCATCCGGGTAAGGCTAACGTAGTAGCTGACGCGTTGAGCCGTAAGGTGGTAATGGACCTGAGAGCGATGTTTGCTCACCTTAGTCTATATGACGACGGGAGTCTATTGGCAGAATTGCAAGTAAAGCCGACTTGGGTAGATCAGGTTAAGGAGAGACAGCTGGTGGATGAGGTTCTGAGTGCTCGGAGGTTGCAAGTGCAAAGTGGTGAATTGGAGGGTTACAGCTTGGGCAGTGATGGAGTGCTGTATTTTCAAGGGAAAGTATGTATGCCAAAGGACGTTGAGTTGAGACAAAGAAATTCTTCAGAAGCTCATAGCGCTTCATACGCTATGCATCCTAGAGGTAGCAAGATGTATCGGGATTTGCGGGAACAGTTCTGGTGGCCGAGTCTTAAGCGGGAAGTAACTGAGTTTGTGAGTAAGTGCCTGACGTGCCAGCAAGTTAAAGCTGAGCACCAATTATCGCCGGGTTTGTTGCAAACGGTAAAAGATTCCGCAGCGGGAAGTGGGAAAGGATTACGATGGATTTCGTCGCTGGGCTACCCCTTACGCCTAGCAAGAAGGATTCATGCCGGTAATTGTTGATCGTCCGACAAAGTCGGCCCATTTCATACCGATTCGGGTTGATTATTCACCGCAAAGGCCGCTAAGTTGTATGTAGCGAGATAGTGCGATTACATGGGGTGCCGTGTCGATTATTTAAGATAGGGATCCCGATTCACGCCAAGGTTCGAAAGCATTGCATCGTGCATTGGGTACGAGGTTGGACTTTAGCACGGCTTTTCATCCATCGATGGACGGACGATAAAAGGGTAATTCAAATCCTAGAAGATATGTTAAGGGGTTGTGTTCTGGATTTCAGCGGTAGTTGGGAGGAATATCTACCATTTGGCGGAGTTCGCGTACAACAACAGTTATCAAGCGAGCATCCAGATGGCACCATATGAGGCATTATATGGACGGAAGTGTCGTACTCCTACGTGTTGGACGGTTGGACGTAATCGCAATGGCGGCGATGTTGGGTCCGGAGTTGGTTGTCAAACAGAGGATAAGGTTAAGGTGATTTGGGCTCGTCTGAAGGAAGTGTCGGACAGGCAGAAGTCTTATGTCGATCTCAAGCGTAGGGATATAGAGTTCGCAGTGGGTGACAAGGTCTTTCTGAAGGTATCGCCGTGGAAGAAAGTGTTGAGGTTTGGTCGGAAGGGCAAGCTAAGCCCTAGATTTATCGGGCCGTATACGGTGTTAAAGCGAGTGGGACCATGTAGCTTTACCACACTCGAGTTGCCATCGAGAGTTAAGTCAAATTCATGATGTATTTCATGTCTCCATGCTTAGGCGCTATCTATCAAATCCGTCGCATATTATGTCAGTGGAGGAGATAGTGGTGAGCTCAGACTTGTCTTTCGAGGAGAAACCAGTGCGGATTTTGGATCGGGATGTCAAAGTTCTGCGTAAGAAGTCAGTTCCTTTGGTGAAAGTATTATGGCGGAACCATGGTACGGAAGAGGCCACGTAAGAACTAGAGGATGTGATGCGCGCGACAATACCCTCAACTCTTTTGACCAATTAATTTAGCCGAAATTATTTTTAAGGGGTAAAATCGTAACATCCTTAAATCGTGGTCTCTACATTTTGTGTGTTGCATGTGTTAGCATATTTTTATGCTAGTTTAGGGTGTCTTGGGGTCCAGGCATGAGCTCGGGTAGGCCCGAGCAATGGTAAAAATTTTTGTTTTGGGTACTTGGAAGGGGAGTTGAGGGAGTCGGGTGATAAGAGGAGTGCATGGAGTGTCTTGACACAAATAACCCAAAGGTAAAGTGGCAAGGGAGGCGCCACTCGTGCACAAGGGAAGTGACGCCACATGTAGGAAGGAGAGCCTAGGTTCGAGCAAACAGAATTCCTTCCCGCTTGTTGTTTTTGACGCCAAAGCTAAGGAGGTAGTGTGCTCATGATGGACTCTCTTGGATAAGGATGGAAGAGGTCAACAAATTTGAAATGATGAAGGAGAGGAAATTGTGGAGTTTAAACTTTTCAAACTCGTTTGAATGTGTGGCCATGAGAATTTTGAGGAATCGGGTAGGAGTTTAGTGTTGGCCAATGCCAAACACTAAGGGTGATGGAAGAAGTCGGTTGAGGTAGCTAAGGGTATGCCAAATGTCATTAGTAGTTTGGGAGAGCAATTTCGGCAAGTGGAGAAAACTTTCTTCTTCTTCTTTCATTTGGGGTCAAAACCAAAACCTCACCGCATCATTTTCTTTTCTACTTTCGACAATTGGGGTGCTTGGCCGAATCAATCTTGCTATTTCCTTGAAGAGCCGAGACTCGCTTTTATTCTCTTTTCTTTCTTTTCGAGTCATTCATTCTTAGCCGAACCTACTACTACTACTTCTTCTCTTTTCTTCGGACTATTTTTTCTCTCCTATCCCTTGATCATAGCCAAACACCTTACCATTCTTCTCCTCTAGTCCTTGTCAACCCTTCCTTGTTTGGGGTAGATTGTTCTTTATTCTCTCAAATATTTCTTAAAGCCAAATCGCTTTCTTTTCTATTTCTTTGGTTCGTGATCAAGCTTCAACAACATTCGCTTTGGTAAGTTTTGCTTTAGCCGAATCACTTCAATCTTGTAAACTCTTGGGTTGTCTTTTTATTCTTATATCTTTTCCCTAACTTGCCGAATTTCTTCATCTTCAAGGCTTGTGCCGATTTCTTAGGGGCTAGTCGGATCTCTTGGTCGAGGTTAGTATCGATCGCTTGGGCCTTTATCTTTTCCTTTGGGTTCTCTTGACTAAGCCGAATGGCTATTTGTGTAATAATGCTATATTAAACGATTATAGGAAGGGAGTGGTCAAGCATTTGGATTCCCGGGGTTGCACGGTTCAGCAGTTTAGCTCTCAACTATTCGGATCCGACTATCTAGGTAAAGATCTACTCTTTCGGTTAACTTTATTTTAAGTTAGTTGTTGTGTTAATCCGATTTAGTGACAAGGGTATTATGGATTCAAGGCTAATCAAGCGATAAGTGGGGCTAGATCCGAGACCCCACCCCTAAGTTCAAGAAGAGGGCGCTCTCGCCGTGGATCGTCGTGGATCGCCACCGGGTGTGGGCCGCGCATCCGAGCGAGAGAGTAGACAATCGTCGCGTTAGTGTCGATTAACGACGTGTCGGCGTGGAGAAGTGTATAGTTTCAATATATGGATGATATACTCACACACTTTGATCGTGTGTGTATCTCTTACACACTTCATAAGTAATGTGCTAATTATGTTTACCGTTAAAAGCGAAATAAATTTTGAAATCGATGTGTAATTATCCTTGTGGGCTATGAGTGTGGACTCGGGTAAGTCCGCTTGTTGATTGATTATCAATATATGCAGCTTATACCATTTGTTTATGCTATGCTATGTGATATTTGCATTATAAACATGTCAATATGCCATGGAAAATGTGTTCTATTTATGATGGGTATGTTGAGAGGAGGGGGAAGGATGATTTAGAGCCTCACGAGAAATGGTTTTGACCACACATGGATTATTGTGACTCGTCCCATGATGGGTATGTTGGTACCATGATTAGGTTGGCCCACACATGATTGATTACGGGATTGTCATTAGTGGTTTTGACCACCACGGTGGGTTGGCCCCACCATATGATTTGTGACTACGGTCACCAGTGGTTTTGACCACACTTATATGATTTGTGACTACGGTCACCAGTGGTTTTGACCACAAGTGGTTTTGACCATACGGGGTAGACACAGGAGTTCGGATGGTTAGGTTGGGTTTGCATGATTTGCATATTGACTTATGAATTGTGTAAGTGCCTTGTTATTATCGTGATGGGGATTTATGCACTGAGTCTCGGTGACTCACCCATTCTCTTACTTTTTGCAGATGAGGCATAGATCGCGGATGTGGAGCCGGGTGGACTCGAGGTGGCCATGCGCTATATATTTTTCGGGTTTTATTTCAATTACTATTTTGGGTTAATTTACTTTTAAATCTGGTTTTGGATTTGTAATAAGGCCGCTGAAATTTATTATTTTGGGTTTTGTTTTTCTGCTTTTATGTTTATCATATTACGCTTAAGTTACATAACATAGCATGCTCAAATAACCTATAAAATCAACGTTTTCGAAAATTATACATCTTATCGATTTTTCCAAACTTTACCATCGGGTAATAATAAACAAATGAGGACAACAAACTAACTCGGACTTCTCCAAATTAAGTTTTCTATGTTCAAATACAAGACGGTTTTCAACTTTACTATTTTAAACTCCTCGAGATTTCATGGAATCAAACGGTTTTCCAAAACAAGGATCGACAAACGATTTTTTTTCTCAAAAGAGTTTTTTTTTCTTTTTACCCTGTGACATGCCGGATTCGGTCGTAGCGTGTTGACCGGGTTTGGGGAGTTACATGCATTGTTTACCTTGTTTATACCATATAAATATGTGATTTTTATTTATTTATTTATTAATAATCTTGCATGAAAATTTTCATATTTATTTAGTAATTTCTATTTTGATATTTAGGGTTTTATGTATATATTTTACTTGCCTATATTCTTTCATTTATTTATTTATGATTGCCATTGCATAGTTATTTATTTATTGTTTTATGAATACACTTTTATAAGATTACTATATTTTATATAAAGCTTTTAAAATAAGGCAATGTTTTGGTATTTAGAAATTCGAGAAATAATGCCCAATCGTGCTGGGTGTCGATTTTTCGTTTGGCTAAATTACTAAATATCCTTTTAACAAGTTTTATAAATTATGAGATGATCTTAGTTGCGAGGGTTTAAAAATATCATATCCAATCGTGCTGGATGTAATGTTTATATTCTTTCGGATCAAAGAATTCTCAAATTTTAAATCAAAATTGCTCGAAGTTTTATAAATTATGAGATGATCTTAGTTACGAGGGTTTTAAAATATCATGTCCAATCGTGCTGGATGTGATGTTTATATTCTTTCGGATCGAAGAGTTCTCAAATTTTAAATCAAATTGTTCGAAGTTTTTTTAGAAATCATATTTTTAAATACTTTTAAGTTTCAAACATTTGGACATGATTTTATCGATTAGGTACCAATTTTTTGGGCGTTATGAGGGTGCTAACCCTTCCTCATACGTAACCGACTCCCGAAACTATTTCTTTGTTTTTCGTAGACCAAAATTAAATGTTTTAAATAAAACATTTTACAAGGTGATCCAATCACACCTAAGTAAAAAAGGATTGGTGGCGACTCCCATTTTCGTTTTTAAAAGTCGATCCACGTTTTTAAACCGATTTAAAAATGGTTTCGACAGACTAAATTGAAAGAAATTTTAAATTATAATTTTATTATGAACATTAGATAGTTATGTGAAATATGAAAGGAAATTGAATAGAAATGAAGTATGAATTGAATTATAAAAGTAAATGAGTTAATTAGGATTAAATTGGAATTAGGGTATAAATTGAATAGAAATTCAATCATTTATTATAAATTAGTGTTGTAATTAATAAGTGTAAATTATTATTATTATTATTTTCGTAGTTAGCAAAGAACACGAGGCATCGACACCGAAAGGAAAGGAAAAGTTATCAAGGAGTAATCGAACAAATCCGAGTTTGTATTACTATAATTCAAATCTATTTATTATTAAATGTTATATTTTAATTAAAATGAATGGTAGATAAATTTAGAAAAGTAATTGAAATAATGGTATTGATTTGAATGAAATTGATTTAAAAATGTTTATGGCTATTAAAATTGAATGTGAACAAATTAGAAATTAAAAGTGATTTGAATTGAATCAAAATGAATTGAATGAAGAAAATATGTGATTATTTGAAATGTATATTAATTGAAAAGTGATTAGTGATTTGAACTTGATTGAAAAATGAATCGAAAATATGAATTGAATAAAAGTGAATTAAATTATGAATATGGTGAATATGTGAATTGTGTATTGATTGAAAAGTGGATTGAATTGAATCAAAGTATGATTATATGTGATTATCTGAAATATGTATTGGTATTGAATTGTATATTGATTAGAAAGTGAAAAGGTGAACTTGAATTGAATTGTGATTGAATTGAAAGAGAATTTGAAATAAATAAAAAATGATTTGAATACCCTATTAACTAGTCGGGCTGAGTCGGATTTAGTTGGCATGCCATAGGATTTGGAAGAGTACGGGATATATCGGCTTTGCCGATCAAGCACTTTATGTGTCGTATATCAGGCATTTTATGTGTCGTATTTCAGGCATCTCGTGTGTCGTATCAAGCACCTCGTGTGTCATTTTAGGCACTTATGTATCGTATACTGATAAGGTACTATGTACCGTTTTAGGCACAATGTGCCGTACTGGTGTGTTTGGGTTGGAATCCGTGTATTCGTCAAAGTCCGGGTTTGTTAATAGGGTGAATAACTAAAATGAGAAAATTAAATAAATTTGATTGATCGTACTATTAAAAATATGAGAAAGTGAAATTATGAATTGAAATGTGAATTGAAATTGAGATATCAAAATAAGAAGTGAAAATAGAATGAATTGGAAATAATGAAATAGTGTATGAGTTAATTGAATATAATCTTATGAATTAATTATAATTATTTTTATTGAAAAATGTTGGTTTAAATAATTATTGAATGACTAATGTTGTAAGGTTTTAGATATGGAATAGAATATGTTATTGAATTAGGATATAGAAATGAAATATATGAAATAATGATTTTATGAAATGGTTATTGATGAAATGCATGAAATGGATATTGATATAATAAGAAGATATATAAACTAAAATGAAGAAAAGCTATTTAAGATACATATTATTAGAATAAATTTAAAGTTTAAATGCATGAATGATTTATTGAAGGTAAAATAGTGGTAAGATTTAATGTGTATATATATTGTTTTTACCTTAAGTATTTGAATTATAGTAATACCACTGGGTGTATACTCAGCGAACGGTTTGTTTCCGTGCGCAAATTAGGTACAGAAATTTTTTAGAGTCAAATTTGAGATTGCAAGCTTTCATCTCATCACATCTTCAAGCAACAACAGGGTATGTTTTAAAATTTTGAATAGAATGGCATGTAATTAGGAAAAATTAAGTATGTCCCAAGTAGTAGTAATGGATTTAAATTTAAATTATTTAAATTTATTATTTATCCGTTTTTATGTTCAAATATAATAGTAATTAGCCAAGAATTACTTTGGCACCAAATGTAATATTCCTATATCAGGTTCCTTGAGTCGAACATGGTATAGGGGTGTTACATTAAAAGGCTTAGTTTGTGCCGAAAACAAAGTCCACATCGTGACAAGACCTGGGTTTTAAGCCATGGCATAACGTGGAACCCCGTCGTCAAAACGAGGCAAAATAGACAGTCATATCGCGACGAGGAACTCCTCACGTCATGATATCATTTTGAAATTTTGAAAATGTTACAATTTTATCCTTGTTCGATTTCAAGTTAATTTAGAGCATACGTAAGCTCGTATAAGTCCCGAGAAAAAGTCATGTAAAGTGAATATGAATTGAATTTTTTATGTTCGTGTGATTTAAGTTTTAATTGAATGTTATTCATCCTTTGATGCTCTAGCACGCCTGTAGCATTTTGTTGCTTGAACCCGACGATCAGGTCGGACAAGGGGTGTTACAAAGTTCATATTATGTAATTTCATTTTGACTGTTCCGCCCGATGAATCCTAATAAACAAATTTGGATACACAGGTGTCTTTGCTACACTAGTTGCTCGTCTTAGCTAAGTATATTCATGTTAGGTTACCAATCCAGGCTAAAAGTTTATACGACACATCCGATTGCTTTTCCAAGCTGAATATATACATGTCAAGTTACTCGTATGGGCTAAACCTTTAAAATGACATCAGGTTACCAGTTTAGGCTAAACTTGTGTCACATGTATCTTCAAGTCCGCAACAAATGCTAAATCTTAGTAACATCCGTAACCAATCCTGTACCAGCGTGCACATAACCCTATTGGCTTGTCAATCGTTTCTTAACCTTTACTAAGTTCAAATAGGCATCTATTACACATATAATTATCACTTTCCAATTTAGTCCATTTCTCACCTTTTGTACCAATTTACAATCAAACATACGCACATATATGATTCAAATGCATACAATATAAGTTATAAATACCATATGAACTTGATGAAAACAACAAACAAGTTGAACCTCCAAGAACTTATCGACAATTTTTGCTTTTCCTTGATTATCTTCGATTTGATTCAATTATTGATCTAAACAATTATTTTACACATTTCATCAATACCAAACATTTTAATATCATTCCATGATATGCATGAATCTATTTAATTCCATTTTTCAAATGCCCCTCAAGTTTTTCATTTTATTCAATTTAGTCTCTGAAGCCAAAATAATAATATCTTTCAATTTTGAGCATCGGTTTCAAAACCAATCTCAATAACATACCTTAGGGACCATCTAATATCTATTATTACAAAAATTTCACAAAAAATTACATTTTATTCACTTTAGTCCTTATGAACAAAACTAACAATTAAACTTTACAATCTAGTCCTTTTTCACATCTAAGCTTAAAACCTATCAATTTAATACCAATTTATTTAATTAATCAACAATGAAAACTTTAAAAAACTTTAATAGTTTTACAAATTGGTACGTGAGCTAGCTAAATCAAGCTCTAATGACCTTAAAAACATAAAAATTACAAGAAAAATGACTAAGTTTTACCTTGAAAATTATAGTCGAATGTCTTAGAATCTTAGGTTTTTCTTCACTTGGATGGTGAAAGAACAAGATTGAAGATGATGATTATAATTTTTTTCTCATTAACTTAACTCATTGATGCGTCGTTGAAAGCACCAAAAATATCCTATTCCCTATAAAATAATGAAAATAAACAGTAAAGGGGAAGTAGGGTCGAATCCTCAGGGACTGGTTTGCAAAATATCCTGTTTCATGAAATCTTGGGCAGAATCTTGCCCAAGAAAACTTACGTTTCAAAAAAAAAAAAAAAACTGAATTAAAAGTTGATCTTAAAAAATAAAAGCAGAATTTAAAGTTGACTGAAATTGTGATTACGAGAATTAAAACAAAATTAAAAAATAAACAGAGTTGAGAAAATAAAGAGTTTCTTATGTGGCGAGATTCCAGCCTCCAGTTGCCTAGATTCGCCTTGGGCTCAATCCTCGGCTTTTAGATGACCCTTCTCAAACCAAGTAAGCCAGTTATAGTGGAAGAGGACGCCTACGACCACCAGCTCCAAGAATTTCCTCTTTTAGGTAACTTACCAAACTGCTATTTAGGTAAATTATTTCCTCCTTAGGTAAATTACCAAACTTACCAAACGTTGAATTATTTCATGCTATTTAGGTAAATTACCAAACCTACCAAGACACTCTATTTATTTCCTCCTTTAGTCCCCAACTGCTATTTTATTAGTACTATTTTTTTCTTTTCTTTTCTCTCTTTTTTTTTCTTTTCTTTTTTTTTTATTATTTATTTACTTAGGAATATATTAAACCTTTTGACGCGAAGAGAGATGACAACCCAAGCTCCCCACCCCGGTTACTCAGTCCAACATACTCCTAAAAATTATTTATTTTCGGTTAGCGGAGTTTTACCCATCACGTCACACAACCTTTTGACGCGAAGTAGAATGACAACCCAAGCACCCTACCCCGGTTACTCAGTCAGTCACGTTCTGAGCCGCACTCATAACCTTGGTTAGCGGAGTTTTACCTATCACGTCACACAACCTTTTGACGCGAAGTAGAATGACAACCCAAGCACCCTACCCTCGGTTACTCGATCGATCCACGTTCTAAGTCGCACTCATAACCTTGAAACATTTATTGTCATTAAACAAAATTTACAGAAATTTTAATTTTGGAGGACCTAAGAGAAATAATCAAGTGTCGAAAATAAGTTTTAGTAACCACTTAATAGACATGAACATAATTTAAGCATGCAATTGTATTAAGTGTCCACTTTATATTAAACTTGATCAATTTTACGAAAAGCAAGATAGAGTCAACTTATTAATCATAATTATTTTTAGCCTAATAAAAATAAAATAGTGGAGATAAAATCAAACAGGCAAAATCATAACTAACTCAGTAGCCAAGAATCATGCATGTAGGTCAAACAGTGGCAAGTCGTGGTCAAATTCTTGGGCATGAAAAGCGACAAAATATTCTTAAAAGAATATGGACAAAATGGAGCCTCAAACAGCAAACACAAATTACATCAGAAGACGAAAGTAATACGAAGAGTACCTCTCCCCTACTTAAAACACATTGTCCTTAATGTGGACGCAAAAGAAATAAATAGGTAGAAAAGTTTAGAAAAACTCCCCGTGTATGTAACATCCTGGAAAGGGCCTATGCATTTTCGGTTTAATTGTACGAAGTAACATGTTTTATGTACTAAGAATAAATTTTGAACAATTTTGGAAACCTAAAAATGTATGGAAATGTTAAGTTAAAAAAAAATGGAAAGTGAACATTTTTGGAAACTTAGAAATGACTTAGAAATGTCGAGTTTTAAAGTTTAAAAGAGGAAATTAAGGCAAGGTGGCCTTAAAAGAAAAAGTTTGTGAAATTTGACACACAAACAGGCTTGCAAAAGTGGCTGAAGATGCCACTTAGGGCCTCTGGAAATGGCGCCACATGCAAGGTGTTGGGCACAGGTTCGAGTCACTTGGGAAGCAAATAAAAGAAGTTTTATTTTTGCTTCCGAAAGCTCTGAGGTGGATGGCACAAGCCTTCTAGAAAGGAGGAGTTTTATTCTCTTTAATATTTGATTAATAAGGTGATAAATAAGGGATTTAATTTGGATTATTTTTGAAGAGATAATAAAGGATTATTCTCTAATTATTTTAAATTAAGAGATAAAGCTATCAAATAAAGAAGAGTGGTGGCCAAGTAAGGGATTACGAGGAGTAGTTTCGGCTATAAAAGGAAGGAAATAGGGCTACTCATCAATTTTTCTTCCTCCTCCTCTCTCTGCCGAATTTCTCGAGTGCTCTCCTCTCTTCTCTTCTTTTTTCTTTTGTCAAGCCGAATCTATAGTCCACCATTGCCAAAATTCTCAAGTTTCTTTTCCTTATTTTCGTGGAAACCAAATACCCCAAGAGAACCTCTAGTCGACTTCTCCATTAAATCCCAAAAATAAAACTTTATCATCTAGTCATCAAGGCCGATTCTTTAAGGGGCTTTTAACAAGGTTGCTACTGATTTCTTAAAAGGGTAAGATCCAAAGTTTGGTTTCAATTCTTTTATATTTTAAACCTATCTAAAATTTAGGGACTAATCTCTATTATGGATTTTGGCCGAGTTATGGAAGGGTGTTTTGGGATTTAAGAAATTGTCAACTACAAGAAGGTATCCTTGAACTTCTAAGATCTAAGGTAAGTTATGAATACCATTCGGCCATAAGCTATATTATTATGATTTAATGTTAGATTGGATCTAACATGGGTACATAAGGATTTCGACAGCAATAAAGAAGCAAGGATCCAATTTGGGATTTAAGATTTGGAAGGTAAGAACAAAGGTAAATTCGGCCAAGGCCTATTTTAGTAGTAGATCTATTATTATGTGTTTTAAGCCGAAAACTAACCAATTCAAGGGATTTAGTGACTAGCCGATTTCAAAGGGGAAAAATACGAGTTTTTGGGATTTGATTAAATCATCAAATCGACACCAAGGAATTTGAGATCTAAGGCGATGATCGATTTCGGATTTCAATGAAGTGGCTAAGCAAATCGGTGTGTACCCCACACTACTTCTTAATATGTTTTATGGCCTGCTTTTATTAAAATATGTGATATTAAGAATATGAAAGTGGCTAGGGTACCATGTTATGGTACTAAGTACTCAGTGCACGTTTCCTACTTCTACAAAGAATATGAAAAAGGTCATTAGTAACATGAGAATATGATAAGAATGTGAACTCGGCATATTTATGCATATCATTATTATATGGGGCATATGGGTTTGTTTGAAAGGGGAAGTGAATGTGGTGACTTAAGACCACAAAAACGGTGACCTAAGACCGCGTGATATCTCGAAAGTGGTGACCTAAGACCACGATGAATCTGAAAGTGGTGACCTAAGACCACGATGAAACTGAACGTGGTGACCTAAGACCACGAATGCGGTGACCTAAGACCGCAATTTAGAGTGTAGCGGAAGGAGGGTCGACTTAGTAGTCCCCACGGTGTGCATGGTTGATGCGCGGGGTGTGTAGCGGATGGACAATTAGGTTTGGGTTTGGGAATGCATCATAACTTGTATTCTATGTTTTGAAGGTGTAACTCCTGTATGCCCGATTCTATTATGACTTAGTGTCGTGTACACATTGAGTCCGTTTGACTCACCCCTTGCTGGGACCATGTTTGGTGATGAACAGTGATGGACCGGACGGCGGAACTTGTGGTGGCCATGCTCAACATGAAGTTTTTATTTTATGAACTACTATTTTTATTTAGGTACTTGAATAACTTGGAAATTATTTGATGTAATAAGGCCATAAGGCCATAGTTGAATTGTTTTCCATTTATTTCTATTTATTATGATTATGAGTTTTACCTATTAAAGTTTAAGTAAACTTTTTAATATAAAGAATTGAATTCGTTTTCAACACAAGCCCAACCCAAACAATGTTTTTTTTTCAAAATCGCACAAGTTTTCCCTAGGTAACAAAAGAATTTTGAAACCGGTTTACTTGAGGAACATACCAAATCTGGGCAAATCTCGTGGGCCGGGTTTGGGGTGTTTCAGTGTAGCTACTGCCGATTGTGGAGGATGGCAATGAGTTCGGTTAGTTACTGGCCAAAAGTGTCAAGTCGAGTCTCAATGCGTTCTAAGCGTTGCTCAACAATCGAAGGAGGTTGGGCTTGAGTGGGTGCTGGTGCGTCATTTTGATTTCGCTGTCGAAAGACTCGTTCGGATGGTGTGGAACGAACACCAGAAGGGACAAAGTGAAAGGATGACAGAGTGCCAAGAAGTAGCCCCATTAAGTCGATGCATCGAGCATCTAAAGGATCAGCCGTGCAAATGGGCCTCCAGAGGTAAGACATTGACGCGAGAACAGTAAGTACGGCCACGAGAAGGCATGGTCCGGTTCTCGTCAGTTGTGTTGGAGGATTCGACATGTGAATCGGCTGCCATGTTAGAGGAGGAGTCCGTGGTCACTTCGACTATTCGGGCCGCACATCGTGGTGGACGACGACGAGGCCGATCCGACGGTTCAAGTGTTGCACGGCATGGCAGCGTTGGGGCCTGTTCCATCGGCGGTGGTGGTGGGAAGAATAGCACATGGTCGGCACGTGAAGGGGCGGAAGACGATAGTTCTTGGTCACCGTGTGGAGGAGAAGATGAACGGCGCAAAGGGGATGGCATGGGTGTCAATGGCATATCCGTCGGCACGGTGGTCGGATGGCTTGCGCGTGAAGGGGACGATGTGGAGGGCCCGGCGGTTTGTGCCGCGGTCATGGAAGAAGAGGAGGAAGGGGAGGCCGAATGGCACGGCGGTGATGGGGAGGGAAAAGATGCGTCGGCCAAATCTATTGTTTGAGGGGCGAAGAGGCGGTGACGACGTGAGTTGATGATGAAGGGAGGCTCCGCGGCAGCGCGGCTTCGGGTACAGACCATGGCCGGTAGCAAAACGGCGGTGGGTGGTGGAAGGGAAAGGGGTCGGCGGCTATGGAAAAGGGAAAGGAAATTTGGGAAAAATGTAAGGGTTGGGGGTTTTATTTGCTGAAAAGGGGTGTTTGGCTGTAGGTTTTGGGAATTTTAGGGCTTTCGAATAGAATTTGTTTGGTCTGAGGATATGACATTACAAATTTGGAATAGTATTTGGAATAGAGGCTGTTTGGTACTGTGGATAGGGCTGTTGGTTCTATTTTTCTGACTTTTCTCATTTTTCTTAATATTTTCGCTTCGTTCTGCCTAGGCAAATAAAAGAATTTTATCAATATTCAGAAATAAAGTAATAAATAAAATACTAATAAAATGAAATAAAATAATAAATACTAATGAAATAAAATAATAAATACTAATAAAATAAAAATTAAGAAAAGTAAAAAAATAAAGGTTGGGTTGCCTCCCAACAAGCGCTTGTTTAACGTCGCTAGCTTGACGCCTCAACTAGTATTGGGGCTGTTTCGGCTGAATTCTTTCGTTCGTATGGGCTTGGAAATTCTCATTTTTTATCACATCCACCATATTTGGGTTTAATCGCTTTTGCGCCTCTTTCATTGGTTTCATATTTTCCTTCAAGGGGTTGATCCCTTTTAAGTCGGCAATGGTCTCATCATTCTCCAAAAATGTGAATTTGAGATTCTCGAGAAGTGGTTTTAATTTCGGATCTGATGCCTGCACAACAGAAGGTAGAAGTTTAGTATCCATAGGAGCCAATAATTTATTAACAGATTCAAAATCATCAAACATCATTTTAGATTTATCTCCATAAGATGACTCAAAAGTTTTTTCTACTGATGAGTTAATTATGTCGACACGGTTTACGTCTAAGACTTCACTTAGGTGGCTAATAGTGCCATAAACGTTAAACTTCATGATCTCCCCATCAAACTCCATCGTGAGGGTTCCGCTTCGTACGTCAATCTTAGTATTTGCAGTACTAAGGAAAGGTCGCCCGAACAAGATGTCCGAAGACCCAGGAGTGTTATCCTCCTCCATTTTTATCACATAAAAATCTGTAGGGAAAATGAGCTCGTTAACTTTTACCAAAACATCCTCAATGACTCCTTCTGGATGCACAACAGACTTGTTCGCCAACTGAATGATAACACCTATTTTTGTCAAAAAACTCGCGTTAAGTGATTCATAAATAGAATATGGCATTACATTTATAGAGGCCCCTAGATCACACATAGCCTTCTTAATTCCCAAATGGCCTATTTTGCATGGTATTGCAAACATGCCCCTATCTTTGCATTTCGCTAGCATTTTCTGCTGTAACACTGCAGATACATTCTCACCAACACTTACCTTTTCATTACATGTTAATTTTTGTTTGTTGGTGCAGAGTTCTTTAAGGAACTTGGCATATCGCGGAATTTTTCTGATGGCATCCAACAGTGGTAAATTGATCTCAACATTTCTGAATGTTTCGAGGATCTCCTTGTCTTCCTTACTTTTTCGACACTGCATTCGCATTTTGTCTCGGATTTGGTTATGTTTGTGACTGACGCATTCCTCGGATTTGGTTATGTTTGTGACGAGTTTTTAATTTCTCAATTGACGTGGTCAACTCTCTTATGGATGCCTCAATTTTCTGTTGAAAATCAAGAACATTAGCTGCTAACTTATTGACCAAAGCTTCTAGAGAATTACCTGAGCCTTGCGGCTGTTGCGGGAACTGATTTTGGTATGGCTGGATATTTCGTGGATTGGCCCCATAACTCAAGTTAGGGTGGTCCCTCCACCCTGGGTTGTAGGTATTAGCGTAGGGATCATATCGCCTCTGTAGTGGGCCAGGGAAATTTCCCACTACATCTAAATGAGCCATAGAGTCATCATACAAACTGGGACATGCATCAGTTGTGTGCTCAGGTGTAGCACATATTCCATATAGTCGAGCTGGTTTAGCTTTTTCTGTAACAAGAGAGCTCACAATATTAGTAAGTCTATCAAGTCTATCTTCTATGAAAGAATTACTTAGCTGGTGAACCCTTCTGGGGGGTTCAGGATTAGCTCGGAACTGCTGAGAATTTGTAGCCATTGTGGAGATCAGGTCTCTTGCTTGTTGAGGGGTCATATTGACCAACGTTCCTCCACTAGCAGCATCTACCATATTCATCTCCATTGGTTTCAAACCTTCATAAAAGTACTGGAGGAGAGATTGCTCTGTTATACCGTGTTGTGGGCAGCTCGCACACAACTTCTTAAACCGCTCCAAATAATCGTAAAGAGTCTCTGCTTCTTTTTACCTTATTCCCACGATCTCTCTTCTTAGCTCAGTTGCTTTAGATCTTTGGAAAAAACTCATTGAGAAATAAACGAGATAAATCAGCCCAAGTAGTTATAGATCCGGGGGTAAATAAAATAACCATTCCCTAGTTTGAATCTGCTTTAGGGAAAAAGGAAAGCACGCAATTTAATTTGATCCTCGATTACGCATTGAGGTTTCATACTCGCACAAACCATATGAAACTCCTTCAAATGTTTATGGGGGTTTTCATTTTGTAACCCTCGGAAAGTTGGCAGCAACTGAATTAACCCTGACTTTAGTTCAAAATCGGTATCCATAATAGGATATGCGATGCACAATGGCGATTGTTCTGTTGAAGCTTCGGCCAGTTGCCGAATTGTTTGAGCCATTGGTTGACGTGCCAAATTCGGGTTTTCGTTAACCCTAGTTTCAAGCACTTCTTCAGGTGAATTGATTTCTACTTTTTCACCTTCAAAAGTCTAAGTAGGGTTTTCGTTAACCCTAGACTCTGCTTCGTCGTCGATTCTGATTTCTGGCGGTGGATTGCTTTGAGTCCCAACCACCGCTGACTATTTTTTCCTTAGCTTTATTTCCTTGCGATTAGCTTTTGCAGTCTTTTCAATCTCTGAGTCAAACGCAAGAGTGCCTGGAGCAAATCTGGTCATAGAAAACAAAAAAAAAACAAGATTAGTATGTTACCGGTCCCCGACAACGGCGCCAAAATTTGATGCGTCGTTGAAAGCACCAAAAATATCCTATTCCCTACAAAATAATGAAAATAAACAGTAAAGGGGAAGTAGGGTCGAAACCTCAGGGACTGGTTTGTAAAATATCTTGTTTCGTGAAATCCTGGGCAGAATCTTGCCCAAGAAAACTTGCATACCTGAAAAATAAAAAAAAAAAACTGAATTAAAAGTTGATTTTAAAAAATAAAAGCAGAATTTAAAGTTGACTGGAAATTGTAATTACGAGAATTAAAACAAAAATAAAAATAAACAGAGTTGAGAAAATAAAGAGATTCTTATGTGGTGAGATTCCAGCCTCCAGTTGCCTAGATCCGCCTTGGGCTCAATCCTCGGCTTTTAGATGACCCTTCTCAAACCAAGTAAGCCAGTTATAGTGGAAGAGGACGCCTACGACCACCAGCTCCAAGAATTTAGACTTACGAATTTAGGGAACCTGACTCTAGCCTGCAATCGCTTTTGTGGGATCGTCTATGCTAGATTAATGCTTCTCAATGGCGAATCCCACGTCATTTTGTCTCTTGGGCTCGCCAACCTCTGACGCAGTAAGTTAACGAACCGACTGTGCAATCCTTCCAAAACATACAAAGCGGCCGCCTTTGCATACGTTGAAAAGTTTACTTCTTAAGGGACATGGACGAAAGCGTCGCCACCGTGAAAAGCGAGAAACGATGAATACTTGGCGAGAAGGCTAAGTGCAGATTCTAAGCCTCAAGAACCCTTTTACTGGGAACATCGACAACCTTCGGCTAGATGGGTTTAGTGGCTCATGGTTGTGGTGTAAAAGAAAATAATTATAAAAATGGAAAAGGGAATTTTATTGAAAGAAAATATGGAAAGAACAAAAGACTTTTGGGGAGAGAGTGTTTTTCAGAAAAAGAAGGAACATCAATTTGAGTCACCTCATCCCCTATTTATAGTGCTAGGGGAGATAGTCTAATCCTACTTAAACTCCCCAAAAGATAAATACATTTAATTGAAAATAAATAAAGATAAAATCCTAAAATTAAATAATCCCTAATAATTATCTTAATATTAATTATCCTAATATAATCAAAATAGAGTCTAATAGAATAAAATCTCTTCTTTTTGCATTTCAACCCTTATGTCCTCCATGCTTGCACTTTTGGCACCAACTATTCTCTGTGTCGCACATTGACCCATTTTATCTTTAATTTCAGGCTTTTGGCCCCTTATTTCACTTTCCCTCCAATTTAGTCCCTATAAGATAAAATATCATAAATAGCTCAAATTAGCAGGATCATACTCAGAATAAATACATAATTAATACATAAAGATACGTTATTCTAGAGTATTATCACTCATATAGATAGATTAGGATTTAATTAACTTAAATATTACTTAATTAACTTAATCTACCATTAAAAAAATTAGTGGGATCTTCCATCACAATCCACTAAGTCATAATATAAAATGGTTTATTTATCATTTTGGACCTTTGTCTAATTGCAATTTAAGCCCCTAAGTCTTTGGTCAATTAAAAACTTATAACGATCAGACTTTTACAATTTAGTCAATGTACCTTAATTAAACAATTAATATAAAAAATTAAATGATTAAAATTTAATAAAATTTTATACCAATCTCGTAAATATTCATATTTAATATTTACGGGATCAGTTTACGGAAATGGGGTTTTGAAACCACTTTTTTCAACACCATTAAAAATTGAATTGTTACACCATGTGAATATTCTACATAGCTAAACAAAACTGCCATATTCTCTATGTATAGCTACATTAGAAGAAAGATGTTCAACAAGTTCACGAAACCTATAGCAAAAAGTTCACAAATCAAAGTTGAAAGCAATGATACCTCTCTTGGCAAGCTCGATTTTGATTGCTATTCTACCCCTTACCAAATGCCAAACAAAGAATGCAACATTTGGAAGGGGCGACTTTGGCCCATATCAATTTTGAAAGATGATTAATAGTGTAATCCTTTTGAAGAACAAAGGAACAAATGCCTTAGGAGAGTAATATCAATTCTTAGATCTGATCTAACACACTAAATCAACTCTCTCCATAAAATAGTGAGCTTAATGACTTTTGTGAATGTCTCTCACTACGCCCTTTTCCAAAACAAAAAATTCTCTCTTCATCTCCACTCCCCTCACCTATTCTTAATTTTTTCATGATTTAAAATTAGTAATCTTCCCAACCTTTTGAACTGCAAGAACATAGATTATTTAAAAATGGGATTGTAAAGAGAAATTACCAACCCACATGTTTGACCAAAAATTGATGTGGATTGCATTTCCAACTTGAATTTTAAGATTATCACTAAAAGCCTTACTAATGGGATTCGTAGTTGTAAACATAGAAATAATTCCCCACTAGATCCAATATATATTAACGCTTTATTGATTGCAAGACAATAATTTTTTTCTCCTTCCTTTCATATTTTGTTAAAACAACATTCCTCCACAAGCTATCTTTGCCATTGGAAAATCACCAAATCTGTAACACCCCAAACCCGGCCCAAACATTACGACCGAATTTGGTATGTCACAGAGAAAACCATTTTGAAAATCCCTTTAGCCGATTTGAGTTTTGACGAAAACATCTTATTTTCAATTATCTCATTAAATAAAACATTTGTGTGTATGAAGAAACATAACTTAACTTAGTTGTTTAAAAATTATATTAAATCAGGTTGTTACCGATTTCAGACATACCCGATGGCATAGAAAAAAACCATTTACGTTTGAATTTAAGAAAACATGTATAACCATTTTAAAGTCACTAAGTAATTTAAACAAATTATCCAAAACATGCAAAGTAATAAAAATAATCTTAGGAGGCCTTATTACAACTTGAGCAAATGAAACCAGGAATAAGTAAAAATAATTCAAGTCCATTTAAACCAATATTTCCACTGCATGGCCACCTCGAGTCCATCCGGCTCCTCATCCGCGATCTACGAGTCACTTGAAAAATGTTAAAGGAGAAGGTGAGTCACCAAGACTCAATGTGTAACCCTTCCCCGATTTAGTGCAACAACATACACAATTTATAACAAATTAACATGCACTAAACCATGCACCCAACCTAGCCATCCAAACACCTTTCTCTACCCCGTGTGGTACCAAACCACCGGTGGTGCTTAAACCACCGTGACTTAAAGTCACGAAATCCGTCATATTGTGGTGCCAAACCACCGGTGACTTAAAGTCACGAAATCCGCCATATTGTGGTGCCAAACCACCGGTGACCCGGTCACAAATCAAATGATGGGGCCAACCCATTGTGTGATACCAAATCACCGGCGTCAATCCCATAATGTAAACGTGGGGCCAACCCACTTGTGGTGCTAAGCCACTTTGGGACGAGACGCTATGAGGTGCCAAACCTCCGAGGTGCCAAACCTCCGTGACCGTAGTCACGAAATGTGGTACCAAACCACCGGTGTCCGCTCGACACAAATATCACTTCCCCCTCCACTCATATAACCCACACCAATCAATGTTATTTAACAGAAATCATGCCAACATGCTTACTTAGCAACATACACTGGATTTATCAATAACCATGTATTTAAGTCACATATACCAAATATGTCATGCTTCCCAAAAGCATCATAAAGAAAATCATAACGACAAGGACTTACATGAATCCTTGCTTATACCATGATGGTATTAAATCCAAATCTACACAGAACAGATTTAGCATACACAAAACTTAGCACATTAATAGTTATAAAGTGTGTATGTACACACCTGTTACCAACGATAGCCCTAAATCCCCAAAGAGTCAATCGGCCACACAAGATATCCTTGCTCCTATATTCGGCCAAACATAAGATCATGTATGCAACGCCTCTCAAACACAATCAATCATACAATTAACACATACAACGCTAGTACTACAACGGTCATTTTTTCGTTTAGGGGTAAAACAGTAATTTCACCCATTGGGGGTATTTTGGTAATTTCACAAATCGGGGGTATTTTGGTAATTTTGTAAACCAAATGTATTTCAGTAATTTCGCACCTGCAATGGCCTTTCCAAAGGCCTAATGTCGCCTCGAGTGACTCAACTACCATTTTCGGTCGTACCGGACTATTGGGCCTAAAACCCGATTTCGGCCCATTCGGGCCCACACGCTAGTGTGGCCCACCTAACACAAATCTAGCCACGTATATGAGATTCACCTAGTCTAGTTCACTATATACTACACCATCATACATTTTATTCAATTGGGCCCACGGGCCCATTGGGCCCATCGCCCATCGTGGCCCAAGCAGCCTCAACCCACAAGAATACTACTGATGGCCTCAACTATTGCGTCGAAGCCCCACACGTGCGTTCGCACGCTTGTGTGGCTACTATTGCCGTGACCGGCACTTTGGCATTTGCCGCTCTACAACTAGAGTAGAGAGAGTTACACACCTGATAGGAATCTGGTGCTAATCCGCGCTCCGACCACTCCTGTGCCCAAACGCCCTCCAAGGTGTATTCATCCTCCTCCTAGAATGCTATATATATAGCTAGCTTCTCACCTTCCTTCTTTGTATCTTTCCGATGTGGGATCCTTCCGTCAGTAGAGTTTAAATCCAACTCAAACTCTTCCCGTCCAATCCGCAAAATAAATACTCCTTTGCTTGTCATGAGATTCGAACCCTTGCTCCCTTCAATAGCTCAACACGCCACTTAGCACTAGGCCACAAGCTCTTCTTGTGTCTAAAGCCATGCGCAACTAAATTTGAATCTATAGCCAAATATTAAAGTCCATGTAAAAAGAAAACCAAAATGCAAGAGCCAAGACTTGAACCTTGGACCTCCTTTCTTCCTTGTGGCGTCATCCCCTTGCCTCTTAAGTGGCGTCACTTTGTCACTACACCACACACTCCACTTGTGTCATTTTTCCCCACATTTTATTCTTAAGGCATACCTGCCAACTTCCAGGGTTTTTTTCACCTAAAACCAAAATTTCCCTAAAGCCAAAGTTCGATCCCGGGATTTCATAGAAGCCTTCTAACCTTCCAAAATCACTTATCCAATAGGTCCAACTTGCATTTAAGCCGATCTCTTGTTCTCTAAAAATTTTAAATCAAGGCCAATTGGGCCCAATCCTACTAGGCCCAATTTCGGGATGTTACAAAATTCACTTATCTAGAAAGGCTTTATTACTTGATTTGAAGTTCACAACAATGAGGCCTCCATAGTCTCTATGTAATACCCCGAAAATTTTTACAGTAAGATATTATCTTTGATATAGTAAAATAAGGAAATAAAGCGACAAAAAGGGAAATTTTGGAGTTATGACAACATTGGGAAGTATATTATGATATATTAATTCAAGAAAGGACTAAATGGTAAAAGTGAGAAAAGTTTTGTTTCCTAAGAGTAAATACTCAAAACTTGAGGGGTTAAAGTGTAAATATGAAAAAGTTAAAGGACCAATAGTGTAAATATTTTAAGGGTGGAATGATCTAGAAACTAAGGAAAATGGATGAATTAGGTCCAAATTGAATAAGTAAAGAATTATGAGGGACTAAATCGTAATTTTACCAAATTATGTGATGATTCAAGGATGGAATTTTAAAAGATCACAAAGGGAAAAATGGTCAATTGGAAGAGAGAGAAATCTAGAAAGTAATGATGATGTTGATAATATTTTATAATTATTTAATTAGATAAATATTATTTTATTAATATTTTAATGAGATATTTTATTATTATTTTATTATTATTTATTTAGTATATAAGGAAGGAAAGATGAAGAATTTCTATCATCTTTCCATGCATTTCACGTTAGAAGAGAAGAGAAGAAAGAAAGTTTTGCTTTCTTTGGCAATTTGGTCCTTCTACCAAAAATTCACCATTTTCACCTAGAAATCAAAAGAATTTCCATAGCTACCAAGAGAGAAAATGTTAAGGAGACTATGGGGAGTTAAAATATCAAGTTGGATTCAAGAAATAGAAGCTGGAGAAGAGAGAAAAATTAAGTTAAAGATTGAAATCAATATGACAAGGTAAGAACATCAATATTTTAATATATTTTTAAGTTTGATATTATTGAAAAAGTATGGAAATGATGTTAATGTAATATTTTATTATATATGGTCATATGTTCTTGATATGTTAGTGAAGAGAAAATAAGAGAAAGTGATGAGAAATAGTGTAGAGAAAGAAAATAAGGATGTTATAAACATGGTAATTAATATCTTGCACTAAAACAGTTTTGGACAGCAGCAGTAGTCTAACTTTGAAAATTCACAAAAAATTATGGGAATCAAATTATGGGATTAATAAAATATGAAATTAAATCTTATTGAGCCTAGTTTCTCATAGAAGAAACGGTGTAAGAAATGGAATTGTAAATCATTAGATATAATAAATTTTGTGAGATAAGGTCAGAATGATTTTGGGTTCCCCTGTTCTGAGTTTGGAAAATCATAAAAAATTGGAGAAAAATAATTATGGTCTTAAATTTACATGTTTAAATTATTAATGAGTCTATTTTTAATATAAACAAACAGGAACATCATCCAAATCTTGTACTAAGAGATAATTAATTTTTAGTAAAGAAAGGTAGAAGCTGTCAAACAGCATAACAGAGTCAAATTTGAAGATTTTACTGTACTTATTGGCTAAACTATAAATTCTTAAATTTTTATGGTAGAAAAATATTTGAGTCTAGTTTCTAAAACATCAAGCGGATATTAAATTGGAATTCTTTAGCCCAAGATATAAATAATTTAGTGACTATGACTCAAATGGACAGTTTTGAATCAATTTATAAGTAAATAGTGAAATCATAGATAATGTTACTTATAAGCATGATATATAAATTAAGGATGTAAAATGGAGAGGAGGAGAAGGAGGAAAATATATATGAATATTCAGCTAGCATGGCTAATTTGCATGTTTTAGGCTCAGGGACTAAATTGAATAAAAGTAAAACTTTATGGGTAATTTTGTAAAAATGTCAGAAATGACCAAATTGTATGATATGGATTATTTTATTATTTAAATTACAAAATTGAATGAAATTATTAATTTAGATCAAGATCGGGTGAAAACATGTTTTAGGGATTAAATTGAAAAGTGTTAAAATTATGGAAAATTACGATATTTCATAGAATTCATGGGTCATTATCAATATATATGAGAATAATTAGGCTTGAAACAAGGATTAAATTACAATAATTTTATTTTTCTGAGCCTAAGGATGAAATCGTCATTAATTAAAAGCTTAGGGGCAAAATGGTAATTTTGCCTAGAGCATTAATTGAATGTATCAAAAAAATGAAATGAATGAAAATGATGATCAAATTTATTTATAAATATCCGGATGACTCAAATACGAGACTTGAACGTGGAAAAGAAAAGACATCGGATTAGTGAAATTATAAACACGAACAAGCAACGAGGTAAGTTCGTGCACCTTGAATTGAATTCTTGAATGCTTGAATTGTATATTTATGTGACATGAATGTGAATTGAATGTTTAATGTATGATAATAGATGAAATGTTGATAATACTTGATAAAAAGAGAAATAAATCTCGGTTGGATGGAATGGAATTCGATGGATCACTGAAAAGGATTTGACGGTAAAAAGGATCTAGCCCGGACGGGTGATCCTGATATTAGCCCTCCCAAAGAATATGTGTGAAAAGGATTTAACCCGGATGGGTAATCCAAAGTAAATGTGAGTTTGGATTTAGCCTAGACTGGTAATCCAGACAAAGCTCTATAGAGTATTTGTCATTGTAGGAGATTTAGCCTGGACTGGTAATCCCGACAATACTCTTTGAGCATAAGTTACAGGGGATTTAGCCTGGACTGGTAATCCCGCTGTAAGAAATGAGGTTCGTGAGAGTGTGCTCTCTTATAGGGGATTTAGCCTGGACTGGTAATCCCGTTGTAAGAAATGAGGTCCGTAGGAGTGTGCTCTCTGAAAAGGACTTATGTATATATATGTACGAATTGACGGTTAATGAGATTGTACACTATAAGTGTACTATTGGAAATCCATCGAAATCGAGAAATTTAACGGGATAAATATAGAAAATGGTAAGTACTTGAAATCATGAAATTAAACTTGAAATACATAAAAATGATAATTATTTGATATATTGAAATATGACATGGAAAATACATGTATGTGAAACTTGCCTGATAATTATGCATATTCAAGATTATGAACTCACATTTGGAATAAATATACACTAAACTCATGAAAATGATGGTACATGAAATATTGTCATAATGAATTGAATAATTTATATTTATGAAGAAACAGCAAGAGAATGATATGTATCATGACATGTAAATATGAGACTATCTTTGATACGTTGATACAAGGAAAATTATGTATATTAAGACGAGTAATAAATTCAAGTGAGACATGTCGAGAAAATAAGTTTGTCAATATTAAAGAACGCTAACCAATGATGTCGCTTGAAGTTTAGGCAAGTGCCAAATTACTGGTTGAATGGTAATATGTTTAATTATAAGGTGCATTGAAATGGTGAGTGCTTAGATGAAAATATAATTGAGCTTATGAAAGAGTGGAGAGGTTTCAGTTATGTATTTTTTTATGAAATGATTTGTTATGTGATACGGCCGTATGAATCCTACACCTAATTCGAAAATAAAAATTAACTACATGGCCTAGGGACACGGGCGCGTGAAGCCACACGGCCTGGAGCAAGGTAAGTCACATGGGCGTGTTGGCCAAACGGCCTGACCACACAGGCGTGTCCCTAAACCACATAGGCGTGTGACCTCTGTAGTTGAGAAAAAAATTAGGATTTTGCGAAAAATTCCCTATGATCCCAATTTAATCCCGGTTGGTTCCTAATGTATGTTTTGGGCTTCGAGGGCCCAATAGAGGGACGTTATGATTATTTTCAGAATATGAATAATAAATGACTCGGATTTATTTGAAAATGTTCAGTAAACTCCGGTAATGCCTCGTACCCTATTCCGGCAACGGATACGGGTAGGGGGTGTTACACTCTAGGTTTACACAACTCATCCCACTTGACCTAATAAACACTTCTTTTATTCGTAGACGCGACTCACACAAAATTAGAAACCAACTTGTCCAAATGGGAACAAATTGTTGTAAGTATAAGGAACATAGCCATAAAGGAAAAGGGTAAAATAGTAAGAATGGATTTAATAAACATCAACCTTCCTCCATTAGATAAGACCTTCAGTTTCCATCCAATTAATTCGCTCAATAATTAACTACCAAAAAAATCATAATTCTTTACTTGTCCTAAATGGAGCCCCAAATAATTAGGTGGGAAAGTACCATGACACAACCAAGGCTCATCTTTGAATTATCATATCATCGACATTTACTCCATAGATTTTTGTCTTCGACAGATTCAGCTTTAGCCCCATTGCAAGTTCGAACCACCTAAGGAGCATTTTTATGTTTAGAACTTGTATCTCATTACCTTCACAAAAGCCCACAAATGTTGGAACATTTTCAAAATATTTAAGTAGAAATCTATTGAATAATTATATTTACTTTTAAAAGATGTGACTATCTATTTGGATAGTTGTGTTTGTATGAAGAGACATGAGAATTATTATAAATAGGACTTAACATTCACTTGGATAGATATACCAAACCACACCATAAATTCAGAAACAAAAGTTTCTCTATTCTCTTCTATCTCCTAACATTCAAAAATGTTCTATAAAGAATTACCACAGAAGTTCCTTATAGAATTTAATACTCATTGGACTGTCAGTGCAAAACGTCGACAACCATTAAGCTTCATTTTATTCTCAAGGTTTATTTGGAAGTAACTGCACACCATAATATAAATGGGGATGAATAGAATCTTAAAAAAAATGTGGCATGGTTACACCTTGAAGCCCACAATGTTAAAGAAAGAGGCAATGACCTCGCATTTTCTTATTCATGACCTCCATTACACCAAAACCAATACAAATCATAACAAAATTTAGTAGTTCCTAGTCAAACATATTTTAAGCCTTCTGAAAATTGGCCTTCAACACAATTCCTTTAAAACCTCCTTTACAAACATGGTCTATAGTCTCATTTGCTATCATCGAACAATCCAAGATTTGCCAACTCCAAATAAAAAAAAAATTGGTTGTCTTCGACCACCTCACTAATCATCGTAGACAAATGACTCGCTAGAGACTAGACAAAATTTTATAAAAGCTCCCCACCAAACTAATTTGCTTAAAGTCATGAATGGATGATGGACAAGGCACCTTTGGCATAAGAGCAACCAGCACTGAGTAGAACCTACTTTGAAATCGTACTAGTGTGAGCAATTGTTTTTGGTGGTATTAGCCATTTGCTTGCATTTGTCACTTGTTTTATGCTAATAATGCATAGGTGTACTTTTTTCATTGTTTTTTGAATAATGAATTTTTTTTTTATAAAAAACCTTTTATATTTTACCATATTTGATGCTTTACTTGTGTGACATTTAAAAGATATTTTTGTCTACTATAAATAAGTATTAGTATTTGTTAAATTGATAATATACTTTTTTTTAATTTCACAAGCATATTTAAAAAATCGTCATGTGTTTTATTTATTGTATATATTTATTTATTTTAATATTTTAGTATACCTTACGGAACATCTATTATCACCCTAATTTTACTTGTGGAATCTAAAAACTCCACTATATTAAATATTTTCCCTATAAATAAATGTTGAAAAGAAAAGGGAAAAAAAGGTTAGAATTTCAAGTTAAAGAGATTCTTTGATTAACTAATAATAAATATTTAAGGATAGTATTAAAAAATTAAAATAAATTTATATTTGCAGTAAGAAGAATAAAAATAATTAGAATTTGGACTTAAACCTATCAATCTATCCTCGAAGTGTGGGCTATAGGATTTGGATTTTAACTAATGTTGAACTTTTGGGCTTAGATAAATTATTTTAAATTGGGCCAATTTTGTCTGAATTAAATTTTAATGATAAAATTCATATTTTAATTTAATTAATAAATTAAAATGTATTAATAGTTAAATATTTTTTAATAATAAAATAAGTAATTTAATGGATCAACTTAAGCAAGAGAGTTAAAATATTAAATATTATATACCAAAAAAAATTAATTTTATATGAAAGAATATTTTCACTATAAACATCTGATCCACTTTTTCTTTTCTTATTTTTTAAACATAATTTTTATTAATATTGTTCAATTGGACTAAAATGTGGAAATATGTAAATTTAAGTCACGAGTTATAAATGTAAACTAACTGTGAACGCATGTGTGAGCTGCCATTTTTCATTATTTTCTTTTATTAGTATATTGAAGTTACGTTCACGTTTTAAATTGGACTGCCCTGGTTTCACGAGAACCCGACAGTAAACAATTATTTTTCGATGATAATGAAATAAAATGTGAAAAAGAATAATTAACTATTTCATCATTTGATATTCTCGATACTGTAAAACAGCCTTCCATTGATTCAGCTTTAAAAACTTTGACATTTCCATGCGAAATTTAGGTACAGAAATTAAATTGATAAAAAAGATATTATTTTATTATTTTTATAAATTTTAAAATATTAATTTAATTTTTTATAGTTTTAGGGGTTAAAGTATAATTTTATCTTTATAAATTTAAAATTTTAAAAATTTTAAAGGGACTATATAAAAAAAAAGTCATTTTAAGGGGATTAAGACGTCTGCCAGCCCCTAGTTTTGCCACTTATATCTATATATATTTTAATTTTAAAAAATAAAAGTAACAATATGATCAAAATTTTCATTTGAAAAGCAAAATCATTGAGCACCCTTATAGTAAAGTTATTCAATAAAACTTTTTTATTTAACTAAAATAATTATATTTTGCTCAATAATAAATTGTTGATTGAATTTTAATTCAGTTGACATCGATATTATTGTCAGTGTAAAAAAATATAAATTTAAATACATTGAAATATATTATTCTCTTATTTAAGAATTAAGAATGGGATGGTATAGAGATATATAAAATCTTGGATTGTATGATGAGATTAATATATTACTTTGAAATTTTATTTAGAAAAATATTTAAATATTGATGGAATTTTAGAAAAGAAAATATTATTTGTTCTTCTAAGTAAAATAAATAAATAGTAAAGAAAAGAAGAAGCTTAGCCTATAGGCAGCATATAATATAGTTTATATTATTGACATAATTTAAAATAGTTTTGGGTCCCATGAAATGATGGACACCTAACAGCAAATAATTCTGCCTAAGCCATCTTGTCAATATAGCTTCCCTTTATATTTATATATATATATATATATATATATTGGGAAATGTCAATTTAAACAGCATAACTTCAACCTCAACCCCTTAACCCTTGAGAAATTCGTATCAATAAAATCAGAAAGAAAAAATTTAAATAGGAATTAAGCAATGCAAAGAATTCAACAAAAACTTGTAAAAAATAATAATAATTAAAGATTTCACATAGATGTTACAAATATGCAATAACCCTAGTCAAAATCCCCACAATTAAAAACACTTCAAAATCCAACTTTTTATTTCAAAAACATTACATGCATCCATTGACATTTAATCCCTTAGGAACATCAAAGATCAACATGTTGTTGCTGCTGCAATAACTATCCCTTTCAATATCTTCAGTACTGCTACCATTGTTCAAAGGAGTTGAGCTTGAAGATGGTGTGGATAAAAGTGATCCAAAAGGCACCAAATTTGGTATTTTCTCAGAAAAAGTACATACCTGTTGCAGGTTTTGATCAGCTAAATTAAACCCATGGTTGTAGCCATTAATGTTTTGCATGGTGGTCGGCAAAAAACCCTTTGAATCACTGACATTATTGTCTATTTGCCACAAATTTGGCAGACCAGGATTTGCAGAAAACTGGTTCAAATCAGCTTCTGAAACCTGGGTTATAACAGGAACCTGGTTTCCCTGGTAAGGTTCATAAGGGTTCTGTATTTGTTGGATATTTCCTGCAAGGTTATTAATTTCCAGGTTTTTGGTTTGGTTTGATGATAAGAAAGCAGTGGCTAAGCTGAGGAAACTAGGGTTAAACATTGATCCGACAAAACCTGCTGGATTTAAGGAAGAATTGTAAAGAGATGAACTGAGAAGTGAAGAGAGTTCCAGCAGATCAAGTCGAGGAGCATGAGTTACAGGATCGATCCCCATTCTCAATAGTTTCTTCTTGATATGAGTGTTCCAATAGTTTTTGATCTCGTTATCTGTTCTTCCTGGCAATCGAGCAGCAATGGCTGACCACCTAAGTTTCAAAGAAAAAACAGTAGTGAATCAGACATGGTAACACCATAAGACAACATATGTTTCATTGACTTTACTAATATAATTATAAATTAAGAAATATGTATAATTCTAAATTTTCTCCTTCCACTTTATAAAGCTTAAAAGTTAATCATCTACATTAGAATTTGGTTCTTCGATTAACACATAAATTGCTGATTTTAATTAATTTATTGCATATAAATTACTAAAGTGATGATTTTTGTTAATCTCATGAATATAAATCCAAGTTATTGGTTGAATTAACGGTAAGGTTTAGTAGTTGGATTAACTTCTCATTTTCATAAATATTCCGGTAAGTTAAAGTGGAGGGACTCACTTCTTAATTTTTCTAAAGAAAAGGGTAAAATTCATAATTAGACCAAATACTATTAATGCTAAAAGCTTACTTGTTTCCTAACACACTGTGTAATTGTATTATAACTTCATCTTCTTCGATTGAGAACTTCCCCCTCTTGATATCAGGCCTTAAGTAATTAGTCCAGCGAAGCCTGCAACTCTTTCCACATCTCTTCAACCCTACAAAGAAAATCGATAAACTCGAATATTTGACTCAATGATTTTAAGTATATACAAGTTCTGAATCGGAATATATACCTGCATTTTTGGGGAGGGTACGCCATCTGCCATGGCCATGTTTTTGAATATAATCAATCAATTTTTGATCTTCTTCTGCAGTCCATGGACCTTTCTTCAATCCATTTTTGTCACAACCTGGAGGTTTACCCATTTCCAAATATATATATATAGATAGATAGATAGATATACACTTCTTTAAGACAACCTTAAAATTTTCCTTTTTCGAGAAAGATAAGAAGGAAGGTGAAGTTGGATGCAAAAGAAAAAAACCTTGGGAAACGAAGTCATGTAATGCATGGAGAAAGGGGATATAAATAGAGAAGAAATGGAACAAAGCTATGGGAAAGACTGGGAGAAGTCAATGGGATTTGGTACCGCCCAATTGAAACGTGTCTTCTTACGAAGAACAAAACATGGCACGTAAAAACATTCAAACTGTCTTTTTTTAAAAAAAAAAAAAAACCTTAGCTTTGTACAACCTAAGAACAAACCTTTAAATTTTTATTAATTAAACATTTTAACTTAATGGGTATTTCGAAATCCTTTACCTATGCTATGATTTTTTTTTATTATACATAAATCAAAAACATCATAAAATAAATGTTTCGACCTAATTCATTGGGCCGTGTTGTGCTACTATAATTCAAAATTTTCCTTTTTAATCAAATTATATTCATCTGCCTATTGTAAAATGGGTTCCAATTCCAACCTTGAATCACCTATAAATATTCAATAAAAATATAATTTCTAATTTATATTATGGAACTTGTTAGGATGATTATCATTATTGGCTCAAATCTGTTTCAAGTTTGGACCTGGATTGGACCTTAATAAGCTCGTAGGCTTAACTCAAGAGCTAAGTCCGCGAGGTAAGTTCGCAAGTTGACGAGCTAGATTTGGTCTATGTATTACGAGGTTTTGTATTATAATGTTATATGAATTCGGAATCATGTAGACACGTGTTTAAACTATAGTAAATAATATGTCTACATATATAAAACTTATCTAATCTGTCTAATGGATGAATAGTGTTCTATTATATAAATAGATAGACTACACCATTGAAGGATACCGAAAAATATTATTCAACACAACTTAATTAATTAAAACCAATAAGGAGTATCAATTGGTCGGATAATATAGATGTTTTAAGACAAGAAAAATAAATATTAAAATGATTAATTTGTAAACAGTAGATTTTTGTCTCTTCTAAATTTGGTCTAGAGTCCTTGTTTTTGTCTCCGATCCTAAAACAGGTCGACAGATGTCAAAAGAAAATAAATAAATAAACAAATTTTCTCCCGATTTGATTAGTTATTTATTTATTTATTAGATTACTTTTAGTCAAGTATTATAGCTGTATCCAACATTCCATTGCCACATGCTACAGATAGGAGGATGAGTGAACAGAGACTCTCATCACTCATTGCATGGCTAAGTTTATGTTATTGTTGGTAAGAGGTTGGACTGTTTTAACACAAGTATTTGAGGTATCATTTCTCGTAAAAATATTATATTTGAGATGTTTTTATTTGATTTAGTTTCAAATTTTATTTTTCAACTTTACGGAGAATTTTTGACAGGTTCAAGTAATAAAAATGCCTCGTCCATAAAAAAAAATGTGAGTATTTGGCTTTGATAAGTTTAAGCTCATGCCTTTATATGGCATTAGTGGGTAAAAATGATATTACTTGAGTTAGTTCCTTTTTGTTGAGGAAAGATCAAACTCTCTTAAAAATATCTATCGGCTCACGAAAATATCTGACCTCCCCTCTACACGTATTATATTTGGTTTAAGAAAAAAAAATATTCCCTTACTGTTTGAATATACAAGAGAGCTTATATTTGATAAAAAAATAAATTTATTTTTAATAACATATCACCTTATTCATTGATAAGGTATGTATTTAATGTATGAAATATAAATCCTTTCAAAATCACAAATTTATATAACACTTGCATGTGCATACAACCTAACTTTTCCTTTATCAAGATGATGTACATTAATTAGTTTCGACTTTCATTACACAAGTACATAATTTTTAAGAAAAAACATCATTATTCTTTTTAATATGTAACTAAAAATTGAAGAAGATGGTGATTGAATTATGAGTTGGATTGAAAAGTGAGTTTGATGCAGTGATAATGAGAGAGTCAAAGCTTTTATAAAGAGCAAGAATGGGGATTTTGCTATCATGATGTGGAAAGAGAGTAAATGAGTTAGGTAAATAAAATAAAAAAAACATTGAATTCAGAAATGAAATTAGCTTTCTTTCACAATCTAGAATATATAGACTTTCATGAACAATGGTTCAAAACAGTAATATTCAAGGAAAAAGCTCTTTAATAGTACTGTTTCATTTGATGGTACTAAACTGATTGATATTGACCAAATTTTGGACTATATGGTCATTTCATCTATAAGGTGATAAAATCTCAATTCTCCAATATCCAATTTACGATTTTGATTGGCAATAGTGACATTCAAATTCAAGGAAGAAGAAAATCAGCTTTAATTGACTCATTATGAATGGGGACTGATTCAATTCTTTGTGTTTTGGCCCTTGTTTTATGGTACATTGTCTTGATTTACTTTTTGTAACAAAAATTGGAACAAAGTGCATGAACCCTCAAAATATTTGGTTGCAAGGTTATTGCATTAAAGATGGTTTTTCAGTGAAACTAAGTTGTTGTATGTTCATTTCTCTTAATTTGAATTCGAATCATAATTATATTAAAAAAATATTTATATAATTCATTGAATCATTTATTTTGAGTGGACTTTACTGGAGGTGAATCAACTAATTAAGTAATAGTACAATTACTAATTTAAGCTCACCAATTTAGAGTTGTTGCAACCTTAATCTTGCCCGCTTAATGTGAACTCACTCCATTAACTAGCCTCCTTATCGAAGATTGTTTAAACTCTAAACAAAGAAAAATTTATAAAATCATGAAATCCTTCAACATTGACAACTCCTTTCTCAAGAATTCTCCTTTTCATCAACTAAATTAACCATGCCTTGATCACTATTTTGAATATCTTTCAAAAATCCCTTATCACTAGTCATACCTCGAACATCCAATGTCGAAATACCACACATTATTAACGGTGGCTTTCAGTGATGTGGGAGCAACAATAAATCATTTTTTGTCCTCCTTTCCCAAACTTGCATGTCCCTTCTTTGTTATTTGTTTTGTTGTAACATGAACTACAACAAACTAATTCTTTTTTCGATAATTGAGGAACTTGTAACATCTCAAAATTATTTGACCAATCAAACCACAATAATGTCATATTGGCCTTCTCTTCTTCTTCTTCTTTCTTCAAACCAGTGATTTCTTCTCAAAGGAATTCTCACCTTCCATACTAACTCCCACTTGTCCAACATGTCTCTATGTATTTCTTCAAATTGGACAATTGCATCATTATCTTCACTACCACTGTCTCTTTTAAATTTCACACAACAGATGGATTAACAACCTTTTTCTTTGTCTTAAATGCAACATATTAGCTTATGTATTATTCATTTTCTCTTTCTTTACTCTCAACGTTAAATGACTCATTCTTTAGAGTATTTGCACATTATGCTTGAATGTGGTCAAAGCCTTTACATTAGTGGCATTAATCCCCTTATTTTTCTTCTTCGGTTCATATTTTTATATGTTAATGAAAAAGCACATTGGTTTGTTATTATCGAATGTTCTTTTAAAATTGATGTTGTAATAATGGTTGCAATAGAATTATATTGTAAATCTAAACAAACAAACAAAAAAAACCAAAATTGCAATAAGGAGATTGAGATTGTTTACTTAGTTCATATTAGCAATCCTACTTCTACGAAGCCTTACTTAGAGAATGAATCATTAAAAAAATCCCCAATACAACGAATGATTTAAGTCTTATCTACCTAGCTTTTACAATGATAATAATAGCCTCATTGTTGTATAATTATTTATCTTCACTTACAAGTGAATAAACTCCCTATTGAATCCCTAAAATAACAATGTAGTTTTATCTAGGAAAATGTTCCCTAAAATGAACAAACAAAACTCTTAAAACCTATGGTTAAGTGCAAGATTGAGGTTTTGGAGAAAGACATCACTAGTTTGAATGCGCATTCTAAGAATATCCTTATTCGAAGGGTGGCTAAGGATAAGCTAATATTAGTAGCAGGACAGGGTGATTTGACTGAGGTTTGCTCTAAGTCTCATCTCGGTACTGAATTGAGGGTTGCTCATGTATTTGGCTGGATTTGTGTTGTATTGGAGGTCATCTAGGAAGGGAGACTCAAGCATAGCAAGAAAATTAGAGAAAGAAAGTTAGTGAAGTTGAAACGAGACAATGTTGGCTATTTTGTAAGATTTAGGAATAGGGGAGGAAACTGTTGAGACCAATGATTAATGAAGTTGTGTCTAAGCAGTGAAAAAATATAGTGAGAAGAAGGTTTGAAAACTCTAGTTTAAGGTTTGAAAACTCTAGTTCGAATGATGAAGAGATGGCGACTAATGATCAGTCTCGTTAAGAGCCACAAGATTGTTGAGTTGGAATTGTTGGGGGTTTGGGAAGCTTCGGATAGTTCAAGCGCTAAGGAGAATGGTGTCCTTTAAAAATTTTGATATTGTATTCCTTTTTTAGACACGTTTAAAGACTAATGAGATGGATCGTATCCGAAGGCAATGTGATATATCTAGCTTTTTTATAGTTGATTGTGTTCGAAAAAGTGGTGGTTTAATAGTTATGTGGAAAGATAGGTGGGTTCTTGACTTGTTGAGCTACTAAAATAACTATATTGATATGTATGTCGATACAAATGGTTTTATAATTTGCAATTTATTGGATTTATAGACATGTTGATGCTAATCGTAGGGAAGAATCTTGGCAGCTACTTAAGTTACTTAAGGGACACTGTAATTTCCCTTTGGTGGCTTGTAGTGATTTTAATCAGATCTTGGCTGACTGTGAGAATAATAGTGGTAGGAGGAAGCTGCAAGTGAAAATGGACAAGTTCCATGATGCACTAGAAGAGGCAATCCTGGTGGACATAAATTCAAACGTAGGTTGGTTTACTTGGGTGAACAATTGAAAGGGAACTACTTTAGTGAAACAAGATTGAATAGGTTTCTTGTAACAACTCATTTTTCAATAGTTTCAGAAACAATGATTTCGAAACCCCATTTTCGATGTTTGAGTCTATAAATATTAAATATTAAAGTTTGGTCCTTTATTTTGTCATATTGTAGGTAATTAAGGTATAAGGACTAAATTGTAAAAGTGAATCGTTATGGATTTTTAATTAATCGAATGAACAATTAAGCAATTGGACCATTCTTAAATGGCCAAATGGTGTTGGATGTTAATTGTAATCCACTAATTTTGCTAATCATGTTTAGTTAAAATAAACATTAATTTATTAAGTTAATTATATTATAAAATATTAAAATGAAATGAAAACAAAAATTGCTTATCTCCTTCTTCTCCACCTGTAGTAAAGAAGAGAAAATAGGTTTTGAGAGCTTCAAACTTTCGGCCTTGAATTAGCATATTCAATTTAGTCATTTTCTTGTAATTTTTATGTTTTTGAGGTCATGGGAGCTTGATTTAGCTAACCCATGTACCAATTTGTAAAACTGTTAAAGTTTTTAAAAATTTCCATTGTTGAATGCTTGAAGAATTTGGTACTAAATTGTTAGATTTTAAGCTTAGAAGTGAAAAATAACTAGTTTATAAAGTTTAATTGTTAATATTTGAATATAGGGACTAAAGTTTATAAATTTCAAAATTGATGTAATTTTTTTTGTAATTATGGACAATAGAGAGTCTTAAAAGGATTTAATTGAGATCAATTTCAAAATCGAAGCTCAAAATTGAAGGTTAAGGCAAATTCGGTTTTAGGGACTAAATTGAATAAAATGCAAAATTTTAGGAGGCACTCGAATAATGAAATTGAACTGATACATGCATATAATAGAATTTTATAAGATGTTTGGAATTGATAAATTGAACGGAATTATTGTATAGATTGAGAATTGAACCAAACCAAAAATAATTGGGGAAAAGGCAAATTTGTTGAATATTCCTTAGAGAATTGGTCGTTTGTTGTTTTTCTAGGTAAGTTCATATGGAACTTACTGTTATATTCATGTTTTGATTTTGATTAGTTCATTAGTTATATAAATGTGAATTGGTTGATTTTTGGCATCAAATGGACTAAATCGTAAAGTATGAAATATATGGTGATTATGAATAGGTACAAGGTACTGAATGAAAATGAAATGTTTATATGATTGAATTATATGTATATGTTGTTACAAGGATTGAAATGATACGATTACAGTAATAATGCCTGTATGAACTTAGTAAAGGATTAGGATACGCATTACATGTCATTAGGGTCAAATATAAAAACGATCAAGGATTTACTGTTGGAAAAAATTCGGTTCGAAAATGGTTTTCTTGCATAATGGAAAATGAAAATTTTGAAAACTGGCCCGGTTTGTGATATTTATAGCAATAAACCCTAGACTGAATTCGCACCTGTGTTTTCGGATAGATGGATCTTTGTCGTTCCCAACTTTCAACCAAACGATCTTCTTTGCTATTCTTGTATCATGATTTGCTTTGAGTGTGCGCTCGAACAAATTGAATCAAACACAAAACTAGAAATAGTTATCTTTTTTTTTAGTGTGAAAATGAAAATCTCTTTTCAAATAAAAACCAGCAAAATCGTTATTCCGAAAAATATATTTAATTCTTAGAGGATAAAAGTCTCTCTATTTTTGGGCAGAATAATGATATCTTAAAGTTGTGTCAATAGCCCTATCGGTGCCATCTATTTATAGGGAGAGACGGTAGAACCCTTGCCATCAATTATCATCGTCGGACCACCGTCGGCGGCCTCTTGCTGTCGATCATCACTGTCGGATCACTGTTAGTTTCATGCCAGTTTAGTCGGGTTTGCATCATTTCGATCAGTTTGTATTTGTCTCAATTCTCCGGGTTTTACCGAGAAAAATATTACAAAACTCTTATGTTCGTTTTCGACTCACATATTTTATTATAAATAAATAATAAAATAAAATAAACCTCGTTTGAAGATGATAGTCCACGATCTAAAATATACATGCCCGAGATAATAATAAATTACAATTAATTTTCTATGAATCACAACTTTGGCAAAATTACTTTGTCAACCATAATAAGAAAATAATTATATACATACATTCGCATATATTCCCCAAACATGTATACAATTATAAGAATGTCACATCTTATCAAATATAATCATACATGAAGAAGAGAGAGAATTTTAGTCTCGATTTACACTATAAACATAGCACAACCTAGCACTCTAATACCAAATGTTGGAAAAAATCCAGTTCAAAAACAATTTTCTTATACAGCGGGAAATAATTCGCACCTGTGTTTTCGAATAGACAGATCCTTATCGTTCTCAACTTTCAACCAAATGATTTTCTTTGTTATTCTTGTAACACAAACTACTTCGAGTGTAGGCTTGAACGAATCAAATCAAACACAAAACTAGAAATAGTTTTAACAAAAATCTCTTATCAAATAGAAACTGACAGAATCGTTATTCTAGAAAATATATTTAATTCTTAGAGAATATAAGTCTCTCTATTTTTGGGTAGAATAACGATATCTTTAAATTGTGTAATAACCCTATCGATGCCATCTATTTATATGGAGAGAATGTAGAACCCTTGTTGAATTGTATAAGTTTATTTTAACTAGAAAAACGAACTCCTAGTCTAACTAGAAGTATAGGTGGCGGCAACACTAGTTAATATTACTAGGGTTTGTCGTCTACCCTTTTAACATGAGGGGCTTTTGGGCCTCTCCCGTATTAAGTTCAATTACAAGTACTTCTCGGGCTTCTAACTCAATATATTATAATTTAATTCAACCCAATATTTGTTTTTATTTCCCAAAATAAACTTCTCAATATATTTCCAATTAAATAATCTTCTCAACTCAATTCTAATTTCGTTAAAATCATGGCGACATTACCGTGAAAGAATCCATGAGAAAATATATTTAATATTTCCACATTCAACGATTCACTATAACCAAATAATTTATTTCCATTTTTGAACTTCATTTAATTCGAAAACATAAATTCATTTCTAGGTCATTTTTATTTATTTTTTTCATTTTGAAGAAAACCACATTCATTTCCAAATGATTCCATTTCTCCATTTTCATTTTCATTTTGGAGAAAATCATAATCATTTCCAAATGTTTCTCATTTCTTCATTTTCACCATTTTTGTTCATTTGATTCAATATGCAATTCATTTCTGGTTTCAATAAGTTAGTAGAGGACCGATTGGACATATGAAATTGAGGCTCGAATGATTTATAATTAAGTTCCAGCTTTTTTCCTATTAATCATAAACTCATTTAGTCACGAAGTCATTCCACTATCATGAATGAGCTCTCCCCAACGACATACCATTACGAAAGCAACTCGATCAGTGCTTGTCCAATGACCTTGTCATAAGTGTAACCATTACATCTTCCTTTATGAAAAGTCAATTACTATCAAATAGTAATCAAGTTATTCATCACAAAGACGAACGACCCGTGGTCACGTTTACTTTTCATCAATCATGTAATGTCAATGAGAGGATATCATTTACCCATGTTGTGGGCTATGAATTCCCCTGTTGTGAATGGCACTACATACTTACATCAAATGCACCAGCTTTCGGTTCCTTAACTATTTAAACTCAGGGTTTTACTTACATCAAAGTGTACGAGTCATGCATACATAGTCCGCCATCCACTCAGGATTTAGGTATGTCACACTATGAACATCACAAGTGAATAAATCCATAAACAGATTCAAGATCTATTCTGTTTGGGTCCTATCCAATGTACAGTCAGTCCAGTCAATCACATCTATGTCTCTATCTTCTAAGAGTTATCTGCTCCGATGCCTAAGACAAAGCATCTCCCCAATTGGACTTGATAGACAACATATTAGTCTTTCAATAAGTTTGCTCATTTCTAATTAGACTAAGGACATGTTTAGGTTCGTCTACTAATATAAGTTGTATTTCTGTATTATGATTCGACCATGTAATACCGCTTAGTATTAGTTAAACATTAAACAACTACTGAGCAATATTTACTTCTATTTTTCTTTACGTGCAAAAACCATATGAAGACAATTATACAAAGTATTAATGTAATTCATGAATAATTTTATTAACTAACTGTTCGAAAAATTACAAGTGTACTTAGAAGGAAATATTACACTTAGGGCATCAGATCTAACATTTACATGGTTATTTGAGATCAAGCATTTGTTGTAGATTCTCGATTCATAAATGTCAGCTTGTGTGAGCAAATATGTTAGCTTCTGTGAGCAACCTTGATCACTGCCAGCTTGTATGGGCACTATAGTCCCTTATATCCGACTCCGGTTTACTAAAGTTCTCTCAAGCGAGAAAATGGTAACCTAATGAAAATGAAACGGTTGAAATGATTTGGATATGAATTGAATTACATATGTTTACAAATTGAATATGATTTGGATGGTATATGAGACTATATTGAATTGTTGAATATGTATATGTGATTGAATTATAAGTGCTTGATGTATAAGTAAACTAACCTATTAGTGGTATTTTTTGAAATGTATAAGGATGTCAAAGGATGTCATGTTATGTATAAATGTGTTTTAACTACTAAAGTGTTTGATAAACCGTAAAAGTAACATATTCTAAGCCCACATTTAGTATGCTTTTGGATGATTTAAGCCTCAATTTATGTAAAAAGGTGCTCTTAATCCTTTCTTTTCATGTCTTATACTCAGGAAAGCACCCGATGACGAAAAGAACGAGAAACAGGCTTAAAACGGACCAAGTTGGGCCAAGCCACAAAATTCGACACGGCCTGGACTCTAAGCCACATGGCCGTGCCACCATTCCTACTAGAACACGGCCTTGACCGCAACTTACACGGTCGTGCCTCATTCAATAGTGTTGAACACGTCCTGACCACGATTTACACGGGTGTGTACCGTGGCCGTGCCTCTGCCGTGGAGAAGAGGAGTTCTATTCGGGAAAGGATACTTAGGGAGAAAGAAACGTGTTTCAAAAGCCTATAAATACACTCTAGGTACCAGCTGAAAAGGGGGGGAAAGCTAGGCTAAAAAGCCAAGCCGAAAAGGTCAGATTGGTGGGAATCACTCGAAGATAGCCAGTTGATCCATCTCAAGAAACCGGAATTCTACTCAAGATGGAGGATCTCCTCTTCAATTCCTTCAGGGGGTTTTAGGGATTTCTTATGTTTTGTGTTATCTTTTCTCTTGAGATGTTTTCCTTTATTGTTATGAACTAAACTTTCGGATATCCGAAGGGGATGAAACCTATGATGAATCTTGTTATTTGATTTTTGAATTATATGATAATAACTTAGTTTGTTCTTAATTGTGTGAACTTAATCCAAATCTAATGTGCTTAGGTGGAGGAGAAATAAACCACGCCTAAGAGTAGATCCAACATAATTAAACGGAGTTGATCGCACGCCCTAGAGATAGGGTGACGAGATTTTGCCGGATTAGGGTGAAACCTAATATGGGAGTCCACGGATCGATTTCTTTGCTATTCTAGGGGTTATTATAAGCGAACGAGAGTTCCACTAATTAACCTAGGGTTAGACGTTATTCGCCTCAAGAGAGGGTTTAATATACGTTAGGAGTCTCACGGATCAAACTAAGTAAATAAATCATATGGTTCAAGGTTAGATAACAAGTGAAGTCTAGGTGGATTTTTCCTAAGGGTATCGCTTGAGTCAACCGAGTTTTTCCAAAAGTTATTTCCTAATTCATTCTTTTTGTCTTTGCGTCTTAGCTTAGTAAGTAGATTAATTTTAGTTTAACAACTATCACTTTATATTAAGGCTAAATAATAAAAAGACGGTGAGTATTAGTACTTTTAGTTCCTTTGGGTTCGATAATCCGATCTTGCCTAAGCTATACTACTGTTTGATAGGTGTACTTGCCTCAATCGTTGTCAGAGTTAGTTTCCAGGTTCGATCATTCTTTTATAAATTTTAAAACTCTGATTTACAGCGATCAAGTTTTTGGCGCCGTTGATGGGGAACTAAAATATTAAGAAAACTCTATTTTTATTACTTTAGCCATTATTTTTATTTTTTTCGCAATTTATTTTTATTTTTAGTTTTAATTTTAAATTTGCTAAATTTTCTTTCTTTCTTTTCCTAGCAGGTACCTCTAGTTTATGACTAGAAGGAACTTGAGAGGACCTTTAGAATACGACAGTGATATTGAAGCTACCGCTCGAATAAATCGCAGAGAAATTAGGCGAGCCCTAAATTACCAAGGAGAGCGAGAAGACCGATCCAATCCTACTGAAGGGATGGACGAAAATAATCCACCACCAGAAAACGATGTGGCGGATCAGAATGCTCCTCGTACTATGTTTGATTATGCTAAACCTCATTTAACAGGGCGTAATCGAGTATTGTTAGGCCTGCTATAGTCAAGCTAATAATTTTGAATTAAAGCCTAACACTATTCAAATGATTCAACAATTTGTTCAATTTGATAGTTTGCGGGATGAAGATCCAAACACTCATATAGCTAACTTTTAGAATTCTCACATACCTTCAAAATAAATGGTGTTTCTAATGATGCCATACGTCTTCGGTTATTTCCCTTTTCACTAAGAAATAAAGCTAAACAGTGGTTAAACTCGTTACCACGAGGGTCAATCACTATATGGGAACAAATGACCGAAAAATTTCTATTAAAATATTTTCCACCGGCCAAAATGGCCAAGTTATGTAATGATATATATTCTTTTGTGCAGATGGATTTAGAGACATTATACGACGCATGGGAGAGATACAAAGATCTCTTGAGGAGATGCCCACACCACGGATTACCATTGTGGCTCCAAGTCCAAACTTTTTACAACGGTGTGAATCCTTCAACGAGGCAATTAATTGATTCAGCCACCGGTGGAACCCTAAATAATAAAACTCCTGAGGCAGCCTACGAGTTTATTGAAGAGATGTCGCTGAAGAACTATCAGTGGCAAGTTACAATAACAAGGCCAACAAAAACAGCCGGAGTTTACAACCTCGACGCAGTAACCATGCTATCAAATCAGGTAGAGATGATGAATAAGAAAATTGATAGTTTGTGTTCTTCGCAGGTAAATCCAGTGATGCATTGCGACGCAAGTGGAACTGTGGCGAATTCTGAGTACCCACCCTACCAACCAGAGAGCGAACAGATGAACTATATAGGTAACAATTTCAGATCCAATAATAACCCATATAGTAATAATTATAATCTAGGTTGGAGGAACCACCCAAATTTTTCGTGGGGAGGACAAGGAAATCAAAGACAGCAACCTCCTCAAAATTTCCAAAATCAGCCCTATCCACAGGAAAAGAAGTCGAGTCTTGAAGAGACGTTGAACAAATTCATAGCATCTACAAAAGCCCGTCTCCAAAAAAATGAGGTAACGCTCAACACCCAACAAACATCGATCAAAACGATCGAGAACAAAGTTGGAGGACTTACAAAGGCAATCAGGGAAATTACCCAGTCAGTCGGAGAAATTGCAAAGCTATTATCCGAATGATCGCAAGGGCGTCTACCGAGTAATACTGAAATTAATCCAAAGGAGCAAATCCAAGCCATAACAGCTCAAGAAAGAAAAAAGTAGACGAACCCACCCAACACAAGGAAACGAGGTAGAAAAAGGTAAAATTGAGGTAACACAAGACAAGCCAAAATCGGTAATCAAGGAGTACCAACCTCGCATACCTTACCTCAAGCAAGAAAAGAGACGACACAGAGGAACAGTTCGGTAAGTTTCATAAACTTTTAAAGAAATTACACATTAACTTACCACTCCTCGTAGCTCTTTCGCAGATGCCTGATTCAAGGAAATTCTTAAAGAAGCTTCTGACAAACAAGCGGAAACTAGATGAAGATTCGCATGTGGAACTCAACGCAAAGTGCTCAATCATCCTGCAAAATAAGCTACCACGTAAACTAAAAGATCCAGGAGTTTTACAATTCCATGTTTAATTGGTAGACTAACTGTTGATAATGCGTTAGCTGATTTAGGGGCAAGCATAAATGTCATGCCTTATAAATTGTTTAAACAATTAGGTCTTGGGAAACCCAAACAAACTAGGATGAGCATTCAGTTAGCTGATAAAACTGTTAGAATTCCTAGGGGTATTATCGAAGATGTTCTTGTAAAAATTGACAGATTCGTTTTCCCAGTAGATTTTGTTGTCTTAGACATGGATGAGGATAATTCGATCCCCCTAATTTTAGGAAGACCCTTTTTAGCCACTGCCAGGACTAAAATTGATGTTGATGCAGGAGAACTCATACTTTGCGTAGGTAATGAGACCGTCACCATCAAGGCTCTCGATTCGGCTAGAACATCGAGTAATCAAGGTGGAAACGTAAATTTCCCTAATAACCATTCGGTTAACTCTTCTTTTCAGGAAACACCACCGAAGAATACAACTGAACCCGATCCTGACCCCAACCCCAACAAAGAAATAACTCATGAAGATCGAGGAATTTAGATCGATAATCTAGATGAGTGGAAGACACATTTTAAGGAGAAATTAGGGATACACGACGAAGAGCCAGAACCACACGAGGAAAAATTGAAAGAGTCCCCAAAAGAGCTTATAGGAGCAACAAACCACTTCAAAATAAGGGACAAGGTACTGTTAGAAGAAGCAGATCCTCGAATATCTCCTCTAGACCCTAACACAAACAAAGAAATACCTTTTAGGGTAACCAGTGTTTTCCCATACGAAACAGTCGAGGTAAGTAATCCTATTTTTGGTACTTTTACTATAAACGCATCTCGACTTAAAATTTTTCACGAGGATACAGATAATAACATGAAGAAGGACTTCCAACTCCTCAAACCACCCTGAAGATGCAAATGAGAAGAGAGTCTAGCTTAAGACTATAAACGAGTGCTTCTCGGGAGGCAACCCGAGCACTAACATAAATTATTCTCACATTTTGCTTTCAATTTATTTTTCTTTTCTTCTTTTCTTTTTGAATACGTAGTTATAAACTAACAAGGGGTGCAGAATTCAGACACACGGCGCAGCACACACCGCGCCATGGCCGTGTGTCTACCTAAAGAATCTTAGTACTAATAGAGGCGTGATGGTACAAGTCGAAATGACCTAATTTACGCAATCACGGACTCAACCACTCTCCCACGGGCACCGACAAAAGTGACACGGCCGTGCTTGCGATGTGTGTGAGGAGGCTACCGACTTGCCAACCACGGGCCGAACACGCCCGTGCCACCAACCGTGCTAATATACCGACTTGTCGAACACAGGCTAGACACGGCGCGTGAGGAATCAACACGCCTCAGAGCACGGCCGCGCGAGGCGGCCCGTGAATCAAAACACCTCAACCCACTGCGTGGAAACCGCGGACACTGAAATTCTACTTAAACATTGTAATGCCCAATTTAGTAGCCCAGGCCCAATACCAAATATTAACCAACAACCAAACGGGTCAAATTGTCCAATAAACAAACCCAAATTTTTAGCCCAAAGATTTAACAAAAAAATAGAGTACAAGGAAACCCTAGCAGTAACCCGTCGGCGCCGCCAGCAGCTAACTCGCCCCCCGCATCGTGCGCGCCTCCAACTCCAAGTCGTGCACGTCATAGTACCTACAAAGCAGGAAGTAGTAAAACAATAGAGGGGGATTCGGGATTGGATTTTGTTCTATTTTTAGGGGTTTTTTTTTAGGATAAAAGCTGAAGTGTATGATGTAAAAGGAGGTCTTTTTTTTTGTACACGATTGAGAGAATATACACAGTTTACACAAGAAATCCAGAGAGCAGTTGTTACGAATCAATAGTAAAGAATCAAGAAAATGTTTTTCCTTTCGTTCTTCTTTTGTCGAATCTGTTGGTTTTCTAGGTTTTTTTTTCCTTTTCCCTTTCTTTGTTTAAAAATACAAAGTCCAGATCATATAGAAGTTTTTTTAAAAAACGAAAGAAAAGGGATCGAAAGGGCTTACCGTCGTTCCTTTGGCCGCCGTTGATGGTGTGCTTGGGGGCTTGCTGCGATGAGGGCTGCGACCTAGCAGACGGAAGGGAAGGGGGCTCGATTTTTCTGGTTTTCGAAACAGAAAAGGAAATGAAAGGAAATTTTTAGTTTTTGGGTTTTAAGCAGAGAATGAAACGACACCGTATAGGGGGATGGGGCTCCGCCCGTTCGACCCGATCCTTCACTGGATCCGCGCGCATTTACCCTAAATGGGCAAATTGCGCATTTGGTCCTCTTTCCTTCGCGTCGGTTTTAATTGCATCCCTCTATAGTTTTTTCTATTTTTTTAATCTTGCCTCAATGTTACGCGCGCCTTACGATTTAGTCCTTTATTCTTCTTTTGTTTTAAATTGGCCCCAAATATTCTGTTTTTAACCCGATTTGGTCTTTTTTCGATTATTTTGCTATTTTACCACTAAATTGATTATTTCTAAATATTTTTTATTACCATTCGTTTATATGTATATTATTCTTATAGCCCTATTCTTTATATTATTATTATTATTAATATAATTTTTTACTTAAATTTTTTTTTCATTATTATATATGATTATTATTATCTATTATTTTTATTCTTATCAAGTTACCTTTTCATTATTACTATGTTTTTATTAATACTATTATTTTGCATTTATACATTATTATTACTATACAATATTTATTATTGTTATATTTATTGTTATATCATCGTATTACTCTTTTATTATTATTTTTATATGCTTTATTACTATTATTTGTATTATTATTATCATGGTTTCATGTATTATTATGGCTAGTGTGTTATCATTCCTATTACTTTTTATTATTAGTTGTCATTTTTTTTATTTAATACGATCATTTATCCTGTTTTTCCTTTCACCACGTTTTTTCAAGACTCATAAAAAGTTTTTTTAACAAGGCAATGTTTCATGTTTTGGAAATTCAAGGAATCGTGCCCTAACGTGCTGGGTTGTGGTTTCTGTTTGGCCAAATCATTAAATATCCTTTGAAATTGTGTCCATTTTTTTTAAACAATGCAATGTTTCATGTTTTGGAAATTCATGGAATCGTGCCCTAACGTGCTGGGTTGTGGTTTCTGTTTGGCCAAATCATTAAATATCCTTTGAAATTGTGTCCCTTTTTTTAAACAAGGCAATGTTTCATGTTTTGGAAATTCAAGGAATCGTGCCCTAACGTGCTGGGTTGTGGTTTCTGTTTGGCCAAATCATTAAATATCTTTTAAAATTGTGTCCGTTTTTTAAATTTAAAAACAAGGCAATATTTCATGTTTGGAAATTTGAAGGATCGTGCCCTAACGTGCTGGGTTTCGGTTCTTTCATTTGGCCAAGTGATGAAATTCCCTTTTCAAAATGACAATGCATGAATCTTGGAAATCAGGAAATGATCTTGGTTTCGAAGGTCCAAACATCGTATCCTAACGTCTTTGGACGTGATATTTCATCCTTCCTGAATAGGAGAATTTCGATATCCAAATCCGAATTACCCAAACATTTTCCAAATGATCCATATTTTAAAATATTTTTCAATTTTCAATATTAAGACATTAATCAATCAATAACATACCAATTTTGGGCGTTGCGAGGGTGCTAATCCTTCCTCGTGCGTAACCGACTCCCAAACCCGTTTTCTTAAAATCCGTAGACCAAAATGTTTTCAAAAGTGGCCCAATCACACTTTTAAAAAAAAGGATTGGTGGCGACTCCGTTTTTCTTTTTAAAAGTCGGCCCGTTTTCCAAACAAAAAAATGGTTTCGACAGCTTGGCGTCTCCACTGGGGACCAATAAGAGAGTCAAGCCGTAGTATTGATTGATTAATGTCCTTTTATTGAAAATCAAAATCTGATTTTGACTTTTTTCCATCGCATATGGTTTTTACTTTTAAGTGTCTAAGATACATTTGCATCATGTTGCATGACCGTAGTGGTCACACCTTTAAGTGAGAGTGAGAAGCTACTCCTTCGTGAGGTTTTCACCTCCGTGCAGGATAGTGGATCGCTTTCGGAATACATCCGTACCTATGTCTTCGTGAGGTTTTCACCTCAGTGCGACCATAGGGAAATGTATTCCCTGAATCAACTCGGTCCGTATGAGCCTATAATGGGTGAGGATCGAGAAATCTGCTGGTTCAGGTACCCTTGCTTTAGAGCCAAACCGCATATAGAGAGCCCTAGGAACTTACCCTAGGTAGAGCTACTCCAAACCTTAGCGATCTCCCCAGATAGGTGCTGTATTATTTCTCGCATACCTTGAATTTTATTGTTGCTACATGATACTAACTTGTTGCATTTTATTATAATTGCATGTCATTTCATTTTTTAAAAAGGTGTCGACTTACGTTCGGTTTCTAATTTAGGAAGGCTTATTATGGAGAACAGATTCCTTGATAAAGTAGAGGATAATGCGGCAGTCCGAATATGGTCAGAGCAGACTCAATTAGGAAAAGGGGACAGTCTAGCCGAGGGATATACGTCGGAGTTATGTAATTACACCCGCATCAGTATGACGCAAAATGATCTTCGGGAATTGAAAGAAATATAGAACCAGTGGGATGAAGAGACTAAGCAGTCGTTTTATGGGAATTATGGGGATTTTCCTTATCTACTCGACATCAATATAGATGAGCATTTATTTCGGGCCCTCACCCAGTATTGGAATTCCGCCTATAGCTGTTTTACCTTTGGGGAGGTAGATTTGGTACCCACTTTAGAAGAATATACGACTTTACTCCGTTGCCCAAAGGTCCAAGGTGATAAGGTTTATATTAAAGCTGCCTGTGGCCCAACCTTTTTAAAGAGGATGATGAATATTACAGGGATGAGTGAACAGTAGGTTGCGGCAAGGATCAAGCAAAAAGGTGAGTGCAAGTGCATCCCATGGAGGATTTTGAAGGATTTGATTCTAATATATTCTGATGCGAAGAAGAGAGTTGACGTTTTTGCTTTGAGCATCTATTGTTTAATGGTTTTCCCTAGGGCATTGGGACATGTAGACGAATCAGTCTCGGATCTCTTCGACCGACTTGATAGAGGGATCACACCTGTTCCTGCGATCTTGGCCGAGACATTTGGGTCATTGAATACATGCAAGAGAGCCGGTGAGGGCAGATTTATAGGGTGTGCACAGTTATTGTTAGCTTGGTTCCATAGCCATTTTTAGAGAGTGGATAAAGTCTCTTGTCTGGTTTTTTCCAAGAATTACTCACCGCTAAAGGAGTTAGCAGCCACGCCTAGAAAGGATGACGTATCAGAAGAGAATTGGGTCGCGCTTCTTCGGAATCTCAATGAAGAGGATGTTGAGTGGAGAGCACCTTGGTTGGTTCCTAATAAAATTCTCTACCGGTGTGGAAGTTATGATTGGGTTCCTTTACCGGGAATTTGGGGAGCCGTGGGGTATGCCCCTTTGCTTGTGTTGAGGCAATATAGGTCAAGACACTTCATACCGGTAACATTTGGGCTAGCTCAGTTTGAATTTTCGTATAGGGATGATCACTACAAGAGGAAGGTTCAAGAGATTTCTGAGGCTTGGAAGCAGACTCGCCGAATGAAAAGAGTTGTTGTAGGTCCGATGGCAACCCTCGAGTATCATGCATGGTAGAATAGGAGAATCGATGATAATATCCCCAAACCGACACAGGATAGTGCTCGATCGGTAGAAGAATATCTGCAAGTAGTCCCTTCCGAGTTGGAAATCATCAAACAAGACTTTGAAAGTAAAACTTCAGAGTTAGGGAAAAAGATAGAACAACTGGAAGAAAAAAAATGTATTTGAGGTTAGAGGTTGATATCCAAAAATCAGAGGCTGAAAAACTGAGAAAAGGGAAAAGGAAGGCCGAAGAAGATTTGGATAGCTTGAAGACCGATTACAAAAAGTTGCATTTATCCATGAGGACTGCTGGGCTAGGCAAAACCTCGGAACAATGGCGTCAAGAAATTCAAGAAGAGAAGGCCAAGGCCGATCAGTGGAAGAAGAGGTTCCATGAGGTCCATGCACAAAAGGATACTCTGAGAAAGACTGTGGGTGAGAGCCAAAGCGAGAATGAGATGTTAAGAGCTCGTGTAGCAGAACTAGAGAGGGCATTGTGTCGAAGTCGTGATTCTACGGTGAAGTTGGAATCAAGCCTAAACCAGATTGAAGACTTGAAGAGAAAAGTAGGGGCAACTTGAAACGGTGCTACAAAATAGCGAGCTCCGGATCCAATTATTGGATACAAACAATGTATGATGGGAAGAACAACTTCAACGGTCTCAGAACCAAGTCAGAGAAAGACACTACCTTATGGGCGATGCTGTGGTGCAGATACGAGAAGTGGCCGAGCATCTACAAACATTAGCGGTTCAGGCCGATGTGTTAAGTGTAGTATATGATTCAGAGTCAAATAGGGGTCGAGAGTTAGCTAGCCTTCTTCAGAAAGTTAAGATTTTGGGCATAAGGGCTAGGTCGTATATGTGACTCTGTTTTATGTAAAGGATTTTGTTTTTTTAAATAAGTATTCTAAAAGAAATTGAACCAGAATCGACTCCTCTTATTTTTGCATTCACTCATTTGCATTGCATTTCATGCATCTGCATTACATCATATCGTATACATCAAATATCATAAGACAACCCTATTAACTAGAGGTCATGTTATAGTTATCCTGGAACACCGCTACTACACTCGGAAAAAAACAAAAGCTATGGATCAAAGGATAGAAAAGTTAGAACAGATGCAGAAGGAGATGCAAGACCAACTGCAGGCTCAGATGCAAGAGCAGTTGGCTAAGATCCAACAGGACATGAGGGATCAAATGCTGGAGTCCCAGAAAAGTATGATGAGCCGCTAACACGCTTGTTGGTGGAGGACCTGAAAGAGAAAAGAGGCCTATGGTCGATACCGGAGATGATAATGAAGATTCTGCTTATCCTCCAGGCTTGACCCTGGTAGGTTCCCGAGTGCAACCACCAAGGGTGTCAGTTAATATCAAACCCCAGTACCAACCCGATACCCCAGTACCGGTAAACTTCTTGGTAGGCTCGGGCTCCAACCCAAGAGTAAATTTGACAAAACCGATGGTCCCCGATTTCGATGACTCAGCAGAAGAGGAAAAAACAAGGGCGGAACTCCCTAAAGAATTTGAGGACCGATGCAAGTGGTTGGAGGAGAAGTTTCAAGCATTGGAAAGTGCTGATTACCAATGCGAGGTAGATGCCAAAAAGTTGAGTTTGGTCCCTGATCTGGTACTCCTACCAAAATTTAAGATGCCTGAATTCGAAAAATATAATGGGACCAGTTGCTCTGAGGCACACATTACAATGTTTTGTCGGAGGATGACAGGATATGTCAGCAATGACCGATTCTTTGATTCACTCGCTTCGTGATAGTCCGATCGAGCCGCGGCTAAATGGTACAATCAGCTGAGTTGTACTCAAATCAAATCATGGAAGGATTTAGCACAGGCCTTCATGAAACATTATGGCCACGTAACTGATATAGCGCCTGACAGGATTACGTTACAAAACATGGAGAAGAAGTCAGGCGAAAGTTTCAGGAAATATGCTCAGAGGTGGAGGGAAGTTGCTACAGAAGTCCAACCGCCACTGCTGGAAAAAGAAATGACTATGCTCTTCATTAATACCCTGAAAGCACCTTTCATTAATCACATGTTAGGGAGCGCGACTAAGAGTTTCACAGACATGGTGATGTCCGGCGAGATGATAGAGAATGCGATCAGGTATGGGAAAATAGAGGCAGGAGAGAGCACGAAAAGAGCGGCTCCGAAGAAAAGGGAGAATGAAGTAGGTAATGTAAGCTCGGGTTATCCCAAACCCATTACTATTAGCCAACCGAGAGCGGTAGTTGCGGGCCAGCAGGCCTCACCGAGACAAGAGCCCAACACGAGGCAAAATACAGAGAAATTCTAGTTTACTCCCAAACCCGTGACGTATAGGGAGTTGTATAAAACTCTATTCGATGCACATATCGTGGCCCCTTTCTACTTGAAGCCACTACAACCTCCATATCCTAAGTGGTATGACACAAACGCTCAGTGTGAATACCATGCGGATGTCGTAGGACACTCGATAGAAAATTGCACCTCATTCAAAAGGCTAGTCGAAAGGCTTATCAAGGTAGGTGTTGTGAAGTTCAACGATGCACCTGGTGGTGGAAATCCGTTACCCAGTCATACGGGTAATGGGGTAAACGCAATAGTCGAGTACATGGGGAGGAAAATCAAACAGACGGTTGCTGAGATAAGAACTCCATTGAGGGAGGTTTGGAGAGAGATACGGAAAAGAGGCCTGGTCTCACAGGAGTTGGGGAGCAAATCCCGAGATGCAAGGAACTACTGTGGGTTCCATAACAAGGAAGGCCATGAGATCCAGCAGTGCAATGAATTCAGAACCCTAGTACAATGGTTAATGGATAATAAAGAGCTGGAGTTCTTTGACTTTGCCGAAGTAGAGGATGTATGCGCCACAGAGGGTGGGTCTGCAGAGAGGATCCCTAAGGTCAATCATCCAGTAGTGATTATCACACGACCAGGGGTCGACGAAGCAGGAGTGAAAGTGGCACCGAGGGTTGAAATTCAAAAACCCGTGACTTTTCCCTATAAGGATACACCGAGGGTTATAATTCAAAAGCCCGTGACTTTTCCTTATAAGGATACACCGAGGGTTGTAATTCAAAAACCCGTGACTTTTCCTTATAAGGATAACAAGAGGGTACATTGGAATTACAATTGCACTGTGACAGTTTTCGGGAAAGAGAGTGCGGTCAGCTCGCCCAACCCAGAAGCCGAATCCTCTATGATCAGAGGGGGAGAAGAGAAAACAAGGTCAATGGTTAATGAACCAGTGACAGAGAATGAGGCTAAAGAGTTCTTGAAGTTCCTAAAGCACAGTGAGTACAGTGTTGTGGAACAGTTACACAAGCAGCTGGCACGCACATTAGTACTGGCCTTACTTCTAAGCTCAGAAGGACACCGTAGTGCGCTAATGAAAACGCTGAACCAGATTTATGTTACTGATGACATTTCAGTAAACAAACTAGACCGCCTCGTTAGCAACATAAGCGCCGACAATTTCATCTCGTTCAGTGATGATGAAATACCGCCAGGGGGCATGGGATCCACTAAGGCTTTGCACATCACTACCCGATGCAAAGGATATACATTACCGGGGGTATTAATTGACAACGGATCGACACTGAACATCTTGCCCCTATCTACGTTGAACAGCTTTCCCGTAGACAACTCTCATATGAAAACATGCCAAAATATAGTGAGGGCATTCGATGGCACCGAAAGGAAAGTAATGGAAAGAATTGAGATACCCCTCTTAATCGGGCCAAATACCTACGAAGTAGATTTCCTCGTGATGGACATCAAGCCCTCTTATAATTGCTTATTGGGGAGGCCTTGGATCCACTCTGCAGGAGCCGTACTATCGTCGTTGCACCAAAAGTTAAAGTTGGTGATAGAAGGTTGGCTGATAACCATAAATGCGGAGAAGGACATCATCATATCCGTTACCAGCAACGCGCCGTACATAGAGAATGATACTGAGGTGATAGAGTGTGCCTTCCGATCACTAGAGTTCGTAAATGCGACTTTCATCGGTGAAGGTGGCAAGGTCCCGGTGCCAAAAATCTCTGAGGCAATAAAGATGGGCCTCCAGATGACGGTAGGAAGAGGAACATTGCCTGGAAAGGGACTTGGAAAATATCTTCAGGGGTCGGTCAGAGTGCCAGGATTGGTTGACAAGCAGGACCGTTTTGGTTTGGGGCATAGACCAGATGCCCAGCAGAGAAAGGAGGAGCTGGAGAGGAAGCGTGAAAGACGAAGGGCACGATTGAATGGTGCTGAGATCGAGTGGGGTTCAATGACTTTTCCCCATATATCTAATACATTCGTGTCGGGAGGAATTATCCATTCAGGACAGGAGGATATGAATAAGGGAACGACTGAAGATATGATGAGAGCTTTGAGTATCAACGCAGTGACTAAAGAGAGTCCGAAGAAAAGAAACTTGGAGGTATTCGCCCCTACGAGCCTGGAAGTGTTTTGGACAACTGGACTGCGGAAGAAATTCCTGTAGTTTTTAGGACTAAAACAGAGTAATGTTCAAAACACACTTGTTGTTTCAAGCCTAGGGACAACAAGAATCTTTTGTGAAATAGGCTCATGTTCAAGCATCTTTACTTTCAATAAAAGTGCATTTTTCTTTCATACCGTGCAGTTATTCTTTTGCTTCTTTTCCATTCCATTCATAATCATAACGCATAAATAAGTTATTCTTAAATTCATTTTCATTGAATATTCTTTCATACCTACCATAGGTCCCCGGATATCGAGGTAATGAACAACGCTATTACGGACCTGCATTTCTGATGAGCAAGACATGTGCCTAGAGGACCTCGTGGACTTTACTGGATGACGAAGATTGTAGTGTATCCCCAGATTTGTTAAAGTGGTAGAGCGAGAAGAGAAGCTGATTCTACCTCACGAAGAGACAATTGAGAATGTACTTCTAGAAGATGGGAAAGAAGTGAAAATCGGCACCTGCATAACCAAGGAAACAAGGCAGGACCTCATTAGACTTCTGCTAGATTTTAAAGATATCTTCGCGTGGTCATATCAAGACATGCCAGGGTTGAGTGCTGATATTGCGGTACACCATATCCCCATAAAAGGAGAATGTAAGCTGGTTCAACAGAAGCTTCGAAGGATGAGACCCGATGTCGCGGTAAAGATAAGGGAAGAAGTCAAGAAGCAATTTGATGCTGGGTTTTTACGATTGGTGAATTATTCAGAATGGGTAGCCAACATTGTCCCTGTTCCTAAGAAAGATGGGAAAGTATGAATGTGCGTCGACTACAGAGACTTAAACAAGGCCAGCCCAAAAGGACAACTTCCTACTGCCTCACATCGATACCTTGGTAGATAACACGGTAGGTTATTCACTATTCTCCTTCATGGATGGTTTCTCTGGATACAACCAGATCAAGATGCATCCTGAAGACATGGAAAAGACCACCTTTATAACCTTATGGGGGACTTTCTGTTACAAGGTGATGCCATTTGGGTTAAAGAACGCGGGAGCAACATACCAAAGAGCCATGGTAACCTTGTTTCACGACATGATGCATAAAGAGATCGAGGTCTACGTTGACGACATGATCGCGAAGTCCCGAACGGAAAATGAGCATGTACAGGTTCTGAGGAAGCTATTCTTGAGGTTGAGAAAATTTCAACTGAAGCTCAATCCAACCAAGTGTACTTTTGGGGCTAGATCGGGAAAACTACTTGGCTTCGTGGTCAGTGAAAAAGGAATTGAGGTCGATCCGGATAAGGTCAAGGCCGTACAAGAATTGCCTCCACCGCGCACTCAGAAGGAAGTCCGAGGCTTTCTGGGAAGACTGAATTACATTGCTCGGTTCATTTCGCAATTGACTGAGAAGTGTGATCCCATATTTCGTCTTCTTAAAAAACACAATCCAGGCGTTTGGGACGATGAATGCCAGAAAGCATTTGACAAAATCAAACAGTACTTGTCCAATACTCTAGTGTTAATACCACCCAGTCCTGATAGACCATTGATCTTGTATTTGACGGTATTCGACAATTCAATGGGATGTGTGCTCGGCCAACATGATGAGACAGGGAAGAAAGAAAAGGCGATATATTACCTCAGTAAGAAATTCACTGAGTGTGAATTGAGATACTCGCCAATTGAGAAATTATGTTGTGCCTTGGTCTGGACAACTCGAAGGTTGAGGCAGTACATGTTATACCATACGACTTGGTTAATCTCTAAATTAGACCCTCTCAAGTACATGATGAAGTTAACCGCTCTAAATGAAAGAATGGCCCGATGGCAAATTTTACTCTCTGAATTTGACATAGTCTATGTGAACCAGAAGGCTGTGAAGGGGAGTGCAATAGCTGATTTTCTAGCCAGTAGAGCGCTAGACGACTACGAAACCTTGAATTTCAATTTTCCCAATGAGGATCTGATGTTTGTAGTGACGACTGAGGAAGATACCCAAGAAGATCATCCTTGGAAGTTGAACTTCGATGGAGCGTCAAATGCCGTTGGTAATGGAATTGGAGCAGTCCTGGTATCCCCAAAGGGAGAGCATTATCCATTCACTTGCAAGTTGGACTTCGATTGCATAAACAACATGGTAGAATACGAAGCATGTATCATGGGAATCCGAGCTCCCATAGACCGCAAATGTCAAGTTGCTAGAAGTATATGGAGATTCCGCGTTGGTAATATATCAGCTCAGAAGAGAATGGGAAACAAGAGATCCCAAGTTGATCAGTTACAGAAAGTTAGTTTTAGAGCTAATCGAGGAGTTTGATGATATTACATTCTTTTACCTCCCGCGTGATGAAAATCAGATGGCTGACGCTTTGGCCACATTAGCCTCTATGATTAGATTAAATGATCAGGAGGGTATGAAGCCTATTCAAATGAGCATCTGCGAGACTCCGGCTCACTGCTGCAATATTGACGAAGAGGAGGATAGAGATAATCATCCTTGGTATCATAATATTCTGTAATATGTGAAGAGCCGTGAATATTCCGATCAGGCGACTGAAAATGATAAGAGAACATTGAGGAGACTTGCCAGTGACTATGTCCTAGATGGAGAGATCCTGTATAAAAAGAGGAGGGATCAAGTGTTGCTAAGATGTGTCGATACTGTTGAAGCTAGGAAAATCCTGGAAGAAGTCCATGAGGGTGTCTGTGGAACGCATGCCAATGGGTTTACAATGGCCAGGCAAATCATGAGATTCGGGTATTACTGGTCCACGATGGAAGGAGACTGCATCCGTTATGCCAAGAAGTGCCACAAGTGCCAGATTTATGGAGACAAGATCCATGTGCCTCCTTCACCTCTTCATGTAATGACTTCTCCGTGGCCTTTCTCAATGTGGGGCATGGACGTCATTGGGCCGATCTCACCGAAAGCTTCTAACGGACATCGTTTCATTTTCGTGGTTATTGATTACTTCACCAAATGGGTAGAGGCCGCTTCATATGCTAATGTCACGAAGACGGCAGTTAGCAAGTTTTTGAAGAAAGAAATCATATGTCGCTACGGTATGCCGGAAAGGATCGTATCTGACAATACCTTGAACTTGAACAACAGCGCGATAGCGGAAGTCTGCAGTCAGTTCAACATTAAGCACCATAACTCGTCGCCATATCGCCCGAAAATGAATGAAGCAGTTGAGGCGGCTAATAAAAATATCAAGAAAATTATGGGGAAAATGGCTGAGACCTATAGGGATTGGCATGAAAAGTTACCGCTTGCCCTCTACGCCTATCGAACATCGGTTAGAACCTCTACCGGGGCAACTCCTTTCTCATTGGTTTATGGGATGGAGGCAGTTTTGCCTATTGAAGTTGAAATTTCTTCTCTCCGGGTTTTGTCAAAGCTAAAGTTGGACGAAGCAGAATGGGTTCAATCTCGATATGATCAACTGAATCTAATTGAGGAAGAGGCTAAGAGCCATTCGCCATGGTCAAATGTACCAAAAGCGGATGATGCGGGCTTACAACAAGAAGGTCCGCCCCAGAGTATTCCATGAGGGAGACTTGGTGTTGAAATAGATCCTCCCTATGCAAAAAGACTTCAGGGGAAAGTGGATGCCTAATTGGGAAGGACCTTATGTTGTAAAGAAGGCTTTCTCTGGGAGCGTTGATACTCGCTGAGATGGATGATAAAAGTCTTCCAAATCCAATTAATGCAGACTCAGTCAAGAAGTACTTCGCTTAAAAATGGGCCAAGGCAAAAACCCGTAAAGGGCGTCTTGAGTTAAAAAAATGGAGAGGCCAAGGTGAAAACCCGCAAAGGGCACTTTAGGACCAAAGGGGCTTTGAGTCGAAAACCCAAAAAGGGAGGCTCAAATTATGATCAACTCGTGGTGGGGCATACAGTGGTTTTGCTATACCGGAATTAACAATGAGGAGGTATGTTACGTCTTGGGGCATCGACAAAGTATCACGGATCTCCTAGACACGTGTTGAACTCAGAATGGTCTTCAAGAAGTCCGTACAGAGAAGCTCAGGCTGTGATATCTGGGGCATCAATGCCATTTCTTACTCATTTTTTGTACCTTAGTGGAATTTGTTTCTTTGCTTAACCCATTCTTCACGGGTTTTATCCCGAATAAATTGCAGTTTTATTCATTTCCATAATCTTTTTCCAAGCATTTCATATTGAAGTAATGATTACTGAGCAAATAATGCTTTCACAAAAGAAGTTTCGTGTATTACTCTGAAAGTTTCTAAATAATACAAGAATCCAAAACAGGACAGTTATTTAGAACTAACCAGACTTAAAGGGTTCGGAGTACTTGAGATAAGGGTCTAAGCAGTGACGACATCTTCAGATTCTTTGTTAGAATTATCAGTTGAACACACGTCAGGGATCACCTTAATAAACAGCAAGCAATAACAGCCCAAGTGTTAAAAATGGATCATTCCCATGACATTTTGCATTCATTCATAATACATAGGGTTAGGAGCATTTTCATGACATCCTAATTATTTGACATAAGCATAGACCCCATGAAATAAATTCTACAGGTAGGTTCCCCAGAGGAAAATGTAGCAAAATTGATGGGAGTTACAGAAAAATTACAGATCTTATCTTCACTGAAAGCAGAGTGGAGCAGATCAAAAGCAGCAAGTCTTATCTCCATGTATCGGCAATGGAGCAGACTGAAGTTTATAGCCTTATTTCCATTGGCGAGCAGTGGGAGCGGTTAAGGATACAGATCTTATCTTCACTGAGCAGGAGTGGAGCAGATCAAAGACAACGAGATCTTATCTTCACCGAAAGGTGAGTGGAGCAGATCAAAAGCGGCAAGTCTTATCTCCATGTATCGGCAATGGAGCAGACTCAAGTTTATAGTCTTATCTCCACGAGCGGGAGTGGAGCGAGTTAAAGATACAAATCTTATCTTCACTTTGAAAGCAGAGTGGAGCAGATCAAAGACAACAGATCTTATCTCTACTGAGCAGGAGTAGAGCAGATCAGAAGACTGATCTTATCCTCACTGAGCAGGAGTGGGGCAAATAAAAAATGGTGAATCTTATCTCCATGTATCGGAAATGGAGCAGATTTAAGCCACTGGCCTTATCTCCACTGAGCAGGAGTGGAGCAGGCTAAAGAGAGCAGATCTTATCTTCACTGAGCAGGAGTGGAGCAGATCAAAAGCAGCAAGTCTTATCTCTATGTATCGGTAATGGAGCAGATTGAAGTTTATAGCCTTATCTCCACTGAGCAGGAGTGGAGCAGGTTAAAGATACAGATCTTATCCCACTGAGTAGGAGTGGAGCAGATCGAAGACAACAGATCTTATCTCTACTGAGCAGGAGTAGAGCAGATCGGAAGTTTATAGCCTTATCTCCACTGAGCAAGAGTGGAGTAGGCTAAAGATAGTAGATCTTATCTCCACTGAGCAAGAGTGGAGCAAATCGAAGATGGCAGATCCTATCTCTACTGAGCAGGAGTGGAGCGGATCAAAGATGACGAGTCTTATCTTCGTGTATCGGCAATGGAGCCGACTGAAGTTTATAGCCTTATCTCCACTGAGCAGGAGTAGAGTAGGCTAAAAATTGCAGATCTTATCTCCACTGAGCATGAGTGGTGCAGATCGAAGATGGCAGATCTTATCTCCACTGAGCAGGAGTGGAACAGATCAAAGATGATGAGCCTTAATTTCCTAAGCAGTAGGGTAACAGGGTAAAAATAGTAGATTTCGTCTCCAACAAGTAGTAGTGGAGCAGATCGAAACAAAAATCCAATACCCCTGAGGATGCAGGGGATGGAATGAAGCTACCTGAAGAAAGGAAGAATCAATAGGTCAAGATTCAACAAGATGGGGCAAAATTGGCCCTTTTAAAGTCTTTGCTTTATTCTCGTTACACGACAATGAGCAAAGAGGGGCAGCTGTAAGGCCCAATTTAGCAACCCGGGCCCAATACCAAATATTAACCAACAACCAAACGGGTCAAATAGTCCAATAAACAAACCCAAATTTTTAGCCCAAAGATTTAACAAAAAAACAGAGTACAGGGAAACCCTAGTAGTAACCCGTCGGCGCCGCCAGCAGCTAACTCGCCCCCCGCATCTGCGCGCCTCCAACTCCAAGTCCTACACGTCACAGTACCTACAAAGCAGGAAGTAGTAAAACAGTGAGGGGATTCAGGATTGCATTTTGTTCTATTTTTAGGGTTTTTTTTAGGATAAAAGCCGAAGTGTATGATGTAAAAGGGGGTTTTTTTTGTACACGATTGAGAGAATATACACAGTTTACACAAGAAATCCAGAGAGCAGTTGTTACGAATCAATAGTAAAGAATCAAGAAAAGGTTTTTCCTTTCGTTCTTCTTTTGTCGAATCTGTTGGTTTTCTTGGTTTTTTTTCCCCTTTCCCTTTCTTTGTTTAAAAATACAAAAGAAAAGGGATCGAAAGGGCTTACCGTCATTCCTCCGGCCGCCGTTGATGGTGTGCTTGGGGGCTTGCTGCGATGAGGGCTGCGCCCTAGCAGACGGAAAGGAAGGGGGCTCGGTTTTTCTGGTTTTCGAAATAGAAAAGGAAATGAAAGGAAATTTTTAGTTTTTGGGTTTTAAGCAGAGAGTGAAACGATGCCGTATAGGGGGATGAGGCTCCGCCCGCTCGACCCGATCCTTCACTAGATCCGCGCGTATTTACCCTAAATGGGTAAATTGCGCATTTGGTCCTCTTTCCTTCGCGCCGGTTTTAATTTCATCCCTCTACAGTTTTTTCTATTTTTTTAAAACTTTCCTCAATGTTACGCGCGCCTTACGATTTAGTCCTTTATTCTTCTTTTGTTTTAAATTGGCCCCAAATATTCTGTTTTTAACCCGATTTGGTCCTTTTTCGATTATTTTACTCTTTTACCACTAAATTGATTATTTCTAAATATTTTTTTATTACCATTCGTTTATATGTATATTATTCTTATAGCCCTATTCTTTATATTATTATTATTAATAATATTATTGTTTACTTAATTTTTTATTTTTTCATTATTATATATGATTATTATTATCTATTATTTTTATTCTTATCAAGTTACCTTTTCATTTTTACTATGTTTTTATTAATACTATTATTTTGCATTTATACATTATTATTACTATGCTATATTTATTATTGTTATATTTATTGTTATATCATCTTATTACTCTTTTATTATTATTTTTATATGCTTTATTACTATTATTTGTATTATTATTATCATGGTTTCATGTATTATTATGGCTAGTGTGTTATCATTCCTATTACTTTTTATTATTAGTTGTCATTTTTTTTTTATTTAATACGATCATTTATCCTGTTTTTCCTTTCACCACGTTTTTTCAAGACTAATAAAAAGTTTTTTTAACAAGGCAATGTTTCATGTTTTGGAAATTCAAGGAATCATGCCCTAACGTGCTGGGTTGTGGTTTCTGTTTGGCCAAATCATTAAATATCCTTTGAAATTGTGTCCATTTTTTTAAACAATGCAATGTTTCATGTTTTGGAAATTCAAGGAATCGTGCCCTAACGTGCTGGGTTGTGGTTTCTGTTTGGCCAAATCATTAAATATCCTTTGAAATTGTGTCCCTTTTTTTAAACAAGGCAATGTTTCATGTTTTGGAAATTCAAGGAATCGTGCCCTAACGTCTTTGGGTTGTGGTTTCTGTTTGGCCAAATCATTAAATATCCTTTAAAATTGTGTCCGTTTTTTAAATTTAAAAACAAGGCAATATTTCATGTTTGGAAATTTGAAGGATTGTGCCCTAACGTGCTGGGTTTCGGTTCTTTCATTTGGCCAAGTGATGAAATTCCCTTTTCAAAATGACAATGCATGAATCTTGGAAATCATGAAATGATCTTGGTTTCGAAGGTCTGAAACATCGTATCCTAACGTGCTGGACGTGATATTTCATCCTTCCGGAATAGGAGAATTTCGATATCCAAATCCGAATTACCCAAACATTTTCCAAATGATCCATATTTTAAAATCTTTTTCAATTTTCAATATTAGGACATTAATCAATCAATAAGGTACTAATTTTGGGCGTTGTGAGGGTGCTAATCCTTCCTCGTGCGTAACCGACTCCCGAACTCGTTTTCTTAAAATCCGTAGACCAAAATGTTTTCAAAAGTGGCCCAATCACACTTTTAAAAAAAAGGATTGGTGGCGACTCCATTTTTCTTTTTAAAAGTCGGCCCGTTTTCCAAACAAAAAAATGGTTTCGACAAACATCATACCCTTTTCATTTTTCTTCTTAACCCACTTCTTTCTTCTTTCCTTCTTCCATTCTTTCCTTTCTTTTCCCTTTTCCCTAAGAAATCCTTAGACTCTTGAGCCACAACAATATCATATCCATGGAAAGGAAACGTAAGAGGCCAATCTCCCCAAAGGAGACCAATTCACACGAATTCATGCCGGCAGCTTCATTTGAACAACAAGCCAAGGATATTTAAGGCTATTTAGTTTTTATTTCATTTTTCTATTTTTCTTAAGTTTCCTTATCTACACTTCTCTTCCGCTTAAATTATTTTATTCTATCTTAGTTTCTTTGACTTAGGAGCTAAAGGCTGCTTGGGAATCACGCCACTTCCACCACCGCCAGCACCTCCGTGACCGTAGAAGTCACATCCACCTCGCAAACCATACACCAATAAGGATTCTCAAGCCCCTTTATTTTTTAGTTTTATTTCGTTTACATTTTGTTTCCTCTTTCCTTACTTTTCTTTTCTTTAATTATATATTTAGTTTATTTTAAATTTGTCTTAATAAATCCTGGTTAATCCTCCACGAGTTCCCCAATTTCTTCATCTAGCGCAAAACTCGTGAGCATCCACCACATCCAAAAATGAGCCCTCCAACTTATCTTTCACCACAACCACTGCCAACTCTAGAAAATCATCCAATTCAGGGAGTGTCACTCTCTCCCCTCTCTTTTGATTTTACATATTAATTGTCATTATATATCTTTGTACATTGAGGTCAATGTACATCTTAAGTGTGGGGGGTGAACAACCTAAAAAGATACCTAACTCAAAGCCTGAATTTAGTCTTGTTTTTAAGTAAATTTCTCATATTGCTAATTAGGATGAAATTTCTGATGATTTATGATTTTTATTGATATGTTTTAGATTAAGTCATTGATAATTGTGCATTGATAATTAAATTTGAAGAATACTAGAGAATCAAGCATGATAAGTCTATTTTTCAGAAATTAAAAATTTGCTAGGTTGTCGAACTGAGTTTAAATATTACTTTGAAGTTTGAAATTTACGAGGTTGACATCAAAATACCCATAATTTTTGTGAGTTTTTTGAGCCTTATAGAGCATAAATTCTTTTTCTTGCTCACTTTATTGATTATGAGTATGTCAACACTGATTTGTTATTCTAGAACTTGCATCGATTATACATATCGAGACCACATTTTATGATTTGATTCACAGAGATGATAAAGGCACCTAGGATTTAACCCACTAATTCCATAAAAAGCCCACCTTCACAATAAACCCCTAGTGAACCCCTTTTAATCCTAACAACCCTATTTTGACTCACCCACTGATATTAACCCAGAACCCCTTTGTTTTTGTTATCACCACTCCTTTTGACTACCCTTATATCGAGATTTAATTTGATTAATAGCCTAACTATGTTTTCTATTTCAATTATGTATTTAGTTTTTTCTTAAAAAAAATACGAAGTATATCTATTATCCATTATTAGTTGTGATTAAATGAGCTTATACGTTTGGATTCCAAATATCGAAGAAGAAGCTCGTATTATTAGTATTATTAGTTTTCAATTGATGTATTTATTATTATTAGTTCATGAGTTCTTAGTTAGGTAATTTGTTGATTCAATCTCGATTCTAACCCTCTAATTGACTTTACTCCACACCTTAACCTTAGCCAGTTACAACCCTAACAAAGACCTTTTGATTTGTGTTTCATCTCATATTTCAGATGGTGGAGATTTGATTTTCATACAAGCCTATGGGATTAACTCTTCATGTTTGACTTTTGAGTGCCTAAATTTTGAACCTTAAACATTTTAAGTGATTTGAGCGAATCTTTTGTGAGGATGTCAATCCTTGTCGATTCGAATCGAGGTAATTATTTAGATGAAGGGAAACTCCTATGTTTTGTGCTACTGTAATCTATGACTTATCTTGTTTGAATTTTTAGGACATTTTGAATTGAATTATCCATGTATAAATTATCTATGAATTATGATGAGACACTATCAATAGGAATTATGAATTACAGGAAGTTCGTTTTAATTGTAAGTTGAGAATTTTGCTTGAGGACAAGCAAAAGCTTAAGTGTGGGGGTATTTGATAAACCGTAAAAGTAACATATTCTAAGCCCACATTTAGTATGCTTTTGGATGATTTAAGCCCCAATTTATGTAAAAAGGTGCTCTTAATCCTTTCTTTTCATGTCTTTTACTCAGGAAAGCACCCGATGACGAAAAGAATGAGAAACAGGGCTTAAAACGGACTAAGTTGGGCCAAGCCACGAAATCGACACGACTGTAGAACACCCCAAACCCGCCTAAACGTTACGAATCAACTCGGCATGTCACATGAAAGGAATGTCTAAAAAGCGTGCATTCGTTAAAAGCTCATATTCTTTATAGTTGTGGTGAGAAATCGAGTTTAAGTAATTTTGAATAAGAAATGGTTTATTATCATTTTAGGAAAATCCCATATTGATCATTTAATAATAAGCAATAAACAAATTGAAAGTCAAAACCAAATAAAATACCCAATGCCTTATTACATAACAAAAACTCAAATAAAAATAAGTCCAAATAAAAGAAACGAATTTTACGAGTAAACATATGTATGGCCTCCACGAGTCCACCTCGGCTCCCAAATCGCGATCTAATGATTTCTGCAAAAATTTAACTAAGGGGGTGAGTCATCGAGACTCGGTGTGTAAATCCCCATCCAATGTGCCCTTACACAATTTCATATGAAAATATGCATATCATGCACCCAAACCTAGCCATCCAATGCTCCTTTCTACCCCGTGTGGTACCAAACCACTTTGGTGGTGCCAAACCACCGGTGACCCAAAGTCACGATATCCATAATTGTGGTGCCAAACCACTGGTGACCCAAAGTCACGAATAATCCAATGATGGGGCCAACCCATCGTGTGATACCAAATCACTGGCGTCAATCCCGTATAATCAACTGTGGGGCCAACCCACTGTGGTGCTAAGCCACCGGGACGATACGCTATGAGGTGCCAAACCTCTGGTGTCCCAAAGACACAAATGTGATACCAAATCACTTTGGTGACCGGTCACGAATCCAATGATGGGGCCAACCCATCGTGTGATACCAAATCACCGGGCGTCAATCCAGATAATCAATCGTGGGGCCAACCCATCGTGGTGCTAAGCCAAGCCACCGACGAGGCGTTATGAGGTGCCAAACCTCTGGTGTCCCAAAGACACGAATGTGATACCAAATCACCGGTGACCGAAGTCACGAATCCAATGATGGGGCCAACCCATCGTGTGATACCAAATCACCGGGCGTCAATCCCGTATAATCAATCGTGGGGCCAACCCATCGTGGTGCTAAGCCAACTGGGGCGCAGACGCCGAGGTGCCAAACCTCTGGTGACCCAAAGTCACAATAATCAATGCAATGGTACCAAACCACCGGTGGTGCCAAAACCACCGGTGGTGCCAAACCACCGGTGTCCCAAAGACACGGATATCATATTCCCCTCCTCTCATCATACCCATGCAATATGACATAATAATTCGTGTATGCAGTATGTCATGTATGCTAGACATATATCAAATATAAGTATAACATGAATTACCATCATAATCAGATAGACATAAAACAACATAATCACCCTAATCAACCTCTAAGGGTATAACCGTAATTTTACCTACCAAGGGCATTTTCGTAATTTACCCACCAAGGGTATATCGGTAATTTACCCACCAAGGGCATTTTCATAATTTACCCTTCAGTGGTATTTCAGTAATTTACCCACTAAGGGTATTTTCGTAATATACCCTTCAGGGGTATTTTGGTAATTTTGCACCTACAATGGCCTTTCCCAAAGGCCCAAATGTCACCCCGAGTGACTCAGCTACCATTTCCGGTCGTACCGGATGATTGGGCCTAAAACTCGATTCCGGCCCATTCGGGCCCACACGCTCGTGTGGCCCACCTAGCACAAATCTAGCCATGTATATAAGTTCCACCTAGTCTAGTTCACTATATACTACACCATCGCACAATTTACTCATAAGGGCCCACGGGCCCATTGGGCCCACTTCGGCCCATCGCGGCCCAAGCAGCCCCAACCCACAAGAATACTACTTATGGCCTCAACTATCGCGTCGAAGCCCCACACGTGCGCTCGCACGCTCGTGTGGCTACTATTGCCGTGGACCGAAGACTTCGGCATTTGCCGCCTCACAAGACAAGTAGAGAGTTACACACCGATAGGACTCGGTGTTAATCCGCGCCCGACCACTCCGTGCCCAAACGCCTTCCAAGGTGTGTCAACCCCTCCTCCCGAATACTCTTTATATAGCTAGCTCTTCACCTTCCTTCTTTGTATCTTTCCGATGTGGGATCCCTTCGTCGAGTGAGAGTTTAAATTCAATCAAACTCTTGCCGTCCAATCATAAAAATAAATACCCCTTTGCTTCTCATGAGATTTGAACCTGTGCTCCTTGCAACATAATCCACGCCGCTAGCCACTTGGCCACAAGCTCCTCTTGTGTCTTAAACCATGCGCAACTAAATATAAATCTATAGCCAAATTCGAGGTCCAAGTAAAAGAAAACCAAAATGCAAAAGCCAAGACTTGAACCTTGGACCTCCTTCCTTCCTTGTGGCGTCACCCCTTGTATCTTATGTGGAGTCACTTTGCCACTACACCATACTCTCCACTTGTGCCATTTTTCCCACATTTTATTCTTAAGGCCTACCCGCCAACTTCCAGGTTTTTTTTTTTTTCACCTAAAACCAAAATTTCCCCAAAGCTAATATTTGATCCCGGGACTTCATGAAGCCCTCTAACCTTCCAAAATAACTTACCTAATAAGTCTAACTTGCATTAATGCCGTTCTCAAAAATTTTAAACCAAGGCCCATTGGGCCCAATCCTACTAGGCCCAATTTCGGGATGTTACACGGCCTGGACTCCAAGCCACACGGTCGTGCCACCATTCCTACTAGAACACGGCCTTGACCGCGACTTACACGGCCGTGCCTCATTCAACAGTGTCGAACACGACCTGACCACGATTTACACGGGCGTGTGTCGTGGCCGTGCCTCTGCCGTGGAGAAGAGGAATTCCATTCGGGAAAGGATACTTAGGGAGAAAGAAACATGTTTCAAAAGCCTATAAATACACCCTAGGTACCAGCTGAAAAGGGGGGAAAGCTAGGCTAAAAAGCCAAGCCGAAAAGGTCAGATTGGTGGGAATCACTCGAAGATAGCCAGTTGATCCATCTCAAGAAGCCGGAATTCTACTCAAGACGGAGGATCTCCTCTTCAATTCCTTCAGGGGGTTTTAGGGATTTCTTATGTTTTGTGTTATCTTTTCTCTTGAGATGTTTTCCTTTATTGTTATGAACTAAACCTTCGGATATCCGAAGAGTATGAAACCTATGATGAATCTTGTTATTTGATTTTTGAATTATATGATAATAACTTAGTTTGTTCTTAATTGTGTGAACTTAATCCAAATCTAATGTGCTTAGGTGGAGGAGGAATAGACCCTGCCTAAGAGTAAATCCAACATAATTAAGCGGAGTTGATCGCACGCCTAGAGATAGGGTGACGAGATTTTGCCGGATTAGGGTGAAACCTAATATGGGAGCCCACAGATCGATTTACTGCTATTCTAGGGGGTTATTATAAGCGAACGAGAGTTTCACTAATTAACCTAGGGTTAGACGTTATTCGCCTCGAGAGAGGGTTTAATATACGTTAGGGAGTCTCACGGATCAAACTAAGTAAATAAATCATATGGTTCAAGGTTAGATAACAAGTGAAGTCTAGGTGGATTTTTCCTAAGGGTGTCGCTTGAGTCAACTAAGTTTTTCCAAAAGTTATTTCCCGAATTCATTCTTTTTGTCTTTGCGTCTTAGCTTAGTAAGTAGATTAATTTTAGTTTAACAACTATCACTTTATATTAAGGCTAAATAATAAAAATACGGTGAGTATTAGTACTTTTAGTTCCTTTGGGTTCGATAATCTGGTCTTGCCTAAGCTATACTACTGTTCGATAGGTGCAATTGCCTCAATCGTTGTCAAAGTTAGTTTCCAGGTTCGATCATTCTTTTATAAATTTTAAAACTCTGATTTACAGCGATCAGTGTTGAAATGTCAAGGTAAGTTAAGTAAAATTCATTATGTTTACTCTGTTGCTTTCCCTTTTTTTGCTTGTAGATTACCAACTTACGGAACTTATCTATCGGATCGTCAAGAAGCTCACACTATCTCGTTATTGATTTGGTAGTCTTTTAATCATTTTGAAGCTCGATTTTGTGGCATGTATATATGTGTTATACTTTTGTTAACTTAGAAGTTGATCTAGTTGAACCTTTTCAAATGCTTGATTTCTGGTAATGATAAAGCCTTGCTGGTACAATATGTTTTTAATAACATGTTGTGGCATTTAGAATGGCATTAAAATGGTATGTTTGAGTATGAAATGGTATAATGAATATAATGGCAATGAATGGCAAAATGCATGATTGAATAGGTTGAGTTTAAATTAGTTAATTTGATATGTTTTGATGTCAAATGTAAGTATATTGGATTGGTTGATTTGAAATGGTTAAATACAATGTTTTGGTATGTGTTTGAGATGATTCTATGAAAATAAAATTGTTATGTGTTTGAGATGATTCTATGAAAATAAAATTGTGCAATTATGCACCAAATTTAGATTTTGAAAGCTTAACATGAAATAGGTACCAAAAGGCCTAAGTTTTGCCAAAAATAGAGTCCTTGTCCTGATGACCATATCTCCTCGCCACAACGCCGGCTGACAGTATGTGATGTCGCGATGTCGAGTGGCTTGATGTCGTAATGTGCCAAACTATTTGGAAATGTCACAACGTGGAAATGATGATGTCTCGACGTTGACCCTGAAATTTAAAAACTTTACAATTTGGTCCTATTTCATGCTCAGGTAAGCAAAAGAGCTTTCATAAGCTCAATTAAAACTCGAAAAAGTTTGTGTATCATATTATGAATGTGTTTAAGTCATGAATGTATGTTTGAATGATATATTTATTGTATTTTGACAATAGTTGCTCCAGCAATGGATGTTTCATCCTATAGCTCAGACCAGGTGATCGGGTCGAACAAGGGGTGTTATATTTCCTACTTCTATAGATTGGTTATAGCCTTGTTTGAATTTGAGGGTTGAGGTTCTACACTAGGTAATGTTTGATTATCAGGATATATGGTTAGATATAGATTTTACAGAGTGCACGACTATATCATACGAGCAGACAGATAGCTTCAGGTTTAAAAGTGTTGGGTGGATGAGGTGGATTGCAGAGTCAGTGACTGAGTTGGGCACATAAAGTGGGGTAGATGGATGTGAGATTGGAGGAGATAGGTAGAGATCTTGCTCTTTGGAAAAGAAAGAGTTTTAATGAGTAAAAAATAAGTATCATTCAACACACTAATCAATTGAATCAACTCACAAATGACCCCAAAATGAGTCCAATGTAGAGGCAATTTGGTGATCATCTGGATAAAGAAAAATGATACTGACAACAAAGGTCTAAGTTGTATGGCTCATGCATGGTGACCGAAACTCCCATTTTTTCCATGCTCGAGCTAATAGAAAATAGATGCGAAACTGGATAAGGAGTCTCTTTGATGATAATGGTCTTGAGGTTAGTTCTGAGTTGGGCATTGAATCTATTATTACGTATTATTTCTATTAGTTCGAATTGATCTGATATCTCTAACATATCGATTCAGAATATTATCTTTATCAATATATATTTAACGGTTGACCATTTTTTTCAGGTAAAACATATAGTTAGATTTTTTTTCAATAAAACAAACTTCATTAACCGGTGAAAGAGACACGGATACCAATGAGAAAAGCCAAACTAACCCCTAGCCAACAAGTCAATCCTATACGCCCAACTCCTAGAGCCCTTCTACCACCATGCACATCAACCATAACAATATCACATGAACTAGAAGGAATAGTAGCAAGCGTAAACGAGTTTGCACAAAAAGCAGCCGCTCGAGCCAACTAATAAGCAACCTTATTAGCAACTCATCGGACCTAAGAAAAAGTAAGGCGCTGGAAAGTAGCTCGCAAAATGCAGTAGTCATCAACCACAAGACTAAATTCTTGTTTGACCGAAGGGCATGGAAAACCACCCTACAGTCAGTTTCCATAATGATATTATCCATACCCTGAGGCTAAAGCCATGAAAGAGCTTCTCGAATGGACACAATTTTAGCCAAACAAGCACAATATGAATTGTTCATATAACCTGAAAATGCTCGTACGAAGGCGCCATGCTCATCGCAAACAATGGCTGCAAACTTAGTCAATTGGTGGTCAGAGGGGACTACTGCATCCACGTTGCATTTGATAACATGGGTTGGAGGAGGAGACCATGCAGCAAGCCCACTTGGCCGAGAAGAAGGGTGTTGTTGCACTCGACGGTAAGCCAATCGAGAAGCATACTAGTCGTGGAGATATCGATTGGCAAATTCGTATATTTAGGTCACAACAAGTTGGAACAAAATTCTACAATCAACACCAAAGAAAATCCTTGACTTTAGGTGGGAAGGAAGCATTCCAAACATTCAGCCAAGGGCCCTCGATACTAAAATGGCATGTATTGTTCCGCATACCAAATGCAACCCGATAAGCGGATTTCATAGTATATGTCCCAGACTTCTCGTAATGCCAAAGCAACTTATCCGGATAGGGAAAAGTGCTCACTGGCAAGCGTAAGATGTGACAAGTGTAATATAACGGTTGTATTGTTAAAATATTAATCGTAAAAAAATTATAAAAATATGTAAAATTACTTAAGATTTTCACTAATATAAATTTTTTTTATGATTTTTGTGTGTTAGTTTGACATAATATTATAATACACCATAACGTCGCCAAGAAAAATAAAAAGTTAAACAGTAGAAATGTGAATTGCTGCTGTTTGATGCTCTGATGCCCATAGAAACTAGTTATTACGTCCAGGTTATGTGGACTGAAAATTGTTCTTATTCATGCATGGTTAGGTCCCCCACACATCATTTTATCTTTAGTAATTAATGAGCTGTGTTGAATTTTCCACTGTAAAACTAAGTTTTTGAATTTTTATTTAATTTGGGTCATAGTTTCATAGAAAGATAGCAGCCGCCATGCCTTCATGTGCCCATTTCCCCCATAATCCCACTCTTGCCTTTTTTTCCTCCTCTTGTTCAAACAGTGTATATCACACCCAATTTGAAACCCCCTTAATTTCTCTCCTTTTTAAGTTTTTTGCACATGTTACAACCAATCATTTATGTTATTCGGCGCCATACATAATAAATAAAATATTGTTTATAATAAGGATAAATTTCTCTTTTATCTTAATTTCAACCATACTTTAATTTATGGATATTAATTTATTAGTTCATATTTTGGACAATTATGAAAAACAACACTACCCACGTTGTGCGATAGCTATTACTTGCAAACAATTTTGTACATTGAAAGGCAGCTAGATTAATTTCATTATGATTTGGTGGAATCCAACGGATGGGGACTGATAACGGAGCAATTGCAAAAGAAGGAATTTATATATGTATGAGAATGTCGGTTTTACTATTTATGGTTATTTTACTCAACAATATTAATATATATAATTTTTTAAAAGGGCGTAAATATAAATATTTAAATTCTAAATTTATTAAATATCGCATCTTATGAATAGTTTAGATTTAAATTTTAAAATTGAATGTTGATTTTGAAATATTGAAATTTTAACTTGCATTTGAAGAATTCAAACAATGGGTTTTCCAAGTCAAAAACGAAGTGATAGAAGTGAAATTAAGAAAAGGAAGTGAGACGGCAATTCCCCATTCTCTATTTACTTACTTTTTCTTTTGAAAGGTGATGGCAAATCACCAAGAATTAGGTATAGTAGTAAGATAAGATATATAAAAGTTTAAAAATAATATTATTAGGAAAATATAATTATAAATCATAAATATATTAATTTTTATGAATGTTAAATAAATATTAAAAATATATTTTTTTAAAAAAAAAAAGGTAGGCCCTTTTTCAATTATCAACTCATCATTAAGAAAGACAATGAGAAAAATGGACCATTGGATTGGATTAATTTATAGGTTCCATTAAAGGTCAGCCCTTTCATCAAATCAAACAAGTAAATTAAATAGCAAATCATTAGAAATCATTCGGTACTTTTTTATATTTTTCTAATTTCCCCTTATTTTTAATTATTTTTCTTTTCCTATTAAAAGCATAAAAAATGAAAAACTAATAACCCTAATAAAACTAACCATAATTTACAAAAACTAAACTAAAAAGTAAGGGTAGGTAAAACTCGATTCGATTCGAAAAATCAAAAAAAAATTAATTTCGAGTTATTCGAATTATTCGATTCAAGTTCGAGTCAAGTTGAATTTTACATTTTAAATAACTCGAATAATTCGAATAACAGATTGATATAAATACCATTTTGGTCCCTGTCAACTTTGAAAATAAGCAATTTGGTCTCTCTCTCAACAAAAATTACAAAATAATTTTCAAAATTCAAAATATTTATAAAAATTTCAAAATTTATATTTTAAAAATTTTCTAAAATAATATTTTTGGGACCTAATTAATGATTCAAATTTATCATACTTAAGTATCTTATTTTTTATTATTATTTTGCTTTGAAAATTTTTCAAATATATATATATTTTTTATTTGACATGTTTAATTTTTTAAATTTAACTCGAACAATTTTACTCAATTCGACTTGACTCAAATTTCATTTCACTCGAATTGATTCAAAAAAGTTTTAAATTGAGTTAGGATGATAAAATAGGACTCGTGAACTCGATTAATTCGAAACTTTTTTTACTCAATTCGACCGAATGCTCAACCTACCAAAAAGCATAAAAGGGATTTTTTAAAATAAATAAATAAAATGAACATATATATATATATTAACAAAGCCGTGACTTGAGCAAGTATTTAGCTGATGGTTTGGCTCTTTCTTGGCTTTGGTAAATACGTAGTTGTATTCACACAATATTGGTAATAAATTAAATAAAGTGGATCGTTTTGTCAACAAAATAGAAAATTTTGGCAAAATTCGCAGTCACTTTGCGTGGTCCAAATTTAATTTAAATCATAGTGTTTATATTAATCAAATAATATTTACTAAACAGATAAGCCTAGCGTTAAAAATATAACTACAAATGTACCAAAAGGTCCCCCCTCAAATACAAAACGACAATCGTTTGGTCAAACGTTATTTAATCCCCCATCAAGTCAGATTTGCACTTTTTTTTTTCTTTGTTTCTTCTTCTTTTTCTTTAATTTCGCAGCCATTGTGACGGAAGTTTCAACAACCCTTTCTTCTAACAAAGAAGAACACACTACCCTAATTTACCCCATTTTTCTTTCACAATTAAGGTTTTAGCTTATTCATTATTAAAAATTTTAATATTTTTGTTCATACAAGATTTGATGATCACATTTTGAGAGTCATCGAAAGATATTTCAATGCTACAAGAAAGTAATGGAAATTTCATTTGCAAATTTAACAGAGTATCGAGTATAAAAGTGATGTCAGTGATTTTATAATAAAAAGAGTTCATATAATCTAATATGGGTCCCTTAGACATGTTTTGTGGATAAAGACGGATAGTTGAATCATAATGGAAATATATTTAGATGAGTTTTAAAGTGTTATTCAAACACTAAATACGTAGGAGACACGTGTTGATAATAAAAAATGCAATACAAGCAATTGTAGGAGAACTCTTCCTTTACATAACTTTGAAGTCTTTGGTAAGGCTTTTTAAGAATAATTACTAATTAAACTCAGCCTAATTATGTTGAAAAGAAATAATTATACATAAATACAACTTAAATTAGTTTTTGTGGACTTCAGTCTTCAATATTTTCCACCTCTTTTTCTATTAGAATTGGGAAGGGCAAAGATGAGATTTCAAGTGTCTGAGTTTTCCAATGATCTCATAAAGTTTCAAAAAAGTGGCTTTGAGAATAAAACAATATTGTCAACTAGTGGTACTACCTCATTTGCTTGCTAAACCTTCTCACTCCATTACTAAAATATTGCCTTAATTTTCTCTCTAGAATGTAACTCCAAATAATTACATTATTAAACCCCTGCTTTATAATCAGTCATATAGCATAATAATGCTTAAAGAATTTCTTAGATATATCAATTTAGGGTTTAAAATGTTTACTAATATATCAATTGAGGTCTTAAAGTCATAAATATTATTATTTTAATAATGGGTAGCCTACCTAAACAGTATGAAATTCATTTGTTAATTAGCATAAATATTTATTTTCTTGCACACCCAACCTCAATTAAGTTTTATCCTAATAAATGGAATATTGGAAAAAAATTGTAGACGTTAGTACAATCTTTGTGGTATATTTATGATAAAAATAGGAAATCGGAATATTCAATGTTATTTGATTGGATAACAATATCCCTTCATATCATTCAACTAAAGTAGCTATATCTAGATATATTTTTTTAAAGACAATGAATTTTTAATAAAACAATATTTGTCTTAATAATCATATTTTTAATATATTTTAAAGGTGTTGTTTCAAAAAAAAAAATCAGTGTTGGTTGCTTGCACCAAATTTTCCCGACAAATCATCCATCGGTGTAAAGTTGACTAAATTTTGGGTGGACTTACCTAAAACGCTAAAAATAATGTGAAATTTTATAATAATTAACTATAAATAACTTAAATTATAAATTTTCTAGATTTTGCTTTCCTAACATACGTGCATGGTTCACGTATTTTAGGGTTTTATAAAACATGCAATTACGTATGCCAGATTTGGACTAGCTGTGGTCCTTGTGGATCGTAATCTGTATACACTCAACATATATTATGAAATAATTGAGTGTTAAATCATGTGACATAAACAAAATAAGAGGTCATGTGTGGCCTTGAGAAAAATGATTGCAAACTTTCTATAGAAAAAGTATATGTATGAAGTGGAAAGATTTGGCAGTTGATTATTTTTTTTTCTTGATTTAATTAGATATCCGACTATCAAACCCAACTCAACAATCAAATTCAGAAATTTTTTTTAATTATAAAATAGAAGCATAGTTTAGAATGAAGACACATGGCTAAGCAGCTGCAAGATTTCATCAAGTTTTTCGTGAGCATTGCGTGGTTATGGCATCAGATTTTTTGTGGGGATTTGCAAATGAAAGCCAGCTTTAAAATTAATTATCTAGAAATTAATCACATAATTTTTGCATATTTATTGAAACCTATATATAATTGTTGCTGCAGATGAAGTCTAGCTACAAGTGTGAAGACTTTGATAACCAAATTAAATGTAACTGCATGTGAATTTACCTAATTTTTGCTGCAAAATTTGGAAACATTACATTGAGTTTTGGGTTTATCCAAAATGTATATTATTGAAGCTAGCTTCATTTTGTTTTGGCAAAGAAAAATAAAAACTTTTTTGTACAATGTATAATTAAAAGTACAATTATTATTTTTAAATCAGCAAAAATAAAGCATCAAATTTTATCATTAACCAATGTATATCTAAAATTTTGAACTTTTAAAATCAAGTATAACAATTTTAAGTTAACATGAATTGAATTATAAATATTTTATGTAAGTCTCTTACATGGCGGTTTTGTATTTGCCCCTTCCTATTTTTGTTGGGTCACATGTAGACCTGTTCATGGGTTGGGTTATTTGTTCAGGCTCAAATGTTAGCTCGAAATTTGAGAGGGTTTTGGTAAAAATATTAGACTCGAAAAATGGGTTTGGGCAAAAAATTAAGCCCGTTTAAAACATGGGCCGAGCTTATGCTTGGATATTCAAGGCCTGAGTTTGGCCCGTCCTGACCTGTTTTTAAGTTTATAATACTTTATATTATGTTACTTTTATATATTATATAATTTAGAACACATAAAAGAATAAACTTATACTAAATATATAATACTACTCTAATGTAAACATTAAAATAATGTTAAGATGACTATATAAAAATTTTCAATAAATAAAATATGTATAAAATTATTAAATATTAATATATTATAATATAAATATTTTTAAAAAAATTAAAAATAATTTGGGTGGGCCTAAAATGGGCTTGGGGCTAGTCTTTTACAAATATGGGTGGGTTTTGGTAGAATTTTAAGCCCATATTTTGGGTCGGGCCGGGCTTGGGGAAGTATAAAGTATGTTAATATCATGCTTAGACTCGACCCGGCCCATGAGCACCTCTAGTCACATGGAAATTGACTTTCTTGACACAAATTATTTCTTATTGTTTAAAATTAGTTTATTTACTTTTATTTATTTAAAATTAGCCTCTTTATTTTTTGAATTGTTCATTTTCAATTGTTTGGGTGACTTTCTCAATTAATTCAATCTAAAAATTAGGCATAATCACAAATTTAGGAACAATCTCAGAGTGTTTCATCATCACACATTAATAGAATTCAAGTTTAAGGACCAAATTAGATAAATTTTTTGAATACGTTTCCACAATATTATTTTATTTTTTTACAATGATAATTGATAAATAAAAATAAATACCACAAGCTTTTCTAAAAACATTACTGGTCCATATAGTTCAATTTCAAGAAGGGATTAAGAATTTATCAAATATAATTGTATTTATTATACATGCAAAATTTTGAATTAATCTAATATATTTATCATATTGATCTAAAAAATTGTATATTTTAATATTTATTAAATGGTTGAAAGCTTTTTACATGAAATAAATATTTAAAAAAAATTAATTTATGTCACATTTGACATACATAATTTAGTATGGATATATGAAATGTGACAGTTGAATCGTTAAAATATTAATCGTATAAAAATATATGAAATGGTGTAAAACTAATTTAATTTTACATAGTACTGTAAGTGGAATCCTCCCCTATTATTATTATTATTATTATTATTATTATAAGTGAAACTAAAAAGGAATCTCAAAACTTAAAATAAAAAAATATAATTATAACAATATTTATATATTTCAATATTTTAAAAATATTTTATCTAAAAATTCTACCTATTTTATTTTTAACCATCCATGTTTGACCACCCTATATTTTTTCTCCTTCCAATTTTCACCCAATGAATGTGTTATTTGTATTTATTATTAAAATCCCATTGACTAAAAATCTAGGGGTTGATGGTTACATTTAACCTCCTTATTAAATATGTATGTCTGTAAGTTGACATGCTAAGACTCTCAATTAAATTAAGTAAATTAATAAAAATTCCAAATTCAACTTTAATACCCAATTATTGTTATTTATTGTTTAAAAGGTGGGTTTAGTTTAATTACCCCCCAACAAACTTCCAATGCTTCCTATATACGTTTTCTCTTCAAATTTGCAATTGCTTGCATTTTTTTTCTACGGTTATGATAATACAAATTTTACTATGATTAAACTGATTAATCTTTCGAGTTTTGTAGGTCCATTAAAGAGATAAACATTGGCTACAAATTTTAAAACTGCTCCATACTTAAAAAATTTATTGTTGAATACTTTCTAAACTACCCTTATACTCTTTTAAATTATATAATATGTTTATTTTACTGGTTAATTTTATAATAATTTTATTGAATATTGAATTTTTTTTAGTATTATTATATTCTATAATTTGATTTTAAGTTTTGTTATTTGTATTTTTTATTAAGCACTATTGATAATTTTTATACTAATTAATATTTTTATAAATTTAAAATTGTATAATTACAAATTATAGACATAATGAATTAGGATGTAATTAAATTATAATTACAAGAATGTGTAATTACTATTCTAATAATTACACTTTTATTAAATTAGCCTGTGATATCAAAATATACCCTGAAGAATTTGTCGTAACCATTTTTTTTAAAACGGGAATCGACTTGGTTTTGAAAACAAAAATAAAACGAATGGGAGTCACTACCGATCTTTATTTGGTGTGATCGGATCACCTTTGTTTTAATAAAACGTTTTGGTTTACTAAAACAGTGTTTTTGGTCTACGGAATTTGAGAAAACGGGTTCGGGAGTCGGTTACGTGCGAGGAAGGGTTAGCACCCTCGTCACGCCCAAAATTGGTACCAAATTGATTAATCAATGTCTCAATGTCGAAAGTTAAAAATTTTAAAAAGAATTTAAAAATTCGATCTCTTTTAAAAATATTTGAATTTTCTCGAATTGAATATTAAGATTCTCTTGCTCCAAAGGAACAAAATATCACATCCAGTACGTTAGGACACGGTAATTTAATTCCTCGAATCCAAGATCATCTCATAATTCCCGAGACTCATGCATTAAAAATATCAAAAGGATATTCGATTGTTTGGCCAAGCGAAAAACTGAAACCCAGCACGTAGGGCACGATCTCTCGGGTTTCCAAACATAGAATAATGCCTTATTTTGAAAACTTTTGTTTTTGGGTGAAATTTATAAAAATTTTAAAAAATGATACACGTTCGGTAGATTATGTTTTAAAGAAACATTATTTAAAGTGTGAATAGGGGTTATGCTCGACGAATAATGGTAATGTAACACAAATAATGATAACATAATACACACAATACATAACATTGGAATCATTAATCTAAAATATTAACATGCATGAATAATAATAATAACAATAATGGAACAATAATATGAACAATAATAATGATGATGATAATATCAATGATATAGAAAGACGAACAAACAAATCATAATACATGCAAGAATGATAATCACATAGCTTACACGATTTAAGTATTAATATTAATGGTCAAAGGGCAATGAATTAAACAATTTTAAAAGATATAACACATAAAACAATTTAAAATAATTAACAAAACAATTTTAAGTCAAGAATACGTAATAAAAAGTAAGTAATATGTGAAATAATTTTAAAATGGTGTCAAAAAATTAAAATAAACAATATATATATAGTTTAATAAAAATAATATACAAAAACCATAAAATAAATAACAATAATAATAAAATTTTGAATAAAAATAAAATAAAAAGCTTTTTAATACAGGTTGAAAACTAGATTAAAACCAGCATAAAATACTGAGGACCAAAATCGTATATATCAAAAAAAGGGACGGACAAGGACCAGATTGAAACACGATGGAAATAATAGGGTGAGATTTAAAAAAATAAAAAAGGGATGCGAATGGGGATTTGATTAACAAGCACCGAAAAAAGGGGGACCAGGCGCGCAATTATCCCTTTAAAGGGATATGCTTGAGATCCCCTTTGAGAAAATGGTGCCGTTTAAATGCATGTATAAAAGCCCTCTTTTATATTTTTTTTTCATTCGGTTCCTCTTCTCTAAAATAAACAGAGAGCTCCCCCCCTCCCTCATTGGTTCTTCTGCTTCTGCTAAGAAACCATGCGTCGCACAGCCATTAAATCCGGCGACCGACGAGGAGCGTAGATGGGCTTTTGGATTCCGGTGAGTTTCTTCCTTTTGTTTTTTGTTATTGTTTGTAAAAAAATTTTAAAATAATAAAATCAAAACTAAAAACAAACGAGAGTAGCAGTAAATAATAATAAAGCAAAACAAAATCAACCTTCGATTTTCTGATTTCTTTTTGGTTTTTTAGTGTTCGTCCAAAAAGAAAGAGAAAAAAATACAATGTTTGTTTCGTTTTTATAACCAGATTTTTGCAGATCCCCTTTTTTTTTTACGCTTTGTTTCTCTGTTGCTTTTTATTTTTTTCATTTTGTTCTCTTTGCTATTTGCGTGTAGCCTTTGCCATTTTTGTCGTTTTCTTTTGTTTGGTGTTGTTGTGTGTTGGCTTCGTGTGCAGTGCGTCGAGGTGTGTGGGCGGCAGGGCGCGCTGCGTGGGCGATGGCGAGGCGGATGGAAGGTCGGTGGCGCAGAGGCTAGGGTTTTCTTTTTCTTTTGCAAATTGGTTTAAGTTTTGGGCCATTTTGGGCTTGTTTTAGTTGGGGTTTAAATTTTTTTATTTGGTTTTGTTTGGGCCCCAGCGCAGATTTGGGCTGTCATACCGCCCCTCTTTGCTCGTTGTCGTGTATAACGAAAATGGAGCAAAGACTTTAGAAGGACCAAATTTGCCCGGTCTTGCTTTGAGTCTTGGCGCTTCTTTTTCTTCTTCAGTAGCCTCGCTTTGACCCACTTTGCAACTTCGGGGAGTATAGGAATTGGTGCTTTAATTTGCCCCATCAGTAACTTTAAAGAGATAAAATTTGATGTCTTCAATCTGCTTCCTACAACTTCAAGAATGCGGATCTGCTATTTTTAATCCGCTCCACTTTGCAAACTCGGGGAGACAAGATCTCGATGTTTTTATCTACTCTCGCAACTTCGAATGCGCTAGAATGCGGACTCAGAATGCCGACCTCTATCTTCGACTCCTGCGCACTTCGTGAATGCGGACCTACTATCTTGATCGACCGCTCTCGCGCTTCGGGAATGCCAGACCTGCTATCTTCGATTTGCTCCTCGCGCTTCGGAATGCGGACTTTCTATCTTCGATCTGCTCCGCACTTCCGGGAATGCGGACTTGCTATCTTCGATCTGCTCCGCGCACTTCGGGAATGCGGACTTTCTATCTTCGATCTACTCCTCGCACTTTAATGCGACTTGCTATCTTTGATCTACTCCACGCACTTTAGGAATGCCAGACCTGCTATCTTCGATCTGCTCCACTATCATCTCTAGGGAACAAAATCAACTTTTCAATTTGCTTCCTTACTATCTTCAGGAAGACTTCAATCTTCAGTTTGCTCCACTATCATCTCTAGAGAACAAAATCTGAACTTTTCAATTTTCTTCCTTACTATCTTCAGAAGACTTCAATCTTGATCTTCTCCACTATCATCTCTAGGGAACAAAATCGAACTTTTCAATTTGCTTCCTTACTATCTTCGAAGACTTCAATCTTGATGCTGCTCCACTATCATCTCTAGAGAACAAAATCTGAACTTTTCAATTTGCTTCCTTTTATCTTCAGGAAGACTTCAATCTTCAGTCTGCTCCACTACCATCTCTAGGGAACAAAATCTGAACTTTTCAATTTGCTTTCTTACTATCTTCAGGAAGACTTCAATCTTCAGTCTGCTCCACTATCATCTCTAGGGAACAAAATCTGAACTTTTTAATTTGCTTCCTTACTATCTTTAGGAAGACTTCAATCTTCACTCTACTCCATTATCATCTCTAGGGAACAAAATCTGAACTTTTCAATTTGCTTCCTTACTATCTTCAGAAAGACTTCAATCTTCATTCGCTCCACTATCATCTCTAGGGAACAAAATCTGAACTTTTCAATTTGCTTCCTTACTATCTTCAGGAAGACTTCAATCTTCAGTCTACTCCACTATCATCTCTAGGGAATAAAATCTGAACTTTTTGGTTTGCTACACCTTCCTCTGAGGGACATATCCTGTAGACTCGAATGTGTTATGGATGACATTTACATGAATGCAGAATGCCATGAGAATGTATAATGATTAGGATGCAATGATCGGGATGAATCTAATGCTCCTAACTGAATGGTATTAAGGATGACATTTGAATGCAGAATGTCATGAGAATGATTTCCCCCTTTTTTTTTGAACAATGATTAGGATACAATGATCGAAATTAATCAAATACTCCTAATTGGAAATGTATGAATGAGAATGATCCCCTTTTTTACTGCTTGGGTTGTCACTGCTCATAGTTCATCAATGTTCTATCACTGATGCGTTACCATGCTTTCTCATTCAGCTCGGTATCTTTGACAGAAAACCCAAAGAAACGATCATATTCTGCTCAGCAAGCTTGCCCCTCTGTAATTTTAGAGCCCCTTCCACTGTACCTTCTGGGACATAAAGTTTGTACCTCCCACTGCAACTTCAGGAGAATAACGTTTGTTTTCTATCCATCTGCTGCAACTCCGAGTTACAGGATCAATTTAATCTGTTACACCATTTGCTGGTTGTAATGACCAGATGTATATGCTTGATATTTGCATGAATGCAAAGTATCATTTTTCTTTTCCGGAGAATGATCCTTGTACACACAGGTTGACATTGCTCGTTATTTGTCGAGGTTGTATCACCGATTTAAATGTCTTATCTTTTGTTCAACCAACAAAAAGTCCAAAGAGATAATCATCTTTCTCCAATATTTCTAAACCTTAAGCTGAGTGAGTTTTGAACAATAGTCCTGTTTCAGGTCCGTGTATTATTCAGAAGCTTCCAAAGTAATATGCGGAACTCATTTTATGAAAGTATTATTAGTCCACCAATCGTTATTTCAATGCAAAATGCCTGAAAAATGTCGTAACAATGGATAAGAAGGAATTTGATTGGGAGCATAGCTCGAAACAAACAAGTTAATCAAAGCTAGCAAATGCGATCAAGGAGGAAATTTATTGGTAGTGTTTTGAAAAGAATAAGATAATCACAAGTAACAAATTTAAAATGGGTAAAATGGAAAATAGGTGCCCCAGATATCGCAACCTGAGCTTCTCTGTTCAAACTTCTTGAGGACCATTTTAAGCTCAATACGTGTTTAGGGGATCTGGAGTACTTTGTCGATGCCCCAAGATGTAACATCTCTCTTTCTTGTTAATTCAAGCGTAGCAAGACTCTTTGCATGCCCCACTTTGATCCAAATTTGAGCAGCAAATTTTTTTAGGTTTTCAACTCAAATCCCATTTGGTCTCAAGGCGCCCTTTGCGGGTTTTCGCCTTGGCCTCTCCTTTTTCTTTTTTCCTTTTCTTTTCTTTTCTTTTTATCTTCTTCTCTTTTCTTTTTTTTTTCTTTTTCCTTTTTTACTGAAATATTTCCTGATTTGAACTCAGAGGATTAGGCAAGTCCTTGTTATCCCTCTCGGTCAAATAATTAACGCTTTTCCAAAGAAGGTCTTCTTTATCACATAAGGTCCTTCCCAGTTTGGCATCCACTTTTCTCAGAAGTCCTTCTGTATGGGAACGATCCTTTTCAAAACTAGGTCTCTTTTCTGAAATTCTCTAGGGCGAACCTTTTCGTCATAATCTTGGATAGCTTTCCACCTCTTTTCTTCAATCAAGTTTACTTGATCATATCGAAATTAGATCCAACTTCATCTCTGACAAGACTTGAAGAGAAGGAACCTCAGCTTCGATGAAAAAGGCGTTACCCCGACGAAGGTCCTGACCGATGTTTAATAAGCATAAAGGGTAAACGTAACTTCTATATGCCAATCTTTACAAGTCTAGGTCATCTTCCTAATGATCCTTGTTTTGTTGCTCTCCTTTTTTTTTTGGTTGCCTTTGCTGGACGGTGATGTGGCACCTGATCCGCAAACTTTCGACATTGTGCGGTTGAATGTGATTCTTTGACTTTTTTTTTGTCGGTATTCTTTTTTCTTTTTATCTTTTTTTTGTTCTGATGACTATCGACTTTGTAACATTAGCCTACGAAACTATTTCCACCCTCTTAGCGAAATAATTAATGCCTGCTAGAAGCTTCACGATGAGATCGTCCCAATAAACTCCATGCCCCACATAGATGAGGTCTACGAGAAGAAACGAAGGAGGTACATGAATCTTGTCTTCATAAATTTGGCATTCACGGCATAACGATGCAATCCTCCTATGATGGACAAGCAAAATCAATCTCATGATTAGCTTGGCTATCGTGAATATGATCCTCGTCTTCTAAAATTCCCTTAGCCTTAACAACATACCCACGTCTCAGTAGTTCGGGCATTTCTTGATATGATCGCTTGAAAACATCTTTGAAACGATGTCTTGCCTTGTTGGTGAGCTACGCTCTCTTTCCTAGGCTCGTAATGTGCACTGACCCTTCATAAGGTAGGATCTATTCTTCATCTTGCCCTACCATTCTTAACGAATCAGGTAGATAAGCCATAATCTTTGTCATCTTCAAAGTCCTGAGATCCCTCTAGACACATATCTTGCTCAAAAGTAGACTCTGAGTCAGTAGCAGCATGGCTCATGTTGTTGATATCTAGGGACCTGTTGTAGGTACAAAAGAATATTCAAAGGACAAATGAATCTAAGGATAATTATTGATGTGATATGAACATGAATGAAATAAATGAATAAATGAATATTTGCTCAAAGTGAGACACAAAAATGCATTTTCATTGAAAATATAGATATTGAACATAAGCCTATTTCACAAAAAGATTCTTATTGCTCCTAGGCTTAGAGCAATAAGCGTGTTTTTGACATTACTCCGAATCAGTTATAAAAATACAGGGATCTCTTCCACAGTCTCATTGTTTAAAACACGCCCAAGTATGTAAGGGCTCGAAAACTTTGATTCCTCAGTTCACTCTTCAGGTACATCGTTAGTGTTCTGATTTCCCGATTTCTAGGCCTCTGATGACTTCTTCAAGGAAACGCACTCTCCTGCCCCATCCCAGTTTCAATTATCACATTTTACTACTTCGTCAGAATGATCAGGTTCAGGAAAATCATCGAACTTCATAATTCCCATTTTAATGAACCTTTCAACCAACTTCTTAAATGCAACACGAAGTTATCGATTGAATGACTCGTTATTCCCGCATGGTACTCACATTGAGCGTTCGAATCATACCATTTGGGGTACGGGGGTTGCATTGGTTTCAGGTAATGAGGAGCTACAGCATGCATATCAAATAAGCTCTGGTATAACTCCTTATACGTCATTGGAATAGGTGTGAACTGGGGTTTCTCTGAGTTCGGTCTTGAATTGGGTTCTTGCCTTGGGGAGACCTGATGGCTGATAGTTACCTTCCTTGGCTGGCTCGCTGTAATCGGCTCTGAATGGCCCTTGTTATACCTTCTCGTACTATTCGCTTTATTTTTTTTTTTTCTTCGGGGTTTTTAAAGTCCACTCTCCCTTTTCCTTTGTTTTGGCTAAGCCATGTACCACAAGATTGACTCGATCATCCCTCGAATTAAAAGCTGAACCCATTGGGAAGTTCAATAGGGTCGAAGTATCAGTCTGACATTTGGGTCCAATAATGACGGGTACCCCATGCGAATGCGCGTCTGGTTGAGTCGGGATATTTATCAAGGAATAAACAATTTCTTCATCATCATCCACATATTGACCACTGGGCCACTCCTTTTTCAAATCCTCCGGCTAGTAACCGGGTTAACTGGCCCATCATATTCTTTTGGAAATCTAGCATTTGTTCCTGCATTTCTTGTTGAATTTTGGTCAATTGCTCTTGCATCAGCATTTGCATTTGCTCTATTCTTTCCAACCTTCGGTCCATGGCTTTCTAGGTTAACTGAAATGATTTCACCTAATTAGGGTCTTTCTACAAATTTAATGCATGTAATATGATGTAATGCAAATGGATGAAATGCAATGCAAATGCATAGAATGAATGCAAAAAGAAAGAGAGACGTCGACTATGAATTCAATTCCATTAGAAGAACTTTTCTAGAAAATAAATTTCTTTACATAAAACGGATTGCATATACGGCTTTATCCTCATAGTCCAGGTGAAAACACCAATCCTTTTCTTCGTATCCAGATGTTATGGTCGTGTCTCGTGAATTTTCTCAATAGATGCCTCCTCTAGCTCCTTATTGCTTGGTCCAGGCCGTACCTCTTCACTCACTTATCCTCCGCGATGTTCATAAGCTTCTTTAAGAAAACTGAGATATGATGACTCTTGAATAATTCTTGTCGGCTTGGATCCTCGAGCAAAGTCTTGTATTCTTCTGCGGACTGTCAGCCCTCTCTCGTTGTTTACCTGGACTATGTTCGAACGACCGTATTATAATCCACTTTATCAAGTAACCCATTTCCTTATGAAAAACTCTTCTACCTAGCAATCGAATATGAATCAACACCTCCTTTCTAAGATGATGCGGTGCGATACAATGCAATGCAATCATAAACAAAACAACATGTTAGCACAGGAGAAATAAACAAAATAGAGTACCTATCCGGGTGACCACTAAGGGTTTGGAATGGTTCTACCTAAGGTGGGCTCTTAAGGCTCATTATATGGGGTTCGGTTCTAAAGAAGGGTACATGAACCAGCAGATTCCTCAATCCTCACCCATTATAGGCTCATACGGACCGAGTTCGGTTCAAGGGAATACATTTCCCTATGGCTGCACGGAGATGAAAATCTCACGAAAACATAGGTACGGATGTATCCCGAAAGCAATCCACTATCCTGCACGGAGGTGAAAACCTCACGAAGGAGTAGCTTCTCACTCTCACTTAAAAAGGTGTGACTCGACGGTCATGCAATATGATGCAAAAGTATTCTACAAGACTCGAACCATAGCAACCAAATGAGGTGACGCAAGTGAATGTAATAAAAGGATCGTAATTTTTTAAATCAAATTTTCAATTTTCGACAACAAGACAGAAAACAATCAATTTTACGGCTCGACTCTCTCATTTCCCCAGTGGAGTCGCCAAGCTGTCGTAACCATTTTTTTGAAAACGGGAATCGACTTGGTTTTGAAAATGAAAATAAAACAAATGGGAGTCGCCACCAATCTTTATTTGGTGTGATCGGATCACCTTTGTTTTAATAAAACGTTTTGGTTTACTAACACAGTGTTTTTGGTCTACGAAATTTGAGAAAACGGGTTCGGGAGTCGGTTACGTGCGAGGAAGGGTTAGCACCCTCGTCACGCCCAAAATTGGTACCAAATTGATTAATCAATGTCTCAATGTCGAAAGTTGAAAATTTTAAAAAGAATTTAAAAATTCGATCTCTTTTAAAAATATTTAAATTTTCTCGAATTGAATATTAAGATTCTCTTGCTCCGAAGGAACAAAATATCACATCCAGTACGTTAGGACACGGTAATTTAATTCCTCGAATCCAAGATCATCTCATAATTCCCGAGACTAATGCATTAAAAATATCAAAAGGATATTCGATTGTTTGGCCAAGCGAAAAACCGAAACCCAGCACGTAGGGCACGATCTCTCGGGTTTCCAAACATAAAATAATGCCTTATTTTGAAAACTTTTGTTTTTGGGTGAAATTTATAAAAATTTTAAAAAATGATACACGTTCGGTAGATTATGTTTTAAAGAAACATTATTTAAAGTGTGAATAGGGGTTATGCTCGACGAATAATGGTAATGTGACACAAATAATGATAACATAATACACACAATACATAACATTGGAATCATTAATCTAAAATATTAACATGCATGAATAATAATAATAACAATAATGGAACAATAATATGAACAATAATAATGATGATGATAATATCAATGATATAGAAAGACGAACAAACAAATCATAATACATGCAAGAATGATAATCACATAGCTTACACGATTTAAGTATTAATATTAATGGTCAAAGGGCAATGAATTAAACAATTTTAAAAGAAATAACACATAAAACAATTTAAAATAATTAACAAAACAATTTTAAGTCAAGAATACGTAATAAAAAGTAAGTAATATGTGAAATAATTTTAAAATGGTGTCAAAAAAATTAAAATAAACAATATATATATAGTTTAATAAAAATAATATACAAAAACCATAAAATAAATAACAATAATAATAAAATTTTGAATAAAAATAAAATAAAAAGCTTTTTAATACAGGTTGAAAACTAGATTAAAACCAGCATAAAATACTGAGGACCAAAATCGTAAATATAAAAAAAGGGACGGACAAGGACCAGATTGAAACACGATGGAAATAATAGGGTGAGATTTAAAAAAAAAAAAGGGATGCGAATGGGGATTTGATTAACAAGCACCGAAAAAAGGGGGGACCAGGCGCGCAATTATCCCTTTTAAGGGATATGCGCAGATCCCCCTTTGAGAAAACGGTGTCGTTTCGTCTGTTATAAAAAGCCCTCTTTTATATTTTTTTTTCATTCAGTTCCTCTTCTCTAAAATAAACAGAGAGCTCCCCCCTCCCTCATTGTTTCTTCTGCTTCTGCTAAGAAACCATGCGCCGCACAGCCATTAAATCCGGCGGCCGACGAGGAGCGTAGATGGGCTTTTGGATTCCGGTGAGTTTCTTCCTTTCGTTTTTTGTTATTGTTTGTAAAAAGTTTTTAAAATAATAAAATCAAAACTAAAAACAAACGAGAGTAGCAATAAATAATAATAAAGCAAAACAAAATCAACCTTCGATTTTTTTATTTCTTTTTTTTTTTAGTGTTCGTCCAAAAAGGAAGAGAGAAAAAATACAATGTTTGTTTCGGTTTTTATAACCGATTTTCGCAGATCCCCTTTTGTTTTTTCTGCTTTGTTTCTCTGTTGCTTTTTTTTTTTTTCATTTTGTTCTCTTTGCTATTTGCGTGTAGCCTCTGCCATTTTTGTCGTTTTTCTCTTTGTTTGGTGTTGTTGCGTGTTGGCTTCTGTGTGCAGGTGCGTCAGAGGCGTGTGGGCAGAGGGGCGGTGCGCGTGGCTGATGGCAGAGGCAGATGGAAGGTCGGTGGCACAGAGGCTAGGGTTTTCTTTTTGCTGCAAATTGGTTTAAGTTTTGGGCCATTTTGGGCTTGTTTTAATTGGGGTTTAAATTTTTTATTTGGTTTTGTTTGGGCCCCGGAAAATTTGGGCCTGTACAGAATTTATATAATAATTGTTGACGCGGCCAAAGGAGAAGCAATGGGCGAAAGGAGAGAATATGGTTAGAGAGGATGAAAGTTCACATTTCTTGTGCAAAGAGCCTCTCCTCTGGTGATTGAGAGTTATCTATAAGTATCTCTAGACTAGAAGTATTCATGGGTTGGGTCGGTTCATATCTAGGAATGATAGTAGTATGCTTTATATTTGTCTAAGCTTAGCTCGACCCAAAATATGGACATAAAACTTTATCCAAGCTTATGAATATTTATAAATGGCTAGCCAAAGTCTGTTTTAGGCCTATCCATATTATTTTTAAAAAAAATTATAAAATATATTTATATTATTTTTAATTTTTAATTTAATAATTTTATATATAGTCATTTTAACATTTTTTAATGTTTGCATTATATTAGTATTATATACTATAAACTTAATTTTATGAGTTATAAATTACATAATATATAACATAATATATACATTAAAAACTTTAAAAAACAAGTCGAACCCATATTTTGAATAGGCCTTTTTTTTTTTCCAAGCCCATTTTTCGAACTTAAGATTTTTGTCCAAACCCACCCAAAATTTGGGCAGGCCTTCAAGCTTGGACAAATAGCAGGACCCATGAACAAATTTACTCTAAACATATGTCCTCTTTTTGGATGTTCATGGGATGAGTCATGGGCTCCTGCAAACACATATATTGACATGCATTTCTTAAGTCACATGTCACCTCGTCAAGATCTTTCAATCTGCATGATGGTGGATCAGTCAGCCTTACATGTGGCGTGTAAAGTTAGACAAGGTTTTTACTTGTAATCTAATAGTGAGTCTTTCAATGAGACAAGGCGAGGCGAAGTTTGGTGAATTTTAATGAGATGTATAACAACAACAACAACAAAATATTGAATGCAGTATTAAGATAGATTACAATTGCAGGGAAAGAACTCAAATTTGAATCCTAAAAATGACATTGTTACGAAGATCAGTCATGAGTCTCGAAAAAATCAATTTTCATAAATAAAATAGAAGATATCAATTACTTGTTTTTAATTGATTATAATTTGTTTTCAAAGAAAAAGAATATTATATTTTATATAGAAACAATGTCAATATCAAACTGTTAAACCTAGCTATTTCCTTTAAGACTAAGCAAGCTTAAAGCTTGTCTTTAACTGAGACTTTAGTGTATGATTATAATAATTTACCAAAACAAGCGTACTGAATGGCAACTACAATTAACTCAATTTTTTTTAAAACAATAATAATCCTACCTTTATGTTTCTAACTTTTGGCACATACAGAAAATATTAATTATTGGTTAGAAAAAAGGAGTTTATTCCTTTTAATTATTTGTAATATTATATTCATTAGGTAAAGATTAGTCCAATGCATGGAACTTGCTTCCTTTATCATTCCCATTTGTAAACAAAGACTTGCTGATGCACATTGGCCAATTATTCAAGAAAAAATATATATTTTTTGTCTTTCCACTGTATATATAGTCCTTCAAAAAACTAATTTCAAATTGTGTTGGTGGGATTTTAGCATTATTCTAATAATTCAACTGGGATTTTTGGGATTTTGGATAAAAGATATCAAGACTTGATTGATCCAAGGAAAAATTTGAATGTACCAAAAAAAAATTATCCTTAAAAACTATTATTACCAATAATAGATAAGGAATATCAATGAATTACTTGGCTCCTTGAATGAAGTGTAATGGAAGGTCTGTTGTCCAAATTTAGAAGTGTTCTCCGGTGTAAACTGAGTTTATACATCTAACTTCAAAAATAGAGAATGGTTTTCATAGTGCTTGAATCTTAAGCATGTCAATACTTTCAACATGATAGTTACTATATTGTTAGGTTATTGGAGTGAGCTTAATGGCTAATCATCTGCATTCCGTAAGCCTTTTAAGGGGTAGACGTTGGCTACGAGTTTTAAAGTTACTTCATATCCAGGACAAGAATTGAATCATCGACCACTGGTTAAGGTAAGAGAGACATTTACCATCTCATTTAATCCCCATGATTTTTTTTTTCATATTTCTTTCATTAAAAAAATGTCACGTGTATTCTTTTTTAATTGTTTTTAATATTTTACTATATATCTATCGGACACTTATCAATCCCTTGACCTTGTTTGTGGAGTCTAAAAAATTCATTGGCAGTGTATCAAATATTTTCCTATAAAGTTTTAGTTGAAATGATAAAAGACAATGAAAAAGATGATATTTTGGATGCAAATCCCATAAAGCACATTTTCTAGATTTCACATGATTGAAAAAAATAAAAATATCCCTACAATAATGGTTATTATTCTATGAAAGAATGATTTTAATAATTGTTCAATTGAGTTAAAATATGATTGAAGGGTGACACCAACTCATTAACTCCTTAAATATAGATAGATAGATTTTAAGGGCATTTTTATAAATAATTTGGATCTAACCTCAAATCCAACTTTGATCAAAACCCGACAATTTTTTTTTTTTAATTTCACCCACCGGAATCCGATTTCGAAAAAAACCCATCGAACTTCTCTTTCTTTTTTTTTCATCCCTAATTAAATCCAAATTTTCAAGATGACTATCAAATTCAATCTATGAACATCTTTATCCAAAAGTTTGGAAATAAATAGATTGGGCCATTTCTTAGATAGAGAAAAGAGGCTTATCTAACAAATTTATGGGCCCATCGTTGGCCCAAATTGAAGGGATCTTGAAAGTGACAACCATAAACAAAAAAAAAAGAAAATGTAATAACAAGAAGAACGAAGTCGCCACTTCATTCCCTCATTTCAGATTTTCGGTTAAAATCAACTCAAAACTACACTACCAGAAAGTGTTGTATGAAATCATTGCATTATCTTCACAAAATATCATTTATTTCTTATAAAAATTATTAATGAATTTTTAAAATCCCAAAAATTTGTTAAAATCATTTTATTATTTATTTTGAAAATTTTAAATTCAAATAAAATTTAAAATGCAACACATACTCATAGTAAAATTACAAAAGGAATAAGACATGTGATAATATTTTTATTTTATTTGTAAAATTAAAAAATTCGATAATAATATATCAAATATTAACCTTAAAATAAAATAATATATTCTAAAAACTCAATTGTATTTAATAATTTTTCATTAAATATTATAGGTGAATATAATAAATAGGTAAGACTTTTTTTTTTTCTTAAGAATATGAATAAATTTTTTGAATAGGAAAATGGCATATCTGATATATCCTAACGACTTCATTGGATGTTTTTTCCAATTCACTCTGCCTACTCGTTACTGTCCCAAACTAAATCAACCAATCATCTTTCCCGATTTCCGCCCTTAAATGACGCGTCACTCTCCCGTTCTCTTCCTTTTTAGTAAATACTGGACCCGGCCGCATCAAATCACTAAGCGTTGGTTAACGACTTAAATGGTCGTACCCCTGGGTCGTTCCATTTTGTCAGTTGGCCAAACCCATTTGAAATGGTAAAACGTCTAAAACGACGACAATTTAAGACAAAAAAACGACGACGGCAGCCACTGGAACGACAGGGAAAACCGAAGCTTCTCCCTTCTTTGTTTGTAATTTCTTATTTATTTGCACTTTAGTTATTTGTCTTCTGATTCACACTTGATCTTATCTTCCAACCGATCCGCGTTTCGAATATTTGCGATTAAAAAAAGTTTCAAAAAGACGATGAAGACCTGTTGATTTGCTTTTTGAATCTCCAGCTTTGATTGATTCCTACGGGTTATCTTCCTTATCTTCCTCTGCAGTACGTTACTGTTTCTTTCTTCATCAAGTAAAGCATCATTGCTTCTCTTTTCTTTTTATAATTTAAACTTGTGTACATTTATTTGTATGAAGAACGTAGATATTTCTTGCTTTGATTCTGTTTGATTTATTTAAAACCAAAAGTTATAACCAAAAGAAGACGTGTATTAGCTATTTTCCTCTCTTTTTTTTTTCTTTTTTTTTTTTTTTTATTATTACTATTGTTGAAGAGAGAAAAAAAAAAGGAGGGAAAAACAGGGGAAGCACGCATTTGAGAATTTTGAGCTAGTTTTCGTATATATTTCATGATAGAAGAGAGGGAAGTGAAGGAAAAGCCAAGGGAAACAAAGAATTTTGAATTTTGAGAGATTTGAGCTTTCTTTAATTGTTTTCTGAAGGAGGAGTTAAAGAGCGAGCGAAATGAACGAAAAAGAAATGCTTATTTGAATTTAGTTTTTCTTATTTTCATTGTTTTGAAGATTTTCAGTTCATTTATGTGTTCTCTTTAGCTTATATCAGCTGGTTCAGTGTATGATAGAGAGAAAACCGAGGGTCAACGAAGTGGAACTAAGCATAAATTTAATGATTTATGTTTAACTTGTGTTGCATATTATAGTTTTGTTTTCTCTGATCCATTTTTTGTTTGAGAAGAATGGCATTGATTAGAAATTTGTCATTTTTCCCTGGAAAGGGCTTGGTAGAATTGTCCTTGGAATCGCAGCTCATGGCTAGAGATATTCGTAGTTTTTTTTCTAGAAGGTTTAACTGTTGTTTGTTGCTAATTATTAATGCATATGATTTAATTTAATTTAGTTTAATTAAGTTAAAGTGATAGTCGGGTTTAGATTCTGCTCATTCCATTGTTTAGATCAGCGCATATTGGAATCTTCTCCCTGTTCGATTGAATTCCCAAATTTAGTTGATTATGTCATTATCTTTGGTGCAATGCAATAAGAATTACACGCTTAGCTATATTTGTTTTCTAGTTTTTATGCATTTATCTTTCCCAGTATTGACCATAATTCTATCAAAGCTAAAAGGAGAAAGGATTTTCATGGCAGTTCTAAGGTGCTCAAAGAGTGGCATAAGTATTTTTGGCCTATCGATATGTTTTTCAGCAAGTTTATGTTGCATAGCTTTTGATACTGATGCACAGGGTTGATACACCAGCATGATAACTGTGTACTTGTAGCAGTATTCTAACTTTTTGATCTTTCCTTACATATATGACCTGCAGTTGGGACACGATGATGGGCGATAGTATGTTGAACCATATATTGAGTGAATACTACATCCCAAATTATATACTTGTTCCTGAATCAGAAGCAAAGAAACCACCGCGTGTACCTTCTTGTCCAGTCTTAGTCTTTATCAACTCCAAAAGTGGTGGACAGCTTGGAGGGAATCTTCTTTCTACATATCGTTCTGTTCTTAACACCAACCAGGTATTATCTTCCTGCCTTAAAGGATAATGCAAGTGTGACTATGAAGATCCACCTTTTGAATTAAACTCGACTGATTGATCTTCAGGTTTTTGATTTGGGAGAGACGAAACCTGATAAGGTGCTACACCAAATTTATGCCACTTTGGGATCACTTAAGCAGCGTGGAGATGATTTTGCTTCAGCTATTGAGAATAGCTTGAGAATAATCGTGAGTTGACATGTTAAGTATATGTTTATGTTTACTGTCAGAGTTTTTGTCTGCCTTTACTAATTTACATGTTGCATCACATACATACATGTGTATATGTATGAGTGTGTCTATGTTATACATGGCGCAGTTGATGTCTAAATTGCTTAGGCTGTTTGCTAGGTTGCAGGTGGCGATGGCACAGCTGGCTGGCTTCTTGGTGTAATATCCGATCTTAAACTGCCTCATCCACCTCCAGTTGCTACAGTGCCTCTGGGAACTGGAAACAACCTGCCTTTTTCTTTTGGTTGGGTAGGATGATGCTTACTTGACTCGTCTAGTTTATTTTATTAATTGTTAGTTCACATCGGTCTTGAAAATTGTTTTTTTCTTTATCTGTTGTTGCCTTTCGTTGTAATGATGTCATTTGACATGTCAATCACGAACTGTTTCTGGTTGTTGTCATATATCTTTTCCATGAACAAGAATGCTGGTTTTCTTTTCTGCTTCTTTCCCTGTTTTGTTCTCAATCTCTCATCAATTGTTATTGCCGTATTGGCCAAAAAAACAACAAAATTTACAATCCATAATATTTTTAAGCTGAAAATTTTACACCTATACTGCTAATTTTGTTCACTTAATCGTTGTCGTTGTCAGTGATGCCAAACTGTCTTTTCAATCCCCTTAAAAGAAAGGATTACTATAAGTGGTTGCCATATGTTTTAGTGATCATTACTAGTATTTATTGTTTCCAAAATATTTGTTCCACAATTGACAAACAGTACTGGAAGAATTGGTTCAATTGAGTTAGATTTTCATGCCTTTTGTTCGGTTAATTTGCAGGGAAAGAAAAATCCCGGCACAGACAGACAATCCGTATTCTCATTCTTGGAACAAGTGAAGAATGCAACCGAAATGAAAATAGATAGGTAATATACTATTCAACAGCCGTCTCTTTGTTTTTATGAAGCTAATTAGAAACATAGACACACGCTTCTATTTACCTATCTTTTACTTCCCGATAAGCAAGCAAGTCATAGTGCTTTATATTAATTAAGGTTCAGGAAGGTGCGAGACTGTGCCTCCTCCTAAATGAATGAGATAGTTTTTGATTGCATTGGTTTGCTAGTTCACAGAATTTGATTACTGGAGATTGTTGTTGTGTTGCTAGTGCTACAGTTGTTAGTTGTTATGAGCTTTATTCTTGTTGTTTGCAATCTCCCTAAACTATGTTTACTGGACCACTCAAAAATTTTCCACCAAACCATCTTCCTAATGGCTTTTGTCACACTTTAAGCTCTTACCCTTTTAGACTTCTCTTATAGTCCTCTCAAGCCTTAATGCTCTACACTGGTGTGCGGTGCTATGAGCCTGACAAGAAGTTCATGTCTGCAAGAACTTGTCTATATTTAAGATGAACATGGAAAGGATTTATTTCTTGTTGAAACTAGATTTAAATGATGGAGTCATTTATACTAGCATTTCTTCTTTTCCTTGCGTTTTGATCTGGTTCACTTTTATCATGTTGTAATGGAAAAGAAATTCAGTTGCTTATGTGTTGAAAGTTTTAATTTGCTTTAGATTATTAATGCTACGATTCATTCGATGAAATTTCAGCTGGCATATTATCATGCGAATGAGGGCCCCGAAGGAAGGTTCTTGTGATCCCATTGGGCCTCTTGAATTACCCCATTCTTTGCATGCATTTCATCGCATCTCTCAAACAGACAAACTGGGTATGGTATGTTTCTGTTTTCTCTTCTTTATTGCCATTTTTTTGCTGAACTACTTTTTCTTTTTGTCTTCTCCCATTTGTATATATTCTGCCTACAGTAATTCCTGAGGAGTTTTTAGATAGGTCAGTTGTATGGTAATACTGCTTCTGTACCTGTTGGTTTCTTTTTCTTCAAACTATTCTTGACTTCTTTGATATTTGGTGGATGATGAAATTCTAAAACGAGCAATCCTGAAAGGCATTTTATTTTTGTTGCGTAATGGCCGCATCAAATGAGGTTTACATCTCATCATATGCCCTGATCCTCTAGTTGTCAGTTTAAATCATTTTTATTTTAAGATAATTGGTGCATTCTTCTTGCCATTTTACATAAAATCATTTTGTATAAAATTTATAGCGAGATCTATGGAAGTGGTAATATTGCCAGTCAAAGGTTCAAGCTGCTAATATGGGGGTTCAAATCACCATTTACATGTTTGGGTTCCGATTTAATGTTTACTTGCTTCATATGAATTGGGGTTGCTTTATATGCTTATTGGCAAAAATTTAAATGGGTGTTCTCTCTTCTCAGGATGGTTATCACACATTTCGTGGAGGATTTTGGAACTACTTCAGCATGGGTACGAAATATAGTTCCGTGCAAGAATTTCACAATTTGCAACATTTTTTTTATGAAAGAACAACTTTCTTATTTGTTTATGATATGTAGATACAAAGATAAGTATCTCTGTATTATTACTCACTCAAGCATTTAACGAGTAGAAACATAGCAGCGTCACCGTGATTACCTATCTGTTAATATCTTCAAGATAGCTCTTGAGTCCAAACATAGCAGTTTTCCAAGTTAACCTGATAAAGATCCATCACATATCATTTTGTCCCTGACATGATGGTCAAATGTTGCTGACCTGTTAATTATATTGAAATGGTTTCCCCACCATATATTTGGTGCAGTTGGTCGTTTGAGGCACATTTTTGTAGTTAAGGTGCTAATGGGAGAGAAAGTGATCGAAAAATTATGCTCACTTAATTGAAACAACTATGTTTTACCGTTCTTATTTAGATTCTTAATGCAGATTTTTCCATAGAACTGGAAGTAAGCCTAATAGCTGTTTTGCATTTACATATGATTGTTAGTAGTTGGTTATCTCGATATCTAGATCTATATCTTAGTGAAGTAACCTTTATTCTGAATGCTATAATGAGATCTTAGTGCAGTAACTTTTCAATTCACCAATAAGATTTGTTTTGGTCAGGAATGGATGCTCAAGTATCATATGCATTTCACTCTGAGAGGAAATTGCACCCAGAAAAATTCAGAAATCAGTTAATTAATCAGGTAAATATATCTTTTCTGCTGTGATAATGGTTGAAATGTGAAATAATCTTAAATTGTCCAGAATTTTAATTGTGTTTCAGCCATATTTAATCCTAGTTTTAGTTGGGAGTTCCTATCTGGAAAAAAAATATTCCCTACTGATTGTACAAATTCCCTTCTTCCTCTCCCTATATGTTCATGTATTGGATTGGATACAGCTTCATAGGTGTTTATACAAGTACGTTACCTTTCATGCACTATTACCGAAAATGTACTTGTCTACTAACAATATACTGTTTTACATAATCTTTTGTTAAGTTGTCTCCATGGTTCCTTTCACTTGTATGATAATTCTTATGTTTGTTATGCAACTTACACGAGTATTTCTTTATTTATGGTGAAGCAGGGTACTTACATAAAGCTTGGATGTACTCAAGGATGGATGTTTGGTTCTCTTTTTCGTCCATCTCCAACGTGAGTCTACTTATAGATGTTTGGTAATATAAATTCCTGTCCTATTTAGACGAATATGTATGATGACTTCATCTTTCACACACCTCAGCTGGCTAATTATATTTTTAAACTTTTTGGGTAGTGCTTTGATTAGGGAAATTAAATCATATCGTATAAAATTCATAGGAACATGTATGATGGGTATCAATTTGTGCTTCAGTCTCAAGCTATCCATTTTTTAATGTTAGACTAACTACTTATCTAGTCAACAAAAACCTGCTAGATTTGCTCCATGAATTTTGCTTATATGTTATAAATTTGTGGTTTCTAGCTCGTTAGTCATATCTTCATTTTTCTTAGAGCTCTATTTTCATATGCCTGATTCCAAATGGATTGTTATATTATGTTTTATTTCCTGAGTAAAGCTTGTTGAGCCATGTGGTTGCCATTGTATATGAGAATGTCTCGGTGTCAATACAGGAACATAGCTCAAATAGCAAAGGTTAAGGTTATGAGGAAACAAGGCCAATGGGAAGACCTCAAAATACCTAGAAGGTCAAAATCATCTATAACCTGGATGCATATTTAAAAGATCATATAATCAAAACTTTGAATTTCTCATTATAATTGCACTTTCTTCTTAATACAGCATAGGATCTATCGTCTGCCTCAACTTGCCTAGTTTCTCCGGTGGATTCAATCCTTGGGGAACACCGTATAGGAAGAAATTTCTTGATGTCCGTTCTTATTTCTCTCTTCATTTTTATCTGCTGTAACAAACTGATTTCTAACGAGAAGATTTTGATTGGGGATTCTGGTTTACAGAGAGGCTTGACTCCTCCTTTTGTAGATGATGGCCTAATTGAGATAGTCGGATTTAGAAATGTCCTGCATGGTCTTGTTTTGCTTGCTCCAAATGGACATGGGACTCGTTTAGCACAGGTAGAACAAGAAGGTTCATGACTTTATGACATAAAAACAGTTTAAACCATTATAGATATCTCTTCTCATATTCTTGTATTATTTCCCGATTCGATCCCGATGTTTCTGTCTGCAATTTCAGGCCAATGCAGTCCGATTTGAGTTTAAAAAGGGTGCAGCCAATCACACATTTATGAGGATAGACGGAGAACCATGGAAACAACCTCTCCCAGCGGACGATGAGACAGTTGTTGTGGAAATATCACACTTTGGTCAAGTAAGCATGCTTGCTACCCCATTATGCCGCTCCCGAAGCATGCACGATCCCTCTTCGCCGACTGCTTGCTACAACGAGGATAACAATAGTAGCGACGAAGGAGACTCTCCTGATGATTTGGAAGAAAAACGGAAGTTCGGCGCGGCTGACAGTTTTAAATTTCCAGATGAATTTGATATATCTTACCTCAGTTAAGCTCCTTCCTATATCAAATTCTGCCTTGCTTTTTTACCTTGTTTGATATTAGCCATTCTATTCTCGAGTTGCATCTCAATGCTGCAATCATAGATCTCTTGCCCTTAGAATAGATCGTTTTATCAGATCATCAAAGTGAGTGATGTTTTGTTAAGGTAATTAAATTGCCATAAATTTCAATTTTCAACTATTAAAAAGCTTGATAGTTTTTTTGTTAATAGTGGAGTGACTTTTAACCAATTCTAATGTAAATGAAAAAAACCTACTTAAGTTTAAAACTTTATTCTTTGATTCATGATTAGATTAGAACTGATACTCGGCTAGTCACAGTCAAGCTCAAACGCCTCTCAAGGATTTGAACAAAAATATAAGTTTAAAAAATGGATTTAAATAAAAAATAAGATCCATTTTCTTGACTGGACTAGGCCTCAGGTAAGATTTTTCGGCTCAAGTCTGTCCCAGCCCAAATCATTATAAACTTCTTTTTTCGTTGTTATTTTGCTACCATTTGCCATTACGTTGCTACTATTTTGTTGTTATTATTTGGATATTGTATAACTATTATTTTATTGTTAATTTTGCTACTATTTTAGAGGCATTTGCTTAGTTTTATTCAAGTATAAAGTTTTTTTTTTTTGTAATGTATTTTCAATTTGTTGGGAAATATTTATTTAAATATTTTTAGTGTATTTGATGTATTATATTTTTTAAAAGTTTTTATATAAAAAATAATAATCTAGAAAAAAATTAATACTGGCGGACCAGGTTGGGCTCGAGTTTAATATTTTTAATTTGGGTTTGACTTGTGTAGAATTTTAGGCTCATTTTTTAGTTGGGCCAGGCCTAAAAAATGGGCCTAAATATTGCATCGACCCGGCTCAAATCTAACCCGACTCATAATCAGGGCTATTCATGGTAAAGCAAATTGGTTAGTGTTTTGAATTGTGAAGCATTTGTAATATGTAAATATCCATTGTAATAACATTATGTTGGCCCAATTTTTAAAAAAAAAGGTTTTTAAAGTATTATCCGTTAGGTAGTCAATTGAATTCTAACAGTGTCAAGTATTGACCCCCAATGGGGAATTTGTCCCTATACTTTGCCAAAAGCCAATGTTTGAGAGTGCGTTAATTGATGGATATACGACCTGTAAGATCCCTTAATATATCTCACTATTGCTCAGAGTTTGTTTGTTCTCAACTATTTTAATTAGGATATAATATAATAAGAACATGAAAATTTAAAAGGTATAATGTCAAATTTAGACTTTAATGTTTACATCTTTTGTCAATTTGACTCTTATTCTATTTTTTTAGTTAAATTTGACCATTAATCTTTCAAAAAAAAGTCAAATTACTTTTTTTTTAACCAAAACGTTAAGTAAAACATTAATTTTTTAACGATGTTAGTGTCGCAACATGTATGGCAGCCCACGTGTAATTTCATGTTGACATGATACTATTTGTCTTATATGCAATGTCAACAAATAATTTTAAAAATAAAAAATAAAATATTTAAAATTCATAAAATATATAAAAAGTTCATAAAAATTCAAAATAAATTAACATGAAGTACATGTGAATTGTCATTCAAGCTACCTATTTAAAAATTTAATATTTTAGTTAGTATTTTTGTTTAAAAAGAAACAATTCAACTCTTTTCGATACGTTGATGGCCAAATTCAAATTTTTTTAAAAATTAAGTGTCAAATTTAGCTCAGAAAAGAATAAAGTTCAAATTGATAAAAATTATAAACGTTGAGGGTCAAATTTAATATTATTCCAATTTAAAAATTAAAAAGTATTATATTTCATTAAAAACCATTAAAATTTATTTGAAATATAATAAATCAATGTGAAGAATAAAAAAAACATAGATAATAATATTTTTACTTCGTTGTAAAATAAATTTAAGTTAGTAAGAAAATAAGAGGAACAATAAAATATAAATAAATTCATGAAATTGTTATATATGATCAACTCACTCAAGTCAACTATTTTGACTGTAAAAAAAAAAATAAAAATCAAAGAGGAGCTCACTCTACATATAATCGAGAGGCTGCCTCAGTCAAAAGTACTCGGTAAAATTTGCATGACCACCATGCCCGAGCTACCTCTTCCATCAACATGTATTTCTTGCAAGTTTGGCACATGAACACTCATCCAGGACCATAAGCCTCCTTATCACATCTATGTGTATATGTGGGACATCATGATTCAACTACAAGCTCGCTCTCATAAGACACCATTCTAAGGATTCACTTTAAACCTTTTTTATTTATTATATCGTTTTAAAATACATCTTTTTATAATCGACACTTTATTATTTATATTCTCTTTCTCTTAAAGAACTGAATCTACTTTTAACGACTCTAACGCCTCCTTATGTGAATGTAGGAGCAATAATTGAACATCTCATTTTCTAGTTGCATTACCACTTCTTTTCGAGGATAAAAGAAAAAGAAATCAATGATGTAATTGAGATTAGGAGTGTTTAATCGATTAACCGATTCGAACTACCATTAATTAAATTAATCGACCCTTTTAAACTTTTAACCGTTAACCAAATCGAAATTTTTTCAAAAATAATTAACCGAACTGAACTTTTTCAGTTAATTCGGTTGGTTAACCGAATTAACCGAAATTTATATATATATATATATATATATATATATATTAAGTATAAAACATTAAAAAATTAAGTACAAAATTTATAAAAAAATTAACCGAACCAACCGACCTCCGACCGAATACTTATATATTATAATATTATTTATTAAGTTCGGTTAATTCAATTAACCGACCAATTTCGAATCGAATTAACCGTTAACCGAATTTCTAGAAAATTATTAACCGACCCCGACCAAATTAACTTGATTAGCCAACTAATTAACCGAATTCGATCGGTTAACCGAATTAATTTGATTTTACCCGATATTTGCACACCCATAAGTGAGACGGCTGTGAAATGGATGTGAAGGGTTCATCCTCGTATACAAAGGAAGCAGAAAAGCTAAACCAATATCTAATCTTTGGGGATTTTTGTCCTTTTCTTTTCATTGTTTAGTATTATATAATACCACTATAACTCACTTCATTAGTCGACTATTTAAATAGCTTTGAAACCATAGGCTGTTTCCTTTAGTTTGGGCAAAACCATCTGTGGTTCCCCCAACATTTACCTCTATATAAGAAACCCTTATCCACCTCTCCCATTTTCAAATTTAATTTGAATCATCACTATGGGTTCAGTTATATCATAAAAATCTAAAAAGTCAAGTAAAATTGGTGGATAAAATATAGAAAAATGACATTTTAAAAAGAAATTATTAGTTTAGATCGATTTTTAAAAAATTATGAGATTAGGTCGAAAAAATGAAAATGTTTCCAACTGGAAACATTTTTCATATTGGCTACCCCATCCAATGGCTTCCCCAACCCAACAGCTATTTAAATAGTCGTTTAAGCCCTCCCCCCAATGGCTAAATTATTTTTTCCTATTTAAACCCCTAATTCCATCCATTTTTCAATTCAATTTCAACTCATCTCTCTCTCTTATTCTCAAATATCTCTCAAATTTTCTCAATTCCCTCTTAATTTCTCACTCAATTTTTATTCCTCTCAACTCTACTTTTTTATTAAAATTGTATTAAGGTTTTTTAAAATTAATTTTTATATTACAATTTATTTTGTATTTATTGAAATTAGTAATGGCAAAATCTCTAATTCGTTTGGATGGCAAGCACATTTCGATCGATCAATTGCAAATGGTAAGAATTTTTTTATTATATTTAATCTAGTTTAATTTAAATATTTTCTTATTATACTAAAATTTAATATTTTGTAATTTTTTATATATAGTCGGAAGATTAGATTTTGGAGACGTATATTCGTAATCTACTCGCTCCTCCATTGTCTTTAATCAAACCATACTTGATAAATGCAGGATTTTTGCACGTGGCCCGTATGGGTAAGGGGTGTAAATTGGACCCCACACTTGTAAGCACGTTGGTGGAAAGGTGAAAATCTGAGACGCACACATTCCATCTTCCATGCAACAAGTGTACTATCACACTCGAGGACGTGCAGTTACAGCTCAGGTTACCAGTGGATGGGCTGGTAATGACTGAGTCAGTTGTTGTAGCCGATTGGAGAGATGTATGCGAGCAACTTTTATGAAGATTCCGGACACGATTTATGAAGCCTGAATAGATATGAATTGGTTGAAAAGAAATTTCGGTGGGCTAGATGTGGAATTGAGTGAAGTTGAAAGAGAACAACACATTCGGACGTACATCCTTATGATCATTAGGTGTCTACTAATGCTCGATAAATCAAAAAATTTTGTCTATTTAAGGTAGCTCCTAAAACTCGTGGACTTTAGAGAAGCGGGCAAACTCAGTTGGGGTTAGTCGTGTTCGCGACGTGGTACCGAGAGATGTGTCGGGCGACAGAACCATAGAAAATTAAAATCGGTGGTTGCATGCTACTGTTGCAATCATGGGTATGGTATCGACTGCCATTTTTACGTCTTTGAGCGGACTACCCTTATACATTTTCACTCGTAAAAAGGTAAAATTCATTAGATAATATATTTATCATAATAAAATTATTTAAATTTTAAATTATTGTGTTAACATATTATTTTAATAGGTGGAACCATGAGCCGACTTATGTGGGACTATCGAAGGAGCTTCAAAATATATGACTTCTGTTAGATCAACGATCGAAAGCGGAAGAATGTATTTTTAAAATTTGAATTATATAATATAAACACAATTGATTTAAATATTAATAGTATATATATGATGGTCACTAAACTAACTATAATTACGACAAAGGCAAGCGCACCTATCGAACAATAGTATATCTATGGTGAGTAGGGAATATCGTATCCATGAGGACTAAAAGTACTAGTAATTACTATTTTTCTATTATTTAGCCGATAAATTGGGAGGATTTTTTTAATCTAAATTTACTAATTTAAATTAACTATGAACACAACAGAGAATGAATTAGGAAAATATTTGAAGATAACCAAAGAGAAAGGCAATACCAGGAAAGAATCCACCTAGACTTCACTTATTATTCCGAATTTGAATTAAATAATTTATTCACTTGTGTCTTGATCCGTAGAAATCCCTAAATTATGTTAATATCTCTTTCGAGAGTAAGAACAACTGACTCTAGGTTGATTAGTTGAAATCTCTTTCTAATTAAAACCCCTATCGTCGCATTAACTCGATCTATGGATTCCTCTATTAGATTTGACTCTAATCCAGTAGATTTATGTCGTCCTATTTCTAGGATTGCATGCAACTCCACTCAATTATGCTAGATCTACTCTTAAATAGGGACTTTTGCTCCACTGAAATAAGCACATTAAACATGAATTAATATTCCAAAAATATTAAAACACGAAATAAGCATACATAATTGAGAACAAGAATCAAGTATTTATTATGTAAATCAAAAATCAAATAATAAGATTTATCATAGGTTTCATCTTCCCTAGGTATCTAGGGAATTTAGTTCATAATCTAGAATGAAAACATCTCAAAGTTAGGATAACAACAAGACATAAATAAACTCAATAAAACTTCGAAAGAAGTTAAAAGGAGATCTTCAATCTTGAAGGAGATCCGCTTTTGAGTTGGCTCCAATGGTGTTCTTCGAGTAATTTCTTCAATCTTCTCTGAGTGCTCCATTAGGTCTTCTTCTAATTGGTATTTATAGACTTTAGAATGCTCAGAAAGCCTAAAAATTGGGTTTTTCCACGTGTTTGGGAAACAGGGTGCGAAATCGACACTGGCTGACACATGAGCGTGTGGCCAGCCCGTGTGGAAATGCTCAGGCCGTGTGGATGCTGAAAATAGCTTTTTTTGCTCGATTTTGGCTTGTTTTTCGCTCCTTTCGCTCCCTTATGCTCACCTAAGTATAGAAACATGAATTTAAAGGATTAGGAGCATCAAATTCACTAATTTACATAATAAATCATCCAAAAACGCATCAAGAATGGGATTAAAAACATGTTACTTTTATGGCTTATCAATATAATTAATTTTTTATTATTTTAATAGTTTGGATGGACGTCATACTCCGATCCGAGAATTCAAAAATGCATCCTATCTGAATTCTTGATGAATCACAACATCTGGCACGTAAAGGTTCTATTGATAGTGAACGCTACTGAGGAGATGCACGAATCAGATAGAGTTATGCGACAGTTCGAGTTTAGGCAAACAATTCTGTTGGTACCCCAAGACATCGAAGATTTGCACCATATCGACTTGTAGGGGAGAACCGATGAAAATTAGCTTATATTCCATGCAAAATATATCAACATTTGAAACCATAGGTACGACTTTTTACCTAATCACGAACGCATTATCGCTCGGGAGTTAACCTACGATTCGTAGTACTTGCCATGGTTTAGACACCATGGCAAGTCATATCTACTAGCAGAAGAGGCAAGGGGTAGACAACGTCATACGAGGAATCCATGACAGGTGCTTAGGCATCGAAGGTCTGGAGTAGCTGGCAAGGTGGGTCTATCTTTTACACCAACACTAGAATAGACATCGATGGTCGTACCAACCCCCTATCAGCATGGCTTGACTTATTATGGTGATTTCACTAACATCGTTATTTTTACACAAGCACCACATCTTGCACCACATTTTTCTATTTCTACATCGACTCTAGGTATTATTTTTGGACTACCACCTCCATCTCCAGCATATTACATGCCGATGCCATCGCCGTTTCAGACGACGACGATTTCAACAATGACATATAGGTCGTCTATGTTTGGGGCACCGACCGAAAGTCCAGTTATTCTGCCATTGACATATGGGACACAATATGGTGATACTCCTACGTCGATGGTGTTGTAAACACCTCCGGGATCATTGTTCTGCCAAGGTGGATTATCTTTGCAATCACCTATTCCTATAAAGGAGGATACACGATGACAACCAATTAGCACTTCGCAATCAACCACGAATGAAGGCGAAAATGATTAGAGGCCGAGACCACAACCTATACCCGAGAGCAGATGTAACAATGAAGACGATGAGGTCGATATACAACTTGAACGAAGAAGAAATCTAGCTTGCAACTGACGACCACCCCGTTGTGGCACACATTCTGGTCAACGCTATGGATTTTTTTTTCGTACTTCTCATGTAAATCTTAATTGTTTAGCTAAGTTGTAGTCGATAAGATTGTACCGATATTGGATATGAAATGTTTTTAAATAAATAATATTTTTGAATCAAAATTGGTATTCGTTGTCATTTTATATTGTTAAACCAAGTTAAATTCGGTTTGCACTAGAAAAATGGAACAAAGTTGTATATTAAAAACTTATATTTTTAAATTAAAAAAAAATTAAGTATGAATGAAAGAATCAACAAATGGATTTTAGTTAAAACCTTAATAAATAGGTTAATGAGGTGTTGTCCTTATAGTATCTTGTTGGTGTGAACATGGCAACATTGTATGCCTTGGGTTCCTACAAAACCCACATAACCTCGAATGGTTTGTCTTCTCTCGAATATCCATGTTGCCGCATATCCGAGTAGATTTCGGTCGACCTTTTGATTTGCGGCTCAATGAACTATTGGGTAACAACTTTATAGAAGCCCAATTTTGCCCTGGCCCAAACAAACTAAACCAAACTAAATTAAAAAAAGAACAATCCATTTACAAAATATCAAACTTAAATTACAAAGCCCAAAAAAATTAAAATCCTAATGGCCCAAATGGCCCAAAGCCTAAACATTTTCAGTAAAACAAAAGAAACCCTAGCCTCCATTGCGTCGCTTCTCCATGTCAGTAGGCTTTCCGTCTGACACCTCTCTGCCACCACCACCATTTACCACTCCTCTGTCACTATCACCTGCAAGAAAAAGAACAAGGACCGATGCAAGCGCAAACACGCAAAGCAGTAGAAACAACAAAGAAAATACAAAAGAGTAGTAACAGAAAGTTTTGTAATTCATCTACAAAAAAAGCCATAACAGCTACCATTTTTTTTTAGACACACACTAGAGTAATCAAAAAACAGAAAACAGAAACTTCAAAGGTGATTTGCTTCATTTTTTTTATCTGTTATTTATTTTTTTTAAAGAAATAAAAAAGAAGAACAAAAAAATTATTAAAGGTGGTCTTTTTATTCGCTTTCTCTTTTCGCTTTTTTATTATTTTTTTAAAAATAATCATAAAATAGAATAAAAAGTCAAAATCTTACCGATTTTTTGCATTCCGCCACCGTGGGTGGCCGAGGACCGTCATCTCCGATGAAAGATGACACTTTTCATGCTAAAAGAGTCTAAAGGCAAAAAAAAATAGTCATTTTATACTTTTCAGTCACCGTGGAAAGCGACGCCGTCGCCGACAACCGGACATGCGTTTGGCTTCAAAGAAAAATGGGGAAGGGTTTCAGTTTTTTTTTTTTAAAAGGGGAGAAATTAAAATTTTGAAGAATTTTTGGCTTAAATAGCCTAGTGAAACGACACCGTTTCACTTAACACCCCCCCCCAAACGATCAAAACGGCGTCGTTTTGGGGGAGCCGACCCGATGACCCGACCCGAAAGCAGCTAGGATCTGTGTGTTTTCTTAGCGTATAGGTTATTTATGTTATCGACCCTTCCGCTTTTCTGCCCTGTTTCAATTTAATCATTTTTTTTCTTTTTAATTTTACCCTGCGATTTTGGCTTTGTTTCATTTCAATCCATCATGAAACGGTACGTTTGTAGGACTGGGAATAATTCCTCATTTAGTCCTCGCCCCTTTGCGCGCATTTTATTTTGATCCTAATTTCTTTTTTTAAAAAAAAATTGGCCATTCAATTTTTAATTTGGTCCCTCAACTTGCCAAAAGAAATGGCACGTTCAGCAGGGTTTAGGATATTTTCCCAGTTAAGCCCCATTCCTTTTTGCGCGTTTCATTTTAATCATTGATTCTATTTTAATTATTTTATTATTTACAGTTTATCTCTTTAACTTCATTTTAATTTCAACTAAGTCCTTTATTTAATTTCAGCCTTTCCATGGATATTTTTTATTTTATTACTATTTATTTATCTATTTATTATTATTGCCTTGCTTTTATTTTTAAATTCATATTGTTCATATTTGTACATATTGTTATATTGTCATTATTATCTCTTTTTTATTTTATTTATTTTGTGTTATTTTATCATTTCTTTTATTATTTTTTTGGCATTTTCAAATCGTGTCTTTTCAATCATGTATTTTTCTTTTATTTTAAGTTATTTTATCGTTTTAAATACACATCATTTTAAATATTATATTTGTTATTATTCAAAAAAGAAATTTTTAAAAATAAGGCAATGTTCTGTATTTGGAGATTCGAGAAGTCGTGCCCTAACTTACGGGGTTTCGACTTTCTCGTTGAACCTAGATGACCGAATATCCTTTTAAAATTAAAATACATGAGATTTATTTAAATAATAAAATAAAAAGCAAGCCTATTTTTGAGGATTCAAGATATCATGTCCTAACTTACGGGATGTGACATTTGGTTACCTCGAAAATAAAGACCATTTTGACATACGTTTTGATTAAAAATAATATTATGCAAAGAGGGGTTATGTCTTAAACTCTTTTCAAATTTTCAATTTCTTGACACTAAAGACATTAATTAATCAATTAGGTACCAATTTTGGGCATTACGAGGGTGCTAATCCTTCCTAGTACGTAACCGACTCCCGAACTCGTTTCCTGAATTTTGTAGACCAAAAAAAAAATCATCATTTTAAGTAAGTATAAATTTTTATTAAAATGATTAAATTACAAGGTGATCCGGTCACACCTAATAAAAAGGATCGGTGGGGACTCCTATTTTCGTTTTTTTAAATAAAAGTCAATTTCAAAAAAGGTTTCGACAGCTTGGCGATTCTACTTGGGACAAAATAAGAGAGTTAAGCCGCGAGTTGATTATTTTTGGTCTTTTTTGTCGAAAATTGATAATTTGGTTTAAATTTACGACCCCTTTGTTGTATTTCATCCTTAATGTTTTGATATCTCGTGTTGTATAGTGATCTAGTACATCTGTTTTATTGGTTCGAAAGTTTCTTTTATGTGTTTATCGCATGTTGCATTGCATAATCGCTCGATTTTACCCTTCTTAAGTGAGAGTGAGAAACTATTCCTTCGTAAGGTCTTCACCTCCGTATAGGATAGTGAATCGCTTTCGGGATACATCCGTACCTATGTCTTCGTGAGATTTTCATCTCCGTATAGCCATATGGAAATGTATTCCCCTGAACTGAACTCGGTCCGTATGAGCCTATAATGGGTGAGGATCGAGGAATCTGTCAATTCAGGTACCATTTCTTTAGAACCGAACCGCATATAATGAGCTTTAAAATCCCACCCTAGGTAGGACCATACCAAACCCTAGTGGTCACCCAAATAGGTGATCTATTTATTATTTCATGCTTGCTTTGAATTCTAGCTTGGTATGAAATATACTGACTTGTTTTGTTTTGTTTTGACTGTGGTTGCATGGCATTTTCATCATAAAAAATGTGTTGATTCACGTTCAGTTACTAAATAGAGAGCTTGCCATGGAAAAGGGATTTCTTGATAAAGTGGAAGATAATGTGGCTGTCCGAATTTGGTCCGAGAAAACACAACTAGAGAAAAGTGATAGTCTGATGGAGGGGTACGTGTCAGAATTGTGGGATTTCACTCGCATCAGTGTGACTTAGAACAATCTCCAAGACTTGAAAGAAATATGGGACCAATGGGAAGATGAAACTAAGCAGTTATTCTACTATAACTATGGTGATCTGCCTTATTTACTCGATGTCAAGGTGGATAAGCACTTGTTTCGAGCACTTGCCCAATATTAGAATCCTGCCTATAGCTGTTTTACCTTTGGGAAGGTAGATTTGGTACCTACTATGGAGGAATATACAACTTTGCTTCGATGCCCGAGGATTCAAGCTAATGAGCATCACGGGGATGAGTGAGCAATGGGTCACGGCCCGGATCAAGCAAAAATGAGATAGTAAATGTATCCCTTGGAAAAGTTTGTGAGATTTGATTTTGGCACATCCGGACACGAAGAAAAGGGTCGATGTCTTCGCCTTGAGTATCTACAGGTTAGTAATCTTCCCCAAAGCACTAGGGCATATAGATGAGGCAGTTTCAGATTTATTTGACCGATTTCACAAAAGGGTCACGCCCTTCCCAGCAATTTTGGCCGAAACCTTCAGATATTTGAGTTCATGTAGAAGAGCGGGTGAGTGAAAGTTTATCAGGTGTGCGCAACTCTTGTTAGCATGGTTCCATAGCCACTTTTGGTAGGAAGAAAAGGTTTCTTATCGAGTATTCTCTAAGAACTACTCTCTGTTGAAAGAGTTAGTGGCTACCCCAAGTCGAGACAACATTTCAGAAGAAAAGTGGATGGCGATTCTCTAGAGTCTCCAAGACGAAGACGTCGAATGGAGAGCCCCTTGGATGATCCCTGATGAGATTTTGTATCGATGTGGGGACTTTGACTGGGTTCCTCTCTTGGGAATTGGGGAGCTATTAGATATGCCCCTCTACTCGTATTGAGATGATATAGATCGAGGCAGTTCATACCGGTAATGCAAGGGTTAGCTTAGTGCGAGTTTGCGTACAAGGGTGATAACTACAAGAAGAAAGTTCGTGAAATATCGACGCTTGGAACCAAACCCACAGAATGAAAAGATTTGCTGCAAATCCCATGACTACCCCCGAATATGATTGGTGGTGGGGTAAAAAAGTCAACGATAATATTCCTGTGTTAAGCCAAGAAAACGTTCGGCCAATGAAAGAACACCTACAAGTGATCCCGTCTGAGCTAGAGATCATAAAGCAAGACTTTGAAAAGAGAAGTTCGGAACTGGAGAAAAAGATAGAACAGTTGGAAGAGGAAAAGATGCAGCTAAGATTATATGTCGACATCCAAAAGTTAGAGGCCGAGAAGATGAGAAAAGGAAAGAACAAGGCTAAAGAAGACTTGGACAGTTTAAAAACAGATTATAAGAAGCTGCGTTTGTCGATAAGGACTGCCGGGTTGGGTAAAACATCGGAACAATGGCGACAAGAGATCAAAGAAGAAAAGACTAGAGCTGATCAGTGGGAAAAGAAATTCCAGGATGCTCGGGTTCGAGAAGATGCTCTAAAAAGGGATTTGATAGAAAGCCAGAATGAAAAGGTGGGGATGAGAGCTCGGGTAGCAGAATTAGAAAAGTCACTACATTAATATCGTAGTCGCAACTCCGTAATTGAGTTCAAAGTAAGCCTAACTAAGATTGAAAAGTTGAAGGGAAAGATAGGAGAGCTCGAGGCCGCATTGTAAAATTGTGAACTTCGAGTTGAGCTTCTTGAAACAAACAATGAACACTGGAAAGAACAACTCCAACGCTCTCAATGTCAAATTTGGGATAGAGATTACATCATGGGTGAAGCTGTGACTCAAGTACGGGAAGTAGCCGACCATCTGCAAACCCTAGCAGTTCAAGTGACATGCTGAGCTTAAAATATGAATCAGAATCGGATCGGGGTTGAGATTTAGCTTGGCTTCTTAAGAAAGTCAAGGTTTTGAGTATTAGGGCAAAGCCGTATATGTAATCCGTTTTATGTAAAGGAATTTGTTTTCTAGTAAAGTTGTTCTAATAGAATTGAATTAGAATCAATGCTTCTTTTTGCATTCATTTCATTCATCTATATTACATTTCATTATATGCATTAAGTTTCATAAAAAGACCCTAATTAATCAAAATTATGACAGTTACCCTAGAAACTAACAAGAATCTACCAACTGAATATCGTTACGGTACCTGCAGCAAAACTAAAGCAAATGGATCAAAGATTAGAGAGATTACAACAAATGCAGAAAGACATGCAAGATTAGTTGCAAGCACAACTGCAAGAGCAATTAGTTAAATTACAGCAAAACATGAGGGATCAAATACAAGAATCCCAATGAAGCATGTTAAGCCAATTAACTCAGTTGTTGGCTGGAGGAATCGAAAAAGGAGAGAGTACTGTAGTTAACTCGGGGATGATAATGAAGACCCTACCTACCCCACAGGCTTTACCTCGGTAAACGTCTAGGCCTAACTAGACGCATATCGACGGAGGGTACCCGTTACCATAAGACATCAACAATATCAGGCCGGTACCTCGGCACCGATGAACTACCCAACAGGTTCAGGTTCCAATCCTGGGGATAATCCGACCAATCCCGTTGTTACTGATCTAGACGATATGGTAAAAATGGATAAAGCAATGGTAGAAATGCCAAAACAACTAGAAGATCAGTGCAAGTGGTTGGAAGAAAAATTCAGAGCAATGGAGAATATTGATTACCATTGCGGGATTGATGCTAAGGATTTGAGTTTGGTCCCAGATCTAGTACTCCCACCAAAATTCAAGACTCTAAAGTTTGAAAAGTATAATTAGACTAGTTGTCCTGAAGCCCATATCACGATGTTCTATCGAAGGATGACGGGATACGTTAATAAAGATCAACTGTTAATCCACTGCTTCTAGGATAATTTGATCGGGTCGACCGCCAAGTGGTATAACCAACTAAGCCGTGCCAAAATCAGCTCATGGAAAGATTTGGCACAGGCTTTCATGAAACAATACAACCATGTGACCGACATAACACCCGACAGAATTACGCTACAAAATATGAAAAAGAAGCAAAGTGAGAGCTTCAGGCAGTATGCTCAGAGATGATGAGAGGTGGCAACACAAGTCCAACCACCTCTTCTGGAGAAGGAAATGACAATGCTTTTCATAAATACTCTAAAAGCCCTGTTCATTAATCATATGTTGGGAAGCGCTACCAAGAGCTTCTTAGATATAGTAATGTCCAGTGAGATGATTGAAAATGTAGTAAGGAGTGGAAAAATAGACACAGGAGAAAATGCAAAAGATCAGCCCCGAGGAAGAAGGAAAGTGAAGTGAACACCACGAGTTTGTACAACAAGAGCTACTCAAAACCGGTCACTGTGGACCAACCAAGGACCGTGACAACTAGCCATCAAGGCCACTCAAGGTAAGAATCTAACTCAAGACCAAACATAGAAAAACTCCAGTTTACACCCATCTTGATGACATATAGGGAGTTGTATCAGAGTTTGTTCGATGCGCATATGCTATCCCCATTTTACTTGAAACCCATGCAACTTCCATTCCCAAAATGGTATGATGCGAATGCTCAATGCGAGTACTACGTAGGAATAACGGGACACTCAATTGATAATTGCATTACATTTAAAAAGTTGATTGAAAGGTTCATTAATATGGGGATTGTAAGGTTCGATGATCCATCGGGACCTAATGTGGTAGGAAATACGTTACCCAATCATTCAGACCAAGTGGTAAACACAATAATAGAGAATAGTGGAAAGAGGACCGAAATCGATGTTGCGGAGGTGAGATCCCCGCTAAAATGGGTCTGGAAAAAATTATAGATGAAAGATTAATCATGCAAGATTTAGAAGAGAGACCCAAAGGAGCAAGGAATTACTGTGAGTTCCACGCAAAAGAGGGTCATAAAATCCAAGAGTGCGTTGAGTTCAGGGCACTAGTACAAAATCTGATGGATAATAAAGAAATTGAATTTTATGAAGATGTGAAGGGTTTAGAAGGAGGAGATGTCTGCGCCTCAGATGAAGGGTCAACAACGAAGGTCCACAAGGTCAATCACCCGGTGGTGATTATTTTACGGCTGAGAAATAATAAAACAGGTGTAACAGCCCGGTTTAAACCCTAGTAGAAACAGTGGTTTCGAGACCACAATTTTGAGGTCAAAAAAATATTTTTATATTATTTCAGTGTTTATAATATGTGATTGAGCATGTGTGAAAGTTTGTGTGAAAATTTTATCGATTGTGTGCTTAATTAGCAAAAAAGACTTAATCGCATAAAATGCAAAAGCTGTGTGCTGATTGTTAAAGTGCTTAATTGCTATGATTTACTAATTTTAAAGTCTTTAAAATGAAATTAGTCCACTATTAAGGTTAGTGGACGGTAATGGACTTAAAATATGTGATTGTTATAATGTTTTTACAAAGGTTAATTTTGTAAATTGGAATTTAAAGTTAATAAAAATAAAAACAAAAGAAATGGAAGCCATTATTCTCATCTTTTCTTGTAGAAATTGAATAAAGAAAGCTAGGGCTCATATGTTTTGATATTCGGCTACATCCAAGCTTGATTAAAGGTCCGTTTTTGTTCGGTTTTTGATAATTTCTACGTTTTTGTGATCGTTGCTTTGTGCTCTAGCTAGCCCATGCTTTAATTTTAGAATTTGATGGTGATTTTGAGATATTCCATTGATGAATTTTTAAGCTTTGTGATAGTTGATGATGAAATATGAAAGATATGAGAAAGATTAACATGTTTTGTCTTTGAATTTTTGGTGAAATTGAGTAATTTGGGATAATTTGTGAAAATAATATTTTGAGGGACTAAAATGTGAAATAAATGAAATTTTTGGGCTTTTATGGATATAGGGAGAATTCGGCTAGGCATGGGTGGAATGAAATTTTGTGTATTTGATGATTTTATGAAATAGGGACTAAAGTGTCAAAATGTAAAAATGTGAGGGCTATTTTGTAAAATGCCCTAAATATGTGTGTTTGGACTAAATTGAATGAATTGGTGATTGAATGAGTTAAATTTGAATATGTATAGACCAAGAAAGGAGAGATTCGGATCGATATCGAGGCAAAGACAAAGTACTAGATTGATCGGCTAGTTTCGGTATTTCGACGTCCGAGGTAAGTTCGGATATAATAAAAATATTTAATTCATATTTACGTGTTATGAAATGTGTGAATTTGTGAATATTGAATTAGAAATGCTATATGTGAGGAATTGAGAAATGTGGCACTAAGTGTGCGATATAGAATTTATATGGTAATGAACGGCACTGTGTGTACAAAATAGAGACAATATCGACTATACTGATTGGCACTATGTGTACAATACTGAATCAAGCTCGGTTTGATATAGATGCACTAAGTGTGCGATGTTACTTAAGCTTCGGCTATGATTTGGGCACTAAGTGTGCGATTGAATTGAAGAGATAACGAAGGTTGGTCGAAATGAAGTATTGAGTATTGAGTAGTATGTGTGATCGATAACTAAGTGTTGGCTAAGGTATGTATGTAACCTACGTGATTGATGAAATCGTAAATGGATTTATGGATGATTAATTGAGCATACTAGCTATGGATGGTATGATATATATATATGATTGTGAATTGATCTATGTGATTGATTGTCTTTGTATATTGTAATTGTATCATTGAATTAAGTGTATTATATTACGAACTTACTAAGCTTTAGATCTTACTGTGTGAAGTTTTCTTTTTTTTACAGTGTTTTAAGCTAGCTCAGATCCGGGAATCATCAGCGACTTAATCACACTATCGGCTATCTATTTCGGTACTTTTGAAAGATGTATATATTTGGTATATGGCATGTATAGGCTAGTGGTTATGGTATGTTTTATAATGTTTGGACCTTGCCATGTGATATGGCTTGGAAGTTGAGTGTTGATGGTTTATATGTGAAGTTAGGAAATGATGAATGTGGTATGAAATAGTGAAATTGAAAATGGTATATTTCATGCTTGAATTGGTTGATAAGAATGGTATTTTAAGTGTGAACTTGTAGTATGAATTACATGATGCTAGGCTAAATAATTTGAGTTGTGAAAATGGTGTTTTGGATAGACTTATTTGAGTAGAAATTGAGTATGGAAGTAAATGATGTAGTTGATGTTGGTTTGATGTTTGTATTGGTATATTTTGGTTGCATTTGAGACAAAAATTGGTAATGGTTTGATGTCTATAGATGATATCAAAGTGTGGTTGGTAATTTGGCCTTGAAAATGGCCTATAATTGCCCACACGGTTGAGCACACGGGCGTGTGGCTCGACCGTGTCCTTTAAGGTTGTGTTTCAAAACAAGTCAGACTCGACCACGGGCTGGACACACGGGCGTGTGACTGGCCGTGTGGTGCAAGTCAGTGTCGACCACGGGTGAGGCACACAGGCGTGTCTCAGGCCGTGTGGACAAGTCAGTGTGTATGCCCTGTTTTGCCACGGCTGGGACGTACGGGCGTGTCCGAGGCCGTGCGCGCCTTGGCGTGTGACCTTTGTTGTAACATCCTGGAAAGGGCCTATGCATTTTCGGTTTAATTGTACGAAATGACAAGTCTTAAGTAATATGAATAAATTTTTAATTTTTTTGGAAACTAGGAAATGTAAGGAAAATGGAAAGTGAACATTTTTGGAAACTTGGAAATGTAAGGAAATGTCAAGTTTACTGAGCCGATCGAAAATTTTTGGAAACTTAGAAATGACCTAGAAATGACGAGTTTTAAGGTTTAAAAGGGGAAATTAAGGCAAGGTGGCCTTAAAAGAAAAAGTTTGTGAAATTTGACACACAAACAAGCTTGGAAAAGTGGCCTGAAGATGCCACTTGGGGCCTCTAGAAATGGCGCCATATGCAAGAGGAATGGGCACGAGTTCGAGTCACTTGGGAAGCAAATAAAGGAGGTTTTATTTTTGCTTCCGTAAGACTGAGGTGGACGGCACATGCTTCTAGAAAGGAGGTGTTTTATTTTCATAAATATTCGATTAAAAGGGTGATAAATAAAGGATTTTTAAATTGGATTATTTTGAAGAGATAAATGTTGGATTTAAACTCTTTTATTTATGATAATTAAAGGATAAAGTTATCGATAGAGGAGTGGTGGCCAAGTAAGGGACTCCTTAGATGATAATTTAAGCTATAAAAGGAAGGAAGGAGGGCTACTCATCAATTTTTGCTTCCTCCTTTCTCTGCGAATTCTTAGTGCTCTCCTCTCTTCTTTTCTTTCTTTTCTTTTGTCAAGTAGAAATTAAGTAATTGTTGGAACCTAGCCGAATATTTTCCTCTCCATTAGAAGCCATAGCCGAATCTCCCTGTGAATCTAAGCAAGGAAGTAGTCATCAAGTATTAAGGGATCTCTCGAGTTTCTACAACCCATGCGACTACAAGGAGGAATATTTCGGGATCTAAGGTAAGAAACTATAAGATCCAAAGGTCTTGTTTTAAGTTTTAATGTTAGATTAAACCTAACATGTGATTATAGGAATTTCGACATCCCTAGGAAAGCAAGGATACTTTTCGGGTTTGAGATCACAAGGGTATGTGTTTAAGACATTCGGCCAAAGCCTATTTTAAGTATTTGGATTTATTCCCAAAAGCCGAAACTAACCTATGATGTGTTTTAATGTTGGCCGAATGCAAGAAGGAATACAACAAAGTTTTGGGACTTGATTCTTAAGTCAATCGGCAACAAGGTAGGTTTTCAGTATACAAATCCTACTAGGATTTGGTTTTAAAGCCAAAAAGGTTTATTAATGTGTTTAAATGATTGACCGAATATAGGAGTTAAGGATCTAAATCAGTAGATCGGTTCTTCGGGATTTCAAGGACTTCATTAAGCGAATCAGGTGTGTAATCCCCACTATCATTTAATATGATACATGGCAATATTTAACCTATGTATATATATATATTAATGTGAATATGGCTAAGTACCCTAATGTGGTACAAAAGTACTGCACGCACGTTTCCTACTCCCATTAGGATTATGAAATAGGTTATTTTATAACATGTGAAAATATATATGAATGTGAATTTAAGTATGAGATGCATGATATAAAAAAATATGGGTCATTCGGGATTTATGAGAAAGGGGAAGTGAATGTGATGACTTCGGTCTCACTATCTGAATGTGGTGACTTCGGTCACATTATCTGAATGTGGTAACTTCGGTTACATTATCTCGAATCTGTGTCTTTTGACACAACTATATCTGTGGCTATGCCACAAATTTTATATGGGCGATGAGCACGTCGATCGCAATGATCGCCTTGAAGGTGTGTAGCGGATGGAGGGTCGACTTAATAGTCCCTACGGTGTGCGGTTGGTGCGGGGATGTGTAGCGGATGGCATCTAGGTTTTGGGTTCGGGTTGCATCATCATTGATATCATTTGTATGAATAAGTGTTTGATATGAATATGTATGCCTGATCTATTGAATGTTAGTGTTGGTTACACATTGAGTCTGTTGACTCACCCTGCTTGTGGGAATATTTTTAGGTGATGAGCATTAATGGACCGGGTCGGCAGGAGCTGAAGGTGACCATGCATCGCAAGGAGAAATTTAAAGATTTGGACTTTTATTTTTACTAAGTACTTTAATTTTATTTTTGGGTTTTGATTGATGTAATAAGGCCATAAGGCCCAAGTTGGATTTCTTTACTTACATTTTATTTTAATTTATTATGTTAAGAATTATTTTTGACTAAAGTTTAATTAAAATTATTTCTTTCAAAATAAACCCTAAAATTGTTTTGTCACCATAATAAAATGATTTCTAAGTAAAATAAATGGGTTTCCAACTTAAGCCAACCCAAAACGATAATTTTCTAAAATTACACAAATTTTCTAAGTAACAAAGAACATTGAAACCAGGCTTTACTTAAGGAACATACGAGATCCGGTCCTGTGCTCGTGGGCCGGGTGTGGGGGTGTTTCAATTTGGTATCGAGCCTGTGTTTTAAAACTCTCGGCTTTGTGGGCTAAGGCCCAAAACGTTTTCAAATCGAGCCAAGTAAGTTTTTTTTGAAAGTATCTTAAGAAATAAGCGAGTTTTTACGGCATGGCACCTAAGTCTCCAACCATGATCCACGGTAAGTACCCTAACCATCTGTATGATTATGTGATTTATGAGTTATGGAAGGGTAGAAAAGGCATGGAACGTAGAATAGTATGATAGGAACTTGAACCCTAGGACTAGTTTACTCAAACACAAACACATAAGACTTAATGCACTAAACAAACCTATGGCTAAGTCACTGAGTTAGGGTGTGGTAACCCCTGTGCGCATGTCTAGGATTGGATCCGGAAGAGCACAGTATTTAAGCGATCCCTAGTGACTCACCTCCTCTTCGCAGGAATCCTACATGGTGCGTAGCTTCGGTTCACCCTAACCCAGGGGGCTCAGTAGGTGTGGCAACCTCTGTGCGCATGTCTAGGAATGGTTTCGGTGGGAGCTTGGTATTTAAGCAGTCCACGTGACTCACCTCCTCTCCACTCGAATCTCGCACAGTGCGTAGCTTTGGTTCACCCCGACCAAGAGGACTCGGTCATAGGCTAAACACGATAACTAAAACCCGAAAGGGAACTAGCCGTGTTTTCTATAAACACAACAAAACCCTAGTTTTTTTTAAAAACTTTTAAAAGTACTCTTTAAATTCATGAAAACTATATTTACAAAATTTTTCAAAAAAAAAATTCTGATTTATGAAAATTACAAAAATACCCTTAGTGATAAAATTACCAAAATGCCCTTGGTTTATAAAATGTCAAACTACCCAAGAGTTTTATCAAAATTTCATTATTTTAGAAATGTTCAAAAACCCTAATTTGCAAACTATCAAAAATACCTTGAATTTTGGAAAATTACAAAATTGCCCCTAACTTACAAAATTACAAAAATGACCCTGATTTCCAAAATTTTTGCAACATCACCATTTTGAAAAGTACAATTCTCAAAAAGAACCCTCAAAGTTTTGCAACTTTTGAAACGACCCTGATTTATTAGATTTTACAAATTTACCCCGATTTGTGAAAAATTACGAAAATACCCTTGTAGGACAAAATTACGAAAATACCCCTGGGTAGTGGAGAAACAACAACAATGAAAACTACAACGCTTCTCTGAATGAACGAAAGTTCATAATTGGTTGATGGATGTATAAATGAATGAAAAGACTGTGTGCGTGTATGAATACGAAAGAACCACTCTTAAAACTCTTTTCATAAAATTTCTTCGCGGGTAATCTAGTGAAATAAAAGTACTAATTCATAAAACTTCTTAATCAGATTCTGACGTTAGAAATGAGCTCTAGAGGACGTGGTCGTCGTGGACGAGGTAGAGGAAGGATGACTGTGTCAGAACCCGTTAGATCGGGTCAAGGGGTGACAATGAGATACCACAGCCACCACCACCCCACCGTTGGTGTTGAGCGACAAACTCGAGGGACGGGGATGATCTTTGTGTCGCAGGTTTGTCTTTGCGAGTTTTGGAGTTGGTGGCTGGTGCAGGAGGAAATTCGGGAAATCGAAAGTCTGTGCCTGAACGACTCCGAGCTAGTGGAGCGGAAATGTTTCGAGGAGTATTCGGGTGGCACCCAAAGATACCGGTGATCTTGGTTGGAAGCAACTGAGCGCATCATGGATGAGCTTGATTTGACCCCTGAGGAAAAGTTGAAAGGGATGGTGGCACTGTTACGCGATGAAGCGTATCGGTGGTGGTTAATCGTTCGGGATGGTGCCACGATTGAGGATCGACACAGGAATATGTTAAGGAAGCATTTCGTAAGAAATATGTAGGAACCAGGTATCTGAGATGAGCAAAGGAAGGCTTTTCGGGGCTGGTGCAAGGAGCAAGTCATTTGCGGAATCTGGTCGAATTCACGAGGTTGAGTCGCTATGCTCGGGGAGTAGTGGCAACTGAGCATGAGCGCTGTGTCCATTTTGAGGACGGACTGAGGGACGATCTGAGACTGTTGATAGCACCGCATCAGGAGCGGGAGTTCTCTGCTTTGGTAGAAAAGGCCAAGGTGGCCGAGGGAATTAAGGATTCTACCAAGCGGTGTGGATAGGAATAAGCCCAAAAGAGGTTTTGGACCATCCGGAAAGGTTCATAAGAGGCCTAGAGTTGATGGGCGCGAAATCGCAAAGCTAGTACAGGATGGCGATGATCGTCCTTGTGAGCATTGTGGAAAGAAGCACTTAGAAGTCTTTGGAAAAAGACGGGAGGATGTTGTCGGTGTGGGTCCAAGGACCATATGCTCAAGGATTGTCCCAAGAAACCAGATGAGAGTCGACCGGCAGCTCAGACTATTAGTCAGGCTGGTAGAGGCGGACAGCGACCTCAACGGGTCGTGGTTCGGGTGCGCAGAGGTAATGGTCTTTGCCGCAGAGCCGTGGAACACAGGGCCGAGAGTGCTGCTAATCTTTGAGGCAAGGTAACCGGGTTTGGTTTATGCGGTTCGGAGGAGGGAGGATGGTGACGCTTGGGATGTTATAACCAGTGCGTTCTTTATTTTTGGCGGAGCCTTATTATACCTTAATTGATGTGGGCTCGACCCATTCCTATGTTGCATGTAGTGTAGTGGAAACACTAGACCTAGACTCGAACCTTCGATGGGCGGATGACTGTAGTAAGCCCATTAGGCTAAACTGTAGTGGTAGATAAGATCTTTCGGAATGTACCCCTAGAGATTCGTGGAGTGAACTTTCTGGGGTGACTTAATGGAGTTACCCTTCGGAGAGTTTGAACTTATACTCGGAATGGACTAGCTAGTAGAACACCGAGCCGTGTTGGATTGTGCGGCTAAGCGAATGGAACTAAGGACTCGGAGGATGAAGTAGTAGTAATGATCGGAGAAAGGAGAAATTACTTGTCTAATGTAGTTTCATTAAAGGTTTAGAGAAAATGGTTAAGAAAGGGTGCAAGGCGTTCTTAGCCTTTGTAAGTGCGTTGGGTGGAAAGGAAGAAGGTGTTAGCGGAGTTAGAACGGTTAAGTACTTTGAAGATGTATTTCCGGAGGAATTACCAGGAATACCCCCGAGATAGGGAGGTGGAATTTGGAATAGATTTACTCACAGAACGGCTCTCGTGTCAATCGCTCCATACCGAATGGTGCCAAAGGAGTTAGTGGAGCTCAAGGCTCAAATCCAAGAGTTGTTGGATCGTGGATTCATTCGACCCAGTGTGTCTCCATGGGAGCACCGGTCCCGTTTGTAAAGAAGAAAGACGGAACTATGCGTATGTGCATAGACTATCGTCGATTGAATAAGTGACCATTAAGAACAAGTATCGATTGCCAAGGATCGATGACTTGTTCGATCACCGGGAGGGCCGCGAGTGTTTTCAAAAGATCGACTTAAGGTCGGGATATCATCGATTAAAGGTGAAGGAGGTGATATCCATAAGACCGCTTTTAGGACAAGATACGGCCATTTTGAGTTTGTGGTGATGCCGTTTGGATTGACGAGCGCTCAGCCGCGTTCATGGATATGATGAATCGGGTTTTCAACCTATTTGGATAGGTTCGTCGTTGTGTTCATCGACGATATTTTGGTGTATTCTAAGTCGGAAGAGGAGCATGATGAGCATCTCCGAGTTGTGTTACAAGTGTTAAGGGAGAAGAGCTTTATGCCAAATTCAAAGCAAGTGTGAATTTTGGCTTAAAGAGGTGGCATTTTAGGACATGTGGTATCCGCAGAGGAATAAGAGTGGACCCTAGGAAGATTGAAGCGTGTTGGATTGGAAACCACCTAGGTCCGTGGTTGAAATCCGAAGTTTCTTAGGTTTGGCAAAGCTATTACTGAAAGGTTCGTGGAAGGGTTCTCGTCAATAGCCGCGCTTTGACAAAGTTGCTAAGGAAGGAAGTACCCTTTGAATGGACAGATAAGCAACAAGAGGGCTTTGAAAAGCTCAAGAAGGTGTTGACGGAAGCTCAGTGCTAATCCAAATGGAGGCGAGCAAGGATTTTGTGGTGTATTGTGACGCTCGCATATGCGGGATTAGGATGTGTGCTAATGCAAGATGGTAAAGTGGTCGCTTATGCGTCTCTGCGCTTAAGGCCTCATGAGGTTAACTACCCAACTCATGACTTGGAACTAGCAGCGAGTGGTCTTTGCCCTTAAGGTTTGGAGGCACTACCTTTATGGAGAAAGGTCGAGTTATCTACACGCACCACAAAAGTCTTAAGTACTTGTTGACTCGAAAGGAGTTAAACTTGAGGCAACGAAGGTGGGTGGAATTGTTAAAGGATTACGACCGCTCGATAGAATATCATCCGGAGCAGGCAAATATGGTAGCCGATGCCCTAAGTAGGAAGGTTGTGTCGGATTTAAGGGCTTTGTTCGCTCACTTAAGTCTGTATAATGATGGAAGCTTTGTTGGCGAGTTGCAAGTCAAGCCTACATGGTGAAGGAGGTGAAAAGAGGGACGATTGGTGATAAGGACCTAAGTGCTAAGTTACTGCAAGTCCAAAACGGAGAATTAAAGGATTATGGCGTCAATGATGAAGGAGTATTGTGCTACAAAGGGAAGGTCCGTATGCCGAGGGACAAGGAGTTGAGACAAAGGATTCTTCTGGAGGCGCATGGTAGCCCTTATGCTATGCATCCCGGAGGCATTAAGTCAGTATAGGGATCTAAGGAAACAATTTTGGTGGTCCGATCTTAAACGAGAGGTGATCAATCAGGGGGAAATGTTTGACGTGTCAGCAAGTTAAGGCTGAACACCAAGTCCCATCAGGATTGCTTCAACCAATCAAGATTCCACAATGGAAGTGGGAGAGAATTACCATGGACTTTGTTAGTGGGCTTCCCCTTACGCCTACTAAGAAGGACTCGGTATAGGTGATAGTGGACCGTTTGACCAAGTCCGCGCATTTTATTCCAGTAAGAGTGGATTATTCTCTTCAAAAGTTAGCCAAGTTATATGTGGCGGAAATCGTGAGGTTACATGGAGTACCGGTATCAATCATCTCCGATAGAGACCCAAGGTTTACGTCTCGATTTTGGAAGGCACTTCATCAAGCTTTAGGCTCTAAGTTGGACTTCACTACGGCTTTTCATCCACAATCAGACGGGCATGCAGCGAGTTATACAAGTGTTGGAGGATATCTTTGAGAGGTTGTGTGATGGATTTCCGAGGAAGTTGGGAAGATTATTTGCCTCTAGCTGAGTTCGCCTACAACAACAACTATCAGGCTAGCATTCGGATGGCACCATATGAAGCATTGTATGGTCGGAAGTGTAGAACTCCTACTTGTTGGACCGAGTTAGGAGAACGCGCGGGTGTTAGGTCCGGAGTTAGTGGTAGAAACCGAGGAGAAGGTTGAGATAATTCGGGCAAGGTTGAAGGAAGCCTCGATAGGCGTAAATCGTGCACGCGGACCTTCGGCGGAAGGAAATAGAGTTTGAAGTGGGAGACCAAGTGTTCTGAAAGTCTCGCCTTGGAAGAAGGTAATGAGGTTTGGGCGCAAAGGGAAGTTAAGCCCAAGGTTTATAGGGCCCTATCAAATCATCGAGCGAAGTTGGGCGGTGGCATACCAATTGGAGTTGCCACCAGAGTTGCAGCAGAGATGCACGACGTATTCCATGTATCCATGTTACGTCGCTACCGATCGGATCCGTCTCATGTGGTACTGTTGAAGAGATGGAACTAAGGCCGGACTTATCCTACGAGGAAGAGCGATTCGGATCTTGGAACGTGATGTGAAAGCACTACGAAGGAAGTCGGTTCCTCTAGTCAAAGTGTTATGGCGCAATCATGGATCGGAAGAAGCTTGGGGAGTCGAGAGAGACAATGCGACAAAGAATACCCTCGCTTATTTTAGTTAGAAATTTCGAGGGCGAAATTATTTTAAGGGGGTAGAACTCGTAACATCCTGGAAAGGGCCTATGCATTTTCGGTTTAATTGTACAAAATGACAAGTCTTAAGTAATATGAATAAATTTTTAATTTTTTTGGAAACTAGGAAATGTAAGGAAAATGGAAAGTGAACATTTTTGGAAACTTGGAAATGTAAGGAAATGTCAAGTTTACTGAGCCGATCGAAAATTTTTGGAAACTTAGAAATGACCTAGAAATGACGAGTTTTAAGGTTTAAAAGGGGAAATTAAGGCAAGATGGCCTTAAACAAAAGTTTGTGAAATTTGACACACAAAGGCTTGGAAAAGTGGCTTTGAAGATGCCACTTAGGGCCTCTAGAAATGGCGCCATATGCAAGAGGAATGGGCTGAGTTCGAGTCACTTGGGAAGCAAATAAAGGAGGTTTTATTTTTGCTTCCGTAAGACTGAGGTGGACGGCACATGCTTCTAGAAAGGAGGTGTTTTATTTTCATAAATATTCGATTAAAAGGGTGATAAATAAAGGATTTTTAAATTGGATTATTTTGAAGAGATAAATGTTGGATTTAAACTCTTTTATTTATGATAATTAAAGGATAAAGTTATCGATAGAGGAGTGGTGGCCAAGTAAGGGACTCCTTAGATGATAATTTCGGCTATAAAAGGAAGGAAGGAGGGCTACTCATCAATTTTTGCTTCCTCCTTTCTCTCTTAGAATTCTTAGTGCTCTCCTCTCTTCTTTTCTTTCTTTTCTTTTGTCAAGTCGAAATTAAGTAATTGTTGGAACCTAGCCTAATATTTTCCTCTCCATTAGAAGCCATAGCCGAATCTCCTGTGAATCTAAGCAAGGAAGTAGTCGATCAAAGTATTAAGGGGATCTCTCGGGTTTCTACAACTGCAATGCGACTACAAGGAGAAATATTTCGGGATCTAAGGTAAGAAACTATAAGATCCAAAGGTCTTGTTTTAAGTTTTAATGTTAGATTAAACCTAACATGTGATTATAGGAATTTCGACATCCCTAGGAAAGCAAGGATACTTTTCGGGATTTGAGATCACAACGGTATGTGTTTAAGACATTCGGCCAAAGCCTATTTTAAGTATTTGGATTTATTCCCAAAAGCCGAAACTAACCTATGATGTGTTTTAATGTTGGCCGAATGCAAGAAGGAATACAACAAAGTTTTGGGACTTGATTCTTAAGTCAATCGGCAACAAGGTAGGTTTTCAAAGATACAAATCCTACTAGGATTTGGTTTTAAAGCCAAAAGGTTTATTAATGTGTTTAAATGATTGACCAGAATATAGGAGTTAAGGATCTAAATCAAGAGATCGGTTCTTCGGGATTTCAAGGACTTCATTAAGCGAATCAGGTGTGTAATCCCCACTATCATTTAATATGATACATGGTAATATTTAATCTATGTATATATATATATTAATGTGAATATGGCTAAGTACCCTAATGTGGTACAAAAGTACTGAATGCACGTTTCCTACTCCCATTAGGATTATGAAATAGGTTATTTTATAACATGTGAAAATATATATGAATGTGAATTTAAGTATGAGATGCATGATACAAAAAAATATGGGTCATTCGGGATTTATGAGAAAGGGAAGTGAATGTGATGACTTGGGTCTCACTATCTCCGAATGTGGTGACTTGGTCACATTATCTCGAATGTGGTAACTTCGGTTACATTATCCGAATCGTGTCTTTTGACACAACTATATCTGGTGGCTATGCCACAAATTTTATATGGGCGATGAGCACGTCGACTGCAAATGATCGCCTTGAAGGTGTGTAGCGGATGGAGGGTCGACTTAGTAGTCCCCACGGTGTGCGAGTTGGTACGGGGATGTGTAGCGGATGGCATCTAGGTTTTGGGTTCGGGTTGCATCATCATTGATATCTGCTTTGTATGAATAAGTGTTTGATATGAATATGTATGCCCGATCTATTGAATGTTAGTGTTGGTTACACATTGAGTCTGTTGACTCACCCGTTGTGGGAATATTTTTTCGTGTGATGAGCATTAATGGACCGGGTCGTGAGGAGTCAAGGTGACCATGCATCGTGAGGAGAAATTTAAAGATTTGGACTTTTATTTTTACTAAGTACTTTAATTTTATTTTTGGTTTTGATTGATGTAATAAGGCCATAAGGCCCAAGTTGGATTTCTTTACTTACATTTATTTTAATTTATTATGTTAAGAATTATTTTTGACTAAAGTTTAATTAAAATTATTTCTTTCAAAATAAACCCTAAAATTGTTTTGTCACCATAATAAAATGATTTCTAAGTAAAATAAATGGGTTTCCAACTTAAGCCAACCCAAAACGATAATTTTCTAAAATTACACAAATTTTCTCTAAGTAACAAAGAACATTGAAACCGGTTTACTTAAGGAACATACCAGATCCGGTCCGGGCTCGTGGGCGGGTGTGGGGTGTTTCATCTGTAACTTAGAAAAATATTTTAATTTCATAAATTTTCCTATGTGTTCGGTTTAGTCCCAACCCCTTTCTAACATGTGTTTTAGGTCTTGTAGACCTCAATAAGGGACTATATGTTTATATTTGGATACGTTTGATTGATGTTTAACTTTGTGTTATGGAATGAATTTAAATGTTCCAAATGATCGGTAATGCCTCTTAACCTTATTCCGGCGACGGTTTTGGGTTAGGGGTGTTACAACAGGAATACAGGCTGCACCGAGAGTCAGAATTCAGAAACCCATGGCTTTTCCCCATAAGGATGCCAAAGAGTTTTGTGGGATTATGACTGCAACGTGATGATCTCAGGAGATGTAAACTCGGTTGGCACTGTAGAAGAGGGCCATGATATTGATTTCTTCGCGTACAGTGGGAGCGTTATGACCCTACAAGTACAAGAACTGAGCCCGTTAAAGGAAAAACCCTAGCAGTTGAGCATAAGAAGGAAAAGAAGGCTAGGCTTGAATCACCAGTTAACGAGCCAGTAACTGAGAACGAGGCTAATGAATTCCTGAAATTTTTAAAGCATAGCGATTATAGTGTTGTAGAATAGCTACACAAACAACCAACTCGCATATCAGTACTAGCCTTGCTCTTGAGCTCAGAGACTCATCGTAGCTTGTTGATGAATGTGCTAAAATAAACTTATGTCGCTAATGATATCTCTATGAACAAGTTGGACTGCCTGGTTAACAATATAAGTGCCGACAACTTTATTTTTTTCAATGATGATGAAATACCTCCAGGGGGCATGGGATCCACGAAGGCCCTACATATCACTACCCGCTGTAAAGGATATACATTGCCAGGGGTGCTAATAGACAATTGATTTGCACTGAACGTCTTGCCTCTATCCATGCTGAGCAGATTACCAGTGGATAGCTCTCATATGAAGACGTGCCAAAACATAGTGAAAGCATTCGATGGTACAGAAAGGAGAGTGATGGGAAGGATTGAGATACCTCTTTTAATTGGTCCAAACACATATGAGGTAGACTTCTTGGTGACGGATATCAAGCCCTCTTCTAACTGCTTGTTGGGGAGACCTTGGATTCACTCAGCTGGGGCAGTGCTATCATCACTACACCAAAAGCTAAAGTTGGTGACTGAGGGTCGACTAGTGACGATAAACGCGGAAGAAGATATTATTGCATTCGTAACCAGTGACGCACCATACATAGGAGTAGATCATGAGGCAATAGAATGTTCATTTTGATCGCTTGATTTGTGAATGCAACCTTCATTGTTGAAGGGAACAAAATCCCAGTGCCCAAAATATCCAAAACTAAGAGGATGGGCCTGCAGTTGACAGTTGGGAAATGAGCCTTACCCGGGAAAGGACTCAGAAAATACCAACAAGAAAGTGTCGAGGCACCAATTCTGATGGACAAACAAGACCAGTTTGACTTAGGATATAAGCCAGATGCGAGGCAAAAGAAGAAAGAGCTGGAGAAGAAGCAAGAAAGGAGAAGAGCACGACTGAGTGGGAGAGAGGTCAAGTGGGAACCAATAACCTTTCCCCATATATCCAAAACATTTGTGTCAGGAGGAACTATTTACCCTGAACGAAAGATGTCAAGAAAGGAAGCTGCGAAAAGAAATGTTGAGAAATCTGAGCATCAACGCCATATCCGAAGAAGGAATTGGGGAAAAGAATTTATTAGGCATTTGCCCTTACATACTTGGAAGTGTTCTGAACAATTGGACTACGGAAGAGATTCCTGTAATTTTTAGAGCTAATTCAGAGTAATGTTCAAAACACACTTGTTGCTCTGAGCCTGGAAGCAATAAGAATCCTTTTGTGAAAAAGGCATATGTCCAATATTTTTATTTCAATAAAAAATGCATCTTTGTGTCTCATTTTGGAAAATATTCTTTTATTTCTTCCATTTCATTCATACTCATACCATACAAATAATTATTCATAGATTCATTTGTTCTTTGGGTCTTTCTTCGTTCCTATAACAGGTCTCCAGATATCAATGATATTAGCAACGCTGCCACTGACTCAGGGTCTCCATTTGAGTAAGATATGTGTCCAGGGGAACCTTAGGACTTTTAAGATGATCAAGATTGTAATCTATCTTCTGATTTGTTAAGGATGGTAAAATAAGATGAAAAACAAATCCTACCTTACAAAGAATCAGTAGAAATTGTGAGCTTAGGAGAAGAGAAAAAGGTGAAGATCAGAGCTTGTATCACTGCAGAGACAAAGCGAGACCTCATTGAGTTACTCTAAGAATTCAAAAATGTCTTCGCATGGTCATAACAAGACATGCCTGGTCTAAGTACTGATATCGTGGTACACCGGCTCCCCATAAAGGAAGAATGCAAGCTAGTTCAACGGAAGCTTCGAAGGATGAGGCCCGACGTCTTGCTGAAAATAAAAGAAGAGGTCAAAAAGCAATTCGACACTGGTTTCCTACAAATGGTTAAATACTCGGAGTGGGTAGCTAATATAGTCCCCGTCCATAAGAAAGATGGGAAAGTACAAATGTGTGTAGACTATAGGGATTTAAACAAAGCCAACCCGAAGGACAATTTCCTATTGCCTCACATTGACACCTTAGTGGACAACACGGCAGGTTACTCACTATTCTCCTTCATGGATGGTTTCTCCGATTACAATCAGATTAAAATGCATCCTGAATATATGAAAAAGTAGACATTCGTAACCATGTCGGGAACATTTTGCTATAAAGTGATGCCATTTGGACTGAAAAACGCGGGAGCGACGTATCAAAGAGCCATGGTAACCTTGTTTCATGATATGATGCACAAAGAAATCGAGGTTTATGTCGATGATATGATCACAAAATCCCGAATAGAAAAGGAGCATATACAAGTCATGAGGAGATTGTTCTTGATATTGAGAAAATCTCAACTAAAACTCAATCCAGCAAAATGTAATTTCGGGGCTAAGTCGGGGAAACTGCTAGGATTCGTTGTCAGTGAAAAAGGGATTTAGATCGACCCGGATAAAGTCAAGGCTATACAGGAACTGCCTCCACCGCGTACTCAAAAAGAAGTTCAAGGTTTCTCAGGGAGGCTAAATTACATCGCCCGGTTCATTTCACAACTAACTGAGAAATGTGACCCCATATTCTGTCTCCTTAAGAAACACAATCCATGTGTATGGGATGATGAGTGTTAGAAAACTTTTGACAAGGTTAAACATTACCTGTCCAATGCCCCAGTGCTGATGCCACCTAGCCCAGATAAGCTGCTGATACTATACTTGGCAGTATTCGGGAATTTTATGGGATGCGTGCTTGGTCAACATGATGAGTCAGGAAGAAAAGAAAGATCGATATACTATCTTAGTAAGAAATTCACTGAATATGAGACAAGATATTCGTCAATCGAGAAGTTGTGTTGCGCCTTGATCTAGACAACCCGAAGACTAAAACAGTACATGTTATACCACACAACTTGGCTCATCTAAAAAATGGACCCTCTAAAATACATGATGGAGTCGACTGCTTTAAATGAAAGGATGGCTTGATGACAAATTCTACTTTCTGAATTTGATATAGCCTATGTAAACCAAAAGGCGGTAAAAGGGAGTGTAATAGTAGATTTTCTAGCCAGTAGAGCTCTAGAAGATTACGAACCTTTAAATTTCGATTTCCAAAACGAAGATCTAATGTATGTTGCGACTACTGAAGTAAGCACTCAAGAAGAACATCCTTGGAAACTAAATTTTGACGAAACTTCAAATGTTGTGGGTAACGAAATCGAAATAGTTCTGGTATCCCCAAACGGAGACCATTATTCATTTAGGAATCGTAATAGTTCTGGTATCCCCAAACGGAGACCATTATTCATTTACTAGTAAATTAGATTTTGATTGCACAAATAATATGGCAGAATATGAATCATGCATCATAGGTATTCGTGCAGTCATAGAACACAAGATCAAAGTACTAGAAGTATATGGGGATTCTGAATTAGTGGTCTATCAACTCAAAGGTGAATAGGAGACGAGAGACCCCAAATTGATCAATTATCGAAGCCTGGTTCTTGAGTTAATTGAGGAGTTTGATGACATCACCTTCTACTACCTCTCGCGAGATGAAAACCAGATGGCTGATGCCTTGGCTACTTTAGCTTCCATGATCAAAGTGAACAAACAAGATGATGTAAAACATATCCAGATGAGTATTTATGAGGCTTCGACTCATTGTTTCAACATTGAGGAAGAAGAAAAGGACGATCACCCTTGGTACCACGATATACTGCGATATGTGAAGAATCGTGAGTACTCTGACCAAGCAACTGAGAATAATAAAAGGACATTGAGAAGATTGGTCAGTGACTATGTCTTAAATGGGGAGATCCTATACAAAAGAAGAAAGGATCAGATGCTACTAAGATGTGGATGCTGTTGAGGCTAAAAATATTTGAAGAAGTCCATGAGGGTGTCTGCGGAACACAAACTAATGGTTTTACAATGGCTAGGCAAATCATGAGATTCGGATATTATTGGTCCACTATGGAAGGGGATTGTATCAGTTATACCAAGAGATGTCATAAGTGCCAAATTTATGGAGACAAAATTCATGTACCTCCTTCACATCTCCATGTTATGACTTCTCCATGGTCTTTCTCTATGTGGGGCATGGATGTCATTGGGCCGATCTCGCCAAAAGCTTCTAATGGGCATCGATTCATCTTCATGGTCATCGATTACTTCACCAAATGGGTAAAAGCCACTTCATATGCCAATGTCACAATGTCGGCAGTCAGCAAATTCTTGAAGAAAGAGATCATGCTAGAAAGGATAATATCTAAAAATGCATTAAACTTGAAAATAGCACGATAGCGAAGGTCTGTAGTCAATTCAAGATTAAACACCATAACTCGTCACCATATCGCCCAAAAATTAATGGTGCGGTGGAGGCAGCCATTAAGAACATTAAGAAGATCGTGGGGAAAATGATTGAGACTTATAAAGATTGGCATGAGAAATTACCATTTGGCCTCTATGCTTATCGAACATCTGTTAAGACCTCCATCGGGCAACGCCTTTCACTTTGGTTTATGGATTGGAAGCGGTTTTGCCCATTAAAGTCGAGATTCTTTCTCTCCGAGTTTTGTCAGAGTTGAAGTTAGATGAAACAGAATGGATCCAATCCCGATATGATCAGCTGATCTTGATCGAAGAAAAAGGCTAAGGGCTATCCATCATGGTCAGATGTACCAAAAACAAATGATGTGAGCTTATGACAAAAAAGTTCGCCCCAGAGAATTCCATGAAGGGGACCTGGTATTAAAAAAGATCATTCCTATACAAAAGGACTTCAGAGGAAAGTGGATGCTTGACCGAAATGGATGGCAAAAACCTGTCTAATCCTGTGAATTCAGTCAAGAAATACTTCACTTAAAAAAAAGGGAGAGGCCAAGGCAAAAACTCGTAAAAGGGAGCCTTGAGACCAAAGGGGTTTTGAGTTGAAAACCTAAAAAAAGGCAATTCAAATTTTGATCGAAGATGGGGCATGTGGTAGTCTTGTCCTCTCCGAATTAACAAGAAAGAGAGATTTTACATGTTGGGGAATCAACAAAGTACTCTAGGTCTTCTAAACACATATCAAATTCAAAGGGTTTTCGAGAAGTTAGTGCGAAGAAGCTCATGCTGTGATATCTAGGGCACCTAGTTTCATCTTATTCATTTTGTATTTTATCAAAGTTTGCTATTTTGATTAATTTATTCATTTCGAGCTTTACTCTCAATAAATTTTAATCTTGTCCACTGTTATGATCTTTTTCAAGCAATTTTCATCGAAATAACGATTAATGAACTAATAATATTCAAATAAAATGATTTCTACATATTGCTCTGAAAGGTTTTCTAAATAGTACAAGGACTTGAAACAGGACCACTAGTCAGAACTAACCAAATCCAAGAGTTAGAAATGTTTGGGAACAAATAGTTTAAATTGTGATTATTTCTTCGGGTTTTCTGTCAAAGATACTAGTTGAAAAGGAAGGTAGGGTAATGCGTCCGTGATAGAACCTTGATGAACAACGAAGCAATGTCAACCTAAGCATTAAAAGAGGATCATTCTCGAAAAATGACATTCTGCATTCATACAAATATCATTCATACACATCTAGTTAGGAGCATTTGATTCATTCTGATCATAACATCCTAATCGCTTGGCATAAATGAAGGCCCATAAAATGGATTCTATAGGTCATGTTCCCAAGAGAACGATGCAATAGATCAGTGAAACAAAATCCTATACCCCTGAAGTTGCAGTGGGACGGATTGAAGTCATCATGACAAATCTTATTTCCCTGAAGTTGCAGTGGAACAGATTGAAGATAGCAAATCTTATTTCCTTGAAGTTGTAGTGGAACAGATTAAAACTACAAGTTACAAATCTTATCTCTCTGAAGTTGCAGTGGAGCAGATTGAAGATAGCAAATCTTATTTCCCTAAAGTTACAGTGGAACAGATTAAAGCTACAAGTTACAAATCATATCTCCCTGAAGTTATAGTGGATCAGATTGAAGATAGCAAATTTTATTTCCCTGAAGTTGCAGTGGAACAGATTAAAGCTACAAGTCACAAATCTTATCTCCCTGAAGTTGCAGTGGAACAGATTAAAGCTACAAGTCACAAATCTTATCTCCCTGAAGTTGCAGTGGAGCAGATTGAAGATAGCAAATCTTATTTCCCTGAAGTTACAGTGGAACAGATTAAAGCTACAAGTTACAAATCTTACCTCCCTAAATTTGCAGTGGAGCAGATTGAAGATAGCAAATCTTATTTCCCTAAAGTTACAGTGGAACAGATTAAAGCTACAAGTTACAAATCTTATCTCCCTGAAGTTGCAGTGGAGCAGATTGAATATAGCAAATCTTTTTTCCCTGAAGTTGCAGTGAAACAAATTAAAGCTACAAGTTACAAATCTTATCTCCTTGAAGTTGCAGTGGAGCAGATTGAAGATAGCAAATTTTATTTCCCTGAAGTTGCAGTGGGACAGATTAAATCTACGAGTTACAAATCTTATCTCCCTGAAGTTGCAGTGGAGCAAATTGAAGATAGTGAATATTATTTCCCTGAACTTGCAGTGCAACGGATTAAAACTACAAGTTACAAATCTTATCTCCCTGAAGTTGTATTGGAGCAGATTAAAGCAACAATTCTTATACCTCTGAAGTTGCAGTGGGTTAGAATGAAGCTACTTGAAAAGAGGAGCACTAAAGAGGTCGAGATTCGATAAGACCAGACAAAATTGGCCCTTCTTAAAGTCTTTGCTCCATTCTTGTTACACGACAACGAGCAAAGAATAACAACTGTAGAAGCCCAATTTTGCTCGGGCCCAAACAAACCAAACCAAACAAAAAAAAAAAAAAAAAAAAAAAGAAAAACAGTCCAATTACAAAATATCAAACCTAAATTACAAAGCCCAAAAAAATTAAAACCCTAATGGCCAAAATGGCCTAAAAGCCTAAACATTTTCAGTAAAACAAAAGAAACCCTAGCCTCCCTTGCGCCGCTTCTCCATGTCGGCAGGCTTGCCGTCTAACACCCCTCTGCCACCACCACCATCAACCACTCCTCTGCCACTGTCACCTGCAAGAAAAAGAACAATGATCGATGCAAGCGCAAACATGCAAAACAGTAGAAATAACAAAGAAAATACAAAAGAGTAGTAACAGAAAGTTTTGTAATTCGTCTACAAAAAATGCCATAACAACTACCATTTTTTTTTAGACACACACTAGAGTAATCAAAAAACAGAAAACAAAAACTTCAAAGGTGATTTGCTTCATTTTTTTTATCTTTTATTTATTTTTTTAAAGAAATAAAAAAGAAGAACAAAAAAATTATTAAAGGTGGTCTTTTTATTTGCTTTTTTATTTTTATTTTATTTTTTTTAAAGAAATAAGCATAAAATAGAATAAAAAGTTAAAATCTTACCGATTTTTCGCATTCCGCCGCCGTGGGTGGCGAGGACCGTCATCTCCGATGAAAGATGACACTTTTCAGGCTAGGGGAGCCGAAAGGCCAAAAAATTATCATTTTATACTTTTCGGCCACCGTGGACGATGGCGCCGTCGCCGGCAATCGGTGGCCACCACGGTGGCCTGACGACCGGACATGGGTTTGGCTTCAGAGAAAAATGGGGAAGGATTTCAATTTTTTTTTAAAAAAAGGGGGAGAAATAAAATTTTTGAAGATTTTTTTTGCTTAAATAGCCTAGTGAAACGACGTCGTTTCACTCATCCCCCCAAACGCCCAAAACGGTGTCGTTTTGTAGGGCCGACCCGATGACCCGACCAAAAGCAGCTAGGATCCGCGTGTTTTCTTAGTGTATGGGTTATTTACGCTGTCGGCTCTTCTGCTTTTCTGCCCTGTTTCAATTTAATCCTTTTTTTCTTTTTAATTTTACCTTGCGATTTTGGCTTTGTTTCATTTCAGTCCATCATGAAAAGATACATTTGTAAGACTGGGAATAATTCCTCATTTAGTCCTCGCGTCCCTTTGTGCGCATATTATTTTGACCCTAATTTCTTTTCTTTTTCTTTTAAATTTGGCCATTCAATTTTATTTAATTTTTAATTTGGTCCATCGACTTGCAAAAGGAAATGGCACGTTCAGCAGGGTTTGGGATATTTTCCTAGTTAATCCCCATTCCTTTTTGCGCGTTTCATTTTAATCATTGATTCTGTTTTAATTATTTTATTATTTACAGTTTATCCCTTTAACTTAATTTTAATTTCAATTAAGTCCTTTATTTAATTTTAGCCTTTCCATGGATATTTTTTATTTTATTACTATTTATTTATCTATTTACTATTATTGCCTTGCTTTTATTTTTAAATTCATATTGTTCATATTTGTACATGTTGTTATATTGTCATTATTACCTCTTTTTTTATTTTATTTTTTTGGTGTTATTTTATCATTCCTTTTATTATTTTTTTGGCATTTTCAAATCATGTATTTTCAATCATGTATTTTTCGTTTATTTTAAGTTACTTTATCGTTTTAAATACACATCGTTTTAAATATTACATTTGTTATTATTCAAAAAATAAAATTTTAAAAATAAGGCAATGTTTCATATTTGGAAATTCGAGAAGTCGTGCCCTAACTTACGGGGTTTCGACATTCTCGTTGAACCTAGATGACTGAATATCCTTTTAAAATTAAAATACATGAGATTTATTTAAATAATAAAATAAAAAGAGAGCCTATTTTCGAGGATTCAAGATATCGTTTCCTAACTTACGGGATGTGACATTTGGTTACCTCAAGAATAAAGGCCCTTTTGACATACATTTTGATTAAAAATAATATTATGCAAAGCGGGGTCGTGTCTTAAACTCTTTTCAAATTTTCAATTTCTCAATACTAAAAACATTAATTAATTAATTAGGTACCAATTTTGGGCGTTACGAGGGTGTTAATCCTTCCTCGTACGTAACTGACTCCCAAACTCGTTTCCTGAATTTTGTATACTAAAAAAAATCATTGTTTTTAAGTAAGTTTAAATTTTTATTAAAATGATTAAATTACAAGGTGATCCGGTCACACCTAATAAAAAGGATTGGTGGCAACTCTCACTTTCTTTTTTTAAAATAAAATTCGATTTCAAAAAAGGTTTCCACAAACTTGAATGGAGTGCTCGATACCGATGGTCAATATGTTCATCTGGGACCGGTGGGAATTTATATCTTCACACGTTATACATGTGTTGTAGTTTGTACACTTCATCAACAAAGCTCATGTGATCCAAACGTACGGAGGAACATGCTATAATTGCAAGAGCGCATGGAAAACGAAGTGTGTCAAATCTTCCATAGTTGTTGGTTCGATTTGTCAAGTGTATACGGTACGCTTTCTCGACAATCCCTTAGTTGGGTCTATCGAACTCTGTAACCTGAAACGATAAGTCTTCGAGCGAATGACACACTAGATGCATATAGTTGACTCATGTTATAGCCTTCATTCATCTCTCCTTGCACCAAACGTGGTCGCCGTTCATCTGTTCAACATATTTTTCCGCTCGCTTTGGAAATAGTGTTGCCAAACGAAAATATGTTTCACAACCGAGGTTATTGGTAAATGACGCGTCCCCTTTAATACGGAATTGATGCATTCCATCCGGTTTTTCATCATGTGCCTATATCATAGACCCTCGTTATACGATTGTGTCCACTGGTCGAAGGGTATGTTAGAGAGGTAGTCTGCATCTTCCTCATTAATGACCCACAAGTTTTCCATCATTTCATGGAAAAGATGTTTGATGAGCTTGTACCCTATCGAGAAAAATGAATAGTTTATCCATTAATCCCAACATTTGTTGACCGGTTAAATATCAAACAATTGAAATAGTGACAAAAACATACCTATGTTAATCACTAATGCGCACTGTGCTTCAGATTCATGTTGCCCGTGGTAGTTCACTACAACATGTCTTAAATAATACCTATGGTGTGCGTGGTCCCAAAAGATTCCCTATCGTTCAATTGCAGCCAGTATTCCAGGTCCCCTATCGAAAATGACGCATATATCGAGTTAGGGGCAAACATGTCTCCTTAACCTAGACAAGAAAAAATCTCAATCATTTGTTTTTTCTCCTAGCATTATTACAAAGGCAATTGGTAGGATTTTTCGATTGTCACATTTGCCATAGCCAACAACAATCGATGCATATATCTCTCGTACATAAAGGTGTCGTCAATTTGTACCAGTGGCTTACAGTACTGGAATGTCTGTCGATATTGCTTGAAAGTTCAGAAGAAACGATAGAACATTCAGCATCCATAAACCAACCGATTGTTGTAGTACGCATGCATCATTTCCAGATTGGTTATGCAACCTGAAACGTACTTCTCAAGTACCTAACACCACTACCGAAAACCATTGTACGATGCGTCCTACCCATTATGCATCTTCTCCAATGTCTTTTGCGTTGCAATCCAGGGCTTGCTGTACGACAGCATGTAATTGTATTGGCTATGGATATTTGTAATTAAAACCGTCATAGCAATTCTTAGACTCGCTTTCACCATAAGTAGTATTATGTTTGCGATCATCTCTGAATCCAATTTTAGATGACCCTGTGAAATACCTGCAACAACATGAGTTCATTAAAATTAGGAATTCAATTCCCCAAATATAAGACAGTTTTGACGCATTACACGCGACAACACACGTATGCTGGAGCGATATATTTCTTTATGGTCTACAAGCACATCTTCTTTTTAACAGAAGCCATGATTTTCCATGCACGTCTATTTTCTCGCATTTCACCTCGAATTTGTCAGGTCAAGATTTAACAATGTGGAAGTTTACCCCATTCTTTATGTTGTATCACTTTACTACAACGACAAAACTATTTTTAGAGGAAAACTCATTCCCCACTTCTAAATCATCTAAATCCAGTGAACAACTTACATGGTCCGATCTTTTGTGTGGGAATTCTACAACTTCCAACTCACCTTCTGCTAAGAAGTCCACATTACGCATGTGGATCGAAGGTGAGTAAGCCTTGAACCGCGGATCGCCTTTGGAATCTCCGCTTGGACCTTCACCGTCTGAACCTTCATTTTCTGGTTCAGTTGGAACCGACTTTAGTTTAGAAAATAATGCAATTTTTGAACCATCAGATCCGGGCTCCCGGATTGGATTAGCATCAATTTAGTACCCTCTTCATTCTTAACTCCACTAACACTTTCAGGGTTGGATATCCCTTCGTCGGTGGACGTCATTGGGAGTACATCATCCCTTCTTGTATATTTGTCGAAACAACCAAAATTATCTGCTGATTGTCAACCGCTGGAACTTGATGCCATTCCCCTATAAATGTTCCCAGCGTTGAACATCGGTTGACCGAAGTTCAAAACAAAACAACTAACTAAGTGTCATACCAAGATCCAATATTTTGGGTTACCGCCAAAACCCGACTGTTGGACGTGCTGCTTATCGCAGTTGAAATCTAAGGTTAAAATCGATGACTATCTTCCCATTGATGATTACGAGATATCATAATGGAAACTTTCTAACAAAGTAGTGAGCCACCGCACAACTATGTTGTTGGACTCTCAGCTTGTTCTTCTATCCTGGCCTCTCAAACTAGAACTTATGTCAACCTCCAATCACCTTCATCTATGATTGCAAACTTTGCATATAACTCGAGTATTGGCGATCCACTAGCAATATGCGACTGCACTATCGCCTCCATCCCCTTGCACCTCTAATTTCAAAAGCGTCATATTTGACAGGGTCGACCGAAGCACAAAATTGATATTTCAATAAAGATATTCTCATCTGGTTGGATTTGACGATTTTTTACCTAATTCTTACATGCAGTTCCAAAATTGTATGTTAGGGTTTAAATGCAACCACATTGTGTTTTCTGATAAAAAAAAGACCCCATTATCGATGTCACAGGCTTCACTATCGTAATAAACAACATTAATTTGCCCACTCATTTTCAATGAAATAATTTGTTTCACATGTTCAAAACAAAAGCATTATGCAAAAAAATAGAGTTGTAATTATATATGAACAAAAAAAATCAAACCTTACTTGATGTAATTACGTGTTTGCTCCAAATTATGCCTTAGAAAACGTCTTGCGAACTTCCTCTTCTTGCGATTCTTCTTGCAATTTTGTTTGCTCGAAATTGTCTTATGGCACTCAATGCTAAAGTCATCCTTTTATAGAGCCAGAGTGGCAATTGATTCAGAAAACTTTCTCGGGTGAGTGGGAAGTTTGCACGTGTTGAATTTGGTAGAGGGAAAACACTCCACGTAGGGCGTATTTTCAGTGACATGTCAGAAATATTCACTGAAAACGCGCTCTACGTGGAGCGTTTTCTCACTACCACTTTCAACTCCTACAATTTTCCACTCACCCATCAGGTATCCTGGGATAATATTTTTTTTGAAAAATTCTAGTCAACCTTAACTTATCGTAAGCTACGAGTGATCAAAACTCAGTTGCATTAAAAAAATCGAAAAAAATTACAAACTAAGAGTTAATCGAATTGATTAGTTTGAGTTTCGATTTTGAATCGAATTAAATTTTACAATTCGAATATACGATTGTTGTAAATACCCTTTTGGTACCTGTCATTTTTTAAAATTATACCAAATTGGGCAATAAATAATTTCAAAATTTTAAAAATAATATTAGAAATTTTAAAATATATATTTTAAAATAACTAAAAAAATTATAAAAAGTCTAAAGATAATATAAAAAAATTAAAAATATATAAAAAAACCCTAAACCCATAAACACTAAAACACTAAAACATACAAAACCCTAACCCTACCTTAACAAAAATCAAAACTCTAACCCTAAAATAAAATAACCCTAACAAAGAAAATGCTTCCAATTGGAAGTGTTTTTGTCTTTTCGGCCTAATCCAATAATTTTTCAAAAACTCGGCCTAATCCGATATTTTTTTGTAAAATCAGCATTTATGAGAATTTTAACCAAAACTGGTTTTATCTTTCTTTTTTCTTTTTTTAATTTTTTTAAGGATTTTAATTATTGTTGGACCGACGGTTGAATTGATCGAACTGGTTGAATCGAGAACCGGTGGTCTAACCTATTCAACCATGGGTTCAATTATTAAAACACTAAATTATATGACATTTTGAGATTGTACCATATCATCATCATCTAATTTTTTTCAAACTCTGAGTGTCACATCACCAAACTTTTAGATTTTTCAAGTTTAAGGATCAAAATGGACTTAATTGTCAAGTTCAAAATGGACAAAAAAAGATACATGTACCAAAATGAACCTAGTTGTCAATTTAATGGGCCAATATAGACCTACTTGCCAAGTTTAGGGGCCAAAAGTTACATTATCCTCTCTTTTTTCACTATCATTAACAAAATGGGCTTAAATTAATAACTATTTTCAAGTTCAAATGTGAAAGTAGATAAAAAAAATTCAGGGACCAATGTGAACCTACTTACCAAATTCAAAGGTCAAAAGTTATATTACCCTTTTAATTAAATAAGCTTATTAATTTTTATTAAAATAATAAATATCATAATTTTAAAATTAAAAAAAAATTATTACCCGTTGAATTGAATGTTATTGTTGTTGTTGAAGGTAGACGTAGAACTCATAATTACAAGTAATACATATAACTACAATTAGACTCAATCAATATAAGGCACAAAATTATAACTAATATTGGGGAAATTTTTTATCTAAATTCACTCATATTTGTACAATCACTAATCTAAGTATATATTATTTTTAATTTTTTTAAAAATATTTATATTATTTATAATTTATAATTTAATCTTTTTATATTTTTTCATTTATTGAAATTTTATATATAATCAATTTGACATTTTTAATGTTTAGATCATAATATTATATATTATCATAAATTTAAATTTCATGTGTTCTAAATTATATAATATATAAAAATAACATAATATAATACTTTACAAACTTTAAAAAACTACCAAATCAAATTAAAAATTTAAATATTAAAACTCAAACTTAGACTTGTTCATGGGTCGGGTTACTCGTCCAGGTCCGAAGACCCACCCGAAATTTGAGAGGATTTGACAAAAATATTAGGTCCGAAAAATGGGCTTGGAAAAAAATTAGGCCCATTTAAAATATAGGTCGGGCTCAAACTTAAACATTCAAGAACTAGGCCTGGCCCAACCCATTTTTAAGTTTATAATATTTTATATTATGTTATTTTTATATATTATATAATTTAGAACACATTAAGAAATAAACTTATACTAAATATATAATATTACTATAATATAAATATTAAAATAATATTAAGATGACTATATAAAAACTTTCAATAAAAAAAATATAAAATTTTATTAAATATTAAAATAATATAATATAATTTTTTTAAAAAAAAATTAAAAATAATATGGACGAGCTTAAAATAGATTTAGATTAATCTTTTGCAAATATGAACGAGTTTAGACAAAATTTTTGATACATATTTCGAATCGAATCAGGCTTGAACAATCATAAAATATGTTACTATCATATTTAAGCTTAATTCAACTTAACCTATAAACACCTCTACTCAAACTCAATCCGTATTTTAATAATTTTTTCAATCCTAATATTTTAATCTAAAACCCTTCCAACTTTCCAACGAAATCCTGGAACTTAAACAGAGACAGCCGTCACCTGATGAGGTCGAAATACATGTAATAAAATTTAAATAGGGACGCCGAGTGAGGATGGTTCCTAGAATCTCTCTATAAAGTCGATTCCAAGACAGTCACATGTTTAAGCCATTAGTTTATATTTTCCAACGCGTAAAACTCAAGAATCTCCTATGGCATAACCCACCCACCCTTCAAGCCCCTTGGTTTTGTCTCCCAAAACCATGGGTCCTGTTCTTCCCCCCACCTTTATATATAAAACCAAACCCACTTTCCTTTCACCAACCAAATATCTCAATCTAAACCTCCAAGCAAAATCCCATCAAAGACCCATTTTTGAAGAATGAGCAGTGCAGCAGTTTCAGCAAGCAAAGCCTGGATTGTGGCAGCCACAATCGGAGCAGTTGAGGCATTGAAAGACCAAGGCATTTGCAGGTGGAATTACACCATTAGGTCACTGCATCAACATGCCAAGAACAATATCAGATCTTCTTCTTTCTTTTCTTCTTCTTCTTCATCTTCTTCTGCTGCTGCTGCTGTTTCAAATAAGTTGAGGGAGGAAAAGATGAGGAAAGCTGAGCAGACTATGAAGAAAGTTATGGATTTGAACTGTTGGGGTCCTAATACTGTTAGATTTTAATGTTCTATACATTTGGTTCATACAAATTACTACAGTTTTTTTCCTTTTTGTTAGAGAAAAAAAATTATAGAGAGAGATGATCTGAATTGGTGTAAATCAGCCTTTTCAAAAAAAAAATTCATATTATGTTCTCTATGATTTGGATTTTGGATCTTGTTTTATTGGGGATTATCATATGAAAAGAATTTATGAAATACAATCTAAAGTTGGGTTGTAAACACTTTCTTTTCTCTGAATTTCTAATCTTTTGTTTGGATTTTATACAGATTGAATCTCTAAAATCTGTTCTTTTTCTTTCTTAGTTGAGGATACAGCTTTGTACTCCATTAGAAATATTAGTACTCTATTAGAATAGAAACTATGGTAACTGTTGTATATTATATATTATATAAATTATTTTCAAATAAAATATATACTATTACTATTAAAGTTTTATATTATTACATACTATGTATATATATAATGGAAGAAAGAAAGTAATTGAAAATAGGTGTCTCAACTATGTAAATAGACATAATATAGCCATTGATATCTCTGGATATTTTATATATAAACACTAAAAATGAGAATTGAAATATAAAATTGAATTATAAGAGAAGGAAACTATTAAAGTAATTTTTTTTCTTCTATGTATTTGGATTTCATTCTTATTTACAACAATTCGTACTGCAGTATAAATTATTCTATTCAAGTAAACGCATTATATCTGGGGAATAGTATTTCTTGATTAGTCTGCACATGGAGGAGAAATAATTATTTTTAAAATAGTTTCTTGAAAATATCGATTTCGGATCCAACCAAAATTTCTATGTATCTACCAAAATATCTAAGGATAAGCTCTTAGAAATTTTAGTATTTCATTAGAAATTTAGACAAAAGCTTGTAAATACGGATTTTGGTACACCAAAAATTTTAATGAAATTTCATAGAAATATTGGTACTCTGATAGAAATTTTGGTATAGAGTTGTAAATCCAAATATTAGTATACCAAAATTTCTAACAAAGTTTTATAGAAATATTGGTACTCTATTAGAAATTTTGGTATATATCAAAGTATGCTATTAGAAATATTAATATTTTGTTAGAAATTTTGGTAAATGCTTGTAAATCCGGATTTTGGTGTACCAGAATTTCTAACGAGGTTCTTTAGAAATATTAGTATTCCCTTAGAAATTCTGGGATATACCAAAATATTTAAGGTTAAACTCTTAAATATTTTGATAAAAACTTGTGTAACATGATTTTGGTATACCAAAATGTCTAACCACGTTCCATAAAACTATTGGTATTTTCTTAAAAATTGTAATATAATTCAAAATATTTAAAAAAATTATGCTTAGAAATTTTGGTAATTCCTTAAAATTTTTAATATCCTTAAAATTTTGGTATTTAACAAAATATTTAATCATATAATCTTAAAAATTTTGATATTTCATATTTGGTTCATCCCAATTTTTTTTTTTGTCTTGTCAGAATTTGTGTGACTCGAATCCCATCACTTGTTGAATAAATAAATACAGTGGCAAAATAAAGGGATTTGTGGGGCGAGAGGCCGAGGGCCATATCGCACAAGTTGAGTTCGTATAGAACTATACTTCTACTATTTGACTTTGATTAGAACAGGTTTTTCAACCCTTAAATAGATGTAGTCAAAACTCCTTTTGTATAATTTGTTTTTCAACATTAGTGAATTTATTCTTCTCTGACCATGATTTTTTCCCGAATGGGTTTCTATGTAAAATCTGTGTGTTCTTATTTTTTTTTCTTAGTACTTTGTAATTATTCTATTGCCATTATGAACATTTATTATAACAATTTCATATAAACATAATTGGTTATTTTAATTAATTTTTTTTGGGTCGTTTGCAGGGATGAAGTACAAAACCCACTCGAAGGAGGTCATAGGGTTGGCCAAACATTATTAACATCTCATAATGTCAATTTTAATGTTAATAATCTATGCTAATGCCTTAACCAGGACTTTCTTTTCTTGAATATAATAAATCTCAAAATGTAAATGTTAAAATATGTCATAAGTTCTTCTATTTTTTAAAAGTTAGAAATTTAATTTTTATACTTTTTCAGATTTTAAAATTTAGGTCCAATTGTTAACATTACTAATTTTTTTTGGTTAAATTTGTTGGTGTGAGATTTTGAAATAAAAACAATACACCATGTAACTAAAAATATGATGTTGTAATGAACATAAATTTAACAAAAAAATTTAACTATGTTAACAGTAGAATATAAATTTTAAAATCTGAAAAGTAAAGTGACCAAATTCTTAAAAATAAACGTATAAGAACTAAATTTCAATTTTTAAAGAGTATAAAAACTTATGGCAAATTTTAACCAAAAAATTGAGTACAAAATCTAAATAATATGAGTCACTCCTTCAACTCCAAAAAAAAAAATAGTTTAATATATAAATTTACTCTTGAATGTGGTAATTTTTCTCATTTTGGGACTTGCATGTTATTTTAGATTACATTGGTACTTAAGGTTGACTATTATTACACAAGTTGATACTTATGACTAACATCTATTTCTTTTGAAAATTTCGGGTGACATGATCTAAGAGAGTAATGTGTGAATTATTCTCTTCTTTTTTTTTTTGTTGTCAAATAACAATTCATTCAAGGCAAAAGGAAAAAAAACTCAATCACTATACATATCAATTAAACATAGAACAGAAACCAAAAAACTTAACTAGACAGAGCTGGTAGACCATCCTTGTCCAGAATATGGACCAAAGAAGATGATGGTTGGCGCAACTAGTCAAAAATACACATCTTCTTCTTATAATAAGAAACCACCCAATCAACAGCCAAATTAACGGATCTCCTTACAAACTCAAAATGCACATGGGAATCCTGGCCAAGACAGAGTCCAATTTCTACAAGATAAGCTTGAGTTTATAACGACTACGCTTATCCTTCTTCAAAATTTCCTTATACACAATCAGTGAGTCTATAGCCAAAATAATTCTTTGATATCCTTGCTTCAAAGCAAAATATGTTCTCAAGAATTATTCTTTAATTATTCCTTTTTTTTTAAATTATAATAGTTTTAAAATATAAAAATTCAAAATACATAAAAAAATATATAAATAGCTACAATTTTAGAACATTGAAAAAAAATAACAATAAAGAATTGACAAGCATTGATAAAATGTTTGACCGAAATTGACTGATAATTTTTTTTATTTTAAAATATTTTGATTTTTTTAACTCTTTATTTTTTTTTCAATTTTGTTTGTAGTTCCATAAAATTTTTAGCTAAAAGCTTTTTATTTTTATATTTTTTTGAGTAACATATATTCAACTTTTTTTAATTTTATTTATTTAAAAATAATATTATAACTTATTTATATTTAATTTCAAGCTTCTTTTTTTATTTTTGTAATAATTAAAGAGTAATCAACGTATTCCCTCTTTATGTATTATTCATCCATGTGATCAAAATTTTCAAAAAATGATAAGTATCAACTTAATTTTTTTTTATTTTAAAAAATTAAAGTACCAACTTAAAAATAATTATCAAGTTCATGGATCAATCTATATAATAAACCAAAAAGAAATAAGAAATAAATAAACAATAAAATAAAACTAACATAATTGTTATTTATAGAATCTAAAAAATTGTAAAAAAAAAAAAAAAATCAATTCAAGCAACCTAAAGAATGCGTTTTAAGCATATTTTCCTTTCGATTTAAAGGTTAGGAGGGATTGTATGTAAAAGTACATTATTTTTATTTTGAAGATAAATCTCAAAATTACACATTAAAATCAAAATATCTTGTGTCTATTTGAAATAAAATCAAACTTGATATATCAAATTAATCAAAATTTACATTTTAACACTTTATTTTGTCAGCAAAACCGGAAGCAGCCCTCAGATTTCTTGTTTTCGTCGGCCAAAACCGAAAGTGAGTGAAAAAGTTAGCACTTGGTTTTCGTCGCCAAAACCAGGGAACTTTCTCTCCGCATATCTGGCTTCAATCGCCTCTTGATTTTGGGATTTTCCCCACTCTTTTCTCCTATAAAAAAACCCAACCTCCATTTCACTTTCTCAACCTCAATTAAAAAATAAATCAACAATGAGTAGAGCGTGGATTGTGGCAGCAACAATAGGTGCAGTGGAGGCCCTTAAGGACCAAGGGATTTGCAGGTGGAATTACACAATAAGGTCGCTTCATCAACATGCAAGGACCAATATCAGATCATTTGCTCGCCATCCCAACATCCTTTCTTCACCTGCTTCTTATAAACTGGTGAATAATAAATCTGAAGAGAATATGAGAAAAGTAATGGATTTGAGCTGTTTTGGTCCTAATACAATTAGATTTTGATGTTCTATAAATAAAATGTTTAACAGAGTATTTCTTTCCCTCTCCAATTTATTTTTTATGGTTGAGCTTGGAATATTCTCAACTTTTGGATGCAAAACATGTTTAAAGATCTTTGCCAGAGATGAAATCAAATTGAATATAGTTGTGGATGATAAACATGTTTGCAAATCTAAGATTTTTCTGAGTTACTATTTTCATTTGATCTAGTTTCTAAGGTTGCAGGCATGAATCAATAATACTTTTCTTAAGGAAAATGTTGTATTTCCAAAGGTATTTACGGATATCTTATTCCCAAATCAGCGATTTAAGTTGCAGATTGGGTTTCAAGAATTAAAATATCTCCAAGTTGTTCTTCATTCCATTGAAAACACCCCAAATTTCAATTGCCAAAATGGTTGAGGTTGAGGTTGAGGTGATAGCAGGGTGTAGCTAGAATTTTTTTAAGTGCAACGTTAAGCTATATATTTTTATAAGAATTAAAATATAATCTTATTTTTATATTTATATTTTTATAAATTTTAAATAGGATTAAATCAACATTCTAACATTTTTGGAAAAGATAAATTATAATTTTATTATATATTTTATGAATTTTGAAAATATAAAACAAATAATTTTTTATTTTACGATATAAGACCCTTGTCAATCCCCTTCCTTTGCTCTAGTGGCTCTGCTCTATTTAAAAGGGCGAAATTCTAATGGAGAGTTTAGATTTAATGAATATGACAAAGGTTTATCTTCAACTCAATATAACTTGTGATCATATAGGAAAAAAGTTTCTTACTGCAGTTGCAAGCTGCAATGAGCAAGGGCAAACCTACCCCGCCCCTAAAATGAATTCTTTTTTATTTTTACCTTTTAAAATTTTTAAAATTTTAAATTAATAAAAGTAAACTTATAATTTGACCCCTCTAAAAAAATATTTTTTTATTTAATTCTTTAAAAATTGCATTTTTACTATTGTAAATTTTACAATTTAATTTCACCCCATTTAAAAGAATTTTCTAACTTCACCCCTGGCAATGAGAAGAATGTCAGTAAAAGTATTATGGAGGTCTTTGTATTAGGTGTTAGATTACATTTTACTCTTTCCACTCAAAAAAGGGCAAATTAATCTCTATACATTAAATCAAATAGCAAATTAGTCTCTTTGTTAAAAATTTTCATTTGTTTTTAGAGTTATAAATTAGTCCTTATACTTCAAAATGAGGTACACATGACACGTCACGTGTATCTGTCTGGTTATCTTGTTAACCTAATTTTTGAAAGTAAAAATAGATAAAAATTTTATTAAAAAATATTATTTTACTCTTTAATTTAATAGTCATTGAGTAAATATGACATTTATTTATCACTCAATTTTGATATTTTAAAATTAATATTTTATCTTTTATATTTATTTTTTTAAAAAAATAAAATGAAATAATATCTTATACGATGAACCCTAAGATATTTAAGTGAGATCTTCCTAAATTATTCTTATATTTCTATATCAAATGAACATTAAAATTATTAATAAATAATTAATAAATATAAAATGGGTGGAGCCGAAAAATTATAAATATATCTAATATTTATAGAAGTGATAATGATATTTAAATTTCAACATTTAAATTTTGGAGCGGGACAGATCATGCCGATAATAGAACGATTATGGATTTATAATATCCAACCCACTATATTTCATTTTTGAACAAGTTATTTAAAATCCCATGTAGAGGAATATTCTTTCTTTCTTTCTTCATTAGCAAGGGAAAAAATTAATCACCTATGAAAATCAGAGTCATGGAATAGACATATTTCCATGTAAATCACTGAATCCAAAAAAAAAAAAAAGAAGAGAGGATTAAATAGAAAACAGTGCAAGTTGATATAACCAAGGATAAAATTATTCCATCTTTTAACCTCAACTAAGGGAATATAGTTTGCTCATTTGTAAAAAAAAAAAAAAAATTACTAAAAATACACGTACAAAGTAAACCTAGACACATCCAAATTCATAACATCCATTTGTTTGAATATATTATACACATGTAAAAAAAAAAATTAAAAATTTATCCCACAACATCTTTTCAATTGAGTTTCGATCCAAGTTTCGTCTAGATTTAATCTTGGATAGATGCATATTACTTTAAAGGTCGTTGAGATTTGTTCTTGAAATTAGATTTGGAGTTATGCTTGCTTGAGAATTTAATTTGATTTGGATTTAATGGCTTTTGAAACTTGATCTTGAATTACTGAATTATGTTTTAAGGGTCGTGGAGACTTAATCTTAAAAACGAGTGATGGAGATTTGATCCAAGGGTCTTCCAGACTTGACCGGTTTGCTTTAGGGATCTTCTAGACTTGATTTTGGGGAACAAAATTAAACTTTTTTAAATAGAAATTCAATTTGGCCCTTAATTCAAAAATATAAAATTCTATTTTGACTCCCAAAAATTTGATTAGTTTCCAATTCAATTCTAAAATCAAATTAAATAGTTGGTTTAGCACAAAAAGCTCACATAAGCCTCTGTTCTAATAAAATCAAAGCTTAATAAGTTTGCAGTTAAAAATCCAGAACAAAATTAAGTGCTTACATAGAACAAAGCAAAAGAGGGAATGAAAAGTTGACAATAAGTAAAGAAACATTGAAAATGCAACAAGAAACTTGATAAATTCTGAAAAGACATAGAAGAACATTGGAAAGCAAAAATGGCTAAAAATTACTCAATAAATGCAAAACTGAAATTCCAGTCAAAACCCCTAAGATCCCTATTTATAGAAGAAGATTTGAGCCTGCAAAGCGATGGAAAAATAGAGAAAAAGGTTCTCAAAGTGTTGTAACTATGGGCCAATAGAATGATGCCACGTCAAAATTGAGTAGTCACACCTTTTAGAGATGATAGTTTAAAATTTTGAAACAACTACGAAATATTAATTTCACTACGAATAGTTCAAATGATAAGGACTTCTCGTTCACAAAGTGACATGCCATTGCCTTAGAAAACACAATCTTAAACAAGTTCACTTCATAAATTTCTGTTTAATGAGGAGCAATTGTTATATCCCATGGATACCTCTCATGCCATGAAGAGAGTGTCGACATGAAGTGAGGGTATCAGGATGCCATCAAGAACAATCAACTTATTAGATCTAATCTCATTAATATTTTCAACTTCCCAAACTCATTAACCTTAAAAATGATTACATCAGGGCACCTCTAAACCATACCCTAATATGAGTCTAAACTACACTTTATCAATGAGGTATTTATACAATGAGAATAGAAGAGATCAATAATATTGCACACTATTCAAATATTGTCGTAGCTCAAATAACCACTATCCTTAATGACTTTTCACACCCTCTATAATGTATGTCATCACTATTTTTAATGACTCTCAACAAGAACCATCATCATTTTCTATCTCAAAACCTAATATAACTTTTTAATTATAACAAATCTTAATTTGAAATTAAATTAGAAACATATAGGTTTGGGTACCGAATAAGGAAGTGAGAAATATTATATAGTAATAAAAGGTATAAAATATTATGTGCTATAGTCTGAGTGGTCCAAAGCCTTTAGTAATTATTATTTATGTATATGAAAGTACATAAGCCCATGCTGACATTCAACACAATAAGGACCCAACAACCCAAACATAAAATTTATTGAAGAAAACTTTCATAAATAAAGAAACCGATTGATATCTTTATTGTTTGGTCTGATAATTGAAGAGATTTATGATGTGTAACTAGTTTTTCACTCTTCCCATTGCATCAATTAATTATTTGTCTAAAAATTTAAATGTTAAATTTTCTTCTATTAAGTTTGTTGATACGATATATCAAAATTTGTTGAGTAATTTTGTTTTGTGTCTTACTAATGGAGTATTTGAGTATTTATACATACTATTACAATTCGCGATATGACCCCCACTGTTTTGTCTTGACTCCGCTGTTCCTAATCCTGACACTCCGTGCGGGCTTCAGGCCTACTAGACACGTGTCTCACTCTGGGTTATCTGCGAAGCAAGCGGTCATTTTCGTTCCTAGTACTGACATTACATGTGGGCTTCAGGCCTTCTGGACACATGTTTCACCCTGGGTTGCCTGCAAAGCACGTGGTCTCCCTTCTATGAGCTCCTTGAACGCATGCAAACTGAGACCGTGGCCTTCTCTTGGTTCGTGAGAGCTAGATCCGAGAGCTGGGTCTATGAACTCCCTTTGTTGTCCTTTCGCAATTCGCCTTGCACTCAACCATCTGGTAGGACCTATCTGGATCACGGTAGGCGACCTGGATCCTATCTAGGATTCGAGTTGATGATCACCGATGTATAACAAAATTTTTATTCTTTTAATCAACTCAATTTTTTATAATAAAATTTTGTTTAAAATGAAAGCGAATTTGGCTAATGATTTTTTTTTTGGCTTAAACTCATGCATTATGAATCAATATCAAATAATAAATCTAATACTTGAATTTGCAATATATAAATCCGTAAAAATAGATCGAATATTATGGAATATTTGATTTTTTTTATTATACTATAAATTAGGGAAGATTGTGTTATTGTTTTCAATTATATTATAGTTCTAATAATTTTACCATGGTTAAATTTGAGATTTAATTATTTTACTTTTATTTTGGTATAATTTGTGTTAGGTATAGAGTGTCTTCAGTCATATTATAGTTTTGATCTTTTTCTATGTATAATTTTGAGATTTAGTTCTCATACTTTTGGGAGGCAAAATTTGATTTCTATATTATTATAATGATATTAGTTACTCTAAATAATTAGCACTATTAATTATTTTGATTAAAATGTTAAAGTGGATTTGTTCTCAAAAATATTCACTCAAATTTATCTTGATAAAATAATTTTTTTATAAGAATAATAATTTTAAAAAAAATTGGAATTAATATTTAATCAAAATAGTTAACATTATTGATTGTTTAGACTATTAATGACATTATAAAAATATAAATATAAAATTATATCAAACGTTAAAGTATAAAAAATAAATATAGACAGATTGGGTCAGGTTCGGATATATCTTTCTTAAATTAAGTTGGACTTGGACAAAAAAGTAAACCTATTTTTTGAGTCGAGCCCAGACTTAAAAAATCAGTTTAAATACCTTGTATGAGCCCGATCCGATCGATAAACACCTCTAATTTAAAACATAAAATATTTTAATATTTGATTCAATAATAAATAGTTGTACTAAAAAAATCAGTGACTGTCCAACTGATATAAATGAAATTCCATATCAGTTATTAATTATGGTCTTAACCATAAGGTATTTTTTAGTACAATAATTTAATTTTCTTGGTCATATAATTTTCAAGTTAACTTCAGTTAGGTGTGTGTATATGGAAGAGTAAAAATAAAGCATGAGAATACTGGTAATGCAATGATAATGCATAATGTTTTTTTTTTTTTTAAACCAATGCATAATCTTTTTATTCATTAATATCTTTTTAATTTAGAAAAAAAAAATTCTGAATAATATTTTTATTTTATTACAGAAATCATTCATCAAAATTATTTTTGGTCTATTATTCAATTCAGATTATATTTATTTTACATAATGTTTAGAACTATCAATAAATAGGAAGATAATGCACTTTAATGTATTCAAACTCACTTCATCTTACGTTGACAACAACGCGCATATCGACTCAATTAACATTGTTCATTGTATTATTGAACAAGAAAGGAAGTATATGAAAACTGGTATAAGGTATAGTATTTATTAATTTATTTTTGCAATAATTGTGAATTATCCCGTACATTAGAGACAAGGGGCATATCTTATCTTTGTTCGCTGGCCAATTTGTTGGGCAACAAAAGATCCCCATTGCCAGGTAGGCAGGCTCAAACCCACAACTATTCCATCAAACTGAGTTTCTCTACTTTTCTAATGTGATTTAACAAATAGAATTTTGTAAAAAAAATATAGTTGAATTTAGGGATGAATCCAAAAACTTTGTCTAAAAGGGACCAAAATAAAATTCTAAAATTTTAAGGGGGTTCAAGCTAAAAAAATTATTTAAAAAAAGTTTAGATCATATAATTAACTTTGAGGGGCGTCAAGAATAATTTTTTTTTCATATATTGAAATGATTGAAAAACTTAAATTAAATGATTAATACTTTAAGAGGGACTATTAATTGAAAATTTCCCACTTGACAAGGGGTCAATGCTGAATTGCATTCAATCTAAGTAGAGACTATTAAGGGATGACGGTGGATTTTACTAAATGTGAAATCAAGATTTTGAGAAACTTTTAATTTTTGGATTGGATATACCTTATTTAAAGTTGTGATAATAACTTATTTGGCCTTCTAATTTTATAAAAAAAATCAATTTAGTCCTTCATTTAATTTTTCGCATCTTTTAGCTCTTGAACTTGTATTTTTTTATCAAATCACCTCAAACTGGATGGAAAAATTAATGTTTGTTAACTTTTTTGATGTGGCATACACATGGATGACATGTCAACATTTAATTAAATTTTTAAAAATTTAGAAATATTTTTTTAAAAAAATATTTTTTAAATTTTAAAATTTTAAAAATATTATTTAAATGTTGTGTCATCCATGTGGCAATCCATGTGAATGCCATGCTAGCAAAGTTAAAAAACATTAACTTTTCCATTAATTTTGGGGTGATTTGACAAAAAAAAGCAAGTTCAAGGGTTAAAAAAATGAAATATTAAATAAAAGGCTAAAAAGATTTTTTTGTAAAGTTAGAGGACTAAATAAATCGTTATGCCTTTGAAATTTAATATGTATATGATGTATTTGAGGGCTTTTTTTCCATGTGTAAAATGGTTATAAATAATTACAGCTCATTTATATTCATTTATCAAGTTAAATACAATAATACAAAATATATTTAAAGATTCATTTATTAAACAAAAACAAAAATGAATGAGATATGTTCAATTCTTTTCCCTTTTTGTTCACAAACTTGTTTGTGAATCATTTTAAGCTGGTTTAATTAAAACTAAACCAAAACTCATTTATTCTTTATTATAGATAATATTATTATTTGTGTTTTATTTTTAATTTATTTATGATATAATTATTAGTACACCTACAAAATGAGTGCTTCTAAGTCCTAAACATATAAATAAATAGCCTTTTTATTATGAATATTTTTTTATTAAAAAATGTATTTTTTAATTCAAAAATTAAAAGATGAAATAAATAGAAACTTCCAATTTTGTTTTGACTTTAGAGTAATTTCTCAATTTAATATTAGTTAAATTCGCATCACTCATCAATCGAATTTAAACTCAATCATAAAATTATAAAAAATTATCATATAAAATTTAAAGAAAAATAGAATTCGAACTCAAAATATTATTATCTTTAATAATTCATTTTTACTATTTCAATTAAAATTATATTTAATTTTTTTTATATATTTTTTAAAATTATTACATAAATATTTACATCATTATGCCATAATATGATATACTTAAAAATTGCACATTTGAATTTACACTATATTTTTTTTTTGGTAATAATTTGTTTGCATAATTCTAATATCAAAACCATGAAAAAAAAAACTCTAATATCCCAATTTAAAGAAATAATCTAATATTGTTTAGGAATAAGTTACAAACATATTCATGAATCTATATATACACATATCTCATATCCCACATTGTTTAAGAAAATAAGGGAAATGAGACTTTAAGTCTATATAAAAGCCTTTTTATAAGTTTTATTTCCACATCAATAGGTGGCACAAAAAATAAATAAATAAAAATTTGGTGATGCCACTTTAGTGGTGATGTTTAAAAGCATTTAATCAAAATCGACCCATACTCGTAAATTTTTAAAAAATTGATCTATTTTTATAATTTAAAAAAATAACTATTTTTTGATAATTTAGTCTATAAAATCAATTTTTAAAATTAATATATTAAAAAAAGTCAGCTATTTAACTAATCCCTAAAAAACATTAAAACAGTTCCCATGTTTCATTGACTTTGTGTAATAAGTACAAAACTATGTTAGGAAAAAAGAGTTAAAACAAATTATAAAAATATTATTATACTAAAATTTTCTGTTTTACTTTTAATTTAAGAACTTATGATTGACAACTATGGTTTATTTTACATGTTTTTTTCTATGTTTTTTTTATTTAGAAATAAATTAATTTAATAATTTATTCACCTAATTAATTCCTAACTTCCCAACTAACCTATCCAACAAACAAGCCGACGTTTGTAAATGCACCTCTTTCCTTTTCTTTTTTTTTTTTTTTTTTTTTTACTTTCACCTAATTTAATTAATCCATAATTAATGACCTTCGAAATGGAATAATAGTTTGTACTTTGAAGTGAAGAATACCCTTGAAACTTTAACTTAATTACATGATTGCCCCCAAGGTACAGTCACGTCAGCGACGGATGCCAAATTGCAATTAATTACAACTAGGTAAAGATATCAAATCCGACCTGCGTTTAAATTCGCCGAGAATGTAGCCATTTTGCATGCCTAAAATCCACAGACAAGAAAAAAAAAGAGGAGGAAATTTAAAAATTAAAATACTTTTTAAAATATAAATATTCAATCCCTCGAGTATTTTTTTAATTTCTTTTTTCTGCGACGATAAAAGAGCCACGGTTACTTTACATCCACAGTCGACGGGCTGACTTTGCGGAGGCCCATGGCGATCGTCGACCGGCATCAGCGGAGCTCCGAAAGAAAGATGTTTAGTCTTTGTCCCTTTTGGCAGACTTCGACCACGATGAACAACTCTTCCTCTTCTTCTTCCACTAAAAATATCAACCACAATGGCAGCCGACACTCGGAGACGGTTGCCGCCAAGCGCTCTAAAACCGTCTCATCCATTGCTAGATCGCTTCTCCCTCCACGGCGCCGGCTGCGCCTCGATCCTTCTAATAAACTCTATTTCCCTTGTACTAACCTCACTTTGCTTATCCTTTGACTTTCGTAGAGCTAAATTGGTGTACCTTTTAATTTGTCTTTTATATATTTTTTCTAATTGTAGATGAGCCTGGAACTCAGGCGAGAAGTGCGATCAGGTTGAAGAACACTAGTAAATCTCACGTAGCTTTCAAGGTAAAAATTGAATTTCTAATTTTTATTTACTTCTCTTGTCTCAAAGTTTACTATAATTTGCAATTTCTTTTCATTTAAAGTCATGATTTGTCAATGAATTATACTAATTTTGTTTATAATTTCTTAATGTCCATTCAAATGAGGCTTCATGCGACAGTTATAACGGTTATTTTCTGAAATTATAAATATTTACAATTAATATCATAACATTTGTTAATTACTTTGAATCATATGGCTGTTTTTATTAATTTAATTAACTAAAAAATTTTGTTTATTATTTATAGTTTCAAACTACTGCGCCGAAGAGTTGTTTTATGCGCCCACCTGGTGGTATTTTGGCGCCAGGGGAAAGCATTATCGCAACCGGTAATAAAATTTCCGCCCTTGATTTTGAGATTTTATTATGATAATTTTTGTTTGATTTGGTTTGTTTAATGTTTTTGTTTTGACAGTGTTTAAATTTGTAGAGCGTCCGGAGAATAATGAGGTGCAGGTGGATTTAAAGAGTAAAGTTAAATTTAAGATAATGAGTTTGAAGGTAACAGCTGGAGTGGATTACTTGCCTGAGCTTGTAAGTTTAGTGATGTTACTTATTCCTTGTATATTTGATGTTTTATCTTAAAGTTCAGTTCAATCGATGTTTTTGGTTTTTTTAAGGATTCCATTAGTATGGATGGATGTCGAATGAATTTGAATACGAATTTTCCTATATTTGAAAACATTGAAAAGGAAATACTTGTAAAGTTGGTACTGAAGTTGATTGTTCTTATTTGGGTAAAATGAAATTCGCTTTAAGGGTTTTTCAGTTCAGTAATTGTTCTGTAGTCTTACGTGGCGGTTTGACATGCGGTGAGGAATTGTGGTTAGAAAACACAAACTTCAACAACTTGTCTGCTTGGGATCCTATTATCTGATGAATTTTCTCTCTTTTTGGACGCCATTGCCCTTATCTCCTTACCATTGCTGGACTAGAGCCTAGCTTGGGAGAAGAGTTATGTGTATTCATATTATAGCTTTTTTTTTGTAAGGGCTTTCTAATATGAATTTAGTCACAAATTATTGCAGAATAATGTGGTTTTTGGTAGCATTTAATTGATTGTGTAGTTATAGGTTAGAGTTCATTCATGTGAAGTGCCAGACATTTAATTCTTCTGGCTTTGTCTGAAATAAAAATTAGATAATCATTAGTAGAATGCCATGTGAGCTGGTGTAGGCATGTGCAATTGATCCTTTAAAATATAAGATATTCCTTAGACTATTTAAAGTTTCCTAATATTACGTTTTATTTAATGCTTACTTGCTTGTTGGTTATATGTTATTTTTATTATAATTTGATTGTGTACCATTATTGGATGTAAATCTCTGCTAAACTTGAGATGCTGATGCCAACGCAGAACTTTTGATTATGCCTTCTCTTTTACAGTTTGATGAACAAAGGGATCAAGTGACTGTAGAAAGAATTTTGCGGGTTGTATTTCTAGATATGGGGCGGCCTAGCCCTGTAAGTGGCAAATTGTACTAATATTGTTTTGCTTTCTGCACTTAAGGGGTCCATGGTTTAGCCCTTCAATGGTTTAATTTTTCTTCTTGTTCCTTAAGGCATTGGACAAACTTAAGCGTCAGTTAGCTGAGGCCGAGGCTGATTTCGAAGCACGCAAGAAACCTGCCCCTGATACAGGTCCCCGTGTTGTTGGCGAAGGTCTTGTAATCGATGAATGGGTAATTGGCTGTCTTTATGTCTGAAACCATGCTCCTTTTTCCTTTTCTTCCTTCTTATTTTACTTGTATTAAATGAATTCAGAAAGAGCGAAGGGAAAAATACCTGGCACGTCAGCAAGTTGAAGCGGTAGATTCAACATGAAGAGGTGTTTGATCTTGCTGTGATTGCTTTCTTTCTTCTTTGGTTGAATCCCTCAATTTGCGACTTCTTGAGAGGAGGGAAGGTGAAGAGATGAGTTGACGGAGCAGTTCATGTAGAGGAGAACCGTGTGTTCTCATGCCATTACTCAGCATTATGAACAATGTAAAGGCCAGGTACCCAACTCTTGGGCTAATGCCATCTTACTTGTAGATAATGGGTTTGGTTTTGTCATGAAAATAAATGCAAGGCACAATGCATGATCCTATTTGGTGTTCTTTTCGAGGTTGGAGTGCTTATATATATGTTTAGCCTTGTTATCCTGTTGAAATATTTGATTATAGCCATTGAATTCTCTAGGGTTGTACTTTACACTGCTACTGTAGATGAACAAGCATGAATTTTGCTCTGGTTTGAAGTGGTTTATGTTTTTTTCTTTATTGAATGATCACCTGTTCTTACCATGAAAAGGTAATGGTGTCAGATTTACTTGTATGACACTATGACATTGGTTACCTCCAGTAATTTCCGGCCGCTTTCAAGCAGCAGCCGGCATCCTTTTTCTGAACTCACACATCATAGATTCATAGAGCAATTGCGGGGTTTATCTCATTCATGTTCGATTCTTTTATTTATTTTTTCCTTGGATGTGCAGAAATGAGTGTACATTTACTTAGTGTGGAAATGGAACTTAATTGAAGGGATAAAAGCAAACGATATAAATAATTTGGGGCTAAAATTTTATGGTTTTGACGAGGAAGTCATATTCATCGGATCTAGGATTTAGATTACTGTTTCTTTTTGTCACATCCAAACTACCTTTCCGAGAAACACATGTTTGAGAAAGAAAAGAAAAGAAAAAAAGAAGCAGCCAAACTTCATTTACATTTCCCCTTTTTCAAGTTACTGTACTTGAGGCATTTCAACATATTTTGTCAACATCAACTAGCCACTAATGTAATGGCATAAAAATTACGTTGTCTAGTCTTGCATTTCAAATTTCGAATTATCTCTCTCTCTCTCTTCCTTATAAAACAAGTTTTAGTTACGGGTAGGTAGATGGAAGAAGTGAAAAATGAATTTTCTATTTTAGATATCTGGATTGAGTTCGAATTTTGAATTTATCATTATTGAAGGAGTTTTATTTGGATACTATTCCAGTTCAAACAAAATTATTTTTAGACTGAAATCGAAAAATAGACACTTGAAATGGAGATTGATAATTATCATTAACATGAAAACTGAGCTATCGATCGAGAATCCATAGTGTTGGGCTTTATAAAATGAGATAAAAAAGATTTGTTGAAATATATATAAAGATCAGATAAAATGGGTAAAATCAAAATAAGTGAATTGGCTCTTTATTTTCTTTAGTGAGATCAGTTTAAAAATGTTGGAAAGGGACTGCCACTACTCTACCCTTAGTTCTTATCATCTTCTTCAATCCAAAAGAAACTAATTAAATTCCATTCTCATAAATTTTGAGAACCCTAAAAAGAAAAAGGAAATTCTAATCTTACTTAATAAAAAAAAGTTAAAAATAGATTTGGGGAAATGGGAAAATAATTGACAACATCAAAAGTGAAATTAGTGGAACTGATAGGGACCAGTTTCTAGGACAATGCTAAAGTTAATAAGGTAGAAAAAAACAAGGTGACAAAACGTGGGATATTGACACGACAAGAGACAGAATCGATTTAGTCCATGTTCACTGCCCTTTACTTGGCCTTCGTTGTTCATGTCAGTTTCAAAAAGGAAAATCTTTCATCAAATCATCGCATCAAAATTGAACAAAACTTCCTTTTTAGCCTTAATCACCAAACAAAACCTGCAAGTTTTTCTTCCTTTTTCTTTGGTATCCATGCGTGTTAGGGATAAGGATGCAATTTTCTATTAAAGAAGATAGGGTTTCAACAGTTCCATGTGGGGGTTGTAAGATTCTTTTATACTTCCTAATTGGAAAAGGGGTGTGCAGAATATGAGCATAAATCTTGTTTGATATTATGATTACAAGATTTTATTTTTATTTTGGTACAATTATTTGTTTCATGGGGAATATGTGGAATTTTTGTTTTAGACATTTGAAAGAAATTTAAATTTTATTGGAATATCATTTCCATCTAAACATAATTAATCTGAAAAAGAAAACCTTATGATTAAATAAAAAAATTATCCCAAGTTTTGGTCATTTATACTCACTGAAATTTGTAAAGGAATAACTCCTTATTCTTTGTGCTCTCATTGCTTACCACTAAAGCTTTGTATTCAGATAGTGATTGCCTCCCTTTTCTTATGAAATTGCTGCAATTCAAATTTTGAATTAAATAATTCAAGTTATTCGGATCAATTAAAATAAAAAAATCAAATTTTTTCGGTTTAACTCGAATATGATACACAATTCGAGTTATTTGAAAATCCAAATAAAAAAAGGTAAAAGTATACCGTTTTGATAAATGTTTATCTTTTTTAAAGTTAAAAGTCAAAACCATTAGGTTAAAAGGCAAAATTATGTGGTTTTGATAAATGTTTACCCATCAACCTTACTTATGTAATTAAATAATCTTGTACTTCATCTATTAGTTAAATAATAATAGGATTCGTTAACTCCACTCAACTTGACTCGAAATTTTTTGACTCGATTCGAAAAATTTTTAAATTGAATTCAATTGCTAAAATAAGATTCAGCAATTCGACTAACTCGAAATTTTTTAACTCGATTTGACTCAACTCGATCAAATACTTACCCCTACTTACTAATGATTTTTATATTTGTACCAATCAACTTGAGTGTTTTCTTTTATAAAGGTAAAAACATAAAATTAAATCTAATAAAACTCACATAAAAGATTATGTTTATTTTATAGGGATTAGCTTCAAATCACCCATGTATCATGGGTTCAAATAATATATATAGATAACCAACCACTCACCCTTTTGAAGGTTGGAAAGAAACACTTAAAGTCTCCCAAGGTTTATTTACTAAATAAATTTTAAGTAAAAAATAATTATACTCTTATTAATCATGTATTTTTTTTTATTTATATTATTTTTCTCAATTTTAATCACAAAAAAATAAAATTTTAATTGCTTTAGAATTATTTGTAATTGCTATAAAATTAAATTTTATATATATTTTTTTTTGAATATTCTCATTATAAGTTTTGATCATATCTGATACAATACCTAGAACTACACATAATCTCTTCCCAACTCATAAATAGTAGAATAATGCGCTTCAGTGCACTCGAACCCATGTCCTTCTGCATTGACAACAATGTTCATACCAATCGAATTAAGATTCAATCGACAAATTAAATTATATTTTAATTCAAGTAAAATTTGAACATGTGATTCATTTATGTATTAACATTGAGATAAGTACATTAAATTATTTACATTTAAAACAATTAATAATCATTTTTAAAGAGCTTTAATGATAAATTTTTTTGATTAAAAATAGAAATATAATAATAACAAACATAAAGAAATAATTATTATCAATAAAGTCTTAATTTATAGTGGTTAAATCTGTTATAAGATGTCTATTTAACACAAATTCAAACCGTGTTACTTTCATCCTCCTACCTCAATATTGTATAATAAAAAAAATTATTATCAGTCAAATTTATCGAGCCTTAAATTAGTCGGTATCATTACAACTGTAGCATAACTTTGTTGTACTCTCTTCTGGATTGGTGTATTTTTTCACTTTTATTTTAAAAAAATAAAATAAAAAAACGTGCGATTAACTTGATTTCTAAGGCTCTAACCCAAATTTATGAGGTTGTCTTTTTCAGACATCTTCTCGAGGCTTTGGTCGGTGAAATTTGGCCTTTTTTTTCTTCTCCATTTTGTTTCCAGAAACTTTGACATGGTGGATTTTTTGTGAAGTTAATCAATCCTTTACTCTATATTGTTGGATGCAAATGGCTTGGATTCTTTTCCGATATTGTAAAAGATTCGGAGTCGAGTCAGGTTAGATTTTTACACGAGAAAAAACTTTACGGATATTTTATTTAACAAACATCAATTTTTTTACCATCCGACCCAATAGATAGTCGGTAATTGAAGTTTCGTATTTGTGTCATTGACAGTTAATGAACTGATGGCCCCTCTGATTTCTTTCTCTTTCAAACAACACAATCAGTGGAACTAGGAGTATCTTTGTATGGTCCTTTCATAATCCAATGGGTTTTTTTTTTCTTCCTTACAATTTTGATTTGTTTCCTAATGAAAAAGACATGAATCAGCAACGTATATATTAGGAGTGAGCAAAATCCGATTCGATTCGAAAAACTCAATAAAAAATTCAAATTTTGAATTAAATAGTTCGGGTTATTTGAGTTAATCAAGTTATTCGGATCAACTCAAATAAAAAATTAAGTTTTTTAGTTTAACTCGAACATGAATTACACAATTCGAGTTATCTGAAAATCCGAATAAGAAAAGGCAAAACTACGTCGTTTTGATAAATGTTTACCTTTTCTAAAGTTAAAAGTCAAAACTATTATGGTAAAAGGCAAAATTACGTTGTTTTGATAAATATTTACTCATTAAGTTAAAATGTAAAACAATTATATTATTTATGTAGTTAAATAATCTTGTATTTCGTCTACTAGTTAAATAATCGGTCCATGTAAACACAACATTGAGTATAAATAATATGATTCGTTAACTCGACTCGACTTAACTCGAAATTTTTTCACTCGATTCGATTCAATTCGAAAAAAATTCAAATTGAGTTCGGTTGCTAAAATATGATTCGTCAACTCGACTAACTCGAATTTTTTTGATTCGATTCAACTCGACTCGATCGAATACTCACCCCTAGTATATACAGATGAATATTCCCAAATCAATGGCTAAAATCTTGATAATTAAACCTAATGTATAATGTTAAACAACAAAATTACCTTAAGACTTCATATTTCTGACAAACCAAGTAATTCCCTAAATGGCTGATGAACTCAAAAAAAATTATCTTCTGCATTTTTCTGCAGATTAGTTCAACAAAGATTACCTTATTTACTTTAAATCATGCTTAACCAATAAACCCAGTATCTCATTAACTGTTCATAAATGGATTAATCTTCTGGTTCACATCACTTACAATCCCATCCTCTTAACTCTTTCCAGAAGTAGACAAATAAATAGTATCTCCTAGCCACAAGGAGAACTCCATGTGTATGCACTAAATTGGACCACCATGGTGTTGTATTTTAGCATGACTAACCTAAAACCAACCCTCCCTATTCCCTTGTATTCCATGAGCTGTTCTCCATAGTAGTGGCACACTATAACAAAATCTACAATCAAAAGGGTCCACTAGTTTCTGGTTCTGCACTACCAAATGACTCGTCAGCATAAGTTCCATTGCGTGGTTACCCTTTTATTCCCAACTCAAAATTTTCTCCACCACCACTTGTATTTAATCCATATATCGCAGTATAAAGAGAGCTTTACTTTGCTTCACTCTATCAGCTCAAAGCTTTCTTCATCTTCTTCTTCTTCTTTTTTTTTTTTTTTGTTGCAGGTTCCGCCATGCTGGAAGGCAAGGCAGTCGTCGGAGAAACCGATATGCTTCAAACCATGCAGCAGGTTGCTCTGGATGTAGCTGCTAAAGCCCTCGATTTCTTCGATGTCACCGAGGCTACTGAGATCGCACGCTTCATAAAGAAGGTAACAAGTTTCGAATTGTTTGATGATGTGACCCACAATGTTTGTGTGTTGATGTTTTGTATTTCATGCAGGAATTTGATAGAGCATATGGAAGTGGGTGGCAATGCATTGTGGGAACTGATTTTGGTTCATTTGTGACACACTGCTCTGGTTGCTTCATATATTTTTGCATTGGCAGCCTTGCTATTTTGCTTTTCAGGGGCTCTGCTGCCACTGAACCTGACCCACACCACATTTCTGCTTTAGAGACACTCAAAGCTTAGCATTTTACTTACATTTTCTTTACCTTTTTTGTACCAACTTTAGTTTTAGTCCTCAAATTTAATGAAAACAAGAAAAGAAGTTTTCCGCTTCATCGATCAAATTTGTGTCCCTTGGAGATGAAGAAAATTCGGATACGAGAGAGTGTCGGATATGAATATACAGTCCGATATAATTTATTTTATATTTAGTATCTAAATGTGCATTGGATATAGATAAATGAACCTGATTTTCATCATTATTGCATTAAAATAAGCCCAAACAATGAAATTTATTTTAAGTAACTCCAAATTCACATGAATGATACCATATATGTACAGAGATGTAGATACAAACATTTTTTTTTCTTTTAAAAACAAAACTGCAGACTAAGTCGAAGTAAAGAACAATGCTCTCGTACCAAATTACGAGGTACTTACAAATGGTATTAGAGCAAACATTAATTCAAAAAACTGAAACTTAAGGACCATGGGAATTCCATGTAGCATCATTTTAATTTTTTTTATTTTCAAAAATCAAAATCATCTTGATTTGGTTTTGGTGAAGTTAACATAGCTGTATAAAGCCTGAGTCTGTCCTCCCCCAATGAATTACTTCTCGACAACGGCCTCCGAGGCCTAATGAATGACAACGATGTAAGGGTTAACCGGTGTTTGTACCGCCTCCAAGCCAATTGAATCGCCACCGCAGCCCAAGTCCGCCATCCCGGAGAATAATACCGAGCACTCCTCTTGACCCTTTCGTTAACGAATGTGTAACGGAAGTGTTGTGTGACGTATTTGACGTCCTCAGCATCGAGGCCGAATGCCTCGGTAGTTTCAAGCGTTACGAGGGTGGAAGACGATGGTGGGAGCCTCTCAATGAAGGGTCTTCGAAGACACCATGACAAGAGCTCATCGCCACTGAAATTTCCGGGCCCTAACATGCAGCAACTTTTCACACCATCTCTAAGAACTTGGCTGCTTTGGAGATGTCCCCTTACTACAAATAGCATTCTTTGTACTGGGTCACCTTCTCTTGTTATCTACAATGAGAATAGTTTTGATCTTTTTTATTTTTCTTGAAATATTTATCCTCAATACTGAATAGATAAAGAAAATAGAAATTAATACTTACAGTTTCTCCTTTGGTGAAAATTAGAGATTTGACACGATCACAAATGTTTTCCAGGACCAAATCATCCATGTGTTGAAACAATGGTACCTGAAACCAACTTAGAATTATATTAGGAACTAACAAATTCATAATATTTAAATTAATTTCACAATATATCCTCAAATTATAGCTTAGTTTTAAATTAATCATCCATGTCCGATTGCTAGAATGAAAATAGGTTTTTAATTAAATAAATTTAATTTGGACTGCCACGTAGGATCACAGTTAGGGAGGTAGTGGAGCTTAACGGTAGAGTGAGCACTTCGTAATAAAATAATAACGTAAGTGACTAAAACGTAACATTTCAAACATAAATGACTAAAATATAATTTGAGATAAACAAAAATAACTATTTTTGAGTTTACCCTTTATTTTAATTGTAAATTGGTTTGTTTTGAAACTATTTTAGTAGATTTGTTGGGCTGTGGAATGTCGGCCCAATATATTTGATCATACAATGAAAGTTTAACTGTTTAATCTACATTTAAAAAAAAAAAAAAACTATTTAATCTGTACCAGTAAGCTAATTACTATTGAAAAATAAAATAGTAGTTTAAGTATGATTTAAAGTTATATAAAGAAAAGTATAATTTAAATAAATAAAATAAAACAAAAAGTAAAAACTCAGTTTATACGAAATTATAAATTATATTTTTAAATAATAAATAGCATATTTATTGGGTCGGGTTAGATTCGATTCAACTCGATCCATGAAAACCACTAGATGAAATGGAAATGGACTTATGTTCAAGTATTTAGTTCTTGTATTATGTGTAAGTTGTGGATTTAGTCCATATAGCTTAATTTGATCATTTTTAGCTATTGTACTTTTCGAACTTTAAAATTTTAATCCTTACTAAATCAACGGTAACTATTAAATTCATTAAGTCCTATTATTTCTAAATATGATATGGCAAATATATTATGACATGTGTAATGTTATGTGAATTTATTGTTTCCACATATTACTCACAGAAAGGCTAATAATTGATTTAATAGTTATCGTTTACGTCAAGACTAAAATTTCGAAATTTAAAAAGATAGAAAGACTAAGAAAGTAACAATGTTCCAAGCTAAGAACATGGATTAAATCTATAACTTTACGTATATCCATGACTAAAAATAGAATCTAACCAAATAGATTTTATTGTTACCGTTTGGCTTAGGATTATAATTTCAAATTTCGAAAAGTATAAGGATTAAAATTGATCAAATTAAAATACAATTATTAAACCTACAACTTACACAAAATATAGGGACTAATAGTATAATTTCACCTATTAAAAGGGGAAATACTCTTTTACATCCATTATTTTGGCTGTTATATAGCTGGGGTCCTAGTTCTTAAATTATATATCAAAAAATAAATTCTTTTAACTTTTCTTTTTATGATATAGCTATTTCAAAGCACTATATGTCTCAAATACACATGGTCTAGTACCTCTCAAAATCTTATTCCTTTGGGCCCCATCAAAGATTTGAATTTTGTGCAAAAAGTTTTAAATTTTCTCATTTAGGGTTCATGTCTTTTACTTTTCCTTGCATTTGAGTTCTTGAATTTTGTTTATAATAATTGAAACCTAACTAATAGTATAATAGTAATTTATAGTGGTAAACTAGTACCTGTCTAACTAAATCCAGGCAAAGATGGTACTTGATATCTCTCCGGAGCCCCTCGGGGAGGTTTCTGATCATCTGGCATTCATCGACACCGCGCATGGCCGCCCACCGTTGCCGCTCGTAGTTGCGGACCCTTTGCTTGAACCCAGAAGGCAGGCGCCTCTTCCTCATCCACCACTCTATGTTCCTCATCTTCAGTTGCATTGCTTGTTTCTTGGACGTTGTTGCATGCAAAAACACCTTCGTACCCACCCAAAAGAAAAAGGAAACATCAAACACAACAATATTTATATATCTTTGTTCTTCATTTTAATTACAACATTAAAAGCAGCAAAGAATATGGGTACAGTAAAGGTGATAATGTTTCAGTTTTGGGTCAGTGGCAGGATTTACGTCAGACATATTGGTGCGAAAAGAAGACAAAACCAAACGAAGTCTGTCGTGTATTGTATGACATGAACATGAGACTTATTGAATGAATAAATAAATATATGTGATGGACAGATAGAACCTTTGATGGGTTCCACTCCCCAACCCCAACCCCAACCCCAACCCTTTGGGAATCAACGTTTTTCTCAAGGTGTTAGTGAGTGCTACATCCACTTTCAACTTCACTCACTACTGTTCCATGCCAGAATCAATCACTATTAACATTACTTTTTGTTTTAACCCTTTCGATGATTTTCGGTATGAAAAAAAATATATATAACTAATGAGGACATAAGTTGTGCTTAATCACGTATTATTCTTCAATTTACAGGTTTCAAAATATATAGAGGTAGCACTAACGAAATTAATAGGGTTCTTTAAATTTTATAAAATTTTAATTTAGTAAAAAATTAAATTATACTTTTTAACCTCCTAAAATGAATCATTTATAAATTATAAATATATAAACTATTGAAATTTTGGAATTATATTTTAACTCTAAAACTATAATCAAACAAGAGTACTTAAAAAGAAGGTGAAATATGATTGTAAATTCTACTAAAAAATAAAATAATGTGACATATGATAATTTTTAAAATTTTCTTATGATATTAGAAAAAAAGTTGTACAGTCACTAATGAAATATAATCATTTATATGAGTCATTATCTTTAAAATCCCTCAATTATAGTTGTCAAACATGAAGAATAATAACACATTCATATACCTACATTATTGTGAAAGGACATATTAACACGGTTAAATTGTGTATAGAATCCTATATTTCTGGATTTGATTTCTCTACTGTAATTTAATTATTTTCCCCCTTTACTTTTTAAAATGGCCACTTTTAATCTTGAGATTAATTTTTTGATATGACTTATTTTAAATTAATATATATGATAATGTAGCATTACACTTTGACATTTTTTTATAGTTTGATAAATATCTTTTTCTTTTTTTTTTACTTTTTAATTTTTTAAATGTGCCAAAACCTTGTTCGATAGTAAAAAAATGTCAAGATATATATAAATTCATTACATGTTTAAAAAAAAAGCTACGTTTAATTATTTGATAAAGAAAAAAAAATTGCATCAGGATTGAAAAATAAGACAATCAAATTATAATAGAGAGATTAAACCCATTAAAAACATATAGTTAAGGGATCTTGTATAGAATTTGACCTATTAACTTATAGTAAAGTTTTAAAGGATAAAATTTCATTTAATATTAGAATTCATGACACCAAGTGTTGAGCCAAAAAAATTATTTTTTTAAAAAAAATATTTTTAATTATTTTAAAAAAAATCAATTTTTTTTAAAAAAATAATATTTTGAGTACTTATTTTATTAGCTAAAAAATAATATAAAACTTATTTTTTAAATAAAATAAAAAGACTTTTTTTTTAACAGATCAAAAGATCTAAACATCCTTCCCTTTATATTATTATTCTGGTTTTAATTTAGGTTTAAAATTAATTATTATTTTGAACTTTCATAATTGGTATGTCAATATATATGTAGTATAACATTACTATACCTTGATGTTACCAATCAACATTGTGACAAGAAGAAGTCCACTGGTAAGAACAATGATGTTGAAAACAACCTCCAGCCATTCTGTTGTGCTCTCCAAGTTCCCAAATGTGCTGATAATATATACACACACACCAAAAAGGGGGGGGGGGGGATAAGAAGCAAATTCTACCATTTCAAAAATTAATTTAAAAGGGATGGAAGGAGTGAAACCTGAGAGTCATAAGACCCCAAAAGATAGGAAAAAGTATTTTCTCGAGACGACTATCGTTGGTAACTAACTGAACGGTCCATTTATAAGCTCCATAATCATAGTTATCAGGGCTATCAATGCAAGTACTCCTTGCTTGCTTGTTTTCTGCCCAAACCAACCTTGCTCTATCCCTTACCATACTTCTTGTTCCATAGTAAATTGGGTCTTTGCAAGCCAATAATCTCAGGTCACAATTCTCTATCCCTCTACATTGCTCTTTCAAGCACTTAGCCGATCTTTGAATCCCTAACAAGTACCAACACGCCCCCGCCGCCTGTCAAAATAAGAGCAGTCTTTACCTAAAACCATTTACCTACCTCATGAATCACGAAATAACTGAGGACAATTAAAATATATATATTTTAAAACCATTTACCTACCTCATGAATCACGAAATAACTGAGGACAGTTAATATATATATATATATATATATTTTTTTTAAAGTATTAGTCATATGATTTTTTTTTAACCTTTATGAAACCTTTTTTTTTCACTTCCTTTTGTCTCTTTAACCTTTTTTTCTTCTATCTTTTGGAATAATCCAAAAATTAATCTGTCACTGCTGCAGACTTTATCGACCTTCGACCCATTAGGCTTCAAATTACTTTTTATATATATATCACTGTTCATCTTAAAAAGCACTATATGAGTTTTTGAGAATATTCCTTTGACAATCACTTCAACGATTTATGTTTTTCTTTTTTCTTTTTCCCTACTTTTTGTAACTAGTGACCCAAAAAAATGTGAAATAGATAATAATATATTATAGAAAATATTTAAAAATGAATTAAAGTGACATTATTATTATAATAATGTGTCAAAATCTGGTTCATTAATATCAATGCGAGGAATAAGAATTTGAGGTTCTTTATGGGGTTTTCTTTTCAGCTCTTTGGTGCTTTTAGAAGTTCAATGGTTGTTTTTCTGTGTGTGTTTATTTGTATTTTTCTTAAATTTTAACGAAACAACATGCAGAATCAGGGCATATCATCGGACCGGGCTGGTTCCCTAAAATAAAATTTTTTATTTAAGTCCTTTAAAGTTTTAAAAAATTTAAATTAGTAAAGTTAAAATTGCACTTTAACTCCCCCTAAAAATGATAAAATTTTAATTTAGTCATTTAAAAATTATAAATATATAAAATATTAAAATAAAAAATTTAATTTCGACCCCTAAAAAAATTCCTAATTTCATCCCTGTGCAGAACCATATATATTTATAAATAATCCGTGCATCAAATATAAATATATTAAACAAACTTACGTGTGAGGCGACGAAATAAGCAATCAAATTGAGAGCAATCCCCCACCAAACAGTGCCGAAAATGTAGCCGGAAAGGCTCTGCATTCGACGTAAAAGGCAGACGGAGTGGTAGATCTTGGGGAGGTATTGGAAGAGGAAGATGATCAAGAACACCGTCATTACTAGCGTTACCGATCCTTTTTCCAATAATGATGGAATTGCCACCCATAGTACAATCTTGGTTCCATTTCAAAAGATTCAGGTTAGCCCATCAACAATATTCCATGTATTAAATATAATTTTTTAATATATATAGACTCAAAGATCATGTTTTTATTTGTTTAAATCATATTATATCATAATCATAATTAAGGTGTTCGGTGTTTAATAAAAAAAAATAGAATTAATTTATTTCCATTTATGATGGAAATTGGATTCTATAAAGGGCTATATTCCTTTTGAGTGTTTAATTTCTAGCCTTGCTAATTACAATAATGTCCAGTGAATTACGATCCAAAACCATAAATAAAAACTGAGAAAATATAACAACAAAAGATGATAAAATCCTTTGAACTTTTATATCTTCCCATTATACCCCTTTTCCTGAAAATGATAAAAACGACATGGTTTCATCACATGTTTGTTACACTGTCGAAAGGGTATCCTTTGCATGCAACAAAATAACTAATGATGACATGCTCTTCTCATCTCTTCTAAAACACTTATATGTAGATAATAACAATATCAACTTTCGATAAGTTCACACATTATTTAATTTTTTTTTTTTTAAAAACTCACTTTGTTCTTCTTCAAATCTGGTTCACTAATAACACTATCATTGAATTAAATATATGTAAGTCCAAAAATAAAAAAATAAAAAAGCGTATTAATCAATGTAAATTAGGATAATGACGTGGAAATGATTGAGAAAACAAAATTACCTGTGGCAGAGGGAGAATTACCAATAGGTCAAAGAAGAGTCCCTTTTTGGCTTTCAAGCATTGGAAGGCCACGTGGCGGCCATTCGCAGCACGGGGTCGGTTGCTGCTTCCTTCTCCGCCGTCACCCCCTTCGCCTTCACTCTCACTCCCACTCCTCTTGTCATTGCCGCGACCGTACGACGACGATGATCTCTTGATCATTTTGAGCTGGAGGCACATGTTCCACACGTGCAACGCGTCCGTCATGCACCGGAGCGCCGTCACGGTGATGGCGAACCACCCGTCGACGAAGAGGCACATGCACGTGTCGCTGATGGACAGGGCGTAAAAGAACAATGGGTCCACGAACAGTCCCGTCGCGCATACCAGGAGGAAAATCCTATTCCATTCTTGAACCCATTTGGCCCTCGGGTCGAAAAAAACTTGCCCCAGTGACCAGCTTTTACGGCGACGCCCACCGCCGCGGCGACCGCCGCACATCAAATACAAACTCCTCCAGTCACTTGAATTCTCTTTCTCTTCTTCTTTGCAAACTTCGTCGTCCGTCGATTCTTCTTCTATTTCTCCTCCTTCTTCTTCTCCTTCGTCTTCATCCGTAAAGTATTGCATGGGCGTTGCACGTGAAGGATAAAATTCATGTTCACTTGCCATCGCAGAAGAAAAAAAATTTGATTGGTATTTTTGGGGGCTAAGGAGAGATGGTCATTAGAGGTTTGAAGAAGAAGGGGAATATAAGTTAGAATTGTTTAAGAAGCAAAGATTGATGAAATATGTAGAAAGGACATAATAATTGGAGACGATAGGGACCTAGTAGGGCAAGACAATAATATATGTACTGACAAATTATTGAATGTACATTAATGCCCTTCACCATTTTTGGAATTAAATTTCACTCTCCTAATAGAGAGAGTTAGTTGAACCCAAAAATAATGAACCAAAACATTCAATTTTTTTCTAATTCAATTGATAATAGGATATAAATTCTAGCATTCTTATACTTCGTTTGGTTATTAGTGTAATAATACGAAGAAAAAAAACTTATTTATTATATATGTATTGTAATAGTTAAACATAAAAAAAAAAAGGTAAACTATTAAAATAATCATTTTTGTTTACCTCAGGTTACATTTTAGTCACTTGTATTTGAAATGTTATATTTTAGTCAATTAATTATAGTTGACGGTATAACGGTAAGCTAATATGGCACGTTAAATCATCATTTCAAACAAAAAATTTAGGTTAAATTATACAATTGATCCTTGTATTTTTTTTCGTTTTGAGCAATTTAATTTTTTTCTTTATTTTTCATTCTCTTCTGGTTCTTCCTCTATTTTCCTCCCTTCTCTATCTCTTTTAATGTAGTTTTTCTATATTTTCCATTTGTTAAAACTAAAAGAGAAGAAGAAAAGGAAAATAAAGAAATAAAAAGAAAATTTAAATTGTTCAAAAAAAATAAAAGTATAGGGACTAGTTTTAACAAATGAAAAACATAAAAAAACTACGTTAAAAAAGATGGAGAAGGGAGGAAAACAAAGGGAGAAGCAGAAAAGATTGGAAAATAAAGAGAAAAAAATTAAATTGCTCAAAACGAAAAAAAACATGGGGACCAATTGTATAATTTAACCTAAAATTTTTGCTTGCAACGATGATTTAATGTGCCCACGTCAGCTTACCGTTACACCATTAACAACAATTAATGATCAGTGACTAAAATGTTACAACACATTAACATATGTGACTAAAACATAACATTTCAAACATAAGTGACTAAAATGTAATATGAGGTAAACAATAGTGACTATTTTGATAATTTACCTAAATAAAAAATAAATAGTAAAAATTTAAACTTAAAACAAGAAATATGAGTAAAACTCTTGTAGATAATAATACATCATAAAAAATAAGCGAAAACCTTTGCTAAAATATGAGTTAAAACTATTTGTGATTGTCCTAATATATTTACAACTTGCACTTTTTTGTTTCTTACATTTAAGACCATAGGTGGTCCACATGCAAGTTTTAGTTAGTGAAAATGCAGGTAAATATAATAATTACACCATTCCCCATTGGTGAAGTTTTAGAATAACTAAAGGTTTGAATCAATGATATCCAGGGACTGTGGTTCAAATGATTGAGGTTTTTTGCTTTCTTTTTATTTTCAATGATTTTGCATGGGGGAATAAACCCTAAAATCTACTTGAATGTTCAAAGTCCTAGAAGATCAAAGCATATGTCATGTTTTTTTTAATGCTTGGAAAACATATTCTGTAAAAAAATTAAAAATAAAAAGGAAGATCTTCCATAATCAAAACCTATCACTTATCAAATATCACAATTTTAAAATGGGAATTCTGTATAATTGTTTTAATTATAGTCTGAATTAAACATACTAAAATGTTTTAACTTATTTTTAAATTCAGGACTAAAATAAAAATTTTAAATTTTAAAAGTTAAATATTTATCTCATTCATGAAGTGTAAGGTTGTGGTTAACTCACTATGGATAAGAGAGAATACACTATCACATATTAAAACATAATAAAATTAATTTGATTTCATGTCAATAAACATTTTGACCTAACAAGTTAGGCTTGGGATTGGATTTGGACATAAAACTTTTCAATTCAAATTAATCTAATATAAACTATCATTTATAAAGTTAACAAATTTAAACTAAAAAAATTTTTAAATTGGTCTCCATGTTTTAATACATTCTAATTACATTCTCAAATTGTAGATATTATATTAATTGGTTCTTTTCTTTATTACAACCGTTAATTTAATCATTAAATAACACGTCAAATCTTATGTAGCTAAATTTAACATGAAATTTTTAAAGAAAAATAGAACATTGTCGTATAACTTTTAAAAGCAAAAAATATAGAATGAAGGATAAAACTTCTATTAAAGCTTTAAAAACTTTAAAACTAATATATGTAAAAACATTCGTTTTTCTTAAATTTTTCATTTTCAAATTATGTCAGATAATATATGATGTTGTGCGAATAGAGTAAAAGAGAGTAAATTATTGTACTAGAAAACCATACTATGTTCAATTCTCAGGAAAGATTGGAGAGATCACAAATGGTCCCACTTAAAGCCCAATCTCCTAGACAAAATCTCCATACATTATAATTTAATAGCACAATATATTACTACAATTGTACCCTACAAAATATTAAAAGATAAATAAAACAATAGAGAACACTAGAAATTTAACGAAGTTCGACAAAATACACTTACGTCCTCAGACGCTACTAAATATATTTTCACTGCAAAAGATACAAGCAACAATATTTTAATAATAAGAGAAATGACAACTTTTGGGATGATTTAAAAAGTGGAGAAACCTCCTCTATTTATAGTAGTACAAACACTTCACAACTTTGTATTTTTTAGATGTGAGATTGTGCTATTTCAACATCTGATGTATCATTTAACAATTAAATTAGCGATTTCGATAATAAAAGAACCTAACCGATATAACCTAAGATGTAATCAGAAAAATGGGATTCATAATTTAGGAATATTTACTATTTGCTACGTGGTTTGAATTTAGAACATGTTAGTGTGCCGAACCTAAAATATCTTGAAACAATATTTTAATATGGGGCACTATCATGTGAAGGTTCTTAATTTTGTCTAAATTCTATTGCTTTAACAACTCTTTTGAAATCTAATTTACTAAATCCATTCACCAGAGGCCACGCAAAAGCTCAACAAGACAAGAAAGTGAGTAACAAAACAACAAAACACCAAGTAGTAAGAAGTGTAAGTGAACGTTGAGAACTTAGTTCTTTTGTGTATGTATATCTTTGTTGTTACAATATCCAATATATAATAATATTCCCTTTTTAACTTTATTATTATTATTTTTTAAATTTTGTTAACGTAACTTCAGGTACGATCCATGGGGCATCTCGCTTGAAAGGGCACGAATTAATTAATATAAAAAATTATTGAGGACCCACATTTTAAAAATTGTAATATATAATGTTACATAACATCTAATAAATGTGGTCAGACATGAATGGTAACACAATTTATAAAATATTAGAATTATATTACCTTATACTCATTATGTGTGTGACTAAAAAGTTTTTGCCTCATACCTATAATCCAATATATATTATTGTCATTTATTTGGGTTCGAGTGTGATGAAGCGTATTATCTTCCTATTTTTGTGTTAAGGAGGTGTTCTAGGTATTGTGTCAAAAAGAGCAGATATGATCAGAACTTATAATAAAATTGTTAAAAAAACTTTATTTTTAAAAAAATATTATATAAAAAATATTGAAAGACGTAATTACTTTTTACATTAATATTTATTATTTAAAAAAATACTTTTTTAATATGTGGTTAATTAATATGATATTAATTTAATTCATGACACTATTTGAGTTAAAGATTTTATTCAAGTACAGATGTAAACAGATAAATTATTAACAAAACAATAGTTATATAAAATGTGTAATAACTTAAACGATGTTACCATATCTGCTCCCTTATGAGCTTACAACTACCCACAATCCCTCTCCAACCTTTGAATAAGACGATAATGCGTTTTAGCGCACTCGAACCCACATACTCCTGCACCGACAACAATGCCGATACCAATCAAACTAAGAATCAATCAGCAACAAATATTCTTTTAAAAAGTGAAATTTAACATCAACCACCAAATATTAATAGGAATGAAAATATTTTTTTATAAAACAATGAAAGAGAACATTTCAGTAGGGAGTACTTTTATCAACATTTATTGTCCTCAGACTGTCTGTCAAACATATACTGGTCTGGAATATCAAGATATGGCCATTGTATGGTATAAGAGTATTTTGTAGGATTGGATTTTCAGAATAGAGAATTATTTGCCACACCTAAATTGTTGTCCTTACAACATTACATATTGCTTTCAATATTCAATGCAATTAACTTCTTCTTCCTTTTCTTTTCTTTTCTTTTTTTTCTTTATTGAAATTTTAAATATTAAAAATAAAAATAAAAAGAATAATTCTGATCTGGACTTTGGTTGAGCTTCCTACCTCTTTCCTCTATCATTCTCAACTCTTGAATGATTAATACATTTAACATGTCAAAGAGATAATGTGTTGATATACATCTCATATATTAACGTATGAAATTCCATATAAATATATAATATTTTTATAAATAATTGTGATTCATTTCAATAAAATTTTGATATCATATGCATAATTGTTATGATAATGTATTGATCTCCAATTTTACTATATATAACCATCATAGATGGATTATATTTAAGTTCTTCGTTCATTTATGTTTTGTGTTGATATATTAATAAAATATTAATTTTACGAATAAATTAAAATTTATTATTTAAATCAAATTCTAATTAAACTTGATTAACAGATATAAACCAAATGTGATATATCTACAATTTGTTCTAAATTTATATTATTTTTATAATTTTTATAAAAATATAAAAAGATAAAAAAAAATTCTCTTATTTTTTAAATAAAAAATTAATGTCGAATTAATTTATGATATTATAAATCTAACCCACTCTCACAAATTTTTAATTTAAAATTACAAAAAAAAAAGCCCTCAAATTCTGAAATGATAATGATGGGATTACGAAATGATATGTATAGACTTATCTCTAATTATGTAACAAAAATCAAAGTTAAAAAGAGTAAAAATAAAACAATAGGTGTAGAAAATAAGGGAAATTTTCTAGAGAAACAAACAAAACTAGAAATTATATGACTAGGAAGGGTGGATTTGGATTTGAACACATGGAAAGGGTAGTTTTAAGAGAGAGAAAGAAAAGGACATAAGAGATAGGGGGTGGAGGAGAGAGAGAGCATTTGGTACTATTCACATATAAGTCCAAAAACCGGAGTTTCCATGCAACTTCCTATCTTTTGTTTCTTTCTTCATTTTCTTCATAATTTAATATTTTTAAATATAATCCCTTTTTGCTTCTCAAATATCTGTATTGTGCAAAGGGAAATTAGCTACTTCAACACTTCAGATCCTCTCCTCTCTTTCTTTCTTTTTTTCTCTCTTAATATCTTTTCTAATGATTATTAGCAAAGAAACAAAAATAATAATGTATAAATAATCCACCTCGTTATACATATGTTTTCTACAAAAGTATGGAGTTTAGTGATGATTATTTTGAACTAAGGCAATCCACAGAGAAAGGAAAGTTCTTGATTTAACCCTCTAGCTATTTAAGTTCTTGCTATCAATCATTTTTGTTTTTATTTGTTTTTGGAAGAATAAAGATATTTTATTTTTTAAATATTTTTGTTGATATAATAAATCAACAAGAGAGGAGATAAGAAAGAGAAGGTCGTAGGGGTTGGAATGATTCATCTTTGTAAGGCGGAGAGTCGTTACTGGTGAAAGTGAGGGTGAAAGCATAGAAAAATGCCTTTGAAAGCTAAAGAATGAAAAGAGGAAGACCCCCCAAGTGAGACCTCCTCGACCTTAATCTCAAAAAGTATATATATATAAAGGTCTTTTAGTAGGATTCACATTGTAATCAAAATATTTATGTACTTTTATAAGACACTTATTATCACCTTGACTTTATTTGTGAAGTCTAAAAATTTCATTCGCAATGTACCAAATATTTTCTCTTAAATTAATAATAAAATATTAAATATTTATAGCATAATGACTTTTTTGGCCCTCCAACTCTACAAAAAAGTCATTTTAGCACTCCATTTAATTTTTATCATTTTTTGTTATTGAACTTGCATTATTTGTCAAATCGGAAAAATTAACATTTGTTAATTTTGCTTACGTGGAATACACATAGATTGCCATGTATATGTCACGTTAGCAATTAGTTAATTTTTTAAAAAATAAAAAATATTATTTCTTTTTATAATTTTATACTTTTTAATACATTTTTATTTTTAAAAATAAAATTTATAATTTTTTTGAATTTTTTAAAGTTTTAAAAAGTTAATTAATTGTCAATGTGATATCCACATGACAATCTACGTGTATGTCATGTCAATAAAGTTAATAAATGTTAATTTTTTCATCCATTTTAGAGTGATTTGACAAGCAACATAAGTTTAAGAGCTAAAAAAAATAAAAAATTAAATAAAAGGTTAAAATGACATTTTTAGTAAAGTTGGAAAGCTAAATAAGCAATTATACCAACAATTATTATAATTTTACTATTTAAATAATTTTATATACATATTTTTCGGTAAATGGAATTCTATTAATGTAATCATCATTGCTTGAAACAAAATTGTATCTAAGACCCAAATCATCTAATTTAATGTACGACCAAATCATGAATAAGTCAAAGGCATGCATTATGTGAGTGAAGGTCATTAATATAAATTATTGTACCCAATTTTAAGTCTTTTTGCAAATAGTTTTATATTTTTTTATGGTTATATATTTCCAAATCTTGATGTTCACATGAGTGATTCAGTATGGGTGTTTAGACGGTCGATTCGGTTAATACTCGAATCGAATTAATTGAAATAAAAAAAAATTAACCGTTAACCGAATCGATTTTTTTTCAAATGCATTAACCGAACCAAAATATTTCGATTAATTCGGTCGGTTAACCAAAATAACCGAAATTTATATGTTTTTGTCTTTTGGTTAAAATAAGTATAAAACATATAAAAAACATATTGTTAATGTTCATTTTTTTAATAACTCAAAAAACTTTAAATAGATGTGAAAACAATAAATAAGACATTAGAAACACTATATAAATCTTGAAAATTAACAACCAAACAAAAAGTTAATAATAACAGCATAGAAGAAGTCTTAATATATATTATTTATTTCGGTTAATTACCTGGTTTCAAATCGAATTAACCGATAACCGAAATTCTAAAACATTATTAACTAACCTCCGATCAAACTAAATTCGATCACCAATCAATTAACCAAATAAAATTAATTCTATCAATTAATTCAATTTTAACCGAAATTCATAGCGACAAAATATACATTGCATACATACATAGGAATATTACTGTTATTGAAGAGCCATATTTATATTCAAAATAAAATCTCAAAGAATTTTATTCTAAATAATATTCAAGAATAATACACGTTTTTATTTATATCTAATATATTATCATTCTAAATAATATTCAAGAATAATATATGTTTTTATTTATATGACTTTTTTTTATATAAATTCATTTTTCATGTACAATATTTTCCCCCCTAAACCTTCTTAAATAGTGTTGCACAAAAATAAAAATAATGTGTATTTATTGGGGGTAAGAACATTATCATTTGTACAAGTTTTGGCTGTATATCTGACTATTGCCGCGAGCCATTAATCCTCCCATGTGAAATCCTTCACGTTCCACTTGCATGATTGAGGCAAGGATTCTCCTTATTCTTATCTCTTTCAAATAAAAACAATCATAAATATATACATATTATATTTTAGAGAATGTTTGGTAGTTTATATATACACTAACACACATAAAATCTTGTGAAAGTATATATGCTTGATACTATTTATTATGAAAATAATTGATATTTTGTTCTTGATGTTCAGAACAATAATTTAATATTTTTTATGTTATCTATATTTATTTTAAAGTGTTTTATTAAGTTAATATCAATCAGACATCAATTTTAAATTATGAGTGTGTTTTTTACCTTTTTACGTAATAAATCAATAAAATTTTAACCATAATAAGATTTAAACCCATAATACTTAAAAATTACTTTATGGACCATTCTCACCACATCATTTATGGTCATTTTTCCAATTATTTAATGACATTTCAGCAAATTTTTTTCCATGTCATTGATACATAATTTTGGTAATGTTTTTATTCTGAACCCCAAACTCAAACTTTAAACTCGACTTCCAAACTTTAAACTCAAAACCCAAACTAGTTTAGGGTTCGAGATTCGGGATTCGAGAGAAGGGTGTATAAAATAACTTTTCTGTAATACTATATATGATAAATGATAAAGGATAAGCAATTACTTTTATAGTTATAACCAAAGTATTCATTGGTTTTTATATGAATTTTTAATAAATATAAAGTTGTTGAAGTGAATTTTATTACTTTTCTTGTGTAAAATAATGGAATTAATTCCCTAATTCGTGAAAGCTATAGTTTTTATAGAAGTGGTGAATATATTAATATATTAAAATTTTATTGTATATTTAAAAGATTGTACTTGCATATCCCTATCAATAATGAAAGAAAGGACATTTTTTTCCATTGGAAAATTTCTATTTCGTTAAAAATACTTGGTCATCCATAATACTTATTTCTTTTCTTTGAAAGACTACCGCAGGATTCATCTCGTGACATGAGATCTTGAAACAACCGCCAAAAATCCTTCCAAAGATAAGGATGATGAAAGGATGAAGGAACAAACCCCGGAATACGGATGGCGAAACCTAAATTATCTAATAGATTCTACATCGAGTTATTCCTTTTTTAAAACCGGATACAGGATAAGATAATTTTTTTTTAAACAATACCAAGTAATTATGATAATTGTTTGCTACTCAATTATATGAAATTACATTTTTTATCTTTATATGTATATTTATTAAAGGGTAAAAATGTATAATATATTTTATGTTTAAATATTTATTCAACTTGATCTTAAAAAAATTGAAAATGGTAAAAAATAAGTAGCAAAAATGAAATTAAAACGAAGTCGAGTGAGATAGAGATGAATGCATCCAATGTTTAAAAAAGTGATAGTTGCCGAAACCATTTTTTGTAAAAGGGGTCGACTTTGATTTTGAAAAAGAAAACGAACATGTGAGTCGCCACCAATCCTTTTTTATGAGGTGTGATCGGATCACCTCGTGATTTGATCGTTTTAGTAAAAGGTTTTATTTTTTAAAACAATGTTTTTCGGTCTACAAAAATCCTAAAAATGGGTTCGAGAGTCGGTTACGCACGAGGAAGGGTTAGCACCCTCATTACTCCCAAAATTGGTACCTAATTGATTATTTGATGTCTTTATGTCGAAAGTTAAAAACTCGGAAAGAAATTAAACTACGATCCTTTTTTGCATTATGTTATTTTTATTTAAAAATTTGCTTGAATGGGTCAAAAAATATTGAAGACCTTCTTATCTCGAGGCAACTAGACGTCATATCCCATAAGTTTGGACATGGCACTTCGAATCCTCGAGAATAATTTGGCCTTTTTTGCTTAAAATCTCACGTATTTTAATTTTTAAAAGGATATTCGATTATTAGAATTCAACGAAAAGAATCGAAACACCGTAAGTTAGGGCACGATTTTATCGAATCTTTCAAATACGGAACATTTCCTATTTTTGAAAATTTTGTCGACGTATTTGGGTAAAAATTAATGATATTTGAAACGATACGAATTTAGGTTATTCGAGCATAAAATGCGTGAATATACTTAAAAATGATTCATGACATATTTACGATAAAATGAAATGATAATACCAACGATTTAAAGTATCGATAGCAATAAATAAATAAAAACTAATAAGCAAGCAATGATCATGTCAAAATTTTAAAATCTACATTAATTAAATAATGATGAGGAAAATAAATAATAATAATGTAGAACAAGGAAAATATAAACATCATGTATATTTTATACATATAAAAGGATGAGGGGTAATAGATTGATAAATAAATGAAATAATGTATTAATTTTAATGTCAATTATTCCAACATAAACTAATAATATTAATAATAATAATGATACAATGATAATAATAATAAAATGAAATAAAATACAAATGCACAATGAAGGGTTTGAACCAATCTCGAATATTAAAAAAATAATTACTCAAAAAAAATGAAAACTTAAATATGAAAGAAATAATAAATGAATAAATAAATAAAAGATTTTAAATAAATACAGACTTAATTGAAACATAAACAAAATAAAAAGGGTAAATTAAATAAAATAAATAATAAAAGGGCCAAAATGAAACGCGCGCGAAAATAGGGGGACTAAATGGGGAAATATCTTCGTCCTTCAAAACGCAGCGTTTTAATAGGGCCCAAAATGAAACAAATGCCGAACTATCGGGCCAAATTAAAAGAAACAAAAGGACCTAATTAAAAAGGGTTGAAAAAGTGGAAGGATCAAAAGGGTAAATAACCCAAAAAATCAAAAAACATGCGGATCTTTCCCTGAAGCGGGTCGGGTTTCGGGTTGGCCCTCTAAACGATGTCGTTTTGGCGTTAAAGGGGCCAACTGAAAACGGCGCCATTTCAATTTATTATAAAAGCCGGTTTTTTATTTGAAATTTCATTTTTATTCTTCTGCCAAAAAAAAAAATCTCAAAGCTCTCTCCTTGGCCTTAACTCCGGCCTGGGGTTCCGGCAGGCCTTCACCGTGGCCCCGCCATAGCCTCGCCATGGCTCCGCCGTATACGGCTACCGGAGATACGAAAAGATCAGGCTTTCTCAGCCCTTTTGATCCTTTTTTTTTAGCAAAAAAAAATTTAAATCCTACTTGGTTTAGAAATAAAAGAAATATATGCGAAATGCCCTCTATTGCCTTTCGAACCCTCATCAGAACCCATATGGGTTCTTGGGTGTTCGGATATTGGCAATATTTGACTGAGGGGAGACGAATCGACAGGCACTCGACGGAAGGGAAGATGAATCGATAGGTAATATTTATCGGTTTTTTTCTATTTTATTTTAAAAAATTAAAAGAGCACCTTAGATTTTCAGTTTTAATCATCTTTTTGTATATTCGAAAATTTTTGTTTGTATTTTCTCCTCTGTCAATACATTGATAACATTCGGCTTTTATAGCCGATTACACTGTATTATTACAGTCTATTCTACTGTTCTCTTGTTTCTGCCACTGTTCCTTTTCTTTTGCTTGTTGCAGGTTTGGGCGAGTCAACGGAGGCGCGGGAACGGCGATCGAGGGAGGCTAGGGCACGGCGATCGAGGGAGGCTACGGCACCTAGGGTTTCAGAAACCCTAGTGTTTCTGAAAAAAATTTAATTTTTGGGCCTGTTGTATTTTGGGCCTAGTTTTTTTTATTTGGGCTGTATCTGGACTGTCTTTTTATTGGACTTTATTTTTTTTAATTGGTTTTTATATTGTTTTTGGGCCGATGCGAATTGGGCCTGTTACAGTTGCCCCTCTTTGCTCATTGTCGTGTAACGAGGATGGAGCAAAGACCTTTAAGAAGGACCAAATTTGCCTGATTTCTAAATCTCGACTTCTTTGGTGCTTTCCTTCTTCAAGTAGCCTCAATCTAACCCACTGCAACTTCAGGGGTATAAGATTTGCTATCTTCAATCTGCTCCAAAGCAACTTCAGGGAGATAAGATTTGAAGCTTCACTCTATTGCAACTTCAGGTAGACAAGGTTTGTAACTTTTAGCTTTAGTCTATTCCACTGCGACTTCAGGGAGATAAGATTTGCTATGGGATATCTAATTTGACCCACTGCAACTTGTCGCTTCGATCTGCTCCACTGCAACTTCAGGGAGTTAAGATTTGCAGCTTTAATCTACTCTACTGCAATTTCAGAGAGATAAGATTTGATATCTTCAATTTGCCCCACTACAACTTCAGGGGGATAAGATTTATAACTTCAACCTGTTTCACTGCAACTTTAATGAGATAAGGTTTGTGGTTTTCATCTGCTCTATTGCAACTTTAGGGAGATAAAATTCGCCATGATAACTATAATCCGTCCCACTGCAACTTCAGGGGTATAGCATTTATGGTTTCACTGATATGTTGCACCGTTCTCTGGGGAACATGACCTGTAGAATCCATTTCATGGGCCTATTTATGCCTAGTGATTAGGATGTCATGATCGGAATGAATCAAATGCTCCTCACTAGATGTGTATGAATGATATTTGCATGGATGCAGAATGTCATTTTTCGAGAATGAACCATTTTTAATGCTTAGGTTGTCATTGCTTGATGTTTACCAAGGTTCTATTACTGATATGTTACCATGCCTTCTTGTTCAGCTGGTATCTTTAACAGAAAATCCAAAAAAATAGTCATCATTTAGACTATTTGTTCTCAAATGTTTCCAACCCCTAAGTTTGGTTAGTTCTTGAATAGTGGTCCTGTTTTCAGATCCTTGTACTATTTTAGAAAACCTTTCAGAGCAATACGCAGAACTCCCTTTACTTGAATATTATTAGTCCATTAATCGTTATTTCAATGTAAAAATGCTTGAAAAAGACTGTAGTAATGGACGAGATCGAAGTTTATTATGAGCAAGGCTCGTAATGAATAGTAAATTTGCTTAAATACAAAATGAATAAGAGGAAAAGAGATGCCCCGGATATCATAACATGAACTTCTTCGTACTAAGGGCTAGTTTGGCAATGCTTTTGAAAAGTGCTTTTGAAAAGTGTTGTGGAAAAGTGCTTTTCAGAAGTGCTTTTGAAAAGTTTGCTTTAAAGTTTGAATGTTTAGCATTGCTGTCAAAAAGTGTTTTTGAGAAATAAAATGTCTATTTTAGACATGTTATTATCAAGTAACAAATATACATTTAAATAAAATTTAAATTAGTTAATATTATTATATTTTAGTAAGAATATAAAAAAAATTACTATAACTTGTTAATATTTTAATATATGAAATATAAATTTTAAATATTTTTAAGTAATAAATATTAATTACTTATAAAATTTAATTAGAATATATAAACTACATTTTAAATATTCAAATATAACTATTAAATATTTGTAATTAATATTTTAAAAAATATTTTTTTATTTTTAATAAATAATTTTAACACATTTGTAATTAAGCACCACGAAAAAAAAAAGGAAAGTACTATGTTATTAGAGTGGTGAAAAAGTAATTAAGCACTAAAAGTGCTTTTGGGAGAGGAAAAGCTAAAAATTTTAGCTTCTTTTTAGAAGTGCTTTTCAAAAGCACTTCTGAAAAGCTAAAAATTCCAGCCAAAAACAGCTTGTTCTGCACAGCTTTTCCTCCAAAAGTGCTTTTGGAGCCAGAAGTGCTTTTGAAAAGCAATGAAGAACTGACCCTAACTTCTCGAGGACCCTCTTGAACTTGATATGTGTTTCGGAGATCCAAAATACTTTGTTGATGCCCCAAGATGTAGCATCTCTCCTCCTTGTTCATTCAGGGATAATCAGACTACCACATGCCTTATATTTGATCAAGATTTGAATTGCCCTTTTCCTGGGTTTTCAATTCAAAACCCCTTTGGTCTCAAGGTGCCCTTTGCGAGTTTTCACATTGGCCTCTCCCTTTTTTTTTAGGTGAAATATTTCTTAACTGAGTCTGAATTCACAGGATTGAGCAAGCTTTTGCCATCCATCTCAGTCAAAACCAACGCTCCTCCAGAAAAGACCTTCTTTACTACATAAGGTCATTCCCAATTTGGCATCCATTTCCCCCTGAAATCTTTTTGTATGGGCAAGATCTTTTTCAATACTAGGTCCCCCTCATAGAATTCTCTGGGACGAACCTTTTTGTTGTAAGCTTGCATCATTCGTTTTTGGTACATCTGACCATGACGAATGGCTTTCAACCTTTTTTCTTCAATTAAGTTTAGCTGATGATATCGGGATTGGATTCATTCTGCTTCATCCAACTTCAACTCTGCCAAAACTCGAAAAGAAGGAATCTCGACTTTAATGGGTAAAACTGCCTCCATTCCATAAACCAAAGAGAAAGGCGTTACCCCGGTTGAGGTCCTGACAGATGTTCGATAGGCATAAAGGGCAAATGGTAACTTCTCATGCCAATCTTTATAAGTCTCAGCCATTTTCCCCACGATCTTCTTGATATTCTTATTGGCTGCCTCCACTGCACCATTCATTTTTGTGCGATATGGTGATGAGTTGTGGTGTTTAATCTTAAACTGACTGCAGACTTTTGATATCGTGCTGTTGTTTAAATTTAGAGCATTGTCAGATATGATCCTTTCGGGCATTCCATATCGACATATGATCTCCTTCTTTAAGAACTTGGTGACTGTCGATTTCGTGACATTGGCATATGAAGCGGCTTCTACCCACTTGGTAAAGTAATCGGTAACCACGAAGATGAATCGATGCCCGTTAAAAGCTTTAGGTGAAATTGGCCCAATGACGTCCATGTCCCACATAGAGAAAGGCCACGGAGAAGTCATAACATGAAGAGGTGAGGGAGGTACATGAATTTTATCTCCGTAAATTTGACACTTGTGGCATTTCTTGGCGTAATTGTTGCAATCTCCTTCCATGGTGGACCAATAATACCCGAATCTCATGATTTGCATGGCCATTGTAAAACCATTGGCATGTGTTCCGCAGACTCCCTCGTGGACTTCTTCCAAGATTTGCTTAGCCTCGACAGCATTTACACATCTTAGTAGCACCTGATCCTTTCTCCTTTTATATAGGATCTCCCCATCTAAGACATAATCATTGGCCAACCTTCTCAACGTCCTTTTATCATTCTCAGTTGCTTGGTTAGGGTATTCACGATTCTTCACATATATATCATTGTACCAAGGGTGATCGTCCTTTTCTTCTTCTTCTTTAATGTTGTAACAATGAGCCGGAGTTTCATAAATACTCATCTGGATAGGTTTTACATCCTCTTGTTTGTTTACTCTAACCATCGAAGCCAAGGTAGCTAAGGCATCAGTCATCTTATTTTCATCTCGTGGGAGGTAATAGAAGGTGATGTCATCAAACTCCTCAATTAGCTCAGGAACCAACTTTCGATACTTGATTAACTTGGGATCTCTTGTCTCCCATTCTCCCTTGAGTTGATAGATCACTAGTACAGAATCCCCATATACCTCTAGCACTTTGATCTCACGTTCCATTGCTGCACGGATACCCATGATGCATGCTTCGTATTCTGTCATATTGTTCGTGCAATCAAAATCCAATTTTCTAGTGAAAGGATAATGATCTCCGTTTGGGGATACAAGGACTGCCCCAATTCCGCTACCCACAGCGTTTGAGGCTCTGTCAAAGTCTAGCTTCTAAGGATGACCTTCTTGAGTGTCTTCTTCAGTGGTTGCAACATACATTAGATCTTTATTCGGGAAATCAAAGTCCAAAGGCTCGTAATCCTCTAGAACTCTACTGGCTAGAAAATCTGCTATTGTGTTTCCTTTGACTGCCTTCTAGTTCACATAGACTATGTCAAATTCGAAAAGCAAAATTTTTCATCGGGCCATTCTTCCATTTAGAGCATTCGACTCCATCATATACTTTAGAGGGTCCATCTTTGAGATGAGCCAAGTTGTGTGGTACAACATATACTGTCTCAATCTTCGGGTTGTCCAAACTAGGGCTCAACATAACTTCTCGATTGGCGAATATCTTGTCTCACATTCAGTGAATTTCTTACTGAGATAGTATATCGCTCTTTCTTTTCTTTCCAACTCGTCCTGTTGACCCAGTACGCATCCTATGGAATTTCTGAATACTGCTAAGTACAGTATCAGCGACCTATCCGGGTTGGGTGGCATCAGTACTGGGGCATTGGACAGGTAATGTTTTGACTTTATCGAAAGTCTTCTTGCACTCCTTATCCCAAACGTCTAGGTTGTGTTTCTTAAGGAGACGGAATATGGGGTCGCATTTCTTAGTTAGTTATGAAATGAATCGGGCAATGTAATTTAGTCTTCCTAGGAAACCTCGAACTTTTTTTTGAGTGCGTGGTTGAGGCAATTGCTGTATAACCTTTACTTTGTCTGGGTCGATCTCAATCTATTTTTCACTGACTATAAATCCTAGTAGTTTTCCCGACCTGGCCCCGAAAGTACATTTTCCTGGATTGAGCTTCAGTTAGAATTTCCTCAATCTTAAAAATAATTTCCTCAAAACTTGTACATGCTCCTTCTCTGTTCGGGATTTTGTGATCATATCGTCTATAAAAACCTCGATTTCTTTGTGCATCATATCATGAAACAAAGTTACCATGGCTCTTTGATACGTTGCTCCCGTATTTTTCAATTCAAAAGGCATCACCTTATGCAAAAAGTTCCAAACATGGTCACGAATGTGGTCTTCTCCATGTCTTCAGGATATATCTTTATTTGGTTGTATCATGAGAAACCATCCATGAAGGAGAACAATGAATAACCTGTCGTACTGTCCACTAATGTGTCAATATGTGGCAATAGAAAATTGTCTTTCGGGTTGGCTTTGTTCAAGTCTATGTAGTCCACACACATTCGTACTTTTCTATGTTTTTTAGGGACGGGCACGATATTGGCTACCCATTCTGAGTATTTAACCACCTGTAAGAAACCAGTATCGAATTGTTTCTTGACTTCCTCTTTTATTTTCAGTAAAACATCGGGCCTCATCCTTCGGAGCTTCTGTTGAACTGGCTTGCACTCTTCCTTTATGGGAAGCTAGTGTACCACGATATCAGTACTTAACCCGGGCTTGTCTTGGTATGACCATGCAAAGACATCCTTAAATTCTTAGAGTAATTCAATGAGGTCTTGCTTCGTCTCTGCGGTAATGCAAGCTCCTATCTTCAGCTCTTTTTCTTCTCCTAGGCTCACAATTTCCACTGACTCTTTATGAGGCAAGATTTGTTTCTCATCTTGTTCTACCATCCTCAACAAATCAGGAGATAGGTTACAGTCTTGATCATCTTCAAAATCTTGGGAATCTTCCGTGCACATATTTTGCTCAAAAGGAGATTCTAAATCAGTAGCAATGTCGTTCATATCATTGATATCTGGAGACCTGTTATAAGGATGAAGAAAAAATCCAAAGAATAAACGAATCTAAGAATAATTATTTGTATGGTATGATTATGAATGAAAAGAATAAAAGAATATTTGCTCAAAATGATACGCAAAAATGCATTTTTATTGAAATAAAGATGTTGGACATGAGCCTATTTCACAAAAGGATTCTTATTGCTTCTAGGCTTAAAGCAACAAGCGTGTTTTAAACATTACTCTAAATCAGCTCTAAAAACTACATGAATATCTTCCGCAGTCCAGTTGTTCAGAACACTTCCAGGCTCATAAGGGCAGATGCCCGATAAGTTTTCTTCCACCATTCCCTCTTCAGATATGGTGTTGATGTTCAGATTTCCCATCATATCTTTAACAGTTTCTTTCATTGTCATCTTCTGTCCAAGGTGAATAATTCCTCCTGACACGAATGTTCTGGATATATGGGGGAAGGTCATTGGTTCCCATTTGACCTCTACCCCGCTTAATCGTGCTCTTCTTCTCTCATACTTCTTCTCCAACTCTTTCTTCCTTTACTTCGCGTCTAGCTTATACCCCAAGCCAAAGCGATCCCGTTTGTCAGTCAAGATTGATACTTCGACCCGTCCATGGAGGTATTTCCCTAGTCCCCTTCCAGACAATGCTCATTTTCCCACTGTCAGTTGTAAGCTCATCCTCGTAGCTTTGGATATTTTGGGCATTGGGATCTTGCTTCCTTCGATGATGAAGGTTGCGTTCACAAATTCTAACGACAGAAAGGAACATTCCATCGCTTCACTATCACTCTCTATGTAGGGTGCATCACTGGTAACATATACAATAATGTCTTCTTCCGTGTTTGTCATTATCAGTCGCCCTTCCGTTACCAACTTTAACTTTTGGTGCAGTGATGATGGTACCGCCCCTGCTGAGTGAATCCAAGGCCTCCCCAATAGGCAATTGTAAGAAGGCTTGATGTCCATCACTAAGAAGTCTACCTCGTATATGTTTGGACCGATCAAGAGAGGTATCTCAATCTTTTCCATTACTTTCCTTTCGGTGCCGTCGAATGCTCTCACTATGTTTTGGCATGTCTTCATGTGAGAGCTATCCACAGGCAACCTGTTCAATATGGACAAGGGCAATACATTCAGTGCCGATCCATTGTCAATCAAGACTCCGTGAATGTATACCCTTGCGCAATGTGTTGTGTTTGCGCGATTGGTGGATCCCATGCCCCCCAGCGGTATTTCATCGTCATTAAAAAAGATGAAATTATCGGCGCTTATGTTGTTGACTAGACGATCTAGCTTGTTTACTGAAATATCATCAGCAACATATGTTTCGTTTAACACATTCATTAGCGCGTTACGGTGTGTCTCCGAGCTTAAGAGTAAAGCCAGTACCGATATACGAGCTTTAGGAACTTCAAGAATTCCTTTGCCTCTTTCTCATTTATTGGTTCACTGTCAGGCAATTCTGGTTTGGTTAGCTTTTCTTTCTTCTGTTCAATCGCCAAAGATTTTCCTTTAACAAGTTCAACTTTTGTATTCGGGGTATCATAACGTCTTCCGCTATGTGTATAGAAACCCACGTCTTGATCTTCCTCGGGTGTGCTGACCGGGCTTCCCCCATTTAGGGATTATCACATTGCAGTAATAGCTACAAGTTACCCTTTTGTTATCTTTATAAGGAAAAGTAACGGGTTTTTAGATTATGACCCTCGGTGCAATTTTTGCTCCGGCTTCGTTGATTCTTGGTCGTGAAATGATTACCACCGAGTGGTTGGCCTCATAGACCTTCTCTGTCGACCCTCCTTCTAAGGCGTACACCTCTTCTCCTTCGGTATACTCAAAGAACTCTAGCTCCTTGTTGTCTATTAGACCTTGTACTAGGGCCCTGAACTCATTGCATTTTTTAATCTCGTGATTTTCTTCATCATGGAACTCACAATAGTTTCATGCTTCTCGGGATTTGTCCCTCGAGTCTTGTGTGATTAACCCTCTTTCTACCATTTTCTTCCAAACTTCTCTCAACGGGGTTTTCACTTCTGCAATATTCATTTTGATTTTCTTCCCCGCATTCTCGACTATCGCATTTACTCCCTTGTCAGCATGGTTGGGTAATAGATTTGCTGCACTGGATGGATCATCGAATTTTACAATGCCCATTTTGATGAGCCTTTCGACTAACTTTTTGAAAGCGGTGCAGTTTTCTATCGAGTGTCTCGTGATTCCCACATGGTATTCGCATTGGGTATTTGCGTCGTACCATTTCAGGTATGGGGGTTGCATTGGTTTTAGGTAGAAAGGGGATACAATATGTGCATCAAAGAAACTTTGGTACAACTCCCTATACATCATTGGAATAGGCGTAAACTGGAGTTTTTCCGTATTTTGCCTTGTGTTGGACTCTTGTCTTGGTGGGCCTTGATGGCCAGTGGTTACCGTTCTCGGTTGGTTCACAGTGACCGGTTTCGAATATCTCTTATTATACGTGCCTACGTTATTTACCTCTTTTTCTCTTTTTCTCGAGTCCGACCTCTTTGTGCTTTCCCCAGCCTCTATTTTTCCACACCTTATTGCATTCTCTATCATTTTGTCAGACATCACTATGTCCGAGAAACTCTTAGTTGCGCTTCCCAGCATGTGATTAATAAAAGGTGTCTTCGGGTATTAATGAAGAGCATGGTTGTTTTCTTTTCTAGTAGTGGCGGTTGGACTTGCGTGGCGACTTCCCTCCACCTTTGAGCATATTGCTTGAAACTTTCGTTTGGCTTTTTCTCCATATTTTGTAATGTGATTCTGTCGGGCGCCATATCTGTCACTTTTCCATATTATTTCATGAAGGCATGTGCCAGGTCCTTCCACGAATTAATTTGGGCACGATTTAGCTGATTATACCATTTGGCCGTAGCCCCAGTCAAGCTGTCTTGGAAACAGTGAATCAATAACTGATCATTACTGACATACTCGGTCATCCTCTAATAGAACATTGTAATGTGTGCCTCAGGGCAGCTGGTCCAGTTATATTTTTCAAACTCCGGCATTTTAAACTTTGGAGGGAGCACTAGATCTGGGACCAGGCTCAATTCCTTAGCATCAATTCCACAATGGTAATCAGCGCTTTCCAACGCATTGAATTTCTCTTCTAGCCATTTGCATATGTCTTCCAGTTGCCTTGGGAGCTCCACTCTCGCCTTTTCCATTTCCGCCATATCATCAAGGTCGGAGACAAAGGGATTTGCTGGATTGTCTCCGGGGTTGGAGCCTAAACCCTTTGGGAAGTTTATTGGTGCCGAAGTATCGGTCTGATATTGAGGTCTGATGTTGACGGACACCCTTTGTGGTTGTGCTTGGGTGTTCGTTGGGGTGAATCCTGGAGGATAAGAAGGGTCCTCGTTGTCGTCTCCGGTATTGATCATAGGGCTCTTTCCTTTTTCTAGCCCCCCAGCCAGTAACTACGTTAACTCATGCTTCTCTGGCATTCTAGCATCTGATCCCTCATATCCTGTTGGATTTTGGCCAACTGTTCTTGCATCTGTATTTGCAGTTGATCCTGCATCTCTCTTTGTGTTTGTTCCAATCTTTCCAACCTTTGGTCCATGGCTTTAGTCTTTCTTCATATACTGTAATGATATTCCAGGGTAACTGTCACGATTTTAGAGTCTCTTTGTGAGTTTTAGTGCACGCGATGCGATCCAATGCTGATGCGTGAATGCAATACAATGCTGATGCGTGAATGCAATGAATGCAGAAAAGAAAAATGGCATTTATTCTGATTCAATTTCATTAGAGTAACATTTCTAGAAAATAATTTTTTTTTTACATAAAATGGATTACATATATGGCTTTGCCCTAATACTTAAGGTTTTGACTTGCTTAAGAAGCCAAGCTAACTCTCAGCCTCGATCTGACTTTGACTCATATTTCAAACTCAGTACATCAGTCTGGACAGCCAAGATTTGTAAATGATTAGCCACCTCTCGCACTTGAGCCAAAGCTTCATCCATGACGTAATCCCTATCCCTGACCTGGTCTTGAGATCAATGAAGTTGCTCTTTCCACCGCTCCTTATTTGCTTCCAGTAGTTCAACCCGGAGTTTACAGTTTTGCAGCGCGGTTTCAAGTTCTTCTATCCTCCCTTTTAGTTCCTCAATCTTACTTAGGTTGGCCCTTAATTTGATTGCGGAGTTGCGACTACGATGCTGATGTAGTGACTTTTCTAATTCTACCACCCGAGCTCTTAACTTCTCCTTTTCGTTTTGGCTCTCCAACAAGCTCTTTTTTAAAGCGTCCTCCCGTATTCGAGTATCATAGAACTTCTTCTCCCACTGATCAGCTCTAGTATTTTCTTCTTGGATTTCTTCCGCCATTACTCAGACGTTTTACCCAAACCAGCGATTCTTATTGACATACGCAGCTTCTTGTAATCCGTTTTCAAACTGTCCAAATCTTCTTCGGCCTTATTCTTTCCCTTTCTCAGTTTCTCGGCTTCTGATTTCTGGACATCGACATCTAGCCCCAGTTGCATTTTCTCCTCCTCCAACTGCTCGATCCTCTTTCCTAGTTCTGAACTTTTCTTTTCAAAATCCTGTTTGATGATATCTAGTTCAGACGGGACCACCTGCAAATGTTCTTCTATTGATCGGATGTTTTCTTGATTTGACGTATGGATGTTGTCGTTGATTCTCTGACCCTACCACCGATCATACTCAGGGGTAAACATTGGATTAGCAGCAAAACTTTTCATTCTACGAGTTTGGTTCCAGGCGCTCGATATCTCACGCACTTTCTTTTTGTAATTATCTCCCTTGTATACGAACTCGCATCGAAATGACCCTTTGTGTTCTTTGGCGTGTGAACTGCCTTGACTGTATTGCCTTAACACGAGTAGGGGAGCATACCCGACAGCTCCCCATATCCCAAGCAGGGGAACCCAATCAAAATCTCTACATCGATATAAGATCTCGTCGGGGACCATCCAAGGGGCTCTCCATTCGATGTCTTCTTCTTACAGATTTTGGAGAATCATCATCCATTTTTTCTCCGTAATATCATCCCGTCTCGGCGTAGCCACTATCTCTTTCAGGGGAGAATAGCTTTCGGAGAAGATTTAATATTAGACATTTTCCACTTTCTAAAAATGGCTGTAGAACCATGCCAACAAAAGTTGCGCACACCCTATAAATCTGCCCTCACCCGCTCTCCGGTATGCGTTCAATGATCTGAAAGTTTCGGCCAAAATCGCACGAACCGGTGTGACTCTTTTGTCAAATCGATCAAAGAGATCTGAGAATGCCTCATCTACGTGCCCTAATGCCTTGGGGAAGACGACCAAACCGTAGATACTCAGAACGAAAGCATCAACCCTTTTCTTCATATCTGGATGTGCTAGAATCAGATCCCTCAAGTTTTTCCAAGGGATACACTTACTATCTCCTTTTTGCTTGATCCAGGCTGCAACTAGAGCTGAGCATGGGCTGGGCCACCCGGCCCGGCCCGAAGGCCCGCCCGAAAAATGGGAGGGTTCGGGTAAAAATATAGGCCCGAAAAATAGGCTTGGACAGAAAATGAAGCCCGTTTAAAAAATGGGCCGGGCCTCGGGTAAGAATTTCTTGGCCCGAGCCCGGCCCGGCCCGAAATACATATTAAATAATTTCTTTCCCTGACTTCATTTTTACCTTTACCTTTGCCTGACTTCATTTTCCATGTTTTCAACTTTCTGTCCCAAGCTCCCAGCTCACGACGCACTATAGCTCCCAGCCCTCTGCTGCTCAACTCCGATCCAGCCCGAACACCCATTCACCTCTGGTCCTTCACTCTCCACCTCAAGCTCAGATCATTTTTTCTACCCAATGCCACAACAACCTGTAAGCCTCTTCTTCTTCTTCTTCTTCTTTTTTAACTTTATCACTTAATGAAATTTTTGTCTAATTTGTAAGTCTTTTATAAGATCTTTATAAGGTTTTAAGGTCATAATTTGCAAAATAATTGTCTAAAACAACTTAATAAATTATATTGTTTTTCTAGTTCTTTTAGGTTTTCAATTTTCTTCCTTTATTGTTTCATTTAATGTTTCATAATTTTATTTTTCATTTACTGTAATTATTCTATTGGGTTTATGGTCCGTTGTCACTAGCTAAGTTACTGCCCTGACCGTATTAGCTCGGCTTTACTTAGCCGGTTTCATGAATTGTGCAATGCCTGATTTTTTTTATTTTTTTAATGTAATCTGCTTGTTCTAGGTATACAGTTAATCAAGGCCATTACACTGATTCTTTTCTCGTCTGAATCGGATTCTGGCGGTAAGTTTTGTACAAAAAATGTAATTATGTATACCAATAATTATGAGCAAAGTTTTAGCTTTCCTATAGTGATGGTCTTTCCCACTAAAAATGAGTGAGGTGGTGTCTTGTGTGTGCACTGTGTGCATATTGCTTCATGCTTTGTGTTGTAAATAAACTCATTGCATATTTGTTATTCAGAAAAGAAAAAGAAAAAGAAAGAAAAGGAAGCAATTTGAATTCCTCTTTCAAAGAATTTGTTTGTCTTTGCTTTCTACCTATTTATTGAAAATATATTAGATTTATAGGATGCCCAAATTAATCTATATTTATTATTACAACCTTCAAATATAATCTTTTCTTACCTTCTTAAATATCAAATGAATTATAGGATGAACCTCAAGCACCCCTTACCTGAACATGTAGGGATGGCAAAAAAGAAAAAAGAAAAATCAATTAGTTTTTTTTTTTATTTTGAAAATATTGCATCTCTTTTTAATTTTATAATAATTTCTTAATTTTATAAGAATATTATCATATTTGATTTAGTTTCTTCCTTTATTGTTTCATTTAATGTTTCATCATTTTTTATTTTCCATTGTTGTAGATTTATGGTTGTAGATTTGTTTGATATTAGTATATATGTAAGTAAATTAGTACTTACATAGTTGAAGTGTTTTATACTTCAGGATATGAAGAAAATAAAATTTGAAAATTACATTGTTAATTAATTTATTTGTTTTGATTCGTTTTTTAGAATCAATGCAATGTTACTGTTGTCTTTGTAGGTTGCTGTGCCCCCAAGTGCAAAAGCTTTAAATTGGTTTTGCCCCCAAGTGCAAAATCATTATACTTGAAGAAAGTTCGTGGTGTTTTTGGAATTGGAGCTGCTATTTCCTTTACAAGCTCTATTTGTATCCCTGGAGGCCTAAGTTCAACCAAGAGGTTAATGCCATTCTTTCTTGTACATGTGTTTCCTCTTTTTTTCTTGTTAACTTTTTTGGGTAGTAAACATGCTTTCGTACAAAATTTGAGTTAATATTCTTGATATCCATGTGAATCAAATGATTCTCTCGAGGTGCCTTTTGATTCTTTGTTAGTTTTGCTAGTAAATGGTACTGCCCTTAGTTTTGGCTTATTGCTTTATGACAAGATAAAACATACAAGAACCCTTTATTCATGCATCCGATTTATTCTACAAAATTCATAAAATGAGTAGTGTGTAATGAAGTAACTAGAAAATGGTCATGCTTTAATCTCCTAGGAAGTTAGTGTCTCTGTCCTGGTTTGACTGGAAAATTTGTGTCTAGTTCTACTTCGACTCCAACTTGCATGTCCGATATGAATGCAACTCACACTGCTCGATTCAAGGATCTTGTTGGAGTATGAACACCAAATGGAGGAAATCAACCATGAAGTTTAATGTCCCGAATTATGGTTTTATAGTAACTTAGATTTGAAGTTCAGATTTTTTCATTTCATGTATTTTTTGAATAATGGTCAAGAATATAATTCTTTAGTTCAGATTTTTTCCTTTCATGTATTTTTTTCTTTTTAGAACTAATGTTCGATTTGATCACCCAATTACAAACTTTTAACGCATTGAAATTTATGTACTTTGATTATCTATTTCATTCGAATCTGTTCATACACAATTGCCAAAGTGTTGCAATTCAAAAGAAAGCTGAAATTACTCTTTAATTTCCTTAATTGAAATTTCCTTGTTTTTAGTTTAAACTGCAAATTCATCATGTACCTGAAATTTCATGCAGCAGTTATAGTGTTGTTTGCATAGAGGTGTAAATTCACCAAAACAAAACAGATATTTTCATTGAAATGCAAATTTAAACACCATCATTGAAGTAAATATCATTGAAAAAATTCATAAAAGAAACCTCGTAGGATGGTTTAGCTAACATTTTATGGTAGTAGTAGATAATAATATGGAATGATTCATATATGGAATAATTTAGGCTAATTTTAGCTAACATTTTATGGTAGTAGTAAATAATAATATGGAATGATTCATATATTATATATAATTGTTTAACAAATATATTAACTTTTGGTTTATTTGGATTCCAGGACTTGAGTTTTTATGACTATGGCTAGTTCGAACACTCCTATACCTGTGGACAATGGGTTTAATGAGTATGAAAGTGCTACCAAACGTCAAAAGTCTACCACTTCAAATGTGTGGGATGAAATGACAAAGCTTGAATGCGAGGACAAAAATGAATTGAAGACACAATGTAATCACTGTAAGAGTATCTTTTCTACTAAATCTTCTAGTGGAACCTCTCATTTAAGACGTCATCTAAATCAGTGTTTGAAAAAAGTTAATAAGGACATCACTCAATACACCATAGCCAATCAACCATCATTAGGAGGTGGTCCATCTATAAAAAACTACAAGTTTGATGCTGATGAGTGTCGTCGAGTTGTTTCTACTTTTCTTGTGTGTGGCAAGCATTCATTTAGGACAGTTGAAGAATCGGGATTTAGATACATGATGAGAATTGCTAGTCCTAATTTTAAGAATATAAGTAGATTTACAGCTGCTAGGGATGTCCTAATGTATTATATGCAAAAGAGAGATCATGTTAAAGAAGAGTTAGCTAAAGCACCCGGTTTAATTTGTCTAACTTCCGATAATTGGAATTCAGAGCATACTAATGATGAATATATTTGCATTACTGCTCATTGGGTTGATAAAGATTGGAAGCTACAAAAGAGAATCATAAGGTTTAGAGCTTTATTTCCTCCGTATGATAGTTTGAACATAGCGGATGAACTTGTTTTATGTTTATCGCAATGGGGTATAGACAAGAAAATTTTTAGCATCACTTTGGATAATGCTTCTTATAATGATGTGTTGGTTTCTTGTCTTAAAAATCGTTTTCGTGCGAACCGAGCTATTTTGTGTGATGGTGCTTTTTTTCAAGTTAGATGCTGTGCACATATTTTGAATCTTATAGTTAAAGCTGGTTTGGAACTTGCTGATGATGTTGTTGGTAAGATTCGAAATGGAATTAAGTACATAAAAAAGTCGGGAATTCGTAGGAAAAGATTTTATGATGTGGCCGACAAAAGTTTTCATTTGAATGTGACCAAAAAGTTGCGTCAAGATGTGTGTGTGAGATGGAATTCTACTTATTTGATGCTTGAATCTTCTCTCTACTATAAAGATGTGCTAGATTATTGGGGCCAACGGGATAAAGACTATCAAATGTTTGCACTTTCTGACGAGGAGTGGAGAAATGTTGTTGTTCTTTGCAAATTTTTGAAAGTCTTTTATGATGTGACTTGTATTTTTTCTGGTTCTAATTATCCGACGGCCAATCTTTATTTCAGAGGGGTTTGGAAGGTTCACAAAGTCTTGCTTGATACAGTTAAAGGTCCTTATTCTTTTTTAACTCCAATGGTTAAACAAATGCAAGAGAAATTTAATAAATATTGGGCTGAGTATTCGTTGATATTGTCATGTGCTGCAATTTTAGATCCTCGTTACAAGTTGAATTATGTGCAGTATTGCTTTACTACAATCTATGGTATTCATGCTTCAGATTTTGTTGAAACCATTCTTAGCAATCTTAGACTCTTGCTTGATGAGTATGCTAAGAAATCCAAATCCACATATTCCTCTTTGGCCGAGAATTCTAATGTCTTAGATAAAGATCCCGTTGATTCTAGTTTGCATCAATACAATGTTAATAGCGTTGGTTTTGGGGGAGATTTTGATGAGAGTGATGATTATAAACGGTATTTAAATGAATCTAGCACTAAGAGTGAAAAGTCACAGTTGGACATTTATTTGGAAGAACCGGAGCTTGAGTTGAATAGTCAAATAGATGTTTTGGATTATTGGAGCAAAAGTTCAGTTCGATATAATGAGCTTTCATTATTGGCTCATGATCTTTTGGCAATTCCAATATCGACCGTAGCTTCCGAGTCCGCTTTTAGCATGGGTAAGAAAGTTATCACACCTTTGAGAAGTTCACTTAAACCAAAAATGGTTCAAGCCGTTGTTTGCCTTGATGATTGGATGCGAGCTAAGGGATTTTCAACGGGTAATTATTATTCTCGTTTTATTATTAATTTTATATTATTTTTTATCAATTTGATAATCTAATTATTTATTCTTATTTCATGTTAGAAATTGGTGACAAGAATGACGATGACGATGACGATGAGGACGATGTTTCTTCGGTTGCTTTTTAGGTTACCTTCCTTTCTAACTGTTGACAATTTAATTTAGCTTACAATTTATAGTTTCTTATAAAATTAAATATGTTAATTGGTTAATGTATAGATATTTTGGTTGGTTGATTATATTTTGCAGGTTTTTGGTACTGTTTTGGGGATGTTGGTGATGTTTTTCTGCTGTTTAGTGTTGTTTTATGCTGTTTGGCACTATTTTGTTGCTGTTTGATGCTGTTTTGGTGCTGTTTTGGTGCTATTTTAATGTTGTTTTATTGTTCTTTTATGGTATTTTATTATTCTGTTGTCGTTTTTAATATTATTTTGATATTGTAGAACTTTTGTTTTATTATCAATTTGGTTATTATTTTAGTTCAAACAAGTTGTTTCAATTTTAATATAACTACTTCTTATTGTTCTGTTGTCGTTTTTAATATTATTTCGATATGATCTTTGAGATCCTATAGTTTGCTACTTGATTTTATTTGCTAGGAATGGAGATTAGTCAATGTTGAGCACATAGATAGTCAACTTTTTAGTCCTCCTGTAGGGGCATTTTTCCAAATGGTTTCGTTTTGAATTTTAATTCAACGGTGGTTTTGAATAGTTTTAGATTGATACATCTATTAGTTAGTGATTTGGTGGGTATGATTTCAATAACATTGACAGTTGTTTAAAACAAATTTAAAATTTGAAGCTGTCAAAATTGGGTCTAATATGAAAAATCGGAACTAAGATTGAACGTATTCCAAAAAATACGATTATAAAGTTGGACAAAAATTAGTATTTACAAAGTTGTTTATAGGAAATCATGACATGTCCATTTTATTAAAAGTATAACCCAAACCCTTAGTTTTTTTTCTTTCTATATACAACTTACAGCTGTATAAATATTTAGCATAAGAAATAATCTTTTAACTCAAGAAGCTAACTACTTGTCATAGATTAAGTCTGCTAACCCTAAACGTTTATATTTGCAATCGGTTTTCTAGTTCACAGTAAATTTTGTGCAGCGATTTTCCTTTGCACAATGAACCTTAAGCACAATGAACCTTAAGCATAAAAAAAAACACATCTTTGGGCATCAACCACTAAAAACTCAAAGAATTGGTAGAAAAATTTCAATGTTTTTGTATTTTGTTTTAGTATCATTTTTTATTTGTTTCTTGTTTTAATATTTGTTTTTATTTTTTAAAATGTATTTGATTTATTATATTTTATTTTTAATAAAATAAGTTAAAAAATTAATATTAGCCGGGCCGGGCTCGGGCCTACCAATTTTATGGCGGGCCGGGTCTGGACAATTTTTTAGGCCCATATTTCGGGCCGGGCCGGCCCGGGCTTGAAAAGCGGGCCAAAATTTTTTTTGGGGCCCTGCCCGGCCCGGCTCATGCACACCTCTAGCTGCAACCCACTGCTCACTCATCCCCGTGATACTCATCAATTTCTTCAAAAAGGTCGGGAGATTTGCGGCTCTTGAATAGGCTTTGTCGGCTTGAATCTTCGGGCAACGAAGTAAGGCCATATACTCCTCCACGGTAGGTACCAAATCAACTTTCCCAAAAGTGAAACAACTGTAGGTAGGATTCCAGAACTGGACGAGGGCTCGAAATAAGTGCTTGTCCACATTCATATCGAGCAGATAGGGCAAATCTCCATAGTTACAGTAAAACAGCTGCTTGATCTCATTATCCCACTGATCCCATATTTCCTTCATCTCTTGAAGATTATTTTGGGTTACGCTGATACGAGTAAAATCCCACAACTCCGACACATACCCTTTTGTAAGACTATCACCTTTCTCTTGCTGCGTTGTGATGAAAATGCCATGCAATTACAATCAAAACAAAGCAAGTCAGTACTTCGTACACAATTTAAAGTAAGTCAAATAATAATAAGTAAAGCACCTACTCGGGCGACCACTAGGGTTTGGCGCGGCTCTACCTAAGGTGGGCTCTTAAGGCTCGCTATATGGGGTTTGGTTCTAGAGTAAAGGTACCTGAACCGGCAGATTCCTTGATCTTCACCCATTATAGGCTCATGCGGACCGAGTTCAGTTCAGGGGAATACATTTCCCTATGGCCATGCGGAGATGAAAATCTCACGAAGACATAGGTACAAATGTATCCTGAAAGCGATCCACTATCCTATACGGAGGTGAAAACCTCAAGAAGGAATAGTTTCTCGCTCCCACTTAAAGGGTAAAATTGATCGATTATGCAATGCAATATGCGGAGACATATTAAAATACTCGAACCAATAAAGCAGACATATCAAAATGATGCGGACCACAAAGATGAAATGCAACGAAAGGATCGTAAATTTAAACCAAATTATCAATTTTCAACAAAAAGACAAGAAATAATCAAATCGTGGCTTGACTCTCTTATTTAGTCCCCAGTGGAGTCGCCAAGCAGTCGAAACCATTTTTTGTAAAAGGGGTCGACTTTGATTTTGAAAACGAAAACGAACATGTGAGTCACCACCAATCCTTTTTTATGAGGTGTGATCGAATCACCTCGTGATTTGATCGTTTTAGTAAAAGGTTTGATTTTTTAAAACAATGGTTTTCAGTCTACAAAAATCCTGAAAATAGGTTCGGGAGTCGGTTACGCACGAGGAAGGGTTAGCACCTTCATTACGCCCAAAATTGGTACCTAATTGATTATTTGATGTCTTTATGTCGAAAGTTAAAAACTCAGAAAGAAATTAAACTACGATCCTTTTTTTTGCATTATGTTATTTTTATTTAAAAATTTGCTTGAATGGGTTGAAAAATATTTAAGACCTTCTTATCTCGAGGCAACTAGACGTCATATCCCGTAAGTTTGGACATGACACTTCGAATCCTCGAGAATAATTTGGCCTTTTTTGCTTAAAATCTCAAGTGTTTTAATTTTTAAAAGGATATTCGATTATTCGAATTCAACGAAAAGAATCGAAACACCGTAAGTTAGGGCACGATTTTATCGAATCTTTCAAATACGGAACATTTCCTATTTTTGAAAATTTTGTCGACGTATTTGGGTAAAAATTAATGATATTTGAAACGATACGAATTTAGGTTATTCGAGCATAAAATGCGTGAATATACTTAAAAATGATTCATGACATATTTACGATAAAATGAAATGATAACACCAACGATTTAAAGTATCGATAGCAATAAATAAATAAAAACTAATAAGCAAGCAATGATCATGTCAAAATTTTAAAATCTACATTAATTAAATAATGATGAGGAAAATAAATAATAATAATGTAGAACAAGGAAAATATAAACATCATGTATATTTTATACATATAAAAGGATGAGGGGTAATAGATTGATAAATAAATGAAATAATGTATTAATTTTAATGTCTATTATTCCAACATAAACTAATAATATTAATAATAATAATGATACAATGATAATAATAATAAAATGAAATAAAATACAAATGCACAATGAAGGGTTTGAACCAATCTCGAATATTAAAAAAATAAATACTCAAAAAAAATGAAAACTTAAATATGAAAGAAATAATAAATGAATAAATAAATAAAAGATTTTAAATAAATACAGACTTAATTGAAACATAAACAAAATAAAAAGGGTAAATTAAATAAAATAAATAATAAAAGGGCCAAAATGAAACGCGCGCGAAAATAGGGGGACTAAATGGGGAAATATCTTCGTCCTTCAAAACGCAGCGTTTTAATAGGGCCCAAAATGAAACAAATGCCGAACTATCGGGCCAAATTAAAAGAAACAAAAGGACCTAATTAAAAAGGGTTGAAAAAGCGGAAGGATCAAAAGGGTAAATAACCCAAAAATAAAAAAAAACACGTGGATCTTTCCCTGAAGCGCGTCGGGTTTCGGGTTGGCCCTCTAAACGACGCCGTTTTGGCGTTAAAGGGGCCAACTGAAAACGACGCCGTTTCAATTTATTATAAAAGCCAATTTTTTATTTGAAATTTCATTTTTATTCTTCTGCCAAAAAAAAATAATTCTCAAAGCTCTCTCCTTGGCCTTAATTCCGGCATGGGGTTCTGGCAGGCCTTCACCGTGGCCCCGCCATAGCCCCACCATGGCTCTGCCGTATACGGCGGCCGGAGATATGAAAAGATCGGGCTTTCTCAGCCCTTTTGATCCTTTTTTTTTAGCAAAAAAAAATTTAAATCCGACTTGGTTCAGAAATAAAAGAAATATATGCGAAATGCCCTCTATTGCCTTTCGAACCCTCATCAGAACCCATACGGGTTCTTGGGTGTTCGGATATTGGCAATATTCGACTGAGGGGAGACGAATCAACAGGCACTTGACGGAAGGGAAGATGAATCGATAGGTAATATTTATTGTTTTTTTTCTATTTTATTTCAAAAAAAATTAAAAGAGCACCTTAGATTTTCGGTTTTGATCTTCTTTTTGTATATTCAAAAATTTTTGTTTGTATTTTCTCCTCTGTCAATACATTGATAACATTCGGCTTTTATAGCCGATTACACTGTCTTATTACAGTCTATTCTACTGTTCTCTTGTTTCTGCCACTGTTCCTTTTCTTTTGCTTGTTGCAGGTTCGGGTGAGTCAACGGAGGCGGGGGAAAGGCATTTTTTTCCATTTCCGTGCAAGGCAGCAGAGGGCGAGCCAGGGGGCCTCGGGACGAGGCGCGGGCGCGACGATCGAGGGAGGCTGCGGCGCCTAGGGTTTCAAAAACTCTAGTGTTTCTGAAAAATTTTTAATTTTTGGGCCTGTTGTATTTTGGGCCTAGTTTTTTTTATTTGGACTGTATTTGGACTGTATTTTTATTGGACTTTATTATTATTTTTAATTAGTTTTTATATTGTTTTTGGGCCTGGGCGAATTGGGCCTGTTACAATAGTAATTTTCAAAATTATATATCCATAATGAAGCGGGGCAAATGGTTGAAATAAAGCATGTTGATTATAAAGCAGTCATAATTTTAATAATATATGCTTCCCTCACATTCTATTGTCATCTCTAACCCTAAAATAAATAAACAAAAAAGCTTAAATACAAGTAGGGGTGAGCAAAACTCGCTTCGACTCAAAAAAATCGAAAAAAAAAATTCGAATTTCGAGTTAAACGAATCGAGTTATTCGAGTCAACTCGATTTTTTTTCGTTTTTCAAATTCGAATCGAGTTGAGTTTTCGAATTCGAATAACTCGAATAATTCGAATAATTCGAATAATTCGAATATCAAACTATAATATTTTACATTTTTACCCCAAACTCCCAAACCTTTTTACTTTTCCCTCAAAACTTTTACTCATTCCCACTTTCCCCCCAAAACTTTTACTCCCCTCCCATCCCAACCCCCCAATCTACCCAAAATCCATTTCCCACCTAAATTTTACTCTCCCATTTACTTTTTCTCAAAATTTTACTCCCAAAACCCTCAAAACTTTTATTTTCCCCAAAATTTTTACTCCCTCCCACTTTTCCCCTAAAACTTTTACTCTCTTCCCATCTCACCTCCCATTTACCCCAAACCCATCTCCTCCAATTTTTTTAATATTTTCCTTCAAAATTTTACTCCCCTATTTACTTTCCTCAAACTTTTATTCTCCAAAACTTTTATTTTCCCCTAAACTTTTACTTCTCACCATTTACTCTAAAATAAAAAATCAAAATTATCCAAAAAAAATTACTAAACATAAATAGTAATAATTTTATTTATATCTACTATTTATATTATTAAATTAAATTTCACATTTTATATTATTTATATTATTGAATTGTTTAGTCATATTGAATATTTATATTAAAATTGAATTATTAATTATGCCATAAAATATCCGTGTTAAAATTTTATATTGGTATTAATTTCACATTTTATCTTTAAAATAACTTTTATTAAAAAATCACATTTTTACACTTAATATATTTTTTAATTCCAAAATACACAGTGACAAGAATCTGAAGATAATTGAAACAACTAGGGATGTTCATTCGGTTAACCGACCCGAAATAACATTAACCGAATTAACCGACCTTTCAAAATTTTTAACCGTTAACCGAACCGAAATTTTTTCAAAAAAATTAACCGAACCGAAATTTTTTCGGTTAACCGAATTAACTGAAAATTATATGTTTTTTTATTTTTGGTTAAAAATTAACCGAATTAACCGAATTACCCGAAATTAAAAAGATTACATAATTTTAGTTTTAGTTTTAGAATTTTATTTTTATTTATTAAATTATTTGTAATTTTTATGATTGGGTTGGATTGGGTAATTGGGTTGGGTTAGATATTTGGATTTGGATTGGGTTTAGGGATTGGGTTTAGGTGAATAGTGGGTCTATTTATATATTATAATTTTATTTATTAATTTTTTCGGTTAAACCGAAAAATTCGGTTAACCGACCGGTTTCGAACCGAATTAACCGTTAACCGAAAAATCACAAAATAATTAACCGACCCCCGACCGAAAAAATTCGGTTAACCGACCGATTAACCGAATTCGGTCGGTTAACCGAATTTTTTTTGTTTTACCCGAATTTTGCACACCCCTAGAAACAACTAAGCAAGCAAGGAAGCTAACTCGTATATAAAAGATTAATAAATAAATTATTTGGTGATGAAAGTTAATAAAAAATTTGGTTAAGATGGACAAATTTTATTACGATGGGTGACAATGGTTATAAGGACCCAAAATTATTTTTTAAAATTTAACTCGAACAAATATATTCGATTCGATTCGAATTCCATCTCACTCGACTCGATTCGAGAAAATTTCAAATCAAATTAGGATGATAAAATATGATTCGTCAACTCGATTAACTCGAAATTTTTTTATTCGATTCGATCGAACGCTCACCCCTAAATACAAGGTTGACACTCAAAGAAAGATAACATAAAGAAAACGTAAAAGAAACCTATTCTTTTTCGATTCATCAAATAAAATAGTTACACGATGAAACCCAATCTATATAGGCACATGTTTTTTTCCAATTCAATATATAGATAAATATATGAACTAGTATAATTGAATTACTAGGTAGCAAAGCCTAGAGGTGTTCATAGGTTGGGTTTAAGCATGATATTAATATGCTTTATACTTGTTTAAGTTTGGCCCGGCCTGAAATTTGGATCTAAAATTTTATTAAAACTTGTCCATATTTGTAAAAGACTAACCCAAGTCTATTTTAGACATGCACATGTTATTTTTTATTTTTTTTAAATATCTATATTATATTATTTTAATATTTAATAATTTTATACATCTTTTATTTATTGAAATTTCTTATATAGTCATCTTAACATTATTTTAATGTTTACATTAGAGTAATATTATATATTTAATATAGGTTTATTTTTTTAATGTGTTCTAAATGATATAATATATAAAAATAACATAATATAAATTATTGTAAATTTAAAATGGATCGGGTCGGGTCAGGCTGGGCTCAGACCTTAAATGTTAAAGCCCGAGCCCAACCCATATTTTAAACGGGCCTAACTTTTTGTTAAAGTCTATTTTTCGAACCTATATTTTTGTCCAAACCCTTCCAAATTTCGAACGGACATTCGAGACTGAACGAATAGCTCAATCTATGAACAAGTATACCTAAACCCTAACCATGGATACCAAAAACTTAATGTATGCATATAAACATATATTCATATGTTTCAAAAGAAAGGGACAGGTAATTAAACTGTAACATGTGAGATATGGAGGACCACCTAATTAAAAGCTTGAATTGGAGGGTTTTTTCTTCTTTTTTTTTTTTTGTTGTTGTTACAGCTACCCAATGGTTGCGCAATTTGGCTTTTACTTCCCTCTGAATTTTCTCGGAAAATGCTCTGAAAAATCGCTTTCAAAAGTTGGTGCTACTCTCATTTCATCTTTAATTCTTCGAATATGGGAAGCCTTGCCTTTAACATCCGTACAAGTTTTCAATCGTATAAAGAAGACAAATCCCACAAGGCTTCTCCCATTATTTAATCCAACATTTTTTATTTTTTATTTTATTTTAGAAACTAAAATTTGTGGATTTAAAATTTAAAAAAAATCATTTTGGTTTTTGATTTTTGACAATTGATTTTCTAAGCATCCAATGATCAAATAAGTGATATTGATGGAATAAAAAGGAAAATAGGGTTTTTCCATTACAAATGTCGGTACTTTTAGAGTCAAATTTTTAAACATAATATTTGTAGGTTAACTTAGGGGTAATTAAGCCTACCATGCTAAATTAAAGAAAATAAAGTAAATGTTGAGAGAGGCTTAACTTAATTGATATGAGTATTGTTGTAAATATAGGTGGGCATGGGTTCAAGTGCGTTAAAGCGTAATATTCTTTTATTTACTAGTTGGAAAGGGATTATAGATAATTCTTGATATTGTGTCAAAAAAAACATATATAATTTAGACCTATAATAAAATTATTTAAAAAATAATAGTAATAAAATAAATCTCTGTTTTAAAATGTGGATTTTTTTGTTTGCTTATAATGATTTAAAGGAAAAAAACGAGGAGTGTGTGGCGTAAGATTTTATTAACTGGAGCTAATTAGCATCTGATATAAACTTGAAAAAAAAAAGGAGAGATTATATTTTACCCAAAAAAGGAAGACTAATCCATATATAATAAGTCTGCATTATAATTTTGATGTTCCCTTTGTCGGTTAATTAATTTTGGCATAATGTTAATATTTACATTTTTTTATCAATTTTGTTTTTATTTTTTTAGTTAAAATTGATCCTTAATTTTTTAAAAAGAGTTAAATTACTATCAAATTTTTAAAAAAGATATGAAATGATCTTTCTTTAATGAGATTACTAACTAAAATATTAAAATTTTAAACACGGCAACTTTGCATAATACCACGTGTACTCCATCCTGATTTTTTTGAATTTTACGCACGTTTGGTTCATTGGAATTGAATATGGCTGTAATGGAATAGAGCTGTAATCAGTAATTCAATTGTTTGGTTGAATGGAATGGAATGGAATTGAATAGAACTGTAATAATATTCTTGTGTTTGGTTGAATGAAATAGATGATGTAATAGCATAAGAAAAAAACTGAACTGATCAGAGTATTCTTACCAGAATTTTATTTTTTGCGTAGATAATTATTGTTATCGTTATTGTTATTGAATCTTTAATAAGATTATTATTAAATAATTTAATAAAAATAAAAATAAATAATTTAATCATAATTTAATATATATTTTAATATAATTTAAAATAAAATATTTTAAATATTTTGTTTTAAATTATATTTTGAAATAAAATATTTTATATTAAATTAAATTAATATTTTATATTAAATTATTTCAAATATCTTATTTTATATTTTTTAGTCTAAGTTTTAAAGGACTAATCTAGAAATTAATCTTGTTTTGTTATTCAAGGTTGCATGGAATAGCCATTCTTTAGTGATACCAAAGAATAGCTATTACGTAAGAACAAGTAATAATGAAATAATGGTCATTCCATTGAATAAATATTATGTTTAACCAAACAAATGAATGGTTTACCATTCAATGAATAAGGGGGGAATGCTATTCCATTCCCCCCAACCAAACATGGTGTTAATTAACTTTATATATATATATATATATATATATTAATTTTAATTTTAATTTTGATTTTTTAATTTTTGAATTATTTGTCGACGTTAAAGATAAGATAAATGATGTTACGTTAGTATGAATTGTACATGGACTACCATGTGAGTTGCCAAGCCAACAATGTTAAAAATTAATATTTTAGTCATCATTTCCATTAAAATAATGAATTTGATTCTTTTTCTGAAAGGTTAAGGACCAAATTTAACTAAAAAGTTAATAAGAGTCAAATTGATAGGAAATGTAAACGTTTAGGGATAAATTCATCATTATACCCTTATTATAAATAAATTCAATTTTCTTATAATATGGTTTTACAACGCGTTTAGATATTTTCGTAATTATTCATGCGCTTAATATTAACATTAATTTTGAACTTTGCAGGTATTGATCTTCATCAATCTAAGGATTCCCTCCGTGAATCGTACTGCTCACATGACTCTCCGTGAAGGTCAGGGGATAAAACCCCGACACGGTGACAATACATTTGATTGTTGAAGGCAACATTAATTGTTTGTCGAACGACACTTCGAAGACTTATCCCGAAAGAGTTGACCTCCCTTAACAGAAATAATGAATTTTCAAAAATTAAAGCTTATTATTACCAAACAAAATAATTATATTCAATGATTAACTTTTACTAATATATCAAATAGTTTTATAATATAAATTCAGTGCTTAATTTTTCAGTTCATTAAACACATTTTTAAATTTTAGGATAAACTACATTAGTAGTTACCCAATTATGTTTTTATTTTGTCACTCAATTATAAAAAGTTATAAAAATTATCACCCAACTATTTAATTTTGTCTTTTTTTTTTTTATCAGTAGCAGGTTAATCGGTTAAAGTATAAAATAGAGCGGTTAGTTTTTAAAATTTTTTAACTAAACCAACTAATTGTCGGACCATTATTTTGTCAAAAAAATATTATGTTTGTATTATTTTTTTGTCACAATACCTAAAATTACCTATATCCTCTTGCATTGACAATAATATCCATACCAATTGAGCTAAAATCTAACAAAAAAAAATTATAGAAATTTATTTAGATTTTCAATGCCAATTGCCAAAGAAAGACTTTATAGGGTAATAACATGGGCTGTAGAAAGTTCCCAACTTCGAGCTTAAATAATGGACCAAGACATCGAAACCCATTTAAATCAAAATGGGCCAAACTTAACTGGATAATACAAACCCGACCCGTTTAATCTCTCCAAAATTTGGCCTTATTTTCTTCCTCCCCTTTGAAATTCCCCGCCGTTTCTTCCACTTTTCTCAACTTCACAAGAGTGGAAACTTATACAATTTTGGTAGCTAATATATCTCTCATTTTCTTAATTCATTTTTGTTTGATTTACTTGCTGCAGATTATAGTGCTTCAGGTATTATATTATAGAAAAATACTTTACAGTTTCTTGACATTATTTTTCCATCTGTTTTTCAGATTTTCAATTTAGAGCGAAATCTATTACTATGAACGATTCAAGAAGGTAAAATTTATCCATTTTATTTTATTTTGGTTTGGATATGATGTAATAAAGAAAAGAAATTTTCAGAGAGGATGTTAGCAACACGCTTCGAGTACTTGTAGCGACGGATTGTCATTTAGGTTATATGGAGAAAGACGAAATACGACGGCATGATTCTTTTCAAGCATTTGATGAAATATGTTCAATAGCAGAGGAAAAACAGGTGATTCTTTTTTTTTTTCTTTGAAATCTCCACATTGCTATATTCCAAGGAATTTTTTATATTCGATATGATTTTCCCCTGAAAAAAAGACCTCGGAATTTCTGTGTTAATTTGTAGTGAACTTCATGTTTTTGTAGTGTTAGTATACACTGATTTGTATTTGGTATCAGGTGGACATTTTACTCCTTGGTGGAGATCTTTTCCATGAAAATAAGCCTTCGAGGTCAACTTTAGTTAAGGCCATTGAGATTCTTCGTCGGCATTGCCTTAATTCCAAGTTGTTAGCGACCAGACTGTGAATTTTCCAAATACGTAATGGTTCTCACTCTTTCTCAGTGTTATGTGTTGCTGATTTAATGTCCGAATTGTATGTTCCTTCATTCTTTTTGTCTCAGCTTGATTAATGTAGTTAATGTAATTAAACTAAGTTTGTAACTTATATTCTGGATGTATATGTGCTCCAATAGCAGTTAATATGCAAATATGCTCTTTCCATTTGTTGCTTGACAAGTTTCAAAGATTATGGTCACATTTAGCTTGTTACTACCATTTCTCTCTTTACAGATTTGGGCATGTGAATTATGAAGATCCTCACTTCAATGTTGGTTTGCCAGTGTTTAGTATTCATGGGAACCATGACGATCCAGCTGGAGTGGTATGGAACTTATGGAAACATGCTCCCCCCTCCCCTTTTTCTTATGTTTTTTTTTTTCATTTTAGAGATAAATCATGGTTGCTCAATATTTTTGTTCCAATTTTGGGGTCCCATCCTATGTTAGTGTTATAAAGTCTCATTCATCACCATTCACCAATGGCATGCCTATCTGTATATACGGGACTGAATAATTGTAGAGAAAGCTTTTCAGCTGTTTACTCCCTTTCTTGATTTGTTAGATAATCATGCTTTATAGGGTGCACAAGTCCACTGTTCTTAATATTTCTATGAGCATTCCGTTCTTAACTGTTTATTGGTGACAGGACAACCTTTCTGCAATTGATATTCTTTCAGTATGTAACCTTGTCAACTATTTTGGGAAAATGGTTCTTGCGGGTTCGGGTGTTGGCCAGATTACTCTCTACCCTATTCTTATCAGGAAGGTCTGCTAGTGATTTCGTTAACATGAATTAGAAGGGTAATTGCACATTTGTTGGGAAACTTAGGTCTCTTTTTGAATTGAAGGGTTCAACTGCTGTAGCCCTTTATGGTCTTGGGAATATTAGAGATGAGCGGCTCAATAGAATGTTTCAGGTGCCTTTATAAGTTTAGATTGAACTTTTATTACTGCTCATTAGTTTCTGACTTCCTGGGTATTCATTTAAAAAATCTGTTATGTGGTTTATATTTGGTTTCGCAGACACCTCAAGCTGTGCAATGGATGCGACCTGAACCTCAAGAAGGATGCAAAGTGTCTGATTGGTTCAACATTCTGGTACTTCATCAGAACAGGTTGTGTGTGGATGTTGCATGTCCTTATTAGTGTGTATCATGCTCAAAGTGTTCTGCTTCATGATTGAGTTATTTCATACATGACCTAAACTAAAAGTGGAAAAAGAAGACATTATAGTGCAAAACTACATGTGTACATATTAAAACCTTCAACTCACGTGGCCTGCAGAGTGAAGATGAACACTAAAAATGCAATAAATGAGCGCTTCTTACCACGCTTCCTTGATTTCATAGTTTGGGGACACGAACATGAATGTCTTATTGACCCTCAGGTGGATTTGTAAAATCTTTCCCATGTATTATTTTTTATCCCTTTGAGGATGTAAAAGATTGAAGGTTGATTTTAACTTCATAGGAAGTGCCAGGGATGGGATTTCACATTACTCAGCCAGGTTCCTCAGTTGCAACATCACTGATTGATGGAGAATCAAAGCCAAAGCATGTGCTTCTTTTAGAAATTAAGGTTCTACACCTGAAAGATTGGATTTGTCATTTAATCAAGCAGTATCGGTTTCTTATATATATTTTCACACCATGGTTTGCTGCTATTGTTTAGGGCAATCAATATCGTCCAACCAAAATACCTTTGACGGCAGTGAGACCTTTTGAATATATAGAGGTAAAGCGGTATCATTGTTAAATACTTTTGAAACTATTTATATAAGGCAAGAAATTGAGAAGAATTCTTTTGTCTTATTCAATGTTCATGATTTAGGTTGTGTTGAAGGATGAACCTGACATTGATCCCAATGATCAAAATTCAATTCTTGAACATTTGGACCAAGTGGCAAGTCTCTTTCTTGCATGAGATAATTTAAGACTTTATCTAATAGAGAAGTCTAACGATTAAATATTTTAAGCATTTATGGTGAGAACAAAATCCTTTGTTGCCTTTATCGTAAAAATTAAAATTCCGTTTTAGGTCAGTGATCTAATAGAGAAGTCTAATAGGAAGGCTGTCAATGGATCAGAGCCCAAGCTTCCATTAGTCCGAGTTAAGGTGATTTCGGCCTCTGCTTTGTTAACAATGCTAATGCTACTATGAAAGCTGATTATTGCATACATGTTTCACTTTTAAGAGGTATAGCAGCCTGCCCCTTTCCCCTGCATTCTTATGTTTCTATGTCATTTTCAAAGGAAATCGAAGAAAGACTGCTACAGATCTCTAACCCAACTAAGCCTAACAAATCCTTTTCTTCCTTAGTTTTATCTTCAGCCATGATTTCTTTCATGCATTTGTCTTTTTAACGACCTCTGTCCTCTTTTTCTCCCTCCTGCCTTCTCCTTTTTTTTCTCAAATCTTTACATCAAATTCCCTTTTTTAAAATAAAAAATAATATTTTTTTCTTTTGAAGTTTTATTGACAGAAGTGTGTGGTGGTGATGTGGTGACTGGTATTAAGGATTTCACTTGAAAACTCCCATGCTTTCTAATGAGTCATATTTCTAAAATCTCTACTACATTGGGAAAGTTTTCAACATGGGTCTTTGTTGCTAGCACGTTGTCTTTTGGAAATTGCTTACACATCTTGTTAAACCTTTTGTCTGAAATCATCCATCTAGTATGTTGGATGTAAAGCATCCTTGCCTTCGCTTTTAATGAGACCTTTTATTTTGTCTTTTTCTCTTTCATGAATTTAATCTTTCTTTACCAAGTAGCTTTATTATTTGAAAAATTCTGTACTGATCTGGTGTGTAAATTTTTTTTTTTTGAAAAAATTTTACTCTATTCTTATCTTGAGAATTTAAGTCATTCATTTCCCAGGAGAGTGTCTCTAGCATCTGGAGATAACTATTTCAATATTCCATTTGACATTATAGGTGGATTACTCTGGATTCATGACAATAAATCCTCAAAGGTTTGGACAGAAGTATGTTGGGAAGGTATCTTAAGGCTATTGTTCATACTGTATGAGGAATGGGTTATATGTATTTTTTTTTTCTCATTCAGACGCTAAATAACTAGAATTCAAATGAATCCAGGTTGCAAATCCCCAAGATATTCTTATATTTTCAAAGGCTTCTAAAAGGAGTCAGAAAGAAGGTAATTTAATCATCCAGACTTCATAATCCACTCAACTCTGACTGGTTCCAGAAAATTTAACTGTTTACTTCTCAACCATACTGTAAAAAAAATAAAAAAAGAAAAGGAAATTCTTTTTTTTTGGGGGGGGGGGGGGGAGTCGCAAACAAGAATTTGTACAACATGCAACATTGGTTGCTTTATTTGCAAAGATAAATAAGCTTCTGCCTGCTGAAATCAATCGCATAGACCCCTAAAATTTTGAGGAAAAGAAAAGATAAGAATAGGTGGCCAGTGAAATATTCTGTTACGAGGCTCATGGGGCAGAACTCACAAATATATACTGAAACAGCTGTTGGCTTGGAAGTTTATTTTCACTTTTGAAAGCTATTGCATAATAGATGCTATTTGGAGCAATATTTTACTATAAACATAATAGCAGCATCTGGATTGTCGAAGCTCCTTTATTTTCTTAATTTTATCTGCTTGATGTTAGCTTCTAGAAACATGGTTTAGCAAAAGTTTAATTTAACTGTCTTTATGATTGTAGCCAAAATTGATGATTCTGAAAGACTTCGTCCAGAAGAACTGAATCAACAGAATATAGAAGCATTAGTCGCTGAAAACAATTTGGTATCAGCATTCACTGTTTCCTTCTCGTCTTGATTATTTTACATGTCACTTAATTCTTATTTTAGTGTGGTCCGAAGGGTACTACACAATTTGTGTAATGATTTTAAAATATTGTTCTCACACTGTATTTTCAATGCAAAACAAAATTTTGCATGATAACTAAGCATTGAACGAGTGCTTCTGGACATGAAAATTGTATCAGATTCCTGTTTCCTTTCAGTTATTGGACTAAATGGGGACTCTCATGCTGGGATCAAATATTTATAATGAAGTTTTTTCACCTTTAGCCCCATCCTTATCATGTCCATTTTGCAGAAAATGGAGATCCTTCCGGTCAATGACTTGGATGTTGCACTGCACAATTTTGTTAATAAGGATGAAAAATTGGCTTTCTATAACTGTGTGCAATACAATCTCGAAGAAACTCGTGTAAGTATTTTATAGGTTAGAAATATGTAGTTAAAACAGTGTAAACTATAATTTTAGAATGAGGAGGGGAAGACCAAAGATGACACGGGCAGAAAGTAACATAAAGGACCTTACTTTTACTGGTTTAACTGCAGATATGGTCCTAAATAGAGCTAAATGGCTTTATCTGATCCATATAGTCAACCTTGCATTTTGGTTAAAGGCTTCGTGTTGTTTTAACTTTTAACTTTCAATTCTTGTTTTATTTTATGTCGATTGAAGCTTCCTGCTATAAAGTCCTTTTGGGTAATATATTATGATAGAATCTTATGGTTTGCTCAATTGCTCGTATTAGTTTGACACTTTCTTATTTCATCTTTTTCCTGTTTTCTTCACTCTTTTTATTGACAGAACAAAATTGGAAAGGATTCAGATGCTTTGAAATGTGAAGAAGAAGATTTAGTTCTTAATGTTGGGGAATGCTTGGAGGCAAGAATTTCAAGTTGATTGATATAAATATTGCTGCAAACTTTTAATGCTATATTCCCAACAGCAAAAATGTTCCTTAGTCAATCATTCTTTACTGAGTGCCTTCAATGGATGGAAATAGTACACTATACCTTCAATTCATCTATTAATTTTGCAGGAACGTGTTAAGGAAAGGTCCTCACACCCTAAGGATACCCTTCAGTTCACCTCCAGCATGCAATCCTTTGAGGTAATCTTGCAAAGATTCCATATGTTCCACTTTCTATTTGTTTAAATGTTGATTATGTTTTCTTATATAACATTCTTTGCATCTAAACTATTGGTTCTTCAATATTATAGAATGTCTGGAGTAAAAACGATAAAGGAATAGGAAGTGCAGCCTCCTTTAGTGATGATGAAGATACAGCACAGATACTAAGCTCCGCCAATAGAGGCCGGAAAGGGCCACTGACAGCTTCTCGATCATCTGGGGATGCTTCAGAACTTGTTAAAGGTAAAACTTCTACTAGAGGAAGGGGTAGAGGTAGAGGCAGAGGCAGAGGCAGAGGCTCTAGTGGCTTAGACCAGACAACTCTTGATGCTACGTTGGGGTTTCGCCATTCTCAAAGGTGACACTTCGATTTAACTTGTTGACAAGTAACTTGATTTATGACTAGAGAAATAAGTATCGGGTACAATCCGATATCAATTGTAGGAAAATTCAACCTTTTCTAACTGCAAACCCTCTTCTTTTATTGCTTGAATCCTTTTTGCTTTGTAATACTGGGGCTGCCAATGTTGCTGCTACTTGAAAATGAAACTACTGAGTTTACCACAACAATATTAATTGTTATTTGAAGTATGCATATTCTCTATTTCACTAAAGTTTTAGTTTTTAATTCCTTAAAAGTATGGAAGTTTGCATCACTGGGTAAATTTCATGGGTGATTTTCCTAATGCAGGTCTGCATCAGTTTCCGCATCAGCTGCAGTCCAAAGTATTGCTGATGACGAGGAGAACGTTAACTCTGCTTCAAGTGAAGAACATGGGATTAATGAGGTTGACAACAATTTGGTATGAAATACCTCCCAGTCAATTTCAATCCTATGTTGCCACTCTATTGCTTCTCTATGCGACTGTACACAGAAATCACAGTTTCAAGAATAATGTAAATACAATCTGAACAAATGCTCTATATATTTTGAAGGAAAAGGATGAAATTGTTCAGGGTAAAGGGCGCAAGAGAGCAGGTCCTAGGGGAAGAGGTAGAGGGTCTACATCTAAGCGAGGAAGGAAATCCGAAGACTCTTTAGTTCACAAAGTGCTCATGAACAAGCATGATGATGATGAAGAAGACGATGCTGAAGAGATTATAAGGAGATTTAACAAGCCTCAACCTCGGGTTAGTGATTGTTCTTCTATTCTTTGTTTTTGGCAGTGTCACTTTCTGCAGTTTCTACTTCTAAATACAAATATTTCCACTCTTAACTTCACCGTGTTGTTGGACTCGCCAACCGAAGTCTGAACCTCTTCCTTCATGTTTCTTAGGTAACAAAAAGTTATGGTGCCTTGAGAAGATAAAAGTCTCATCACGCTTCCCCAACCTTTGAGCATCTTAACACCAACCTAAATGATTATGATGATAAATTGAAAAGCAACACAAATCCAGCAGCAACCCTGAGACGTGAATGATTTTCAAGGGAGAAATAGGTACAGATGAGATTTGTAAATGGTAGGCAGTAAATAATCTGTGGTTGTTTTTGCACATAATGAATGCTGGTCGATTTTTATTTTTTCCTCATGCAAAGTCTATATTGGGAAAAGTTTAGCATTAGCAGAGTATAAATTTAGTTTAAAGTTTAAGAATTTCCAAATGTAACAAGCAATGGGTGTTTTGGTGTTTGCAAATTCAATAAAATAACTTTATTTCAGAAAGGTTGGTTGCTTTTGTATTGAAATAAGTTATGCATATGAACAAAATCAACTCGCGGGGATAGCTCAGTTGGGAGAGCGTCAGACTGAAGATCTGAAGGTCGCGTGTTCGATCCACGCTCACCGCAAAAATTTTAAATTTTCCTTTCCTATATGCAGAAGCCCAAACCATAACCATGACCATGTTTCGCTTCGTTTATTATTTGGGGGAGGGGTGGACTAATAAGAAAAAAAAGATAATATATGTGGATATAAGGATAAAAGTTGAAGATACTTCAAATCCTTTGCAGCGTTTTAATTGGCTGATCTCATTTTCATTACCAACCCATTCTTTCTCTTCTTTCTTTCTTCGTCTCTACATATTTGTGTATAAAACATTCACTTCCTTTTCTCTGCATTTTCCTATCCAGCCAAAATCAACTGAATATATATATATTTTTAAAAAGGGTTGCCCCCTTCTAACTCTGAAAGGCAATGGCTTCAATGCTTAGCTCAGGAACCGTCCTTAGGCCAACCCCGTTTCTTGGCCAAAACAGAAATGCTAACCCTCTCAGAGATGTTGTCTCCGTGGGCACTGCCAAATACACAATGGTAAGTTTTTTTTTTTCTTTTATCTTTTCCTAAGCATTTAGTGTGTAATGTAATGTAATGTGTAGGGAAATGAACTGTGGTATGGACCAGACAGAGTGAAGTACTTGGGACCCTTTTCAGCTCAGATTCCATCCTACTTGAACGGCGAGTTCCCTGGTGACTACGGATGGGACACTGCTGGTTTGTCAGCTGACCCTGAGGCCTTTGCTAGGAACAGGGCTCTTGAGGTAAACCTTCTTAGCAATTGAAACTGTTTGCCTCCTTTAAAGCTAGATCCAATGTCATTTTTCCTTGTTTTATAGGTAATCCATGGAAGATGGGCAATGTTGGGAGCACTAGGCTGCATCACCCCAGAAGTCCTTGAGAAATGGCTTAGAGTTGACTTCAAGGAACCAGTATGGTTCAAGGCAGGAGCTCAAATTTTCTCAGAAGGTGGCTTGGACTACCTAGGCAACCCCAACCTTGTTCATGCTCAAAGCATTCTCGCTGTCCTCGGGTTCCAGGTTGTCCTCATGGGACTAGTCGAAGGATTCCGCATCAATGGTCTCCCTGGAGTCGGGGAAGGCAATGACCTTTACCCTGGTGGCCAATACTTTGACCCTCTTGGTCTTGCTGATGACCCTGTCACATTTGCTGAACTTAAGGTTAAGGAAATCAAGAATGGCAGGCTAGCCATGTTCTCTATGTTTGGTTTCTTCGTTCAAGCCATTGTCACCGGAAAAGGTCCACTGGAAAATCTCTTGGACCACCTTGATAACCCTGTTGCCAACAATGCTTGGGTCTATGCTACCAAGTTTGTGCCTGGATCGTAAATTAACAGCCCCGGATCGAACTTGTTCCATTATTTGCTTGTATCTATCCTCTATGTACCTGTAGATTTCGCATCACTCTGAAATTTTAAACCTGTATCACTGATAAGCCAATGAAATTCATGATCAAGTTCGGTGTAGGGTTCCATGATGGCTAGGATTTCCATTCATATGAGAATGATTAACCAAATTTTAATTCTGTCAAATGCTTGACAAAGATGAGAGATATAGCACACAATGAAATTGCAGATTACATGACAATAATTTAGGGAAAAACATATGAACAATTATCATTTCGTTTGTATACAAGAAACTAGAAAGTTGGATCTTACATAACTTGACAACAGAATATACATAAACTAAACCAAACTACTCGAAGAAGAGAGCAGTATCAACGCGAGGAATCCCTATTTGTCTATGCACATGATAATTCCTCCCAACAAGTAGCAAAAATTGGTGAGATATACAAATACAATGTCTCCCTCCCTGTCCATGGACTGCCAGAAACATTTATGTTCGTTGCCATAAATGTTAACTAACCGTACCTGAGAACTGATACAGGTAATTTTGGCAACAATTCTCCAATCAACGGAGATGATCATTTCAAACTGGGATTCAATCAGGATCTTGAACCTAGCTTCTCCCACCATTTTCTTCGAGTTTTGTCTGATTCATATCCACGCTTATGTAGTCTTGCCTTGGTTTCCTTCAATCGCAACTTGTACTCTTTCTTCCATGTCTCAAACCTGCGTTTTAATCTCCGAAATTCATCATCAGGATTCACGTTAGAAGTTGGCTGTGCCATTCTGATTTCAGCCAAGGATTTTGCATCGTCATCAAAGGTTTGTCTCCGCTGTTCAAATTCCTTTAGCAGATTGCCCACTGCATTCAAAGATCCATTCTCTCTACCCCCAACAACATCAGGCATATTCCCAACAGGAGTTCGAGATCCCATGGACACATTATCTTCAGAATCATAGTACCGAGGTGATACCACATCACCTCTTCGCTGACCAGCATTACTGTCAGCAGCAAGACTCTTTCTGGCTGCAGCAAGACTTGTCTGCAATAAATGCAATGACAATCAGTAGATATCAAGTTATTAAATTATTAAACATGCATTTATTCTAAGTTAATAGCTGCAACCATCAGGATCAAAATGGTTTTTCAGTTACTTCCAACAATTATCAAGACCCTTTGTGTTGATCAACAACAATCACCTTAATGCAAACATGTTTTTATATTTATGTATAAACATAAAACTCACCTGTAGCGACGCCATTTGCTTTTGCCACATATCCTCCATTGATTTCATCTTTGCCTCGTACTCCAACCACCTTGCTTCATACTGTTGTAGTTGCTCACGTAAAGTGGCATTTTCCTGTTCTTTTTGCCCCAAGATTGCTTCTGCCTTGAGAACCTTTCTCTGAAGTTCTGCCATTACGGAAGGTACAACTTGAATTTGTTGCTCATGTGGCATGTCCTGGTCAAGCAAAAATTGTCAGAGCTATCCAACAGACTACAGACCATTGAGAAAGTAAAACATGCTCAGAAGCATGCAACTAAGAGAATAAAAATGATTTAGAAAATTTCTTTGAAAAAGGAGTACTCTTAGAATGTTACCGTGTCAAGTGTAGCGAATACCTTTGCTTCAGAAATCTTCCTACCCACCTTTCGTCTAGATTTTACACTTTCACGGTTCAACTGTTTCAAATTATGCATGTTATTGAAATCTCTGCGGGCCAACCACCCGCGGATTACTGCAATGGAGAAAAACAAGATAATGATAAGAGAATTGTAGACACCTGAAAGCCACAAATTTAACTAGCAGACAAAGATTTTACCGGATTGTAAATATATGACTGACGCCAACTGCTCATCAAGTAAATGAGAAGCAAACGATGAGCACCTATTTGCCTCGATAGCATACTTCCTTCGGATATTTTCACCACAAACAACTGCATCACAAAGGAAATATCCGTCAATCCATTGAAAATAAATAAAAAATCCAAGTTGGGTGCCTATAATCTAGAAAAGGACTAGTGCCACAAACATAAATAAATCTATACTTCAAGCCTCTGAAGTGTAAAAAGGGTGCTGGTTATTAAAGACTGAAGTCTAAAATATCCTGCAGAAAGCTTAAGTGTATGAAGCCATGTTTAATTATGACCAAAAAAGACAAGAAAAATATAAAAGAAGCAACGAAACCCTCAATAAGAAAAAAAAAGTTTTATTGGAAGGGAGTTTTGATTGGGAGAAGTTATTACATGATTGTATGGTTTTTGCTCCTTTGTTGAGCTCATGGAAAAGGCGACGAGCTCGGTGACCACGGAAGTATTTCTGAACCTGAATTACTCCTTGCAACACCTGTTTTCTTCTATCCTCCAAAGCACCAATCTGTATGCCAGCCACAGCCAGACAATAACAGCATCAAAGAAATTGTTATAAATAAGTTGGCATGGCATCTCTATGTTCCAAACTTCAGTATTTCAACTCTAATGTCAAAATCTGAGCATCAAGAGATATTTCAGGTTTTTATTTGCCACACAATGATCCATTTACATTTATATATCAATCTGGTTATTTGTGCTTCACTTGAAAAAGGTCTGTGACCAATTTGGCTAACATGATTTTTAGCCATAAAGAGGAGTCATTTCTCCCATTTCAAGTGGGAACCATCTTACATGGATCAAGAGTTGTGTTGGTTGGCTCTTCCAATCATCTATAGTGTCATATAGGTACTGGAAGTCTTTGGGGAAAGACATACCAATATTTGAAATCACAGCACAAAAATTAAAAGAAACATGAAAAACAGGAGTATAGAACTTACCTGCCCAGTTCGAAGATACAGTTTTGTATAGCCAACTCGATACATGTCAGGGAGGACATTAAATTGTTTCAGAACAGCAACTGAAATACTTAATGGATCTTGAGAAGCATTGGTCTCCAACAGTAGGAACCCATACCTATGAAATGCATGAATATATGAGAAGTATGCTGAAGAGAGAATACTTTAAAAGAAAAAAAAATTAATTAAAACAAGCCATAAACTACAGAAGGTATTAGCTGATACCTTTCTGCAAACTCCAGGTGTGTCATTCGAGTGGGATATCCTGCTCTTGAGATTTTAACAACCTCCAAAATTCCACAATATCTAAGCTGCTGCAAGACAAGCTCCTCTTCATACGTGTCAGGGAGCTGCTTGCAGTTTGGTTTTATGCAGCGAATAAAGTGAGGTTTTGTATTCTCCAACTGGTGCATTAGTTTGAAGAGTTGGCCCTGCGAGTACAGAAGAAAAACCTAAACATCTACAAAGCATGCCATTGTGCAGTAAACACCAATATTCATACTACTATATTAGATACTCCGGCATTGCCAAAGTAATGTAAAAGATTTCAAAGGGAAATTCATGTCAAATACCAAGAAAAAGACACAAGAACCAAAAACACTCAATAATACATTACATTCAAAGGATTGGCAAATGTACAAATGCTTTATGAGGAAGATTAATGTTAAAAAACCTTCTCCATTAGAATGGAGACCGTAAAAAGCTTTGTAGTTTTATCAATCAGTTTGAACTACATTACAACCACCAGATATAGTTGGATCAAAACAATTAAGGAAGCAATTTTACCTTAAAATTTGTACCAACACTTTGCTTTGGAGTGTCTGATGAAATTGTTGTTTTCAGAGATTGATTAATTCTTTTTCTGGCAAACAATCGTGGCAACTGGCTATTACAGGATGATAGAAGTTGGACTAACTCAGAGTTCAGAGAATCTCGGTTCTTTTCCAAAAAGCCATTAGTATCATATAGTACCTGGCAGAAGTCCAAAAATCAGTAATTTCATGCATGCTTCTTGCATTACAATTTTACTAGTATGCAATACCTTTGAACCTACTTGTAAACAAATTCAACATTTCCAAAAATTAGACTTTCTTAATTGCAACTCAGGGTTTGATTATGTTTCCTTTGAAATTGAATGAAAGGAAATCTTAAAATGAATTTCTAACTGTCCTCGAAAGACCAGTGACTGACCTCTCCCGCAAAATGTCGTACACCAAAGGCCCTGCCTCTATCTCCTTTGAAGTAAGAACTAGAATGCAGATGCTGCTTCAACTTATTAGCAAGGGTAAAATCAGTTGAATTGGGGAAATTTGATTCCTCATCCAACAAAGAAAATATCCCCAATGGTTTCTGCAAAATAAACAATTAAAAAGAAGAATAACAGATTAACCTGGAACATTTTGCTTTGAAATGAAACCAGATATGACAAGGAAATAAAAACTTCAGCCTGCATCAGCACCGAAGCTAAGATAACATACTTCAGTAAAACCAAGCTCAATTTCTAAATACAAGGAAAACCACAGAATACACAAGAACCACATGCCGCACAATATTTATTGAAAAGAGTCCTTCCAATGGATTTCAAATGGGCTTTGCTGACAAAGAAACTATTCAACCAAGTTACCTTCTCAAATAAGTCCAAGCACTCTTGGTTGTCTTCAAAATCAACTTTGGTCCAATCAATCCCATCCAACCCATACTCCTGAAATACAAAAAAGGAAGAGACTCTTGATAGTGGGAAACAGATCATATAGAAATTTGACTACTAAAAATCAATCTGTAAGCCAAGTAAAATAAGGGCAGAGTAATGGAAACCCAGCTTAAGATTTGAGTTGCTTACCTCTTGCTCAAGCTTAAATAGATGCCGGTTGAAGTGTTGTTGCAGCCTCTCATTTGCATAATTTATACAAAACTGTTCAAAGCTATTTTTCTGAAAATCAGAAAAGAAATATTATTAGTTGAACAAACTTTCTACACAATTATAATATCTAAACAGCCAATTATAAACTACTCACCTTAAATGATTCAAACCCATAAATGTCAAGGATGCTTATGGACCTGCCTATGTAATTTTTATGAACTCCAAGTGACTTGTTGATTTGTTCCACAAGCCAGTCAAACAAGCTAGCATAGATGAATTTTGCCAATGCATCTCTCGAGTCAATCGCCTATATTACAAAAAGAACATTATCGTGTCATCAATGTGTGCACCACAGCTAATATAGAATGTGACTTATGATGGGAGAATTGAGGAAGAATACTTTTGCTAATAAAAACTGAACGAACCTGTTGCAATGTCAATTTCTTAGCAAAACTATCTTTGCCAGCTTGGACTCTATGGGTAGATAAAGCTTGATTCAGTTCATGGGGTGTACAACCCATCAGCCTGGCAGCACTGGTTAAAGCTGCAACAAGGGGAAAAGAAAAAGATCTCACTTATACTTGCAAGCAAAACAAAGGGCCAACTACCAGGCATTATATTCATTGTTTTATGTAAGGCGCAAGCAAATCCAGTTAATCGAAAAATGCTACAACAAAGAAGGAATCCAGTTTCTCTCTCTCTGTGTGCACAAATATTATTACCTTCATCAGCTGATGCCTCCACGTAATGTTCATTGTCAATTGATTGAAATGATATATTTCCCAGCCACAGCACTGCAGCAATCATTGCAAATGCTTGCTCTTGCTCTTCTTTGCACATTTGAACAATGTCTAAGGCTTCCTGCAGAAATGGGGAAACTATTGCTTAAAAGACATGTGACAAATTAAATGGTAAACAAATGCCTACACTATTATGGTGACATTAAATCCAGCCTTTCAAATTACCACAAGCTTCTGGAATTTCTTAGCATCATCAACACCATTAATCACCAAGCTGTCACTCTGGATAAGATAGTTGTACTCACTGGCCATTTTAAGATTCAGTTTCTCTGCAAAGACATGATTCCAAGGATCATAAATATATTTCCCAGAGCCCAAACTTTTCTGAACTAGACCGTGAAATGCTGTAAAATGAAATAGTACCTCTTAGAGTTGGTGGAGCACCAGCACAAAGTTGATAAAAGATATGGTAAGACCGTTCACCAGCAGCCAACTGAACTACTCTCGACTGCTCAAAGGTGACATAAAAAACATCCACATCAGATATCATACATGATAACAGAGATAAAATCCAATATAAAGTGTAACTGGGTCAGGAACTCACCTTTTCCAGAAGAACTATCCACGATTATTAGTTGATGAATCAACATTAGCACAAAAATCAAGTCAGTGGCCAGGATTAATCTATGTTATTTTATTACTACAAAGTTATAATAGCAATTTTCAAATTCAACATGCTTACAAGTTTGAATTTCGGCACCAGATATCTTCCCCATTTCAGTAAAATGAATTTCAGTAAGCTTGCCCTGCACCATAACAGAGTAATAAAGAAGTACCTTACTGAGCTATAGCAAATGTGAAAAACACAAACCAAAGTAGAAATTGGTCCTCTAGGGTACATACAATCAGCAAGGATTCTTTTAGCCATGAGAATAATTTATAGTAATAGAGAGTGAAGGAAAAAGGAACTCACAAATCGGCTAGAATTGTCATTCTTGGATGTCTTTGCATTCCCGAATGCTTCAAGTATGCAATGTGTCTCAAGGATTTTACGTCCTATCCTGCCATTGCCACCTCCAAGGGCAGCTAGGTACCGCATTGCCATTTTTGCTGTCTCAGTTTTCCCAGCTCCACTTTCCCCACTGCAAGATAAATTTATTTATGTGATTCTGCGGTTCGTAAACAAAAATCTGTGCTTAAAAGCTACAGTACTCATATTACAACAAATATTAAATTTCCAACTAACCTTATGATTATAGACTGACTTACTCCATCTGCAAAATTTTAAAAACAGGCAATTGATAGAGAATCAGAAACATGTTATTACAACAACACAAACAAACTATCACTTGTTTATGCTAACTTCAGAAAGAAAAGGAAAGAATGGCTTCATTCACCATTCATCATCTCATTATAAGCAGTGTCTGCTGTAGCAAAAACATGAGGGCTGTCAGTAGCCTTCTGCCTATAACTCGTGACAAACTCTTCCCCATAAATTTGGACATCTTTGTACGGGTTGACTGCAATCAAAACTAGACCTGCTTTACTCTACATAAAGAAAAAAAAGAGTATAAATGAAGCTCGGAAGCAGAGATAATCCTCTTTAGCAAGTGCATAAGTAAGGGTTATATCCTGCTTACATATATCATATCACGAGAATATCTGTACTTAAGATTCTGAAGAACTGATGGCTCATTCAAATAACTAAGCTGTATGAGATCATTCACACCCTCCAAAATTTCTGGGTTTGCAGGTAAGAGCTCGTTGGTTGAGACTTTTACAACCTATACCAACAATACAATGTAAATCGAAATAAAAACATGCTAAAATGAATACTGAATACTAATTATCCAATCTTTTAAAAACCATGACCGACCCGAACTTACATTTCCATTGGAAAGGGAGACAAATGATTCTTCTCCTGATGTAGATTGTATAGTTCCAGATCCCCACAGCCCATTTGATAGCCAGCACCAAACATGAAGTTTCTGTAACCAATCCTCTCACAGTAAATACAATTTATTTAAATTGAATACATTTACCTAAACTAGTAATCATTTTCACAGAAGATGAATGTTCAAGCACATGCTTCCCATTTCTTATGTTTCAACAAAAGAAAAATTAAGTGCTAGTCGAAATTTCGTATAAACCTTTTTTTTTTTTTTTTTTGAAGCGAACACACTCTTTACAACCTTTGAACAACAATTTATATCATTGTCTGTCTGGAAAAAATCACATTTACATAAAACTGAAACCAACCTCCTAGTATGTTCGACAATCACACACATCCCGGGTTATAAACCCTAGTGCAGTATAAAAAATGAACCATACTGCCTAATTTTCTAATATTGCAAATTCGTTGTCATGAAACCATATTTTTATAATTATAAAGTTGGACTCCATTAAGTTATTGTACTCAATTTGTAGCATAGCACCCCCAAACCCATTTCATCAAAAGCATTCCTTGTTACAATTTCATTAAGAAAAATACTTCTTTGACACACATTAGTATTTAGTAATTGTTGGAGAAAACTAATAAAATGATTTACTTAAATATTAAAAGAAAAAAAGGAGGCTAAACTAATCGGCAGGTTCTCATTTCATAAAAGATCACATATTTCCCCTCCTCCTAAATGGTATTAAAACAAGGATCAAAGTTAAACAAAACTAAAATTTTCTTCAAATTTCCCCAGGAATTATCAAATGCCCTCCTAAATGGTATTAAAACACGGATAACAAGATTATAGAACAAAGCAATTGAAAAAAAATATATCAACTTTAACACTTACTTTTTTAATAAAATGCTCAATATTATCATTGACCTCAACTTTAGCATCCGAAACCCTATCTTCCCCTTTCTTCCCTTCAACTGCCTCCAAATTATAGGGCGAATCCACATTCACAAATTTCCTCATCTTTCTGCTCCCAAAAACATGTCTCTTCACTCCCAACTCTTCTTCCTTCCTTTTACCTTCCTCTTTCCGTTCCACTTCACTTGAAATTCCACCGCTTTCGCCGTTAGATTCGACTCTGAAGTTCGTCGGAAGGGAGCGGCGAGCCGAGGGAAGTCTAGCCTTGGATGTTGGCCGAGACGGTAAAGCCGGTGGCAAGTCTTTAGGCTTCTCGTCCTCATCTTGCCGTCGTAGAGACTCTAACATCTCTTCTAGCGAACTTTTCGCTATACTCGTCGGCGACGCCGATAACATCATTTTTTTGGACAAGAAAAGTAATTTTTTTTTCTCGTAGAAATTCAAACTAATTTCTTCGCTAAACTTGCATTGAAATTTTTCGAAAAGAAGATCGTAACACCGTATAAAATGAACGGAGAATGAAAAACAGTGAATCAAAACGTTTAAAACTTCGTTAAAAGAAACAGAACAACTGCAAGGGAACTAGCATCAGTTAAAAAACTGAACAACATAGAAATAGCAAAAAAAAACCGCAGCGATAATATTTAGGAAAATAAAAAAAGTTCTTACAGAAAGATTAAGGTTGTTCAGAAACAAAGCTTTCAACCAAAAAAAAGAAAAAATACAAAACTGTTTTAGAAACAACTGAGCTTCTGGTTTTTTTTTTTTCCTATTTTTACTTTGGGTTTTATCAAAAATTAAAAGAAAAAAAAACGGTTCGGATCTGATGAAGAAGGTTTAAATAATATTTTTGAAAATATATTTTAATTAATTTATTATTGGGAAAAAAAAAAAAAAGTAGAAACAAAGCGGCTTGGTGCTGGTTGAATTGAAATACAGGCGTTACTCAAGGGACCTAAAAAAAAAAACTCAACTGAAGAGAAGAAGAAGGAAAAGAAAAAAAAAAAAAAAAAGATTTGGATTAGGCCCTGAATTTGGATAAAATTACCGTTATTGGTCCTTTTTTCTTTTCTTTTTTGAATTTTTATTAAATTTCTTTTATTCCCTTTTTCTTATTTAATTCTTACACAGTTCATAGAAAAAAGGTACCATTTTATTGTTTTATTAGTTATTTACTAGCTTTCAAAAATGGTAGTTATAATGTATATTCAAAGAATATATTTTGAAAAAAAAATGTTTTTTTTTATATAGGTAGGTAGAAAACAATTTTATTGAAATAAATCAAAGATTTTGTAATAAATTATTAATTATAAAATAAATAAAATTATTTAATTTAATTGTGAAAATAATGAAAACTATAAAATTGAATTCTTAATGTTTTAATATATTTAAATAAAAAATAAATATGTGAGCTTGACTTGGGTGGAAATAGAAGTATTTAAGATTACTATTCGTGATTTATATCATATAAAAAAATGCAAATTAAACGCTTTCTATAAAATGATAATCCACTTAATAATAACAATTTTTATTTTTTGAGATAAACTATAAAACTGTCACTTTTATTTACTTCATATTACAATTTAGTCATTTACGTTATCGCATTCTAACATTTTAATTACTGACCCGTTAATTATCGTTAACGGTGTAATAATACGCTGACGTGGCACGTTAAATCATCATTTTAAACAAAAATTTTAGGTTAATTTACAATCAATCCCCATATTTTTTTCGTTTTGAGTACTTTTTTTTCTTTTATGTTTTTTAAAATTTTTTGTTTTTTTTTCATTCTCTTCTGCTTCTCCCTCTATTTCCTTTCCTTCTCAATTTCTTTTAACGTAGTTTTTCTATATTTTCCATTTGTTAAAACTAGTCCCTATACTTTTATTTTTTTAAACAGTTTATTTTTTTTCGAGTGAGATGAGCATGTGGACTAGTTTTAACAAATAGAAACCCTAAAAAAAATTACGTTAAAAGAAATGAATAAGGGAGGAAAATAGAGGGAGAAGCGGAAGAGAATGGAAAATTAAGAAAAAAAGTTAAAAGAACTTAAAAGAAAAAAATTAAATTGCTCAAAATGAATAAATATAAGGACCAATTGTAGAATTTAACCTAATATTTTCATTTGAAATGATGATTTAATATGCCACATCAGCTTACCATTACACCGTTGATGGTAATTAACAGCTCAGTAACTAAAATATTATAACACAATAACGTTAATGACTAAAACGTAATATTTTAAACATAAGTGACTAAAATGTAACCTGAGGCAAACAAAAATGACTATTTTGATAGTTTACCCTTATTTTATTCTTCCCTTATTTTTTTTTCTTGTATATATTTATTTATTTTGTTTACAAATTATAATGCAAACACCATTGCATCCAATGAATAAATGGCCTACTTACCACTTACCAATACAACTTTCATTAGAATACTCTTTGGTAGGTAGGTAGATCAATTCTTTTAGATTACCCATTTTTCATTTTCATTAAACCCTTATTTTTTATTATCAAATTGTAACAAATCCAAGCTTTAGGAGGACTAAATCAAAAAACAATAAATATTTTAAGCTTTGATTTAGAAAACCATGAATAACGAGAATTAATTAGCCAAATTTAATGCTGATGGTTAAAAATTTAATGATAAGGCAAATAAAGATTATGGGTGAATGAAATATTGAGTAATTGTGGTCCTCCTTTTTTTGCAATAATTAGGTTTACACATTTGCTTTGATTTTGCCCAAAACGTTAGGATTCTTTTACTTGAAGGGTATGTTTCTTGACTTGTTATGAAGATAATGGGATTGAAAATGAAATGCAAACAAATTTTGTCCTTTGAGACAATTTTTTTTTCTTTCTTTTTTTTTTTAAATTCAGTTGATTGATTAAAATTCAAAGTTGTTTTGATTTTTTTTTTTTTTATGTGTTTGATTACAAGTTGTAGTATGATTAGGTACTTTGTGAGTCAAAGTTTGTTGGAATATTGGAGGAAAATTCAAATAATTAGAAGTTTAAAACTTATAATAAGGAACTTTTAGGATTAACAATTAAATTATTATTTTTGACTTGTGAAGTTAATATTTGATACACATTCGATAAAAAGTGTTATAATTTTATGAGCGGTCTCAAATACATACACATATAAAAATATATTTTATGTTTTTAGATCCTATTTGTGAATATTTTTTCATATGGGCGTTCAACCAGCTAACCGAATCGAATTAGTATTAACCGAATTAATCAAACTTTTTAAGCTTTTAACCATTAACTGAATCAAAATTTTTAAAAAAAATAACCGAACCAAAAAATTTTGGTTAGTCGATCGGTTAACTGAATTAACTAAAATTTATATATATTTTTTATTTTTGTTTGTTAAAACAAGTATAAAATATATAAAAATTAATTAAATTGATAATGTTCATTTGACCGAATTATCCAAATTAAAACTATATATAATTTATATTATTAATTATTAAGTTCGATTAATTACCCGATAACCAAATTTCCAAAAAATAATTAATCGACCTCCGACTGAATTAAATCGATTAACCGATCGATTAACCGAATTAAATCGACTTGATCGGTTAATTTGATTTTAATCGAAATTTAAACACCCCTAAACAAAGGAACTTTTTATTCTATTTTATATTTAAATCCAAGTCCCAATAACATAGTTACTTAACATTTTCAATAAAAATAGTAATTTGAAGTTTACTTGCCTAGAAAAATACAATTAAAATATTGGGGTTTTTTTGGGTTTAAAAAAATAATTATAAATAATTGAATTTTATTCTTGGCATTCAAGGTGAGATGGGTAAGAATAGAAGGATGGAAAATGGTTGCTTTCATGACTAATATAATAATTTATTTGTTTTATGTTTTATTAATAAAGTTTGGTATTTTAAAAGGGTAGATGTGTGATTAAATCTATTGCCAAAACCATCCATTAATAACTGAAAATTGATGTCCTTTACAAGGGCAATTAAGTAATTCTAATTTTCCCTAATCCATAGAAATAAATAGTGGTGTTCTTTGAATAAATTTATATAATTAGTGGAGGGAGATTAATCATAACGGTAACGTGGCCCCTACTAATATTGTGATAAAGGCAAAGCCAAGCAACAATAAGTCAAACCACAAAAAAGAAAGAAAAAAAAAACATCTGCAATTTTTGTAATAAAATTTGAACGGAGAAAAAGACCACCTAATCCCGTCGAGGTTGAAACTTTATTGCTTGTTTCTTTCCCTTAATTTATGTTCTAAATGGTCATAGGGACACATTTTGATTCAACCCATTTCCAATTATTAATATCTTTTTATTAAAAAATAAGTAGAAATTGTTTAAGGATGAAATTTGAAATTAGTCTACTGAAAATTTAAACATAAATATTTTATTATTTCGTTTATGATTCAGTTAGAAAATAAATCTTATTTTTAAATTTATTGTAAGAATCAGTTAAGGCCAACGAGACATTAGCATAATTGACAAAGACGAAGGTTATGAGTTTTAAATACATAGATTCAAGATCCACTATGTGTAATCATATGTGCGAATCTTTAAATCTCATTATGTACAATAGTCATTTGTGAGTTTCAATTCGATTAATCAATTTTAATTTGAATTATTCAAATTCTTAATCTGTCTGTATTTATAAACTTAAAAAAACAATTAAATGTAAATTTTAATGTTTAAACATGTTTTTATAGTTAAACATGATCATAATATTTTAATTTCAATTTTAAGCATTTTTTTATGGTTGAGGCAAAGCCCTAAAAATTTCTCTTCTTTTAAGCCAGTTACTTCTTCTCCCTTCTTTTGCTAAGTGATGGTGCCACCCTTTTTCTCTCTCCCATCCTCTTGTTGATTATTTATTCTCTTCATTTACTCCACATACATTTTCTCTTTTTAATTTATAGATTTATTTTATGGGTATTTTCGCTATTTTTACAAGTTTGTGATGGACAAAAGATGGTGTCTATCGTGGTGTCTACTGACCACTAGCAGTTTTTTCTTGAAAAGTGGGTTGGTCATAGATACTCGAATGGTGACTCTTCATTGACTTCTTAATCTATTTCTATTTTGAGAGTATTTCAGAATAATAAATTATTTCATAAATTAATTTAGACTCGTGTTGTCTTAAATATTATATGTTTCTTTTTTTCATTTCAATTGTTTAATAAATCTTCAATTTTGGATTTTTTGTCTTGTCTAGTACAAGGTTTTGTAATTTTGTAGTTTTATTTATGCATAGAGTCTTGAGTTTGCAAGTGATTTTAGGGATGATTTTGTTGTCTTACTTTCCAATTGTTGATACTCGATTTTTTTGTCGATTTTACTTGCTGCTTTAGACCATTCAAATTGATTTTTTTTTTTCATGTTAAGTATTTGCAATCACTTCTGACATATTGCGATTGAATTAATGGAGCTTATCGTTTACCATCGACGATAGGTGTTTATTATTTTTTTCCTGACTTGTATGGTCTAATTCATGATAAATTAACAAATATTTCTTTTTAATTTTTTAATTTCAAGATCTTTTTTCTAAACATTTATTTTATATTTTCAGTTTGGAATTATGAATACGGGTGATTGTATAGAGACCTCAATAATGATGAAGAAAACTGGCTGAGAGTTCACATTTTTTATTATATAAAAATATTTATTTATTTGTGTGGCAAAGTTGGAATTGGCAGGGCAAAAACTAAAGCACGTCTCAAAGTACGATAAGTTGTCGAAATATGAGACTGTGAGATAGTTTTCATTTTCTCTGCACTCTGCAGCTTTGCTGCTTCCCTATTACGTTGCTTTCTCGACTTTCTCAACTGTTCCCAATTATTTCTATTTTCTGTTAGTTCCTGTAATTATAATCTTAATATTTTTTTTAAATAAAATACAAAAATTTAGTTGAAGTTAGATGTGATTATCGAGGATATATATATATTAAAAAAAATTCATTTTACAAATATAAAAAATGTAAAACATAATATTTTTATTAGAGTTGTGACTTAAATTTCTATTAAAATAAAATATAAGTAAAAAAATAGGAGAATTTGTGAGGATAAGTGTCGTAGTCCATCGCAGATCCCTAATAAGTAAAATATTGGGCTATTGTTAAAAAAAACTATAGTACAATTGTTTATTTTTTATTTTCACCTAGTACAATATCTAATTTAGTCTAATACTTATATTTAAGTATTTTATTAAAATTATATTATCCTTAATCAGGTGATCAATTTAGTTATAAAATTATAAAAATATTATTTATTTTAAATTATAATTAATATTATTATATGATATTTTTTGTCTTTTTCATATTTTTATATAATTTTTAAATAAAAAAATTAAAAAGTTCAGATACAATTAGAGAACAGATGTACAATAATATTAAAATATAAGCTATTACCACCTTACCTATATTTATTGTTGAAAAAACCTTAAAATAAAAATATTTTTAACATAAAATATTTTTTATCTACGTCATGAAAAAATCTAGTATTAAATTAAGAGGCAACTAATTTTATTATTTAAAAAAAATTATGAATTAGTTTTTGATGTATTGATGTCTTGTAATTTTATGCACAATTTGTGAATGATATATAAAAGAATTTTAAAATTGAAATCACCTAGTTTTATTTTTAAGAGTAAACTGCATCTAAAGTTATTAAAGTATTAGTAAGTTTACGTTTTGGTCTCTTAATTTGAAAAAGTTATAAAATGGTCACTGAATTATTTAAAATTTTTCGTTTAAGTCATTGAATTGTTAAAAATAATTGTTGTAAGACCTTCTCTTTCGCACCATCTGCACTAATTGAAAGCTTTTCTTCTCTTTCTATTCTAGATTTATTTTTTTTCGTGAAACGACTTTAAACGTCGCGAATTTACAAATCAAAATCTAAACATATTTCTTCTTCGATCTTCAATACTAATCGTTAGATTGTCTTGGATTTGAGATATGATCTTTTACTTGTCAATGTATATTGATTCACCATGCTAATAATCAAATAATTGTTTAGAGATTGCTAGTCAAACTTAAAAAAAAAAAAAAACTTAACAACCTACTGATTTAAATACAAATTTTAAAATAATTCAATGACCATTTTATAATTTTTTAAAGTCGAATAACTAAAACTTAAATTTACTAATAATTTAGTCACTACAATTATAATTTACCCTGTTTTTAGTGATAGAATATCACGTAATATAGTGTGTGTAAAATTATAACCCATCAAATATTAACCCAAAATCTATTATGAAAAATAAAAATAAAAATAAAAAGTATTGCAATTTGGGTTGCTCCTGTCCAAGGCGTGTAGCGGTTTAACGTTGTTTTGATGTCTTAAAAGAAACATTAGAATTTGTATTAAAAAACTCGCAACAAAATTATTCTAATCAATCTGAAAAAGACTTTTTCTTTTTTCTATTATGAAAGAAAATACTTTTAAATTCATGAGAGAGAAAAGAAAAATCAAATTCAAATGAAATTCGAGATTGTTGAAATAATATAAAAACGTTTTATTTATCTCGAAACTAACATATTTCAAGGAAAGAAATGATCTAATATTTTATGTATTGTCGGTACGTAAACTTTATGCATTACAAGTGAATAATAATATCAGTTAAATTTTAGATATATGTCAGATTTAAAAAATTAGGATTTTGGGTTAAATTTTGCAATATTTAGGGAAATAGACCGGTTTTAAAAAAAGAAATATAAATAAAATAAAATTATATTTGATGCATCGTCGGGGCATAAGTTTCATGTATTATCAGTAAATAATAATATCAATTAAATTTTAGATATATGCTAGTTTTAAAAAATTAGGGTTTTGGGTTGAATTGTGTGATATTTAGGGAAATAGACCGATTTTGGGAAGAGAAATAGAAAGAAAATAAAACAATATTTGATGCATTGTCGGGGCATAAGTTTCATACATTATTAGTGAATAATAACATCAATTAAATTTTAGATATATGCCAGTTTTAAAAAATTAGGGTTTTGGGCTAAATTTTGCGATATTTTGAGAAATAAATCGATTTTGGAAAGAGAAATAGAAAGAAAATAAAATAATATTTGATGCATCGTCGGTATATAAGTTTCATGCATTATCAGTGAATAATAACATCGGTTAAATTTTAGATATATGTCCGTTTTAAAAAATTAGAGTTTTGGGCTGAATTTTGTGATATTTAAGGAAATAGTTTGATTTTAAGAAGAGAAACAGAAAGCGCACCCTATAGGCGCACTTTCTAACTTTTTCAATATATTGGTTTATTTAGTCAGATGGTTAAATGTTAAAGATGTTGTTTCAAGTTTTTTTTTAATTAATAAATATATTGCTTTCAAGATTTTTAAATTCAACTTTTTAATTAATAAATCTTTTATTTATAAAATCAAATAATTGTTTGAAAAATTATTTTTTTAGAAAATATAATTTTTATATGTGTAATATTTATTTTTCAATCCTTATCATGCGTGTAGTAAATTTTAATATTATATATATTTTTGTATGTGCATTTAAAATATTTCACATATAAACATAATGATATTTGAAATAATTAATTGAAATATTTCACATATAAAAATATTTGAAATATCATACCCACAATGTAAATTAAAAAACAATGATATTTGAAATATTTTACATATAAAAATAAGAATGATTTTCAAATAATTTTGTTCATTTTATAATATTAAAAATCGCCATACCCACAATATAGGTGGATAAAATAAATATTTGACATATAAATATTATATATGAAGAAAAAAATCAAAAAAATTAGTTAATTTTTTAAAAATTAAAATATATTTAACATAATAATAAATATAAAAAAAATATTTTTATTATATACTTATTAATTTATTTATATAAATAAAAGAGTTATTAATTTCAAACATTTTTAACATAATGATATATATATAAAATATATTTTTATTATATAATTACATATTTATTACTTTATTTTATAAATTAAAAAGTATTAATAAAAAATAAAAAAATTGAAACAATATATTTATTAATTAAAAAATTAATTAAAAGAAAAACTTGAAACAATATAAAATAAAAAATATAACGTGCTCATAGGAAATATTGAACTTGAGACTCGAAGATAAAATTATTATAATTTAACCATCTAATAACTAAATGAGCTAATTTGTTAAAATAATTAATTAAAATAATACATTAAATATTCTTAAAAAAATTATTATATATATTTTTATAAACTTTGTCAATTTATGCTTTCAATGAATCTCTAGATTAGTATTTACCAACATCATTAAAATAGAGCTAAAAAGGGAAATAATTTTCACGAACATGTCTCTCACAAATGGAACACATGACCATGTATTATCGAGTTTGTCTGCAATATTAATAATTAGGTTTACCCATTTTCCCGTTTTCAAAATAAAAATAAAAAAAGGTTTATCAAATCTTCTTTCCGTGGATTAAATTTACTATTTTTTTTCCTTTCAATATTTTTTTTTATACAAAAAGAGATTAACTCTAATAAGTATAAGATGAAATCATATATACTACATTAGGAAGATCATTGTGTAGAGATTGAAGGATTTCATCTTAGGGTTGTATGAATGTAATCTTGCCCAAAGGTCTTGAAAATATCATTTTTGCCAAACTATTCGTTGTCTTCTCTAAAAACACGTAGTAAGTGAATAGTCTAATCTCGTTGGAAAATCTTTTTAATGGAACGGATCATAAAAGATTCACATTGCTCATTTCCAGATTATTGAATTGCTTGAATAGCTTCCTTATTATGTGTCTCAAGCACCACCTTTTTCAATCCAAGACTTCGCTTTTTTAAATTAAGTAATTTAATTTCTATCAATTTTAAAAGTAAGCAACTAATGATGATTAATAGTGACGTTAATTTTTTCCATCAATTGTCCATAATTTTTATTAGTATAATAATTAATTTAGCTCTTAATATTTACATATTTTATCAAATTGACCGTGATTCTAAAAAAGTTGACAAATTTAACTTCAACATCTACACATTTACAAAAATGTTGGGGGCTAAATTTCTTAAACCATGACCAATTTGATAGAATGTGTAAACTTTAAGAGCTGAATTTATTATTATACCAATTAAAACCATATAAAATTGATGAGAAAGATTAACATTGTGATTAATCGTATTTAATAATTATTTTCAAAATTGATATAAATTAAATTATTTCAAATTTTTTCAACAGAGACCAATTTAAAAAAGAAACTAAAAAAGTTTTTTTTTTTTTTTTAATAATGCAATTTGAGAAATCTCGGAATCTGATGTGAATGGAAATCATTTTCTGAACAATCATTTTCATCCACCTGTATTTCATATTCGTATTGTAGGGCTAGGGATGTAGGAGAAAGTACATTAATATTCTATGGCTTGGGATTTTTAATTTTTATTATGGTCTCACGTGCACTAATCATAAATTAATTGCTTAAATTAATCTTTTATCTCATTATTAACGTCCTGCCTTAATGAAACATTAATATTTTTTTGCATCTCGTCCTTTAATTTTATAAAAAAAAACTATATATAAATTAAGCTTATAGATTTAGTATTTTTAGCCATAATTGAAGGACCTATATCAATAATGATTTTTTTTTCAAAATATTCTTAAATTTTAAAAAATAATAATTAAATGCTGACATGTGATCCACATGCGTGTATGTCACGTTAGGAAAATTAACATTAAATTTTCCATTCATTTTGAGATGATTTGATAAAAAATACAAGTTTTAAGTGCTAAAAAAATGAAAAAAATAAATGTAAGCCTAAAATGATTTATTTATATATATATATAAAGTTGGAAGGCCAAAAAATCATTATGTCATTTTTTAAAATTAATCGTAGGATAATCAATCCTCACACATCCCATTAATGCTGCTCCTTGTGAGAGAGTTTTAGGTCGTATTGTGTATGTTTTGAGTTTTGACTCGTTTTTCAGAAGAAATATATGTGAAATATAATTTCAGGAGATTTCTTTAATAATAATACATAAGTATTTACTAAAATTATTGTAATATTAATAAATATGATTAAACTTTAGCTTAATGGAAGAAATAAGTTCTAGAAACTTCTAGGTTCAAGAAAACAAAATCGAGCAGCTTATAAATAATAATTGAGAGGAATAAAATGTAAAATGATAATTTTTTTATCTTGAATTTTATGTAAAATTGGTTATTGATTAGGTGCATCCAACATTTTGTAACATTATTAAAATTTCAAAATATAGGCAATTTTAATATCATTATCATATATTATATATATTCACCAAATAAACTTACATTCTTCTGATAATGTGTTGTTGTTGACAATTTTACCCCATTTTAATGATTTTATTTCATTTACTTGAATAATAAAAACAATTAATGAATCACTTTTTTGTATTATTTAATATATTTTTCAAGTAACATAAGAAAAAATAATAATTACATTACATTTTGTCTATGTGATGCTGTTTAAAATATTATCTCTACAACAAATGGTCAATAATGTCACGTATAGCACACCGGTTCAGACCCTAGTAGGCTGCTGGAGGCTACTAGTAGTCTCTATCCAAGTAACTAGTAGATTTGGGAAAACAAGAGCACCAACTTGACCTCAGGGCGCACACGAAATCGAGTCCCAAAGCGCGCAATCGGGACGTGAGAACGGGCGCCACTAGGCGCGCATCGGGGGCGGCACCTCCCACGCATTGACTTATTAGCATCTAACTATGAAGATCTTTAGAAGCCCCCCAAGCACACGCCCCTAGGCACAAGGGTCAGGAACCTTTGAGACTCATTCGCACGTCAACATACTGTAAGAGAGGCGTTGCTGATCTTATTTTTTACTGTCACCCACACTTTAGTTTGCTAAGCTTAATTAGCAGCTGCTTAAATGCTGAACACACATTGGCTGAGTTAAGGTACAACTTTGAGTTCCCACTCGTGTGACACAATCCAATGCTTATTAAATTTGAGCAATTACATTGAACAATACGAGATAATTTTTTGGACCACTGTTATTATAATATGCGTATATGTTCTCCCATTCCCCAAAAGTTGATGGCTTGCAGCTTTTTTTATTTTTATTTTTCTTTATTTGGTTGAGTCATGTGATTGGACAAGCTTTAATCATTGAACATAATGGAAGGCAATATGATATTTCTGACACCTTACGAGGGTATGTCCCCAAAAGGAGTTGTGTGATAGCTACCTTCAGTCCAACTCCTCTTTTATTTTTCAATTTTCCTTTTTCTTTTTTATAAAGTATATGCTAATGTTTCTCAGCTAATTCTTGTCTTCTGTCTTTGGTTTTTTCTCAGATTGAGTAGTTGTCAAGTTAATGGATCTTTGTTAATATATTGTACAATTTTTATGAGGGAAAAAATGTATTTTATTACTTTCTGAATTTAAAAATCATATGTCTATAAATCTCAAGGTTACTCTTTATATAAATAAATTGATTGAACATTTAATGAGTCGAAAGTCACGTAAAGATGTTTAGGGTCATTTTAATATTATTTTTAAAAAAGTATTTCTGGAATAAAAAAATATTTTTAAGATAAAAATATTACTAAATAGTATGCTTTTGAGACAAAAAATGTTTTATAGAAATATTCTTTTAGCAAAAAATAAAAATAAAAAATTTTAACTTTTGCTCAAAAGTATTTTTTAGCTTAAAAACACTATTGAGAAATAATGATAAACTAAACCTTAGATAAAAGATAACTTCAAATATGAGTGTTTGTGTCTATGCTTTCTTTGTTTAATTTTATTAAATTTTAAAAGCAATTTTTTGTCGAAAGCATTTTCATAATTAAATAGATAGTTTTTTTTAAAAAAATGTTTTTCAATCTAAATACAAAAGCTATAAATTTTAGCTTCAAATATATAAAATTATATATCGGATATACATTGAAATTTGTTATTATTATGATGTAACCTAAATTAGTATTTTTAATGGGTATATAATTATTTTTTATTGAAATTTATTTCAAATATGCAATTGTATATATTTAAATATTAAATATTTAAATTTGTATTGATTGTATTTTAATATTTTAATATAATTTATATATTCAAATTAAATTTTATAGACAATTAATATTACTTGCTTTAAAAATTTATATTTCCTATATAAAAAAAATGACAATGAGCGTAATAAATCAATTTCTTATGTTTTTATTGAAATATCATAATATTAATGAATCTAAATGTTATTTAAATGTATAGTTTTTACTTTATAACATGTTTAAAATGTACATTTTATTTTTCTAAAATATTTTTTGGTAACAATACTGAACACTTAAAATTTAAATGGAAATTTTCAAAAATACTTTTTCACAACACTTTCCAAAATCAATTCTAAATGAGCTCTTTAGAAGTCTATGCTACAAGAGGTCTATCACACATATGCTTCAGAACTACGAGAGTTTTGCCTTCGTAGGATATTCTAACTAGGTAAGTGATGTGACCAATGTGAGAAGTTGTGTGCAAGACATACAAAAGATAAATAATTGTAAACATACAGGATGAAAAGTTGGTCTCGACTCTCGAACGAGATATAGCTATGTAATAACTACTAACAATATATTTTTTAATACATATTTAAATAAAGATAATTTTATTAAAAAAATTAGATATGAATATGTATATGTAACATTCTTTCTCCCATCCAAGTAATATAATATCTTTGGAGTAGGTAAATGATTATATTATTTTTTATGGCATGTGGATCATGGCCATGCCTTATATGTAAGTGTCATTTTATAACTTTATCAACATTTTTAAGACCCAAAGTCCTCTTTTTCCCTTTCTTTCCTTTGGTGAAAAAGACCCAAATTAAGCCTACAACTTTATTATTCTTAGTCATAATTATTGAAGGAAATATATCAATAAAGATAACCTTTTCTAAATTTTATGTACAACATCGATTTCCCTAAAGATTTAAAGAGTAGCTATAAAAATAGATTTTTTTTGTTTGTTTTATATTATATTTTAATCACTTATGTTTAAAATGTTACGTTTTAGTCGCTTACGTTATTGTTTTGTTACGAAGTGGTAACTGTACCGTTAAACTCTGTTACCTCCCTAACGATAGTCCTACGTGACAGTCCAAATGAGTTTTAAATGCCAACTTGAATGTCCAGTTATTGAGATAAAAATAGGTTTTTATTTAAATAAATTTAATTTGGACTGTCACGTAGGACATCTAAGTTGGTATCTAAAACCCATTTGGACTGCCACATAGGGCCGCTGTTAGGGAGGTAACGGAGCTTAACAGTAGAGTGGCCACTTTATAACAAAACGATAACGTAAACGACTAAGACGTAAATTTCAAATATAAGTGACTAAAATATAATCTGAGATAAATAAAAGTGACTATTTTTATAATTTATCTAAATTTAAATTTAGGGTTTCATTTCCCTTATTTATTTATTTACTGTTAAAAAGTATTTCGAATGAAAAAAAAACAAACTTTTCTAAAAAAGTATTCAAAGAAAAGATCTAAATATAAATTGGCCTCATTAATGGTGGCATCTGCGAATGATTAACACCACACCTAATGGGTATGATGGAGGTCATTTTTATAAAATTATTTATTTAAGTTTATGTTAAGGCCAAAAAGAATATCCAAACTCAACTCAGCTATTTCTTCATGATGTCTGATTAATGATAATTGAAATAGCTGACATCAATAATTTTGTCAGAACTAGAACAAGATCTTTCTAGTTTGGTCTTTGGTCTGGAATCACAAGCATGTGAGAACGAATGCAAATTAATTGTTTTCCTAGCAATTATCGGGCCTGGTATTTTGCTTTCGGCAATTTTTGAGCTTTGGGTTTTAGGATAATTGGGTTTATCTAAAGGAATGAACCAATTAAAACATTGAATTTTGGACCCAAATCTGGACCTTTCTGGCCCAATTTTCAATTCAATGGGCGGGACGGCGGCTCTCTTCCTGTTTATTTCTAAAGAAATTCTAGGGTTTATAAGTTCAATCCTCCCATTTCTGAATATTCTCTTCGTTTTTAGTTTGTCCGATCTCTGAAATTCCGGAAGACATGGCGAAAAATAGAAACAAGAAGAAGAGAAATGGCGTCGCTTAGATGGGCGTCAACGATGGAACTGTTCCCGATCTTCCTCAAGTTAGCTTTCACTTTTTTTTTTAAAAAAAATATTAAAATTCAATCTATAAATAGTAATTTAATTCAGAACATAGAATTGTTGCTTATGCCTTTTATAAAAAAGTAGAAAATTTTATGTAAATTTTGGTTTGTATGCAGCAATGGATGCTTCAGAGACTGGAGTTCAAAAGCCTGATTCTGCTAGTGCAAAACTGTAAGTGTTACTTTATCTACTATATTTATGTTTGTTTGTTAATTTCTACAAAAAAAAAGAAAGAATTAGTTATTTAAAGAAGGAATTAATTACTTAATGATGAAAATGGTTGTTTCTCACATGCATATATCATATAGACATAGGCTTACGTATATGTAAGATTCGATTGTAGTTGAAGTCTTTTACTTGTATTTGGTTGAAAGTTCTAGGGATATAATAGCATGTGGGAGGTGAATTGTTAATGTTCTATGGATTTGATACGATAGCATATTCGGGGATAGCATGATTTAAGGGCAAATGCAAATATCGAGCACAATTCTGGACCGAAAACATGATTGAGAAGTGAATTTTACATTGATGCATTCTTGTTTAGATGAGTATTTTCATTAATGATCTCTGCATTTTGATTGGTAGCATGATTGGATCGTGTTCTTTGGATTCTTCTAAGCTCGCATTTAGTTCGGGATATGTGTACTTCTGAGTTTATCAGGGATTGTTAGTTTGTTAATGATGACATGGTGTAATGTTTATGCTTGGCCTGGTTTCTCTTTGGCAGTTTGTGACTCTTATTGGCTTCATCTTCTCTTCTTGCAAGCTTGTTTCACTTTATTGTGATTCTCGGAATTCAAGGCTTTTTAGTTTTGTTTTTTTAGTGATGTTGTTTTTCTAGATAATAAAACTCACCATAACAAAGTTTTATTCACATAGAAAAGTTATGGCCAATTCGCGGACGCCTGTTGATCTGATTTCCATTTTTGAAATGATTTTCTTCGTGGCCTGCGATAATTACATCATGTTTATAAATTTTTGAACGAGCCCAAGCCTGAAAGGGATTTCCATTTTTGAAATGATTTTCTTCGTGGCATGTGTTAATTACATCATGTTTATAAATTTACGAACGGGGCCAAGCCCGAAAGGTATTTCCATTTTTGAAATGATTTTCTTTGTGGCATGCGTTAATTACATCATGTTTATAAATTTACAAATGAGCCCAAGCCCGAAACACTGTTTCCGTTACGGAACATACTTCTTTAAAAGCCGTAATCTTAACGCGTCTTTGTTCAACTTCATTCTATTGTGTCATTGTTATCTCCTTATTCTGTTTCACCAAACCACTAACTCTCTACCTATCTTGAAACAGAAAGACGAAGAAGGGACGACCGATGAAGAGATTGAAAAATGTTCAGAAGATGAAGACGGTGGAAAAAGCTATTGCTAAGAACGAGAAGTATGCCGAGAAAAGCTCCAAGATCAAAAGCGTATATGTCATGTTTTCGTAACGTATTTGCTGTGTATACTAAAGTTCGAAAATGAGATGACAAATTAGGTGCTGTAGAAATAGGTGGCTGACAAGGGTCTGAAGCATCTTTTGCATGTAACTGTCAAGGCCAACACCTGTTTGAAGCAGGAAGAGGAATCTGTGTCCCTTAAAAAGCTTCGATACCACCCAAGGTTTTAATCCACCCTTAACCATTACATTTATTGCTATACACTATACACCTACAAATCCTACCTGTGCCTGTATGTATTTAAGGTTAACAGGTATTTTGAATCAGTATTAACTATGAATAGTTCATTTTTAATTATTTATATTTGTCCTAGCTGTGCCTGTATGTATTTAAGGTTAACAGGCATTTTGAATCAGTATTAACTATAAATAGTTCATTTTTTGAAACACGGTTTTTTTGAGTTCGAGTTTGAGGTCAAGTTCAAGCGTCGATTTTGTTTGTTGAATTACTCTCATTAGTTCTACACGAACTTTATACCCTCCATTGGTTTTTAAATTTCACAAATAAGATTAGAATGCCATATACAAGTTGTTATGTCGTATTTTCTTGTCATGTCTGTTTTTTTATATCGTATTTTCATATCATATCTGCAATAGAAGAATGTTTTGAAGCACAGTTTTTTCAAGTTTGAGTTCAAGCTTCAATATTGTTTGTTGAGTTACTCTGATTCAATTGGTTTTTAAATTTCACAAATAGGATTAGAATGTTGTATACAAGTTGTCATGTTGTATTTTTCATATCGTATATGTCGTATTTTCGTATCTTATTTGCTGTGTTTATTAAAGTTCAAAAAATGATACGACAAATTAGGTGCTGTGGAAATAGGTGGCTGACAAGAGGCTGGAGCATCTTTTGCATGTAACTGTTGAGGTCAACACTTGTTTGAAGCACTGAGAGGAATTTTTATCACTTAGAAAGCTCCAAAACCACCCAAAGTTTTAATCCACTACAGTACCTTAAACATTACATTTATTGCTACATACACCTAGGATTTATAGGTGTATAGTGTATAGTAATAAAAAATAATGTTTAAGGGTGCCGTTAGGCATGTTTGTAGTGGATTAAAATTTTGGTTGGCTTTGGATCAATCCAACTGCCTAGAAAGGGTGGAAGAGTAACTGAAAAAATGATAGGAAGAGGAAGAGAGTAGCTTGGCTGGGGCGTATCTATGTCGATGTCAATGCGACTAAAATTCTGTGCCACTAAAATTCCGAGGGAGAACGGTAAGATTTACCTCTCTACTTTAATAAAATTAGGGTGGGCAAAATTCGATTCAACTCGAAAAAATAAAAAGAAATTCGAATTTCAAATTATTCGAATCGAATTAATTGAGTTAATTGAATCAACTTGATTTTCTTTTTCGAATTTTGAGTTTGAATCAAGTTGAATTTTTAAATTTGAACAAACCAAATATTAAACCCTTTACTTCCTCCCCCTCCAGTCTTTTCAAAATTTTACTTTACACCAAATACTTTTTTTTTTACTTTCCCCAAAATTTTTATTTTCCCCTAAAAAATATTACTTCCCCAAATCTCTAATTTTTTTTTTCGAATTTATGTCTATTATTTATATTATTGAATTAAATTTCATATTTTGTACTATTTATATTATTGAATTGTTTGATCATGTTGAATCTTTATCAATTTTTGTTAAAATTGAATTATTAATGATATCATTGATGATGTCATAAAATATTCGTGTTAAATTTTTAAAAAATTGAACTTTTTACATTTAATATATATTTTTTAATTTCAAAATACATGAGAAGATAATTGAAGCAACTAAGCAAGTAAAGAAATTAACTCTATATAAAATATCAATAAATTATAAGGGGATGAACGTTAATAACAAATTTAATTACGATGGACAAATTTGATTACAGTGGGTGCTAGTGGTTACAAGAATCTAAAGTTATTTTTTAAATTTAATTTAAACAAATATATTTGATTCAATTTGAATTTTATCTCATTGGACTAGGTTTGAGAAAATTTGAAATCGAGTTAGGATGATAAAATAAGATTTGTCAACTTGATTAACTCGAAATTTTTTATTTGATCGATCACTTGCCCCTAACTAAAATGGTATTTGTACTTTCAATTTGTTCTATATAAAATAATATTATTTATAAAAAAAATTCTTATAATTTTTTTTCATAACTTATTTATAAAAAATGATTTTCTAAAGTTATGATAAAAACATTATATTATTTATAAGAAGTATTATAAAAATCATTCAATTTATGAAACCTTATTTATAAAGGATATATATTATAAATTTTATATTATTTTTTACTTAATTTTCATATTATAAAAGAAGATATAACTTAGAATAGATTTTTTCTCAAATTAAGTTTATATAAGTTTTTATAATTAAAGTTATAGATTTTTCATTATAAATCCTAATATTATAAAGTTGATGCTAATTATACAAATACAAAAGAATTTTTTGCATAATATTGTGGGTATGATATAATTTGAGAGAATGGTGTTAGACATAAGTTTCATAAATAACTCATGAACTCTTTATTTTGATGTATATCTTTCCCAATATTAACATCACCTTAGCGTAGTATAAAAGAACAATGTATATCTAAAAAAGATAATTTAAAAAAAATTATTTCCCATATTAATATTACATTAACAGTTTTTTTGACGCATAACTTAATAAAGATAATTTTTAAAAAAAGGGATAACATTTGATGCAATGTTGGTGCATGAGTCATATGCACCATCAATGCACTACAATTCGCCATATTATTAATAAACAAATATTAAAAAATTGAAGGACTTTTTAATAAATACTGCAAAATTTGCTTAAATGTAATTAAAATTAATTAAAATTTATTCTCTTCATCTCTTAATAACAATATTAACTTAGGGTTTTAAAATTTTTGAAAAAAAATATTATATCGAATGAAGAAGGTTCTTTTTCTTGTTCTTTATTACTATTGGTGCAATTCAATTTTATTCGCGGAATAAATTTGGAGGTCTAATTTTATTACCCTGTTTAAACTTAGTTTATATGATTACAGATTTTGAGAAATTTGTGAATTGTTTTAAAGTCTAAAATATAGTACTAATTATTATTCATTAAAAGTGTTAAATTTGATGGGGCAACAACATTAAAAAAATCTTCTAATATTCACATGACTTTGAAAAAAACGAATTGTTATAACTACCTCTCACTTTGGTTAATATATGTAATTTCATATAAATTTCAATAAATTTTTAGGATTTTAATTAATTCTTCACCCCAATTCAATTTTAACTCCAAACCTAAATATTAATCGTATAAATTTCAGTAAATATTTTAAAATTTAATAAATCCTAAAACATTTTCCTTTTTATGACAATACATAAGAAGGAAGATGAGAAAATTATAAAGGGAGAAATATAATTGATTTTAATTATATTTAAGTAAAATTTAAGTATTTGTTAGCAAATTTTTCAATTTTTTAATATTTTGCTCATTAATGACGTGGTAAATTATGGTACATTAATGGTGCATAGAGTTTATGTACCGACAGCGCATGAAAAATTATCCCATAAAAAATACACTAATGTCTGAACTTAAATGAAGCATTGGTTAAAACTTAAAACTCTTATTAAACACCCATTTAATACATGTTCAAACCGTGTTATTCCGTTTCCTACCTCTAATATTATATAAAAGAATAACTAATGTTAAGCTTGTATTTTTTTTTCTAAATTTTATGTATAATATCCATTGATTTCCTTAAAAGTTTAATTAATGATATTTTAGAGTTTAGTTTTCTTTCTTCAATTTTCAATTATTTATTGTAAAAAGTGTTACGAACAAAAATGAATAAATCTCAAAATTATATATGAGTTTAAATTTATTGTGTAATTGTATACATGAATTTTAATTTGATGAAATTATATACGTGAAACTCTAATTGTGGTTCAAATGTATACTTGAATCTTTAATTTTGATTTAATCATACACATTTAAATAAATATATACATCAATTTATTTTTATATTGGATAAAAATAATTATTTATGTATGCAATATATAAATATAAAATGATGTTATATCAATAATTGTGTTAATAAATTATAAGATTTGGATCAAAGCAAAAATTACACAAAATTAAAATTCATATATACAATTGCACATTAAATCATGTTTTATGTATAATTTTGAAATTTATACTGACAATTTTTTTTTTTCTTTTTTGTAAAAAGAATATTTAAAGAAAAGATATAAGGATGTACCTCTAATTATATTACAGTAAATTGGTCCCATTAATGGTGACATCTCTACAAATGATTATCGCCCCACCTAATGGGTACGATGGAGTTCATTTTTATAAAATTATTTATTTAAGTTTATGTTAAGGTCGAAAAGAAAATCCAAACTCAGCTCAGCTGTTTCTTCACTATGTCTGATTAATGATAATTGAAATAACTGACGTCAATAATTTTGTCAGAAGTAGCACAAAATCTTTCTGGTTCGGTCATTTTGTTTAGGGTTGTACATGAACCGAGCTTGAATGAATAAACCTTTGTTCGTGTTCGTTTGTTTATTTTAAAGCTTGTTCGTGTTCAGTTTGTGTTCGTTAAGAATTTTAAATTTTTGTTCATGTTCGTTTGTTTAATGTTCACGAACATGTTCATTTAACTTAATCAAATATGTTCATGAACATATAATTGAACATGTTCACGAACAATATTAATAAGTAATAAACAAACAAATAATAAATAAATACACACACATATATTCAGGGGCGAAGTCAGGACAATTTTTTAGGGGGGCCGGATGAAATTTTAATTTTTTTATAGTTTATATCTTTCTAATTTGTAAAGGATTAAATCAAATTTTTATAATTTTGGGGGGGCCAAAGTGTAATTTTACCTTTAATAATTTAAAATTTTAAAAAAATTTCAAGGGCCTAAATAGCAATTTTACCTTTTAGGGGGGGCCGGGGCCCATGCCAGCCCCCCTGGCTTCGCCCTTGCATATATTATTTAGATATAAAATAGCCAAATATAAATATAAATATAAATAATTATATTATAAATGAAAAATACAAACCAAGATAATTTTATTAATATATACTAATGGAACAATAAACAAGTTTTAAGATAATTTTATTAATATATATTAATGAAATTTTTATAAGAAAATATCATTAATAAATAAACGAGCCAATAAACAAGTTTATTCGTGAACATAAATGAACCGAACACATCTCTGTTCGTGTTCATTTGTTTATTAAACGGACATAAAAATTTTGTTTATATTCATTTATTTAGCTTAATAAACAAACATAAACAAACAATTCACGAATAATTTATCGAATATTCTGTTAATTTACACACCTAATTTTGCTATCAAATTTGGACCGGAATCACAAGCATGTGAGAATGAATGAAGGTATTTTTTTAAAGCTTTGTTATGGGAAATTAATTGTTTTCCTAGCAATTATCGGGCCTGGTATTTTGCTTTCGGCAAATTTTGAGCTTTGGGTTTTAGGCTTATTGGATTTCTCAAAAGGAATGAACCAATTAAAAGATTGTTTTTAGACCCAAATCTGGACCTTTCTGGCCCAATTTTCAATTCAATGGTCGGGTTTATTTCTAAAGAAAGTCTTATGGGGTTTCTCTTCCGGTTTATTGGGTTTCTGAAGAAAGTTTAGGGTTTATAAGTCCAATTTCTGATTATTCTGTTGTTTTCAGTTTGTCTGATATCTGAAATCCCCGACGACATGGCCAAAAATAGAAACAAGAAGAAGCGAAGCGGCGTTTCTTCAATGGACGTCAACGAAGGAACTGTTCCTGATCTTCCTCAAGGTAGCTTTCACTTTTTTCCCCTAAAATATTAAAATTCAATCTATAAATAGTAATATGATTCTGATCTTCCTCAAGATAGCATTCTTGCTTATGCTTTCTAGAAAAAAAAAGTTGAAATTTTTATGTAAACTTTGGTATATATGCAGCAATGGACACTTCAGAGACTGGAGTTCAAAAGCCTGATTCTGCTACCGCAAAATTGTAAGTGTTACTTTATCTACTATTTTTTTTTGTTTGTTAATTTTACAAAAAAAGAAAGAATTAGTGATTTAAAGAAGGAATTAGTTACTTAATGATTAAAATGGTTGTTTCTCACATACATATATCATATAGACATAGGCTTACGTATATGTAAGATTGGATTGTGAGTGAAGTCTTTCAGGTGTATTTGGTTGAAAATTCTAGGGATATAATAGCATGTGGAGGTGAATTGTTAATGTTCTATTGATTTGAGATAGTATGATTTAAGGGCAAATGCAAATATCGAGCACAATTCCGGACCGAAAACATGATTGTGAAGTTAATTCTAAATTGATGCCTTCTTGTTTAGATGAGTATTTTCATCAATGATTTCTGCATTTTGATTGGTAGTAAGAGTTGTTAAATTAGTATTTCTGGTCAGCGGATAAACGGAACAAGAGTTTTGGATTCCTTGACACTCGCATTTAGCTCTGGATATGTGCATTTCTGAGTTTATCAGGGATTGTTAGTTTGTTAATGGTGACATGGTGTAATGTTTATGCTTGACCTTGATTCTCTTTGGTGGTTTGTAACTATTTATTGGCTTCATCTTCTCATCTTGCAAGCTTGTTTTACATTATTGAGATTCTCAGAATTCAAAGCTTTCTTTAGTTTGGTTTCTTAGTGGTGTTTTTCTAGATAATAATACTCACCATAACAAATTTTTTATTGTCATAGAAAAGTTACGGTCGCATGCCTATTAACCGGATTTCCATTTTTGAAATGATTTTCTTTGTGGCGTGTGTTGATTACATCATGTTTATAAATTTACGAATGAGCCCAAGCCCGAAAGGGATTTTCATTTTTGAAATGGTTTTCTTCGTGGCGTGTGTTGATTACATCATGTTTATAAATTTACGAACGAGCCCAAACTCGAAAAGGATTTCCTTTTTTGAATGATTTTCTTTGTTGCGTGCTTTAATTACATCATGTTTATAAGTTTACGAATGAGCCGAAGCCCGAAAGGGATTTCCATTTTTGAAATGATTTTCTTCGTGGTGTGCGTTAATTACATCATGTTTATAAATTTACGAACGAGCCCAAGCCCGAAAGGGATATCCATTTTTAAAATGATCTTCTTCGCGGCGTGCGTTAATTATATCATGTTTATAAATTTACGAACGAGCCAATGCCCGAAAGGGATTTCCATTTTTGAAATGATTTTCTTCGTGGCGTGCGTTAATTACATCATGTTTATAAATTTACGAACGAGCCCAAGCCCGAAAGGGATATCCATTTTTGAAATGATTTTCTTCGTGGCGTGCGTTAATTACATCATGTTTATAAATTTACGAACGAGCCAATGCCCGAAAGGGATTTCCATTTTTGAAATGATTATCTTCGTGGCGTGCGTTAAATTTACGAACGAGCCCAAGCCCAAAACACTGTTGCCGTTACGGAACATACTAGTTTAAAAGCCGTCATCAGTACGCGTCTTTGTTTAACTTCATTCTATTGTGTCATTGTTATCTCCGTTCTCCGTTTCACCAAACCCCTAACTTTCTATCTATCTTGAAACAGAAAGACGAAGAAGGGACGACCGATGAAGAGATCGAAAAATGTTCGGAAGATAAAGGCCATGGAAAAAGCTATTGCTAAGAACGAGAAGTACGCCGAGAAAAGCTCCAAGACCGAAAGCAAGAAATCAAGAACTCAATCAGCTAAACTTCTATATGACTGAGTGTGTTTAAAGAATTTTATTTGCCAAATGAACTTGAATTTGCTGTCATTTATAATTTAGCTGCGCTTAGGTTCATGTATAATAGTTACAAATTTTGCAATTACAACTGCTTGCACTGTCATTCATAGCTTAAAAGTATTTGTTGAGGATTGGGGTATTCCATTGCAATAGAAGAATGTTTTGAAACACAGTTTTTTATCTGAGTTTGAGTTCGATTTTTGATTTTGTTGGTTGAATTACTCTCATTAGTTCTACATAAACTTTGCGTGGTTTTTAAATTTCACAAACAGGATTATAATGTCATATACAATTTGTCATGTCATATTTTCATAGTGTATATGTCATATTTTCGTAACGTATTTGCTTTGTATAGAAAAGTTCAAAAATTAGGTGCTGTGGAAATAGGTGGCTGAAAAGGGGCTGAAGCATCTTTTGCATGTAACCGTCGAGGCCAACACCTGTTTGATGTAGGAAGAGGAATCCGTGTCTCTTAAAAAGCTCCAAAACCACCAAAGGTTTAATCCACTACAAACATGCCTAGCTGTACCCTTAACCATTACGTTTATGGCAATACACTATACACCTAAAATCTTACCTGTACCTGTATCTTTTTAAGGTTAACAGGTATTTTAAATCTGTATTAACTATAAATAGTTCATTTTAATTATCTGTATTCATCATTTATCCTAGCTGTACATGTATGTATTTAAGGTTAATAGGTATTTTGCATCTGTATTAACCAAAGTAGTTCATTTTTACTAATTTATATTTATTTATGTTCACACTTGGTCTCCAGAAGCGTTACTGAAACAAAATTCAAAAAAAGAAGACACGTATAATATAGACAAAAAAAGAGTCAAATTTTTATAATAAAATAAAATTTTCTCAACCATTAGATTAATCCAACGGTCCAGAAAGGGTGGAAGAGTAACCGAAAAATGATAGGAAGAGGAGCAGAGTAGCATAGCCGGGGGGCGTATCTATGTCGATGTCAGTGCGACTAAAATTCTGACAAATATTTGTAGTCTTAAAAAACTGTCATTATCTCAAATACCCTTTTTTATGTTCACTCTTATAAGTGTCATATCATTGTAAAAGAGAAGAAAACAGCAAAGAAATCCTTTCGAAAGCTCTCTCTTTTGGTTTACTGTTTGTTTGAGTGAAATGGCTGCTCCTACAGTTTTTATCGGAACTTGTTTCCATTGTCAATCTCAATCTGATGTCTTCTTCTCGGGTTGGCAGCTTCGTGACGGCAGTTTCGCCTTGCTCTGCCACCCCTGTGGGTAAGCTTTTTTTACGTTTTCTTTCACTTTGAATCTCACTTGTCTTCCAATGCATGTTGTTTTTCTTTTCACTTCTGAATGTGTCTGTTTCTTTTTGTTGGGTTTTGATGTTTTCTATTTGGATTAGATAAAGTTTGTGTTTTGTTTTTGGTTTTCACTTTTGATTGTTGTGGCTTCAAGTTCAACTTAAAACTGTTTAATAGAGATTTTCAACCAAACCTCCTGAATTAAAATTGGGTTTGTCTCCTTTTCTGTTTTGTTTATTTGTTGTTTATAACATAGGGAATTCCAACGTAAATCTCTATAGTTAAAATTTTTATCTTTTAGTATTGTATTTATTTATCAGACATATGACATATCAGGAACAGGAAGATGGATAATTAATACACTTACATATTTACATTTTTCCATGTTTGTCGCCAGGATTAAAAGCTTGAGAGTTTTTATGGGGTTACTATGTGAGAACTTGAAAGTTGTGTTAGTAGATAAGGATACAATGTGAAAAAGAAGATGAAATTGTTTCATTTTCAACTTGATTTGAAGCAATGAAGCTTAAAGCTTATTTTGGGATGAAAGAGGCGTATGGTTCCCTGATTTTCATGTTGATTTGTTGTTTAAAACAAATTGGCCACATTAACTTTGGTTGATCTGAAGAAAAGAAGTTAAATTTGTGGTATAAACTGTTCTCTGCTATGGATTGCTTTGTGTTTAAATATGGTTTTTGTTTTCTTGGAATATGATGCATAGAGAGGTTATTTCTTCCCCTGCTTGTAAAGTGTAGACCCCCTCAGGTTGCTCACAACTTATCTTTCTTGTTCTTGGCTGTTTAGGCCTATTTTAATTGCTTAGATCTGCTATGCCTTTTGGTGACATGGATTCTTTTTGTGTTTCTTTTTGTTAATCTAAATTCTATAGTAAGGTTTGGTATTGTTTTGCGGGGGATTTTTACCCTCCATTTGTCAATTCTGCCTTTCTTTTTCCCCTTTTACGGATTATGTTCGAAGAGCAAGCAGAAGAAAAATGATCAAGAAATCCTGGTGTTTGCTGCCATTCTTTGTCTTCACATACTAACTATTGCTTCTTGTCATATCGGCGACCAAGGTGAATTGGAGATTCAACTACCAAAGAAAGTAACAGGAAATTCTAGAATAAGTTGTAAATTGGATATCACATAACAAATTTATGGAGTAAGCTCTGTTTCTATTCCATTATTGTTATGTTCATCCTAAGTAACTCATTCATCTAATTCCTTTGTTACAATAAGTTACTTTCATCAGTGCGCTTCTCTTTCCTTTTGGTGGTGTGAGCCTTCCTTATTTCATTTACATTTGTTTATTTATTTGAGAAATTTGTTAATAGAACAGTTGGTTTGTGATAAGCATTTCAGGAAGGCAGGACATGATGGTTAGTTTCCCTCTCATGATGTTTCTTGTCCGTGCATGCATAATTTAAACAATACTAATATAAAGAAAACAGTTCTTCTAGGGTGACTATGAATTTTTATCATCAATTCACAGGGAAATTAAATGGTATTTGTTAGTAAAGATAAGGACACCATAAAATGTGGCAAAGCCTAAATAATTCAGTTTATTTTAAACAATTTCTTCATAACTTTGAATATAAATTGAGGCATTTGCATAGAATATGGGACATCAAGCACTGATTCATGATGATAATTCACTCTATTCGTAATAATCTTCTTTATTTCATAAACTAATTGGATAAAGAAGACTATCTCTCATATCTTGAGAAGCTCCTTTCATGTAGGTTGTATTTCTATGTTAAAACGTAATCATATAGTGGAAGAGATCCTTCTATATGGAGCTTTTTGTAAAGCTCACTAAAGATTTAATAGAATGGGCTAGTCTAACGATGAACCACAATTCTGGTTTTACCAGTGTTTGGACTAGAAATTTCTTTAGGTGTGGCCAGTAAATATTGATGTTATAGGTTGAATTGTTAAGAGGCACCGAACATCTTTGGGACTTCTATACATATAAATTTATAGAATGTTCTTTATTATTCGTGCTCTTTCTTTGCCAAATAGTAGATAGCTGTTTACCATATGATTATTAGGAAAGCTTTTCATTGTAATAATACATTCCATATTAGTATGCATCTTTTAAGGGGATAAAAATGTAGTATTTGGTTTTGACTTAAATGGCTTTTCGAATATTGAGATTGAGTTGGTATTCATTCGAAAATGATGGAACAATTAATGGTGTCAAGAAAACGGTAACCGTTTTACTTGTATTAAGTATAATCTAAGAGGCCCAATCGATAATAGTCTCTCATGAGAAGGTAAACACTTTGAGATGCATTCAGATATGTTTATTGCTTGAGTACAGATGTTGGCAATCTGAATAATGTGCATTGTCTTTTGGCAACACATTAATGCTATTTACCGTTAAGAGTGACTAAAACATTTATGAAAATTGATTCAAAAGTATGATGTTTTCGGAAAAAATGATGATTGTATGTCATAGTTGGTTTAATTTTGTCTTACTAGAAAAAACCAAGAAAAAGTCCTTTTCAGCATTCTTTCTGGAATCTTTTGGTGCGTTGTCAAATATCTGTTTGGTTATAGTGAGCAGCGAGGCGGGCTTTAGATAATGAAACGACGTCGTATTTCTTATGCTTTTAGTAGCGTTACACACGCTGTTGCTATAAAAGTTATTATATTATGTTGATCATTTTCCCTTACTTGCGCTACTGTCTTACTCTGTGAACTGTCTCTTCATCGTTAGAGTTTGTGCACGTGCGCCTCATGCTTCAACATTTAATGCTGTAAACTAAAACGCATCATTTATGAAAGTGATAAATATATCAATATTATCTAAAATTTCTTTGGCTGAATTTTCTTGCATGCTAATGATGGCACAGAATACTTTTTATTTGTAATAGCTTGCCTATTTTCTAGAACAGGTTGTTAGTTGTTAATAAGGTTGCTGCGGTGGACATCTTCTGCCTGATTACTGCTTTTCATTTTTGTGTGGCAGTTTGTTTCTTTTCACATTGGTTTACTTGTGATTCTTCGTGTTTTTACAATATTAAAGCTTGAGCTTAGGCTTTGCTTTTGACATCATGGATTCTATGTTAAATTTTTGCGCATGCATCTGCTTGGTTCTTAGAAATTTTTTATGCTAGGTTTTGTTTGATTATGGTATCCTTATTTTAGCATCATTTGTGTTCTCAAGAAAGTAACATTGGGAAGCCTGGAAAAAGAATTTGAGTTCATTTTCTCCGTAGTGTTCATAAACAAACTGACTCTGTCTTTTGCAAATTCAGTTCTGCTTTTGTCGAAGGAAGGTTCTGTGAGACTTTTCATCCTGAAGCCTCTGGTTGGAGAGAATGTGATTCTTGTAACAAGGTAAGATGAAAATTCTTATCAATTTTGCATTTTCTTTTCCCAGGTATGTAGGCGATTGAAAAGAACTTCTCTCCAGGTTATTTATATTTAATTAGATTTTCGAGTCTGCAAACTTTATTCTCTAATGCGTAATTTTTCTTCCATTTGCTGCAGGGAATTCATTGCGGATGTATCATGGCTGCTCATTCATATGCAATATTGGACTTTGGTGGTGTGAAATGTCTGGAGTGTTGCTTGAATGACGCTCTCGTAAGAGTCAACTATCTGGCCATTCTATCTTTGTTTTCAAGCCCTTTTCGTGTTTAACTAATATTTTATACTGAATTACAGTCTATATAATATGCCATTATCCTTAAAATAAATGTTTCAAACTCCAAATGAGCATATATTGGACTTTGATTTCTTCTTATTCCTTGTTAATCTAAAAATAGAAGTTATTAAAGTCTTAAAAACATTTTCTATTTCAGGCGCTGCACAGAAACTCACCAACCTTCTCGAACCCTGAGGAGATGCAGGCAGCGGATTCTCATCCAAAGGCATCGGATGACACAGAGGAAACCGTGACTGGTGAATTTTCAATATATCTTACCTTTTGGAATGAACTATTTTTTCTTTTAAATACTGTTCATAGTGGGGATGGACTGGCGTACATGAAAATATGAAGTCTGATATAGATTGTTCATAAATTTCTCCTAGGAATAGGAAAAAGGTTTTCAACACTCATCCAAAGTCTTCACTTTTGGTTGTAAGGTGGGGATGGGAGGAGGTGGGGAATGAGATATTACAATTTTCATAGCACTTGTAAAATTTAAGGCTCTTAGATCTGCACAAGTTTATCCTTTTTTTTTTTGCCTTGCTTATGCAATCAAATGAAATCTTAGTTGGGGAAAATATAGGCTAAAAGATGTGCTTAATCCATCCTAAAGTTGGAGTCCAGCTGATTGTGGGAAATTTAAGGCTCTTAGATCTGCACAAGTTTGTCTTTTTCTCTTTTCTTATGCAATCAAATGAAATCCTAATTGCGGAAAACTCCCATGCCAAACAAATGTAGTATAGGCTAAAATGATTTGCTTAATTCATCCTAAAGTTGAAAGTCCAACTGATTGTGGGTAGTGTTCTTGATAGGAAGAGTATTTTTGTTATCCTTTTTATTCATAAGAAATCAAGGACTGCTTGTGGAAGTTGCATAATTTTATCTTATTCCTTCAGCATTTACAGCAATATAGCTTGTCATTTATATGGTTTCCAGTGGGAAGGAAAACTGACTCCTTTACTCATGTTGCTGGAATTAAAACTAGGGGTTGATCCAATTGCATCACCTGATTCTGTTGCACTCAATGCCTCACCTGATAAGATAGGCACCCTTACTCCCGGAGCAGTTCCTGCAGCAGAAACTGAAGGAGAGTCCTCCGTGAATTCACCTGCTGGAACCAAAAAGTCCCGTAAGAAGAAGGGTCGCAAGAATCGGAAAGATGCCTCTAAGCAACATCAAATCCAAGCGAGGTACTCGCCAAAGACCAGCCCAGAGGAGCTTAGGGAAATATGCAGACAGTAACTCCTAACCTTGACTTTATATCTATTGTGCTGTTTACCTTAGTTTTTGAAGGATTATTGGTTGTCTGACCATATGATATTTGTAGTAGTCTAACATTTATTTATTGTGTTACTTTAATATTTAGCTTGATATAGCTTTAATGCAATATCCTGGCTGATATTGAATTTGATGTCTTAGAAATTGAGTCTTAATCATATTTTAGGGCCAAATCAAGTCTTATCCCTTTGTTTGAGAAAAAATTGACTGCTAGTGACGTGGACACCAGGAATGGGCGCCTTGTGTTACCAAAGAGATGTGCAGAGGTAAGTTTTTGCAGATTATTTTTTTTCTTTTAATTTCTTCAATTTGTATGCATTGGAAAATAAATTAAGTTTCTTGATGGAGATTGTGATTGAGCAGTTTTTTAATGCATCATTTGCATTTACTGTAATTTAAGTTTCTATTATTATTATTATTAGTACTAGTACTGCTGCTGCTACTATTTGCATTTAACTATTTGAGCTATATATTAGCTGCAATTTGGTCTTTATATGTATATATATTAAATACATTATATATGAGATCTAATCTGGCTACAGCATATCCACCATATTTAATTTTTTTTTCCTGGTAAAGAATAGATGTATTTCTTGTATTGAAAGAGACTACTGCAGGCTTATTTCCCAAAGATTTCTGGGCAACAAGGAATCTTCCTCACTGTGCAAGATACAAAAGGAAATGACTGGGAAGTTTTCTACCGCTATTGGTCAAATACTAATGGAAAGATGTATGTCCTTGAAGGCCTTAAGGACTACATGATCATGATGGAATGGGAAGCAGGTGATACAGGTAAATGATATAAGTGTCTAATGATCCCCTTTTCATGGAACAGGCATTTGAATTGTATATTTTACTTCTAGTTTCTTCATTCTATCTTACTATTTAGTCCCAGAAATTAGAAATTTTGAGTATAGTTGTGCTTGCTAAACAATAGTCCCAATTATCAAATGTGTAGGTGAATTACATGTTAAATTTAGTAATGACAGTTCATGCATGAGATAATATTTCCAGCTATGATTTACTGATGAAATTAGAGATGAATACTCTAATGTATTGAGGAAAAAACTCTCTCAAAGTATATATTTCTAAGTATATATTTCTTAGAAATATGTACAACTATATGTACATGTAGGATTAAACAACTAAGGAAATAATATCTCTTAATTAGAATCTCTAAAAATATCAGCTGTAATCTCTAAAGATACTATTTAATAATATCAAATAATCAAAGATTCTCCACATTTACTTTATTAGAAAAAAAGCTTCAAGATTTATTTGTTTCACCTGAAATATGATGTTGCTAACTAATTAGTGATTTTGAGTGATCAAAATTTCAGTTACATTTTATAAGAGAGAGGAAGATGAAAAGCTGTTCATGGGATTCAAAAAATATCAGGCTCCCGAATCTGCTCAGAAGGTATGTGTGCTAATTCAGTCAACTTATTTTTCTTAGAGTGTCCGTGCCTGGTAATTGCATTTGCTGGTATCCATTTATCCATCTGCTTCAAATCTATAATATGTCAATCGTTCAATGGTTGATGCAGTTCATTCCAAGGTCAGCTATATGCTAGTGTAAGGCTGAAAATAGGATTATCATATGATAGCTTTGATACTGATGGTAATAATAGTAAAAGAAACAACACAAAAACCATAATTCCTGTTTCCAAATGAATGGCATAAAGCATTACTTAGTGTTGGCAGCTTTAATCAGAAGGAAAGAAAATGAGACTAAATTTCTTTAGTATTGACTTCACAGTAGGTCCTTAATGATAGCATCAATCCACAAAAGGTAATGCAAATTCTTGAAATGCAGTTAGACATATGTATTGGCCCCTTTATCCAGAATTTATATCATGAATATTGTCTTCAAGTTCATCCTAATACAAATCATTAACATTCATTTACTAATTACCTTCAGAAAAGAAAAGGACTGGATATCTTCTTTGTTTCAGTCTTTTGAGTATTATTTGATGTGTACAATGCTGTCACTATATCTTCTTTGTTTCAATCTTTCATCTCAGTAGAATAGTTTGTATTTCTCATGATGCGAACAATTTCAACATGGGTAGGGAATAGTAGTTTGCCTGTCTGCTGATGGTTTATAATCTTGATATATGATGTGTTTATGGGTTTCATGTTTGTCAAGAAAAGGTTGTTTTACCATCCTAAGATTTCACACTTTCTTTTGCAGAGCTCAACTTGATGTCTGAAAGCGACTTTACCGTTCAAAGGCCAGTAGTCTGAATCTGGTGCTTTTCATCGAAGGTGTTGGAAGTTCCTTTTTATACATGCTGTCATCGGTCAGCGAACTAGTATGTTATAAATCAAGGAAGTTTGTTTCTTTGTGGCTGGAAAACTATTATGTTTCTTTGTGGCTGGAAAACTATGTTTCTTTTGTTTTTAGTCTATCTTCACAGTGACTGTTGCAATAAGCTTGGTATGCTACTTTGCAGTACCCTAGGGTTGTTTTCAAACAATTTGCTTGCATGTTAGAAAATTGAACCATAGTAGTTATATTAATAATCCTCGTCCTAAAATCGTAATACTCTGCCATGAACTCAAATTGCATGCAACTTGACACCAATAAGTATTAAAAGGTGTACTGGTTCATGCCCTGAGCTATATTTATGCAATTTACCAACCCCCTCCCCCCAAAGAAAAAAAAAATATTTATGTGATGGTTCTTTGAAGGTTTTTGAGCATCTTAGTTCTTTTAATTGGAATGATGAATTTGGTGTTCAAACCTTAGGAGTAATGAACAAAGAACGGAGCAATTCACTGATAGCTCTATTACTAATAACACTTTGAAGAATATGTCTTCTTACTTTATGATGTTCGTGTGGAAAGAAGAGTATGCTTTAATTCTTAGTCTTGAACAATTTTAGAAAAAAGAAACGAAAAATCAGTACAAAGCTTGAAAATATCACAATCTTACAGTGTATGTATTCAAACAATATGTTCTTGACGTAAGATGATTGATCTTCAGAAAGGAAATGAAAGCTGATGTTTTAATTTTGGTCTAGAATAAAATCTAAAATCCCAAGTGTTAGAATCATCAAAACTAATGGTAAAAAACCATATTAACTACAATGATTAGAATGCAAAAAGTTCACTACCTTTAGTATGTAAGCAGTTCAATAAAAAGAAGGTAGTGTCAATCTAGACTAGTCAGGGCCCGAAGAATCACCAATCGAGTATGAGAATATCTCTAAGTTTGTTTTGAATAAAGTTTTTAAGAAAATGTATTATTTGTTGAAACCTCGTAGCGTTGTGTGGCTTAATTTGTAGTTTTACAGTCATATAGAAAATCACCAATCAAGTATGAGAAAGATCTCTAAGTTTGTTTTGAATTAAGTTTTTTAGTAAATGTATTATTTGTTGAAGACCTCGTAGCCTTGTGTGGCTTAATTTGTAGTTTTACAGTCATACAGGAAACTTCTGTATACAATTTTCTGAAAAATCCAACATGGATCTCTCTTTGTCCTATGGAAAGAAATTGAAGTGAAGATCTTTTCAAGTCTTGTGGTTGATTTTAATACAAAAGGGATTCTTCGGTTCATCTTTTAAGCTTGAAGAAATTGGAATTCACATTAATACTTCACTGAGTATTTGGGCTATGAATATAACATAACAAATTTCTAGATATATTGAGTAAAAAATATGGATTTTTTTATTCATAGGATTGATTGCCAGAACCCTTCCACTAGTTTCCTTCATGTCATGATTTGCTAATTTCCTTTCACCTTTCGTTCTAGTTTTAGTTTCTTTAAAATGCATTATGTTAAGATATCTTATGAACAATAATACATGAACCTATTGAAGACGAAGTGCAACTCATGTTTGATGTTGCCTTCGTCCTGCCGTAAATTTGTAACTCCTGTCACGGAAGATGCAAGTGATTGGCATGAATGATAAGAAGACAAAAGCTTATATTCTGTCAAAATGATGATGGAAACCTTCATTATCGGCAACTGAAAAATGTCACTTGCATCGTAATTAAGCTAGTTCAAACTGAGTTGTTACTTGTGAATGATCTAAATCCGAGATATTTTCCATCAAAATTTTAGTAGTGGGACATACTGAGTTGGCTTCTTTTGTTTCTAATCCATAATTAGTAATGCTATCAAGTTTAACCATTTTTATACTTAAATGTCAAAACTCAGGAATCTATTCTGCAATTAATTCAGTAAGCTATATTTAGTAATAAACTTCATACTGCATTAATTAATGCCTTTGTTTGGAAGTATTATTAAGTTCTTTTGTTAACAGTGATTATTTTGACATCTTTATTCTATTAATGGATTTTTTTCTATATTTATCAGTTATTTAGCTACACATGCTTGTACATGCATACATCATAATCTGTCTCGTAAATTCATAATATTTGGTCATATTACATTGCTTAATGATTCTAAGACATTTCCTGCAAACTAATGAAAAAAACAGTCTTTAACCAGATAATATTTGGTCATATTACATTGTTTATTGGACCTGGAAGTTTATTACTTTGTGTATGTATCATGTTTGATGGTCATGTTTTTGAACCCTATAAGTAGGAAAAATCCTAAAAGTCATATAGAGCAAAATAAAGGTCACATTTTTATGAGTATGGGAGTTACAAATAGCTTTGTCAGGTATTAAGCCTTTTGCCATTTGTTGATTTAATGTGGATTCTTATATGGCAGTTACATTTTTGTGTCAGAGTAGGTTCAAGGACATATGAAAGATACCTCGCTTCGTAATATGGACAAAAAGAGGGAGTATTCTTGGCATGTCAAACACTCGTACGTTTTTCCACTTTGATGACATAACAAGAAAAGCTGTTTGACTGGTTGACAATTGGGGTTAGATTTCAATACCGATTCCTACCCCACACTGCATTCTATCTATATAGCCTGAAAAACTAAGGTATCTTCCTTTCTTCTTTTTTCTTAAAGCTGAGATAAATAAATAGATATGTTCTACAATTTAAATAATGAGATTTATACAAATTCCTTGTCTCTGGCTGGTATCTTGTATTCTATCAATGTTCTTACAAGAATGGAGTGTTTGCAGTAATACTGTTGGTTCTTTTTACTATGTTCACAGGTCATACCTATAAGAAACGATTAATTGAGGATGGTTTTAAACGACAAAATGGCCAACTTTATGATTTGGTAACACAGATGCTAATCTTGCACAATTTCTGGTATTGTAGGGGGATGCAGTAGCTACCAAAGTAAACATGTAATGCAGTAGGTACCTTGCTCAATCCGTTCTGGATTTCCGTATCCTGCCTGGGAATGTTTTGGAATTCAGGTCAGATGTACAATTTTTTGTATTCACAATTTGTTTAATCTGATGAAGATTGTAACTTGAGACTTATTGGATTTGGCCAGATTGTTATTATCTTTCCTTCAAAGAGAATTTTGTACAACACAGTCCAACAGCAATGAAGTGAGTGCTGCTGGCTCCGTGCAATTATCTATAACAGCACAAATCATGAGGAAGTGAATAATGTATCTGCATATATACATATATAAATTTTCTCTTTATGTCGTGCTAGTCTCTTGCTGTATATCCTCTCGAATCGGAAGGATCCTTGGTTTGAACTGTAAACGAACTCAGTTTTCTGAGAAGAGTAGCATTTGGAAAAAAGAAAAACAGCTTATGATGAGAACTTTTTAAGCTCTTTTTTTGTGGATTGTTGTTGTTGTTGTTGCTGTCTATTTGTTGGTTTCCATGGGAAAATTAGGGGTCCTGAAAGGCTGTGTTCCTTACACAATGGCAAAACTATGTCAATTAGGGTACCTGAAAGGCTGTGTTCCTTGCACAATGGCAAAACTATGTCTCAATTAGGGGTCCTGAAAGGCTGTGTTCTTTACACAATGGCAAAACTATGTCAATTAGGGGTCCTGAAAGGCTGTTTGTTCCTTACACAATGGCAAAACTATGTCTTAATTTCAGTTACAAGTTGGGTCAGAATGTTTTAAGAATTCATATGAAGTGGAAGCTGACCGGGCCGACATAGGTCATGCCCAACTAGCAAAAACTTGTTTGTGCCCGATCCAACAGGCCCAATAAACCTTATTAATAACCATTTTGGACACATGTTGGGTATACATTAATATTTCAAAAAATATTTTTACCGATTTGAGTGTAGTGTTAAGTAGTCAAAAAAGAAAAGAAAAAAATCATGTTTGAATATTAGAGATCACTTGAAAAGAATAATTACGAATTTCTAAAAAAATAAAAACGGATTTTCCACCGAAGGAAATCCATCATATTGTGACAAGTTTCCTTCCAGTTAGTTTTCAAAATAATTAACAAATTTCTATTTAGTATCACAAATAATGTGTCACCTTCCAAGAGAAAAAAAACAAAAAAACAGTAGCAATTTCAACAAATATGTATATATTTGAGATGCTAAATCTGAAGATATGTGAACCAGATTCATCCAAACTCGACCAAATATTTGACAAATTTTGGACATTACAATAATTTAATGGCAGGAAACCAACATCGTATAAGATTTTTGGTAACTCTAAAATGATGCAAATGTAATGACATCAACGTAACAACAACCCAATATGTCCACTAACCTAAAAACAAGGTAACACTGCAACCTCACCATTAATAAATGCAATGCATTGCAAGCGGTTTTTTACTGACATGTTGGGGACACCATTCGCCTAATCTTATGCATGCTATAGATTATGAAATACTATCGGTGAAAAATTTTACCTAATAATTTTTTTAAAAAAAAAATTTATATAAATTAAATGTAATTTTGATGGAAATGGTAAAAAATTGAAATAATAAAAATTTTGATGTATTAAATTCAAATAAATTATATTTATATATTTTTTTTAAAAAATATTTTCAAAAAAAAATATTTGTTATTTTAAAAAATAAAAAATAATGTATTTAAATGGAATTTGAGAAATTAAAGATCTGTATCATATAATATTTGAGAAATTCCATGCATAATCAAATGTTATTTCTCTTTGTTATATATTTGAAAGACATGCAGACCGTAATATGGCATATGCTGTATTTTAACTATTACACAAAATCATGGAATTCCAATGATCAACGTTACAGGAAAACAAAAGTAGAAGAAAAGGAAAGTCAAAAGCACCTTTACAGAGCAGGAATTATTTACTCCCACTTAAAAAAAAGGTAAAAAGTAAAAAATAAGGGAGTCCTTTTACTTTTTAACCCCAAGAGGTCAATAAATTCTCTACTGTGCCCCTCTTGTAATCATTTCCTGGTACTGATTCAAAGACTCCTGCCTTTGCAACCTCATTTCCTCATTGAACTTCTTAATGAACGCTTCCACTCGGCGGTTCAACTCGTCCTGACTCAACGAAGGGTCTTTCTTGAGTTTTCCTGAGCCGGAGGATCGAGCCAGTGGCGGTTCCCTGGAGTGTTGGTTGAAGGTATCAGATTTCTTCATGGTGTTGGGGGGAGGAGGGGGAGGGGTATTATGGTCCTTTTGAGTGCGTTGTTCCCAAGTGTCGGATTTCTTCAGGTGACGTGTTAACGGCATCGGACGACCCTCCGTGATCGTTTTCCACGTTGCCTCCAATGTATCGTGCCGTTTTGGCTTTGACACTCTCAAGGCTTTCCCTGCAAAATTTTGCACCAACCACCATCAAATTTACTGTTCTATCCTTACCGTTACAAATCTATAGTGCAAAATGAAATTTGTACACTTCTAATAATTTTCGCATTTCTACTTTGATTTAAAATGAAATTTGATGTAAAAATTAGGGATAATTTCGGCTTTTCGCGTATATTCATAATCGTTGCATTTTGAAATCTCATGCGAGAGGTTTAGTGGTTTTAGTAGTTTTACCTTCCGTGGCTGCTTTCACAGCTTTCCGCTGACCGAATCTCCTCGCCACCGGCGGCTTCTCCGCCATCAAACTAATAAGCTCCATAGATTCAGTCCTCAATGGTGCCGGTGCCGCCTCCGTCACCACTTTAACTTGCTCCTCTTCCACCGTTCTCTTACTCTCCTCCGCCACCAAGACTGTTTCTGCAGGAGTTCCGTAACTGTACTCATTGCTAAATACTTCACTTGGAACCTTGAGCGCCGGCAAAACTATCTCCGGCGAAGGATTAATTTGTTGAGTAGACTCTGGTTTCTGTGCCTGGAGCTTGGAAGAGGCGACGATGGAGATGATGATGCCGTTGATAAGAAGGTAAAGGTACGGAGGCCGAAGAAAAGAGAGTATAAAACCGTAAATTGAAGGAATACCAGACGTTACAAACTCAGTCACCGATGGAGCTGAAACTTTAAGCAGAATCGCTACGGATATGACTCCAGTTGATATTAGCGCTGTTCTGAGAGAGAGCATTAGAGTAGCCATTAGTTATAACAGAACAAAAGAGCTGAAAAAATTTCTCGAGAAAATAAGGTGAGAAAATAAAAACTTGTAGGTGGAAAGGGGTAGAGATTGAAATTTGAAGATGGTGAAAGCTATTTATATAGGAGAAGCGGAAGAAAGTTTTTGTGATGAAATCTTGGCCGTCGAATTGGAGGTTGACGTGGGACCAGGAGATACGGTTTAGAGAGGCGACACGTTGGCAGGCGGTGACATGGGCTTTCATTTTCCACGTGGTACTGTGCACATTTGGCGTACAGTCGACGTATTTGTTTGACTTGGAGATAGACCTTACGGTTTCGAAAACTCCACACAACCTAATTTAATTATTATAAAACTCAGATTTTATTTCAACCTTAAACTAAAAATCAACTTAATTCAAAATGGGTAATATCAGAAATAATTTGAATTTAAAATGTCATAAATTTATAATAATTAGAACTAAAAATAATTATATGTTGATACTTGAATCCGACAAAATAAAAATAATAGTAATGTAGCATGGTTTATCTTGCTTAAGGTAAGACAAAGATCTGTTGCGTGTGATAGTTGGATGACGGTGGATATGGATTTAAGTGAGTAAGTAGTGGAGAGAGAGATCCCCTTTCACAGATAGGGCTAAGAGTTTATATATTTTTAACCATGATCTCAAGGTATCACGTGTGATTCTTTTGTTGGTGGTCTTAAAGCAAGTTGGCCTAGTAGCTTATCACCATAGATCTAAATAGGGTGGTAATTGGACACATTGTTAATCATTTCAGACGAGACATGATGGTTAACGTCAAATATGATGATTAATGTACAAGATCCACGTGGTTGTGTAATTGAAGAGTATTTTCAAAAAAATTGTATTTAGGGATCTTTTCGAAGAGTAGGTACTTGAAGGGTGTGTTCAAGAGGTAGAGATATAACTAATCCAAACCCATAATGACTGGATTAAAAAAATTCGAATCTCAAATTTAAATAATTTTAACTCAAAATTTTCTAGAATTGAAATGATATAACAAATCTAAAATATATATTATTTTTTATTTAAATCAACGTTAGTATAATAAATCAACAACTTAAAAAAATAAATAATCAAAACTATTTAATTAACAACTTAAAATTCAATTCTCAACAAGACCTTTCTTTTAATGTAAAAAGAAATTGTAATAAATAAATTCTAGGTTTACATTGTTAACTTAAATAATAGCTGGAGAAAAGATTTTAGTATTTAATAAACAACTTAAGTGAATATGGAAGCAATAAAATATTAGCCATGCATTAATCATAATTAAACAAGGAGACAAGCTTGTAAGCGCAAAGACCAAACTGCAATTATCAAATAGGGTAGTTAAGGACAACATTGTCTCAAAAACCAATTTAGGTACTAAACAATTCCAACAAAAACCAAACAAATTTTGCAGGTCACTCTTCCCAATTGTATGCCTTACTTTGCCCACCAAAAAGGTTCTTCTTTTTCCATCCATCCTTATCTTATAAACAATCATAATATCAAATTTAGCTCTCAAACATTTATAATTTTATCTATTTGATCTTTATTCTTTTTTAAGTTAAATTTGACACTGAACTTTTCAAAAAAAAAAATAAATTTATTATTTAAAAATAAAAATATTGATTAATATTGATTAAAACATTAATTTTTAACAATATTAGTGTTAAAAATAGAAATGCTAACTAAAAATATAAAAATAAAATATTTAAATTTTAAAAAAATTATAAAAATTCAAAAAATTAGCATAAAATACATGTGAATTGTCATTCGAGCTACCATGTTTAAAATTTTAATGTTTTAGTCAATATTTCAGTTAAAAGCAACAATTTAATTCTTTTTAAAAGGTTGATGATCAAATTGATTTTTTTTTTTAAATTGACGATCAAATTTAATTAAAAAAAATCTAAATTGAAAAAATATAAACTTTGAGGACTAAATTTAACATTATGCCCAAAAACAATGTGATACCTATATTCTAATTAAGACTTTACTTAGGATAGTAATCTACTAAAAAGAGAATCTTCAAAACAAGACAAAATGAGTTTTATGCGTTAAAACAAGTAATTAATGATTAGTTTAATTAATTGGAAAACAAAATGGGGATCCTGAATTTCCGGCAGCCATGAAAGGTGGGTCAATTGGGGAATGGGACAACCATGTGTGTCCAGCCAGGGTGGTACAACCCTTCACCGACCAATTTATGTATAAAGTAAAATATATATATATATATATATATAAGTAATTTTTAATTTGGTAGTTCCGACGAGTATAGATCTGTTTATTATTATACGTGTATGGAAGACCAAACATTTTATACACATTATGAGATGCCATGCTTCATTAAGATTTTAGATCCATATTCCAGGGGTAAATTTGGTAAGGTTACAAACATTCAAGTTATCAGTTACTTTTTATTACACGACCATACACCAAGTGGACGAGTGGGGTGTGACCGTCTCGCCGACATTAACAGTTTCCATGTGCTTGTTATTTTTAGTATGTTTTTCTTTGTTTTCATACCTACAACGTTTACCAAAATTATTCATATTTATTTTTTTAAGTACATGTTAATTGTTAAGACTGTCTCTAAAATTTTAACTCTATTTTTCTCCTTACGGTTGCAATGTATTTTATTACTATACTCAACATTTATTGGTAGTAATTATTATTTATTAGTAGATATGATTCGGTTGCTTAATAAAGATTTTGACTTTAGATGTCAAATAATTAGGGACGAAATTAGAAAATTTTTTTAGAGGACAAAATTGAATTGTAATTTTTACGATATAAAAAAATGTAATTCCACTATTTTAATGGACTATATCATTATAATTTTTAAAGGATTAAATCAAATTTTTATATTTTTAGGGGGCAAAGTGCAATTTTATCTTTACTAATTTAAAATTTTAAAAATTTTAAAGGGGTCATATGAAAAAAAATTCATTTTAGGGGGTTGGGCCCCTGCCAGCCCCCCTAGTTTCGCCACTGGTTAAATTCATCTTATATTTTTTTTTCAATTCGGGTTATTAAAGTTTTTTATAGTACTTAATTTATTAATTTCATTTCATTTTACATTAAAATATGATAGTAATCAGGGGCGAATCTAGGGGGCTGGTAAGGGTTCGGTCCCTCCTAAAATGAAAAATATTCTATTTAGCCCCTTTAAAATTTTTTAAAATTTTAAATTAGTAAATGTAAAATTACACTTTGGCCACCCTAAAAATGATAAAATTTTGATTTAATCATTTAAAAATTATATTTTTACTATCGTAAAAATTACAATTTAATTTCACCACCTAAAAAATTTTCTGATTTCGCTCCTGATAATGACTAATAAAAACGTGGCATGTGATATGTTTTTATTGAATGATATATATATTTTGATAAAATAAGATAAAATTGATACTCTAAATTTCTTTTTAATTAAAATAACAGAAAAATGTGGTACAATTTAAGGACAGATTTTGTATTAAACAACTCGTTGTACAGGTTTTACTGAAATTGATATGCTACAATTCTTGACTCATAAATGAGGCAATCTCTCTTCACTTATTTTTCTAATATACAAAAATTTTAAAAAATAATTTTTTTAACACGACAAATCATATATTGTTAAGAAGATTATGTTTGATATGTTTTCAACTCTACACATGATATAATAAGATCTGAATATTTGAAGTTTAATTAAATAATAACCAAAATTTCTTTAATCTTAATTAACATTTGCACATGGTAAAGAAATAATAGTTTCATGGCTATATCTTTCAATAATGTCGTAATTTCAAATCCTGTTCTCTTTTTGAAAATGTAATGTGCTTTGTTATTACACTTAACATTTATTAATAAATTTAATCCGTTTGTATTTAATGTACGGTAATTGAAAATAAACATAATAATAATTTTTGGCTTAATGATATACGTTTGCATGTTTTGTCAAAATGATCCTAATTGTATTTTTGAGCCCTTTTTAACCATCAACCTTTGTTTTTTTTTTTTCAATTCACTTTTTCTAACAGATTTAATGAATAAATTCAAGGTTTCAAATTTTCTTTTCTTTCATACGTTTGTTTACTGAAAAGTTTTTCTATTGAGTTAATTTTTTTAGATAATTACGTTTATTTTCTTTAAATTAAGAGTTATTTTTTAATTTAATGTAGTATTTTCTACATGTAATTATCTTATTGGGTTATCTAAGTAATAGATTATATCTCATTAAAAAATATTCCACATATGAAATTCTACATCATCTCCGTTAACTTTTTTAACGATATTTTCATTAAATCTATTAGAAAAAGCAGATTGAAAAAAAGAATAAATGTTGATGGCAAAAAAAGACTTAAAAATACAATTAAAACTATTTTGACAAAACATATAAACATTAATGGCTAAATTTATAATTAAGCCATAATTATTTAACAGCTTATATATTATTAACGAATTAGATATAAATCTAAATTTAATTATTTAAGAAGATAAAATGCGTAACTTGGAAGATAGGAAATTAAAGCACAAAATTTTCCCACATGCAATAAGAACATCCTTGACTTTAACCTATCTACAAAACACTATTACTTCCTACTCATCTGTATCTTTGTGCCGTTCCAGAATTGCCATCTATAATTTTCAAGCTGTTACATATATATATATATATATAGACGATGAACAAGTTGCTTAAAAGGGACGTGTCTTTATAAATGTGGTGCTATTACCTTTCAACCAATTAGTGTGGTTATTATTAACTTATTTCAAATATATAGATTTTGATTTGACCATTCTTTTTGGAAGCTATTGTACGGCAACTGCCTAATCACAAGAAATAATTGTGTTTATAATTTACTCCAATAATTTTTAATGATTATTTGATATTAAAATAAAATTGTTCGAAACCGTCGATTGAGTCTTAATTTGATTAGTGTGTACATTATTGTTAATGTAAAAAGATGTGGATTCGAGTGCGCTGAAGCGCATTATCATCCTATTTATGGGTTAGGGAGGAGCTATGGGTAGTTCTAAGCATTATGTCAACAAAAACATATATGATTAAAACCTATAATAAGATGTTTAAAAAAAAGATTCGAAATTATTGTTAACTTAGGTCTTTTACTCATGGTTCACTTGATGCTATTGGTATAACTTTTATATTAATTAATATTTTCAATAGGGATGAATCCAGAAATTTTAATAATAGAGATCGAAATATAATTATAATTTTTAATAAATTAAAATATAAGTTTATTATGTATTAATTTATAATTCCTTTATTTATAAGATAATTGAATTAAAAAATTTTCATTTTGGAATCCAAAGTAGGGGCGTAGCTAGGGGGCTGGCAGGGTCTCTGCCCCTCTTTAAAATAGGAAATTTTCTATTTAGGCATTTAAAAATTTAAATTAGTAAAGGTAAAATTGTACTTTGCCCTCCCTAAAAATGATAAAAAAATAGATTTAATCCTTTAAAGATTATAAAGATATAGGCTATTAAAATGGTGAAATTAAATTTTTACTATCGTAAAAATTATAATTTAATTTCAACCCTTAAATTTTTTTTCTAGCTTCACCCCTAATCCAAAGTGTAAATTCACTACATTAATTTATATATTCAATTTTTCTTTTTTCATTTTTTTATTTCATATTTTTAGAATTTTTACAATGTAAATTTTTTTCAAGCCTCAAAAAGGAAGTGTCCCTTTCAGAAGTGCCGACATTGGACATGGGGGGAAAGCTACAAGACCTAACTATGAAATGTGAAACAATTGGATGTGATTTTTGATTAAGCTAAGGATGGGCAGTCCACACAAACTATTTGACCTTTGAATTTTCTACACTTCAAAATAGATAAATAAAAGATAGCATGAATTTTAAACTAGCATGCAAAAAGAAAGATACAAAGCGTGATGTTTAGCAATTGAACACGTAATTTGTGATAAATTAATAGATAGGGGGGGAAATTTTGGTGATAATCAATTGCTGATATCTCCAAATAATTTATTATCAGTTTTTTTTTTCTCAAAATAAAATAGGGTAAACTATAAAAATAGTTATTTTTGTTTGTCTCAGATTACATTTTAGTCACTTATGTTTGAAATGTTACGTTTTAGCACTTACGTTATCATTTTGTTACGAAGTGGTCACTCTGTCATTAAGCTCCGTTACCTCCCTAACGATAATCCTACGTGGCAGTCTAAATGGGTTTTAAATGCTAACTTGGATGTCCAATTGGGACGAGAATAGGTTTTTAATTAAATAAATTTAATTAATTAAAAATTTTAAATTAATTACACTTTGAACTGGAAAAGAAAAATCGTTCGTCTCATTTTTCTTTTAGTTTTCTTTTTCATTTTGACTGAAAAAAGTATTCTTATCCTAGTTGGACATTCAAGTTGGCATTTAAAACCCATTTGGACTGCCACATAGGATTGCCGTTAGGGAGGTAACGGAGTTTAACGACAGAATGACTACTTCGTAACAAAACGATAACGTAAGTGTCTAAAACGTAATATTTCAAACATAAGTGACTATTTTTATAGTTTACCCAATAAAATATTATCCTTTTGCTTAGGAAAAAGGCACTTTTTGCTAATGTGGCAATTCTTGTCATTTTTTCTTTGTAAATTAAGTTTTTTTTTTTATAAAAAATAATTATTTGCATTTTTTAGCTTAATGAAATTGTCTTTAGCTCAATTGATGGAGTCTCCTTTTAACTCCCCCATTGTAATGTTTTTATTTCGTTTAAATAAAACGCATTTACAAATGAAGGATATTTGTCTAAAACTCTCACAAGCAATGTTTTCAAATGAAGATTATTTTTATAATCATTTATATGATTAGAAGATTTGTAGAATAATGACCTATTAATTAAAATAAGATTGTCGAAACCATTTTAAGATCGACTTTATAAAAATGGGAGTCGCCACCAATCCCTTTTTACTTAGGTGTGATTGGGTCACCTTATAAAACGTTTTATTTTAAAACATTTTGATTTTGGTCTACGGAAAAAAAACATGAAAACGGGTTCGGGAATCGGTTACGTACGAGGAAGGGTTAGCACCCTCGTAACGCCCAGAAATTGGTACCGAATCGATAAAATCATATCCAAATGTTTGAAATTTTAAAAAAAGTTTAAAATAAGATCCTTTATTTGAAAATAAACCAAGACTACCTATCTCGAAGAAATAAGAATACCACACCCAGTAAGTTAGGATACAGTATCTCATGATTTCAAAGCTAGGTACATCTTTATTTTAGAAAATTCTTACCTCGAGATACAAAACATCACACCCAATAAGTTAGGATACAACGTTTTGAATTCCCAAGAATAATGTTTTTTTTATTATTTAAAACTTGAGATTTCTTTGTTCCGAAAGAATATAAACATCACATCCAACACGTTAGGACACGATATTTTGAAACCTTCGTAATCAAAATCCTCTCATGACTTATAAAACTTGTTAAAAGGATATTTAGTTATTTAGCCAAACGGAAAATCACACCCAACATGTTAGGGCACTATTTCTCGATTTTCTAAATACCAAAACATTGCTTTATTTTAAAAACCCCTTTTTTAAAAATATAATGGTTTGGCAAAAAAAATGGATTTTTATAATAAACAATAACTATGTAACAACATTGCATTAATTATCAGACACAAATATTAAAAGCAAATATACTAACGTTTAAGATAGGCAATAATAATATGAAATACTACGAATAATAAGCAATTACAAATATATGATGAAGTATATACAAATATAATAAATAATAAAATTAATTATAGACACATTTCATGCAAATTTGAGTAGATAAAAAGGACAACAATATAAACAACATGTTAAAAAAATATAATGATTAAAAAAATAAAAAATATTAAAAATGAACACCTTAAAAATAATTGTAATATTATATAATATGTAGTGCTTAAAAATAATATAATATTTAATATATATATAAATAATAATATATAATAATAAGACAAAATAATAGATATTTACGAATTAATATAGATAATTATTATAAAATATTTAACATAATAAATAAATTAATATTAAATTTTAAAAAAATATATAAAAGAGGAAAGAAAAAGGATTAAATTGAAATATAAGCAAAGCTTACAGTATCTGATTTACAAAATAGATCAATTAATAGGACACGCTTAAATTAAATAAAATAACGGAGGGATCAAAAGAGTAATTTTCCCATTCTCAATAAAACACGCGACCCTTTGTTCGGATCCGGGTCAACGCTACGGGTTATGCGTGGTCAAAACGGCGTCGTTTCTTTGAGTTTATAAAACCCATTTTTATAAAAAAACATTATGAATCGATTTTTTTAAAAAAGGTTCCGCATTCTGAAATCTTTGCTTCTCGCCTCGCCACGTATCCGTGCGATGCTCCTCACGTGCCACACGCGCCTCCATGGCCGATGGTCGGAGGCCCGAAACTCCTAATTTCTCGCTGTTCTCCGTAAGGTAATCCTCCGCTTCTTTATTCTTTTTCTTTAAACAATGGGTTTATATGCGCAAGGATATATAAAATAAAATAAAAATAAAATAAATGACAGAATAAAAAAGAAGAATCACCTAAAAAAACTTTCTTTTTATTGATTTCTGTTTCTCGATATCTTTCTGTGTGTATCCGTGTATAACCGTGTTTATTCTCTTCGTTCGTGTATCCCCCCTCCTTTAGTTACAGAATGATGGGTTTTTATAACCCGAAAAGAAAAAATGAAAAAAGGAAAATATTGATTCTAGCCTATCCGTTGCCAAGTTTTGCTGCTCCGCTTTCCTTTTCTTGCAAGTGATCGAGAAGATCTCGGCGATGACGGCGTTATCGGTGCGCGAATCGCTGCTTGACGAGGGGCGGACCAAAGGCGCGACGATCTGACTTCTGCCTTTGCGGCGCTAGGGTTTCCAGGAAACCCTAGGTCTCCTGACTGCCGAAGGTTCTGGGCTCCCTTGGGCCACATAGGTTTTGGGTTAGTGGGTTTAAGTTGGTTTGGGTTGCTGATGGTAAATGGGCTATGGGTTTGAGTAGTCTGGTTTAGGTTGTAAGTGGGCTACGGGTGTAATTGGGTCAGGGTAGTCTGATGGCATCTGTTCGGGTAGGATTTGGGCTGCTGTTAATGGGTTTCATAATTGTAAATGGACAATTTAAAAACACTGGTTTTTATTTGGTTTATTTTAAAGCCCGGTCAAAATTGGGCTCTTACAGCTGCCCCTCTTTGCTCATTGTCGTGTAACGAGAATAGAGCAAAGACTATAAAAGGACCAATTTTGACTAGTTTTGGCCAAGCCTCGACCTCTTGATCCTTGTCTTCTTCAAATGATTCCAATTTCACTGCAACTTCAACGGTATTGGAACTTCATCTTGATTTCAGTAAGTTTGATAGCTTCAACTTCATGAAGGCAGTATCCACTATCTTTTGATCTGCTCGACTGCAAACTCAGGGAGATCAGATATGATATTTTCAATCTGATCCCTGCAAACTCAGGGATCACCAAACTGATGTCTTCAATCTGCTTCCTGCAAAGCTCAGGAATGCCAGATTGGTATCTTCGACCTGCTCCTTGCAACTTCAAGAATGTCAGATCTGCTATCTTCAATCTACTTCCTGCAAAGCTCAGGAATGCCAGATTTGCTATCTTCAATCTGCTTCCTGCAAAGCTCAGGAATGCCAGATTTGCTATCTTCCATCAGCTTCCTGCAAAGCTCAAGAATGCCAGATTTGCTATCTTCAATCTGCTTCCTGTAAAGCTCAGGAATGCCAGATTTGCTATTTTCAATCTGCTTCTGCCGCAAAGCTCGAGGAACGCCAAATTTGTTGTCTTCAATCGCTTCTCCGCAAAGCTCGGGAATGCCGTTCTTCGTCTTCAATCGCTTCTTTCGCAAAGCTCAGGAACGCCAGATCTGCTATCTTCAATCTGCTTCCTGCAAAGCTCAGGAACGCCAGATTTGCTGTCTTCAATCTGCTTCATGCAAAGCTCAGGAACGTCAGATCTGCTATCTTCAATTTTCTCCACTGCAAACTCAGGGATGTCAGACTGGAATCTTCAATCTTACTACATTGTCCTTTAGAGGACATAACCTGTAGAATGGATATATGCTTTTGTCTAATAGTTAGGACGCCTTGATCGAAATGCATCAAATGCTCCTAATTAGACATGCTATGATGTAAAAATGATATGAGTATGATTCCCGCTCAAGGTGTTATCACTCATTTATCCGTCAAGGTTTCATCTTCATTCCCCTTGAAGTATCATTTTTTGCTCAATTATTTTGCCCCGTGGTAATTCTGAGTTCACTCCACTCAAACCTTGGGACATGAAGTTTGTGCCTCCTACTGTAATAACATTTGGCTTCTTCCATCCAATCTATTACCACTCAGAGGTATGGAACTTGTATCGTTTTCCACTATTCCCATGAATGCAGGGTCTCTCGATAATGATCCCCTTTTATACTTGGCTTGACCTTGTTCGTCATTTACCGATATGGTATCACCAACGACATTGTCTTATCGAATAAGGATCCGAAAAGATAATCATTTTCCAATACCTTAGGCTTGGTGAGTTCTGAACAATAGTCATGTTTCAAATTCCTCATATTATTTAGAAGCTTCTAGAGTAATATGCGAAACTCCTTTTATGAAAGTATTATTAGTCCATAAATTGTTATTTCAATATAAAATGCTTGAAAAAGGTCACAAAAATGGACGAGAAAGGAATTAGTCAGGAGCATAGCTCTGAGAAATAATTTAATCAAAGATAACCCATGCAATAAAAGAAAATTGATTTGGGTGTATCTCAAAAAGAATAAAGCAATCAAAGATAACGAATTCAAAAATGGGTAAGATAGAAGTTAGGTGCCCTAGATATCGCAGCCTGAGCTTATTTGTTCCAACTTCTTGAGGACCATTTTAAGCTCAATATGTGTTTAAGGGATCCAGAGTACTTTGTCGATGCCCCAAGACGTAACATACTTCCTCATTGCTAATTCAGATGTAGCAAGACTACTGTATGCCCCACTTTTATTCAAAATTTGAGCCGCCCTTTTCGGGTTTTCAACTCAAAGCCCTTTTGGTCTCAAAGTGCCCTTTGCGGGTTTTCGCCTTGGCCTCTCATTTTTCTTTTTTTGCTCTTTTTTTTTACTCAAGGCGCCCTCTGCGGGTTTTCACCTTGGACCTTCCCCTTTCAGGTAAAATACTTCTTGTTTGAACCTGAATTCGTCGGATTAGGCAAGTCTTCGCCATTCATCTCAGTCAATATCAATGTTCCTCCAGAATAGGCCTTTTTCAACATAAGGTATTTTCCAGTTCGGAATATGATTTCCACTGAAATCGTTTTGTAGGAAAAAGATTTTTTTCAACATCAGGTTCCTCCTTGTGGAATTCTCTAGGATGAACCTCTTTGTCGTAAACTCGTATCAACTGACAGTGATGGATAGCTTTTAACCTTTTCTTCTATTAGGTTCAATTAGCAAAACGCTTCAATTCCATAGACCAATGGGTAAGACGTTGCCCCCAGCGAAGGTTCTGGCCGACATTCAATACGACAGAAGGTAACAGTAGCTTCTTATGCCAATCCTTACAAGTCTAAGTCACCTTTCATAATTTCTTTTATGACTGTCGACTTTGCAATATTGGCATATGAAGCAACATTCACCCTCTTAATGAAGTAGACGATGACCATGACCGTGAATCAATGTCAACTAGAAGCATTTGACAAGATTGACCCCATAATATCCATGCCCCACATATGGAAAATTTGTGAAGAACTAAAGTAGGCATATGAATCTTGTCTTCTTAAATTCGGCATAGCTGACACCTCCCCTTTCTATGTAGATCGACAGTGCCCGATCCTTGTGTTTAACCCGCATCCCAAGCATGTCCTGATATAATCGTGCAAAACATCTTTGAGTCTTTTTGAAAATAACTCAATGATGTCTCGCATTATTTCTATAGTAAGCTGGGCTTCGATCTTCACCCCCTTTCCTAGGCTCGCAATATCCAATGACCTTTTTGTAGAGTAAGGTCTATTTTTCATCTTGTTAAACCATTTTTAACAACTCAAAAAAAAAAATATGTCACAATCTCTGACATCTTCAAAATCCTGAGATCCCCTAGACCCATATCTTGTTCAAAAAGGGAGTCAGTAACAATGTCGCTCATGAAGTTGATACATGGGAACCTAAGCATGAAGGCAAGAAATCCAAAGCAATAAATGATTCTAAGGATGATTACTTGTATGGTAATGAAAAAAGAATGAAAGAGTAAAAAATGTATAGTAGAAAGGATAAAAGAATATGTATTTAAAAAAAATGCATTTCATTGAAATAAGAATTTAGGACACAAGCCTATTTCATAAAAGGGGTCTTATTACCTCTAGGCTTAAGGCAACAAGCATGTTTTGCACATTACTCTAGATTAGCCCTAAAAGTACAGGGATTTCTTCCACAGTCTCATAATTCAAAACTCTCCCAAGTACACAAGGGCTTGTAAACTTTGTTCTCTGATTCTCTCTTCGCATTCAATTTCTTCAAAGGATCACAACTTTCTTATCTCCATGATTGGATAATGGGTTCTCCACACTGGGTGTATCATCAATCTTGAAAACTCCCATCTTAAGAAGTCTCTCAACTACCTTTTTGAAGGCAGTACAATTCTCTATTGAATGCCCCGTTACTCCTGCGTGATAATCACATTGAACGTTGGAGTCATACCATTTAGGATATGGTGGTTGTAACGGATGCAGATAATATGGGGACACTACACGAGCCTCTAATAAAGTCTCATATAGCTCCTTATATGTCATTGGAATTGGCGTAAATTGGAGCTTTTTAGAATTTTGTCTAGGGCCTGATTCTTGTCTCGTCGACCCTTGTTGTCCAGCCGTAACCACTTTCGATTGACTAACAGTGATTGCCTTTGAGTACCCTTTGTTGTACGTATTCGCATTATTCACCTCGTCATCTTTTTTCCTAGGAGTGGACCTTCTAGTAATTTCTCCCGCTTCAATCTTGCCACCCCTTATGGTATTTTCTATCATCTCTCCTGCCATCACTATATCCGCAAATCTCTTTGTGGTATTTCCTATCATATGAGTGATGAATGGAGCTTTCAGAGTGTTGATGAATAACATAGTGGTTTCCTTCTCCAGGAGAGGTGGTTGAACTTGCATGGCTATTTCCCTCCATCTCTGCGCGTATTGCCTGAAACTTTCGTTTGAACTCTTTTCCATGTTTTGCAACATGATTCAGTCAGGCGTCATATCTGTGACATGATTATACTTCCTCATGAAGGCTTGGGTCAAGTCCCTCCAGGAGCTTATGTTAGCACGACTGAGTTGGTTGTACCACTTAGACGCTGCACCCGTCAAACTATCCTGGAAACAATGAATCAGAAGTTGATCATTGTTCACATAGCCCGTCATACGTCTACAGAACATCGTGATGTGGGCTTCAGGGCAAGTAGTTTCATTGTACTTCTCAAATTCTGGCATCTTAAATTTATGAGGAAGTACCATATCAGGGACCAGACTCAAGTCCTTAGCGTCAATACCATGATGATGGTCAGCATTTTCCAAAGCTTGTAACTTTTCTTCTAACCACCTACAGCGATCCTTCAACTTCCTTGAAGATTCAATTCTTATTCCCTCTCTCTCTTCTATGTCCAAATCAGGGATGACGGGGTTGGCAGGGTTATCTCCTGGGTTAGATCCCGAGCCCACTTGAAAGTTCATGGGTGTTCTAGGATCAGCTTGCCCCTGTTGAGGCCTAATCGTGATAGGTGGCTTTTGGGGATATTCTTCAGGCTGTGTTTGTACGTGTGGTGGAGTGAATCCCCTAGGAAAGTCCTCGTTATCTTCAGTATTAACTAGGGAACCCTTTCCCTTTTCTATTATCCCACTCATCATCTGGGCCATTTGAGCCATCATGTTCTTCTGGGCTTCCAACATCTGGTCCTTCATTTCTTGTTGGAGTTTTGCCATTTGCTCATGCATCTGGTCTTGCATATCTTTTTGGAATTGCTCCATTCTCTGGTCCATTTTTCTTGACTTAGCTCGTGTACCGTAAGGGTGTTCCGCCTGCATTTTCTTTTTTCTCTCTCCTATAATTTAAACTAATTAGACTCTCTCTAAATATTTGAATGCATATGATGTTATGTAATGCAAATGCATGAATGCAAAGAAAGAGAGACGTTGATTCTGAATTCAGTTACATTAGAAAAACTTTTCTAGAAAGCAAATTTCTTTACATAAAACGGATCGCATACATGGCCTTGTCCTCATAGTCCAAGTGAAAACATGAATCCTTTCTTCGCAAAAGTCAAGTCTTGCAAACTTCTAATAGATGCCTCCTCTAGCTCCTTTTGCTTGATCTGGGACGTGACTCACTGCTCCATAATACTCGTTAGCTTCTTTCAAGAAAGTCGAGGCATGGCGATTCTCGATTTTTCTTTGTCGGCTTGAATCATTGGGTATTAAAGTCTTGTATTCCTTCACCGGCTATCAGTCTTCTCTTGTTGTGTTCACTTAGACTATATTCGGACGAGACCGTATTATAATCCACTTTATCAAAAAACCTGTCCTCTTATGACAAACTTTTCTATTTAGCAATCGAATTAGAAATCAACACCTCTTTTCAATGATATGAATGCAATGCAATCAAAACAAAAGAGAACAGGTTAGTATAGGAAAAATAAATAACATAGAACACCTATCAGGGTGACCACTAGGGTTTAACATAGTTCTACCTAGGATGGGTTCCTAGGTTCTCTACGTGTGGTTCAGCTCTAAAGTTGAGGTACCCGAACCAGCAGATTCCTCGATTCTCACCCATTATAGGCTCATATGGACCGAGTTCAGATCAGGGGAATACATTTCCCTATGGCCATGTGGAGGTGAAACCCTCACGAAGACATAGGTACGGATGTATTCCAGAAGCAATCCACTAGCCCATGCGGAGGTGAAAACCTCACGAAGGCATAGCTTCTCTCTCCCACTTAAGGGGTGTGACCACAACGGTCATGCAATGCAATGCAGAAATATATTAAAATTACATGCAATAAAGGATCATATTTTTGAAAATCAGAATTTTAAATTCGAACAAAAGGACATGAAATTGTCAATTTTACGGCCTGACTCTCTTAGTCCCCAGTGGAGTCGCCAAACTGTCGAAACCATTTTAAAATCAGTTTAGTAAATGGGGATCGACTTTAAAAACAAAAAATGGGAGTCGCCACCAATCCCTTTTTACTTAGGTGTGATTGGGTCACCTTATAAAACGTTTTATTTTAAAACATTTTGATTTTGGTCTACGAAAAAAAAACAAGAAAACGAGTTCAGGAATCCGTTACGTACGAGGAAGGGTTAGCACCCTCGTAACGCCCAGAAATTGGTACCGAATCGATAAAATCATGTCCAAATGTTTGAAATTTAAAAAAAAAAGTTTAAAATAAGATCCTTTATTTGAAAATAAACCAAGACTACCTATCTCGAAGAAATAAGAATATCACACCCAGTAAGTTGGGATACAGTATCTCATGATTTCAAAGCTAGGTACATCTTTATTTTAGAAAATTCTTACCTCGAGATACAAAGCATCACACCCAATAAGTTAGGATACAACGTTTTGAATTCCCAAGAATAAGTTTTTTTTTTATTTAAAACTTGAGATTTCCTTGTTCCGAAAGAATATAAACATCACATCCAACACGTTAGGACATGATATTTTGAAACCTTCGTAATCAAAATCCTCTCATGACTTATAAAACTTGTTAAAAGGATATTTAGTTATTTAGCCAAACGGAAAATCGCACCCAACACGTTAGGGCACTATTTCCCGATTTTCTAAATACCAAAACATTGCTTTATTTTAAAAACCCATTTTTTAAAAATATAATGGTTTGGCAAAAAAATGGATTTTTATAATAAACAATAACTATGTAACAACATTGCATTAATTATCGGACACAAATATTAAAAGCAAATATACTAACGTTTAAGATAGGCAATAATAATATGAAATACTACGAATAATAATTCCTATACTAAAGCAATTACAAATATATGATGAAGTATAGACAAATATAATAAACAATAAAATTAATTATAGACACATTTCATGCAAATTTGAATAGATAAAAAGGACAACAATATAAACAACATGTTAAAAAAATATAATGATTCAAAAAAAAATAAAAAAAATATTAAAAATGAACACCTTAAAAATAATTGTAATATTATATAATATGTAGTGCTTAAAAATAATATAATATTTAATATATATATAAATAATAATATATAATAATAAGACAAAATAATAGATATTTACGAATTAATATAGATAATTATTATAAAATATTTAACATAATAAATAAATTAATATTAAATTTTAAAAAAATATATAAAAGAGGAAAGAAAAAGGATTAAATTGAAATATAAGCAGGCTTACAGGGCTGATTTACAAAATAGATCAATTAATAGGACACAGTTAAATTAAATAAAATAACGGAGGGATCAAAAGAGTAATTTTCCCATTCTCAATAAAACACGCGGACCCTTTGTTCGGATCCGGGTCAACGCGCGGGTTATGCGTGGTCAAAACGGCGTCGTTTCTTTGAGTTTATAAAAACCCATTTTTATAAAAAAAAAACAGTATGAATATGATTTTTTTAAAAAAAAGGTTCCAGAATTCTCTGGAATGCTGTCTTCTCGTCTCGCCCTGGTATCCGTGTGATGCTCCTCACGTGCCACACGCGCCTCCGTGGCCGGTGGCCGGAGGCCCAGAACTCCTAATTTCTGTCGTTCTCCAGAAGGTAATCCTCCGTTTCTTTATTCTTTTTCTTTTAACAGTGGGTTATATGCGCAAGGATATATAAAATAAAATAAAAATAAAATAAATGACAGAATAAAAAAGGAGAATCACCTAAAAAAAACTTTCTTTTTATTGATTTCTGTTTCTCGATATCTTTCTGTGTGTATCCATGTATAACCGTGTTTATTCTCTCCGTTCGTGTATCCCCCCCTCCTTTAGTTACAGAATGATGGGTTTTTATAACCCGAAAATAAAAAAATGAAAAAGGAAAATATTGATTCTAGCCTATCCGTTGCCAAGTTTTGCTGCTCCGCTTTCCTTTTCTTGCAGGTGATCGAGAAGATCTCGGCGATGACGGCGTTATCGGTGCACGAATCGCGGCTTGACGAGGGGCGGACCAAAGGCGCGACGATCTGACTTCTGCCTTTGCGGCGCTAGGGTTTCCAGGAAACCCTAGGTCTCCTGACTGCCGAAGGTTCTGGGCTCCCTTGGGCCACATAGGTTTTGGGTTAGTGGGTTTAAGTTGGTTTGGGTTGCTGATGGTAAATGGGCTACGGGTTTGAGTAGTCTGGTTTAGGTTGTAAGTGGGCTACGGGTGTAATTGGGTCAGGGTAGTCTGATGGCATCCGTTTGGGTAGGATTTGGGCTGCTGTTAATGGGTTCCATAATTGTAAATGGACAATTTAAAAACACTAGTTTTTATTTGATTTATTTTAAAGCCCGATCAAAATTGAGCTCTTACAAAGATATAATCAAATTTAGAAAAGGTAATTACGATTTAATTCTTTTTATTTGTGCTTATGAATTAATTCTAGTTAACATTAAGTTAATAGAAAATTTAAAAGGAAAGTAGGTTCAGAAGACTTCCTATTATACCTTAGCAATTTAGACTGAAGATGGATTTCTCCGTATGTTTCACGAATCGGGTCATTTCAAGTGGATTAAATGAGCCCCATTTGATCAGTTGATGTCCATTGGACGTTTCGGGTACATTCGTCACGAACAAAATCCACAGCTCGTGACATTCTCCCCCACCTATTCTCGTTACGCCCTCATTGCATCCTTGGAATGACATTGGTTTGACTTGTCTCGAACTATCTCAATGCCTCGGTTGATTCCCAACTAGTCACTCTATTGGGTAGTTCTTCCTCTTGGAACATTTGCCTGAACTTATGTTTTCATCGTCGCTTAACTCGAACTGTTACCAAAGAATTGTTTCAAGAAAAACGACTAATTATGGACCATATTGCACTTTGTATGAGGTTGGTAAATAGTTAAGCTTGGATGCGTTGAGAAAGGTGTGGTAGTGATACTTGTGCTTTTAGCACTTAGCCAAAATTTGGAGGGGTATCCATGTCATTACTCCTAAATTAGATGTAATTTGATATAAGTAATTAATCCAATTTGAAAAAAATCGATTTTTTTCTGAATTTTGAGTTAATCGAATTAAGTTATTCGAATCAACTCGAATAAGTAATTTGATTTTTTTTGAGTTTGAGTTGAGTTGAGGTTTACAACTCAAATAACTCGAATAATAAGTTGATGTAAATACCTCTTGGGTCCCTGACAATTTTGTAAATGCACAAATTGGTCCCTCTAAAGAAATTTAAAAAAATTCAAAATAATCTTCTAAAATTCAAAATATTTATAAAATATTTTCTCCAAAATTTTATAAAAAAATATGTATAAATTCAAAAAATTAAAATTATTAGAAAATCTTAAAAAATATATAAAATGCTAAATTATATTTTTTTTTTTAAAAAAAAATCTAAAATGATGAATTTGATACTTTAAACAAGTAAATTATCAAATCAAGTTTATCATACTAATTATCTTGTTTTTTCCCCCTTATTTTGTTTTAAAAGAGTTCATATATATATATATATATATATATATATTTATGTTCTTTAACTCCGTTTTTAGTCATACTATCAACAAGATTTCAATATGGTTAGTTTAATTTTTTAATTTAACTCAAACAATTTTATTCCACTTGACTTAAATTTAATTTCACTCGACTCGATTGAAAAATTTTCAAATCAAATTAGGATGATACAATAGGACTCATTAACTCGACTAACTCAAAATTTCTTCACTCGATTCGACTTGATTCGGTCGAGCGCTTACCCTTAACTAAAGGCGATCCTTAACTACTATGTTAGTGATTTGAGGTCGAATAGTAATCTTAGCATATTATTATTTTTCATATTGCATTTTCATCATTTTATCATTATTTTGAGGCACACTTGAATATCTATTTTTGCTCTAAATTTATATACACTATTTGCATACGATCAATGAACCACCCTTTAAGTGCCCTATAAAGATAAGCTAGAGTAGCAAAACTCCAACAGAATTTATTGGTCGCTTAAAATTCTCGAATGGAGGAAGAAATATGGTTTGAACATTGTTACTAAACTTATCTAGCAACAACATTCCTTTGACCATCTAGACCATCCAAGTTTTGACATATCAATCCATCTCCTCCATAGTTGCATACGATGGAGTGGCCATTTTGACGATATTGTCCCATCATGCGCACTTCACTTGACATCCATCTAAATCATTACCCGGTTTCTCCTTTTATGGCGCAACATCCAACTATCGCCACCCTCGTACTTCGTCGATTGGAAGGTTAATTATTAAATTGACATTTTCAAGCGTAATGGTCGCTTTCTCGCATGAAAAATGGAATGTAAATGTTTTTGGCCTCCATCTTTCCTCCAAGATAGTAACCAAATTCAAAATGATTTTCAACTTTATCATCTTAGATGTCACATATAAATCAGCATCCTTCAAGCATTCTTTGATATGACGATGAAACTCAAGAAAATGTGAATTCGAATATGAAGAACTCGATTTATCAACTATTAAAAAAACTCATAAAAGATAATATTAAATTTCAAAAATCATAAAAGATATTTCCACAAGAATTAAAAATTAGAAAGAATTGAGTTGGAGATTTCATCGTATTGACAATGTAGTTGGAAATGTGTCCTGTGATTTTCCCCTGGAAAATAAGTAAAAAAATAACAAGTTTTTTCAAGAGCTCGAGAGGTTAAGGAGTTAAGAAAGATTTCGGGTAGGAAGAAGTAGGAATTTATTGAGTGGAAGTCAACATTAATTTAGTTGGTTGGATTAATGATCAAATAAATACCCTAATCAAACCTCCTACCCTAGAACTAAGCTTCCATGCATGTTGAGGTACTTTACATATACTTAACAATATTAGATTACAAGTTGCTGATACGGGCACGCCCGGGGCACCAATGAATTACAAATTAATGGAGCTCGGATCAAATGACCCAAGTGCCGTGGAGCTAATGTGCACTATGGTGCACTTCCAAATTGAGCCGGATTAGTCCATTTGAGCTCGATTTGAGCTTACTCGAGCTCACTCCAGCTCATTGAGCTGATTATTTAAATTTAATGCTTTAAATAAATTGAACATTTTATTTATTAATTTTCCTACAGCAAATTAAATGTGTCTAAATATTTTATTTAGTGTCAGATTTAATTTGTCTAAGTCTAATTTAATTTGTCACATTTTATTACATATTTTTAATTAGTTCTAGTTCTAGAATTAAATGTGCAGGTTTTCATTTAATTAAGTGGCTGCCGAATTTTCAATGAGTCCTAAGTGTGTGTTTAATTTGTCTAAAGTGTCTATTAATGTGTCTTAGCTATGTTTAATTGTTATTCAGCTGATTTGGAATGATTGAATGAGAATTCTTTGTACATGTAGGTGCAGCCGGATTTAACAAGGCCATTTAAGAAGGTTCATGCATCTAAGGTGCAATGTATGTGGCTGATTTATGGATGCATGTTAAGGTGCATGTTCGGCTGGAAGCATGGCATTATTGCTGCTCATTTTTGGCTACCCAAAGACACCCTTTCGACTAAAGAGTCACCAGCCCACTCAATTCCCCAAGGTGGCCGAACACCTCCCCAATGCACATCAAAGACGTTCACACTTGCTGCACAAGTCAGGGGCTGTTTGGCTGGTGTAGTTCACATTATAATGGCTATTCGGTTCAGCATGTTCACATTCAAAATGGCTGCTCAGCTAACCTTTTTAATGCTGATCATTTTTCATCAAAAGATAGCAAATTAAGAGCTCATTCAAAGCAAGGGACGAACCTAGCTGCTGCATGCATCTTCAAGTGATTCAAAATTCATTTTCCCTTCTAAAAAGCTGCCCCTTGACGTCCCAAAAGCTGCACATGAACTTGGATGAATTTTTGGATTTATTCTTGAACAATCAGCCTTCTAGAAACCGTCCAATTAGTTCCCATTCAGCTGAATTCAGCCACTCCAAATTAAGGCCACATTCAGCCGAATTTAGCTTAGCAAATCAATGGTTTTCTTTCCAGAATTTTCTAGTCTTTTCTAGCTGAAATTTACTTAGTCCTTAAGCTAAGTTAGTGACCATTCGGCTAGCTCTTTGATAGCCTATAAATACTTTGTTTTGTTTACTTGTAAGTTTAGAACTTTTGAACTTTGATTAAAATATATGAACTTTTGTTCATCGAGTGAGTTTTATCTCCTCTTCGTTTTCGTACGAGTTTCGATTTTGACTTATCAAGCTTGCTTGTGGTGTCAATCATACTCTTCCATTCTATTATACCATTGGTTCTTATCTTTCTAGATAACGGGTCGTGGTCCATCATCGATTTCCATCTTCCACCTTAAACATTATAGAAACCGGGGTGACACTTATTTGTGTTAAATCGTTTCTCGTTTAAGTTCTATTTTCCATTCCCATTTTATTATCCTACTATCTTTTCTACCTTTACTATTTCTTTCTAAGCCGAACCAACCGAATATCCATCGTTCTTCATCCTACCTACACCGAACCTATCCTTCCATCTACTAAATTGTTTCCATCATTTTTCAAACCTCCATTCCTAACTTAATTCCCTTTTCTAAACAAGTTCATTCAATAGCTTCCGCCAATTTAACTATATTTTCTATTATTTTCCGAAGACACATTTTTCTCCTCGTAGACGATTGGGCAATTTCGCATATGACTCGACTCATCCTAAGGCGGACTGTATCATCTGGTATCAGAGCTACAAAACGAGGAGCACCGACGACGTTCTTGAAGCCGAAAGTGAGTTCGTAAGTTGAAAAAAAAAATTGAAATAAAAAAATTCAAAATAAAAAAAATATCAAAGTTTTAATTTCATTTCCATTATAGTATTTTCGTGTATTGAAGTAAAAAAAATACGAGTAAAAAAAAAGTGAAGGTGAAAGTGTTGCAAGTTTCTGGTTATCATCTCTTCTATTCTGTTTCCCGAGCATCGAAATCATTCTTCTACCCCGACCCTCAAATTTCTTTGCCATCATTTGGTACTTCCCAAAACACCCCAACGCCACACATATCCCATTTTTCCCTTTTCTTTGTTTTAGCCAACCCGATTCACCTAACGTTATCCCTTGTACCCAATTTTTGTAGCCGACCCTCAAGCAGTAAATAAGTCTTTCAAAACGAAGTACGAATTTGTGAGAGTGAGGTTGAGCGGTAAAAGGCACGAGTGTACTCATTAGAGAAAAAGCCATAAAACGAGTGATACACGAGTGGAGTGATATTTTTTATTTGTGAGTGACTTGTGAGTGACTTGTGAGTTTTGTAGTAAGGTATTATCTTTGTTTTGTTTAAACAATCTTTCTTTTCAGAAAGTAAACATGAATCAAGAAGCATTGTCAGAATCTGATTATCAATACTTGTTGAACGGGATGCGAAGAATCGTGAACACCAAGTTTGACAAGTTGCATAAGCGATTGGATCGAATCGAGGAACGAGACCAACAAGAACGACTTTCTTCAAGTCGAAGGATGGAGTCAAGATCGTCTCAAAGACACGCATTCGAAGATCATTCGAGAAGAGATTTTGACCGAAATTTTTATTCCTCAAGAAGTTCGAGACGGTATGAATTAAACCGCGAATTTAAGCCCTCTCAAGGTTACCAACGAGGAAGTGAATGTGGTTCATATGCGTCCAAGTATTCGTCCACAAAAGATCGTTATCGAAGTGGTTCAAATCATGATTCCTATTCGACGAGGAATTCAAGGCGAAGCGAAGCAAATTTTGAGTTTGAACCCTATTATGGTGACGAACGAGAAAACACGAGCTACTCTTCGAATGCTTCAAGGATGTTCCGCACGAAGAATCTTACACAAAGGATCGAACATGATTTCTATGAGAAAATGTCTTCTTTCTTTGAGGCAAATCCTTATATTTTTGATTCTTTTGTAGCCTCTACAAGTTGTAAAGAAAGTGAAAAAGAAGAAAAAGAAATTGAAAGAGAAAACGAGAGTGAAGAAAAAGAGAGTGAAAAAGAAAATGGAAATGAGAGTGAAGAGAAAATTGAAAAACAAAGAAAAGAAATCGAGATCAAAGAAAGAAAAATTGAAAAAGAAATCGAGATTGAAAAAAAAAGTGAAAAGGAAAAAGATGCTGAAAAAGAAATAAAAAAACAAGATGAGCGAGAAAAAGAGAGAGTTGGTTCAACTAACCTATTTGAAGTTTACTCTTCTTTTGTTTCTTCATTTCAGGTTCCCGATATATCGCACGATGACTTTCAAATCCAATACCTTCCCAACGAAAGACGTTTTCATATGATTGAAAAATGTAAAGTTGAAAATGAAGCTGAATCACATGAGCCGGAAGGTAAGGAAGGTAAGTGTCCTAAAGCGTGTTTGTCTCTACCAACTCATTCGAATGATTGTGATTATGTGGATAGCATCGCTAATTGCCATTCTTTGATTAATTGTGATGTTTTAAATGATGGTGAGATGAGTTTATCTCTTAACAATCATTGCGTTGTAAAGTGTGCAGGTGGAGTCACGTATATTCGGAAAATGCAAGACTCGAATAGATATGACGATGAATTTTCTTTTAATTCCAACTTGCTTGATTGTGATAATTACGAAATTTGTTCATTGTCCTATGCAAAATCTTTGAGTTTTTGCAAATCTGTTTTAAAACATGTCAAAAGTTTTGATTGCTCGATCTTGAGTATGCACAAGTCCTATTGGTTTAACTTGTTTGATTTATCAAAACTGTTGTTACATCTTGACTTAAATAATCAAACACCTATTTTTAAACCGGGAATATGTTCTGATTTGTTTTGTGGAAAAATCAAGTTTCATCAATTGTGTGTGAGAAAGTCCTATTGTTTCGATACTTGGCTTTTGAATAAGGTAACGAACTTTGCCCACTTTTTGTTCAATTTTTATTCGTTCCTTAAGCAAGTTTTGTGGTTGTACATAGAGTTCACATATCGTTTGGAAAATGTCAATTCAACTACGAAGCTTCGACTACAATATATTTCCGAGGATCGAAGGTTTGTGCTAACAGAGAAAGCTAAAGCCAATTTTTTTCTTTCTGCTCCCAAAGGTAAGACACTTGAAACCTATGAACCCATTTTGTTCTCCTCGGATGTTGACAAGAATCACGTTGCTGATTTCATTTTTGTAAAGTCCTTAAATCGTAATGTGCTTAATTGTTCTATCCTGTTTGATAATGAACTATCTGCTTTGGTTATTGACAAAAAGATAGTTGTTTTCGATATTTGTCATGAAACATTTTTTGATACATTTGTGCTTTCTTCGAATGGTGATAGGTTTTGTGTTGATGAACTGGTTTTTGCAAAACATTTAGATCATGATATGCTTAATCTTTCTATTTTACCTGTTTGTGATCTATCTGTCTTGATGATTGATGAAATGATTCTTATGTTTGATAATTTTGTTAATTCACGTGTGAAAGAGTCCATACATCGTACCATGCATGATATTATTGTGCACATTCGTGAGTTATGTGAAACATTTCAAATAACTGCTTGTGACGATTATATCTATCTTTTGATGTGTTACTTGCATGATAATTTTGTCTTGAGGAATCCATCTAAATCGAATGCATGCCTTGAAACCTATTCCATCGTGAGTAAAAAATTTGACAAGGCATTATATCTTTTGTATGATAATTTGATTTTGCCCGTTCACATGCGATTTATTTGTTTGGTGCTGCTTACATTTAGTTTGCAAGTATGTTTGAAACAACTCTTGCTAACTCATGGTTATCTTTTTCAGATGTCACGATTATCATCCGTCCCGTTTGATCGAGGAAAGTTGAGCAAAAGGAATTTTGTTCGAGAAAATCAATGGGTTGATTCGAGGATGAATCGTCTTGAAGAGGGGGGATGATACGGGCACGCCCGGGGCACCAACGAATTACAAATTAATGGAGCTCGGATCAAATGACCCAAGTGCCGTGGAGCTAATGTGCACTATGGTGCACTTCCAAATTGAGCCGGATTAGTCCATTTGAGCTCGATTTGAGCTCAATCGATCTCACTCCAGCTCATTGAGCTGATTATTTAAATTTAATGCTTTAAATAAATTGAACATTTTATTTATTAATTTTCTTACAGCAAATTAAATGTGTCTAAATATTTTATTTAGTGTCGGATTTAAATTGTCTAAGTCTAATTTAATTTGTCACATTTTATTACATATTTTTAATTAGTTCTAGTTCTAGAATTAAATGTGCAGGTTTTTATTTAATTAAGTGGCTGCCGGATTTTCAATTTGTCCTAAGTTGGTGTTTAATCTGTCTAAAGTGTCTATTAATGTGTCTTAGCTATGTTTAATTGTTATTCAGCTGATTTGGATTGATTTAATGAGAATTCTTTGTACATATAGGTGCAGCTGAATTTAACAAGGCCATTTAAGAAGGTTCATGCATCTAAGGTGCAATGTATGTGGCTGATTTATGGATGCATGTTAAGGTGCATGTTCGGCTGGGAGCATGGAATTATTGCTGCTCATTTTTGGCTCCCCAAAGACACCTGTAGTGACCCATTTGTGCCCGGGCCCGTGTAAAACATAATAAAACCAAAAAAATAAAAAAACAAAACAAATGTCCAGCACAGTCCATTTTTACAAAGTCCATTTAACAGTTACAGTCCAAAATATATCATTTGGCCCGATCGTAATGGCCCATTACTTGAAAAGATTGAAGGTCCATCTACAAGCTTGACGTATATGGAAACACAATCTTCAAGGATATACAATCTTAGATAGATATGATATGCAATCTTAGATATGATATGCAATCCTAGAAGATATGGTATGCAATCTTAGAAGATATGATTTTGAAATCTTAGAGATTTAATTTGTAGATACCTTTTAATCTTAGCCGTTGATGTAATTGATCTGTACCGTTGGATTTGGGGAGGCTCAACTATAAATAGATGCCTCTCCCTTCATTGTAAAACACACCTGAGTTTTGAGTAATAAAAATTCTTGAGAGCATTCACTAAAATTTCTCTCTCTTTTGCGTTCTTATTTTCTGTGGCTTGTTCTTATTTTGTTCTTCGCTCATCTTCGTTTCTTTTTGAGTTGCTTCAGTTCGAGTTAGATTTTGGTGGAGGAATTTCGTTGAATCCTCATATTACGGGAGTTAGGTTGACTTATGCCTTTTTTTAACTTTTTATTTATTTATCCATATCATTTTTATACTTTTTTTTTTCATTTTTTAAAAATTGTTATAATATTCATTAATTGTTTTGAGTATATTATTTATCTTATATTATTTTTTTATATACATGAATTTAATCTTGTGAATAAATTTTTTTTCCTTAATTTTTTTCATAGATTCTTTTAAAATTGCTATTATTTACTCTATATTTTTATTTTAATTGTTCAATTTTTAATTTTTTTTGAATCCATTATCTTTGTTTACCTTAACATTATTATTACTGCTTGACATTCTTTTACTTAATTGTTTATGTTAGTGCTAATTGTTAATATGACCTGTAACTTTAGTAAATTGCACTTTTTTGGTTATTTTTTTAAATCTTTGTTTAAAAATGTCTATCTCCTTTAATTACCACATTTTATCCAAGAGTTTTTCTTAAATAAGGTAATGTTTTGTATTTAGAAATTCGAGAAATAGTGCCCTAACGTGCTGGGTTTCGATTTTTCGTTTGACTAAATAATTAAATATCCTTTTAATGAATTTTGTAAATCATGAGATGATGTTGGTTACGAGGGTTTAAAATATCATGTCCTAACGTGCTAGATGTGATGTTTGTATTCTTTCGGAACAAAGAAATCTTAAGTTCCAACTCGAATTGTTCAAGTTTTTAAAGAAATCATGTTTTCAAATCTTTTCGAAATTTCGACATTAGGACAATAACTAATCAATCCGGTACCAATTTTAGGCGTTACGATGGTGCTAATCCTTCCTCGTACGTAACCGACTCCCGAACCCGTTTTCTTGAATTTCGTAGGCCAAAATCAATGTTTTGAAATAAAATGTTTTATAAGGTGATCCGATCACACCTAAGCAAAAATGGATTGGTGGCGACTCCATTTTCGTTTTTAAAGTCGACCCCGTTTTTTCAAAAAAAAAAATGGTTTCGACAGCTTGGCGACTCCGCTGGGGACCAATAAGAGAGTCAAGCCATAAATTGATTATTTTTGTCCTTTTATCGAAAATTAAAATTTGATTTTGATTCTTTCACCGCATGAGTTTGTGTCGTGTCATATGTTTGTTATGGTTTGAGTCTCGTAGGGTACTCTTGCATCATATTGCATGACCGTTGTGGTCGCACCTTTTAAGTGGCAGTGAGAAACTATGCCTTCGTGAGGTTTTCACCTCCGCATGGGCTAGTGGATTGCTTCCGGGATACATCTGTACCTATGTCTCCGTGAAGTTTTCACTTCCGCATGGCCATAGGGAAATGTATTCCCTGAACTGAACTCGGTCCATATGAGCCTATAATGGGTGAGGATCGAGGAATCTTATGGTTCGGGTACCTTAACTTTAGAGCTAAACCACATGTAGAAAACCTAAGGGCTTACCCTAGGTAGAACTATGTCAAGCCCTAGTGGTCACCTATATAGGTGCCCTATTTTGTTATTTATTTCTTTGTGCTAACGTGTTCTCTTTTGTTTTGATTGCATTGCATTCACATCATAAAAAAAGAGGTGTCAATTCAAATTCGATTACTAAATAGAAGAGTTTGTCATGAGAAAATGGATTTCTTGATAAAGTGGATTATAATACGGTCGTCCGAATATGGTCCAAGTAAACACAACGAGAAAATACTGATAGATCGTGAAGGAATACAAGACTTTATTGCCCGATGATTCAAGCTGACAAAGACTATTCGAGAATTACCACGTCTTGGCTTTCTTGAAGAGGCTAACGAGCATTATGCAAATAAATGAGCAGTGAGTCGCGGCCCAGATCAAGCAAAAAGGAGCTAGTGGAGGCATCTATTAGAAGTTTGTAAGATTTGACCTTTGCGAAGAAGGGGATTGATGTTTTGCTTGGAATATGAGGGCAAGGCCGCATATGTAATCCGTTTTATGTAAAGAAATCTGCTTTCTAGAGAAGTTTTTCTAATGGAATTGAATTTAGAATCAACGCCTCTCTTTCTTTTGCATTCATTCCATGCATTTGCATTACATTATATCATTTGCATTTAAGTCCATAGAGAGAGTCTAATTAGTTGAAATTATAATAGAGAGAGAAAATAAAAAGAAGGAGGAAAAAATCTAAAAATTGAACACTGTTACGATACACGTGCCAAGACAAAGAAAATGGATCAAAGACTTGAACAAATTCAAAGAGACATGCAAGACCAGATACAAGAGCAATTGACAAAGCTCCAACAAGAAATGTGAGACCAAATGTTGGAAGCTCAAAGGAACATGATGGCTCAAATGACCCAGATGCTGAACAGGGCAATGGATAAAGGAAAAGGTCCCATGGCTATTGCTGGAGAAGATAGCGAAGGCATTCCTCCGGGTTTCACCCCACCACATACACAAACACAACCTGAGGAGTATCCCCGAAGGCCATCTGTCACAATTAGGCCTCAACAAGGGCAAAATGACACTGGAGTGCCCATGAATTTCCAAGTTGGCACAGGATCCAACCCAGGAGATCACCCTGCTAATCCTGTCATCCCTGACTTAGACATAGCAGAAAGGGAGGGAATAAGGACTGAATCTTCAAGGCAGTTAGAAGATCGTTGCAGATGGTTGGAGGAAAAGTTCAAGGCCTTGGAGAATACTGATATTAACTATGGAATTGATGCTAAAGACTTGAGCTTGGTTCCAAATTTGGTGCTTCCTCACAAGTTCAAAATGCAAGAATTTTAGAAGTACAATGGAACCAGCTGCCCTGAAGCTCATATTACTATGTTCTGTAGATGGATGACCGGCTACGTTAACAATGATCAACTCTTGATTCATTGTTTCCAATATAGTTTGGTGGGGGCAGCGTCTAGGTGGTACAATCAACTCAGCCGTGCTAGGATTAGCTCCTGGAAAGATCTGGCCCAAGCCTTCATGAAGCAATATAATCATGTCACAGACATGACGCCTGACAGAATCACTTTGCAAAACATGGAGAAGAAGTCAAATGAAAGCTTCCGGCAGTATGCGCAAAGATGGAGGGAGGTCGCCATGCAAGTTCAGCCACCACTCCTAGAAAAAGAGACTACAATACTTTTCATCAATACCCTAAAAGCTCCATTCATTAACCATATGTTGGGAAGCGCCACCATAAGCTTTTCAGATATAGTAATGTCTGCCGAGATGATTGAAAATGCGGTAAAGAGTGGGAGGATAGACATGGGAGAAAGCACCAAAAGATCAACCCCAATAAACAAGGAAAATAAAGTGAGTACACTGAGCATGCATCCCAAATCAATCACCGTAGGCCGGTCGAGGGTTGTAACCACTAGCTATCAAGGTTCTTCAAAGCAGGAGTCTAATTCGAGGCCAAATACATAAAAGCTCCAGTTCACACCCATCCCGATGACATATAAGGAGCTGTATCAGAATCTTTTTGATGTGCATGTGGTGTCTACATCCTACTCGGAACCCGTGCAACCTCCGTTCCCAAAATGGTATAATGAGAATGCCCAATACGAGTACCACGCGGGAATAACGGGTCACTCAATTGAAAACTGTACTACGTTTAAAAAGTTGGTCAAAAGGTTCATTAAAATGGGAATTGTGAAGTTCGACGATTAATCAAAACCTGATCACTTTGACGAGGCAGTAAATGCGATAATTGAAGGAGGAGACAAGAAAGTTGCGACTCCTTGAAGAAGTAAAAAGCAAAGAGGGAATAGGGGAATGAAGTTTCCAAGCCCTTGTATACTTGGGAATGTTTTGAATAATGAGACTGTGGAAGAGATCCCTGTATTTTTAGAGCTAATCTAGAGTAATATTCAAAACACGCTTGTTGCCTTAAGCCTAGAGGCAATAAGAATCCTTTTGTGAAATAGGCTCGTGTCCAAAATCTTTATTTCAATAAAATGCATCTTTTTGAACAAATATTCTTTTATTCTTTCCATGTATAGATTCTTTTATTTTTGGACTTTCTTTAAAATATTCTCTTATTCATTCATGATCATATCATACAAATAACCATTCTTTGAATAATTTATTTTTTAGAATCTTCCTTCGAACCTACAATAGGTCTCCAGATATCAATGATGTGAGCAATGCTGCTACTGACTCAGAGTCTCCTTTCGAGTAAGATATGTGTCTAGAAGGATCTCAGGACTTTGAAGATGACAGAGATTGTAACATATCTTCTGATTTGTTAAGAATGGTTTAATAAGATGAAAAACAGACCTTACTCCACAAAGGGTCAGCAGATATTATGAGCTTAAAAAAGAGGTGAAGATCGAAGCCCAGCTCACTACAGAAATAAAACAAGACATCATTAAGTTATTTTCAAGAATTCAAAGATGTTTTTGCATGATCATATCAGGACATGCCTGGGCTACTAAGGCGCGGGCTAAACATAAGGATCGGGCACTGTTGGTGTACCATGGAAGGGGATTGCATCAGTTATACCGTAAATACTGAATTGAAGAAGACGAGATTCATATGCCTCATCTATTTCTTCACAGATTTTTATATGTGGGGCATGGATGTTATGGGGCCCATATCGTCAAAAGCTTCTAGTCGACATCGATTCATCGTTGTGGTCATCGTTTACTTCACTAAGAAGGTGGAAGTAGCTTCATATGCCAATGTTACAAAGTCGATAGTCATCAAATTCTCAAAAAAAGAAAAAAAAAAGAAAAAAAGAGATCAGACGCCAACAAAGAATGCCAAAAAGGACAAAGTCAAAAGTTTGCAGTCTGTTCAAAGATCAGATGCCATATCATAGAGCAACAAAGGCAGTCAAAAAGAAAAAAAAAAAAAAACAAAATAAGGATTGTAGGAAGGATGACTGAGACTTGTAAAGATTGTCATAAGAAGTTACCATTTACTCTCTATGCTTATCAAATGTCGACCAAGACTTTCGCTGGGGCAACACTTTTCCCATTGGTTTATGGAATAGAAGTGGTCTTGCCCATGAAAATCGAGATTCCTTTGCTTCAAGCTTTGATTGAGTCAAGAATTGGATGAAGTAGAATGTCTCCAGTAAACTTGGCTGAAGAAAAGGGTTTGAAAGTATTCATCATAGTCAAATGTACCAAAAATAGATGATGCTGATTTATGTCGAAAATGGTCCACCCAAGGGAATGTCATGATGGGGACTTAGTATTGAAAGATCTTTCTTCTACAAAATGATTTCAGAGGAAAGTAGATGCCAAGCTGGGAAGGACCTTATGTTGTAAAGAAGGCCTATTCTGGAGGAGCATTAATATTGACCGAGATGGATGCTAAAGACTTGCCCAATCTGGTGAATTCAGGTTCAGTCAAGAAGTATTTTACCTGAAAGGGGAAAGGCCAAGGAAAACCCACAAAAGGCGCCTTGAGTTCAAATTCAAATTTTTTTTAAAAAAGGAGAGGCTAAGGCGAAAACCCGCAAAGGGCGCTTTGAGACCAAAGGGGTTTTGAGCCGAAAACCTGAAAAGGGCGGCTTAAATTTTGATCAAAGATAGGGCATGTGGTAGTCTTGCCATGCCTGAATTAAAAATGAGGAAGTATGATATGTTTTGGGGCGTTGACAAAGTACTCCGGATCCTCTAAACACGTATTGACCTCAGAATGGTCCTCAAGAAGTTTGTACAGAGAAGCTCAGGTTGTGATATCTGGGGCACCTAGTTTCTATCTTACCCATTTTGAATTTGCTATCTTTGATTACTTTATTATTTTCAAAGATATACCCCAATCAATTTTATTTTATGGTCTTGGCTATCTTTGATTATTTTTCTTTTCAAGATACACCCTGATCAATTTTCTTTTATTGCCTTAGTTATCTTTGATTAACTTATTTGTTTCGAGCTATGCTCCTGATTAATTTCTTTCTCGTCCATTTTTGTGATCTTTTTCAAGTATTTTATATTGAAATAACGATTAATGGACTAATAATACTTTCATAAAAAGAGTTTCGCATATTACTCTAGAAGCTTCTAAATAATATGAGAATCTGAAACAGGACTATTGTTTAGAACTCACCAAGCCTAAGGGTTGGAAATATTGAAAGATGATTATCTCTTCAGATTTTTATTGGATAGGACATTTCGTCGGTGATGCCATTTCGACAAATGACGAGCAATGTTAACCCAAGTGTAAAAGGGGATCATTCTCAGGAAAAGAAAAATGATACCCTGCATTCATACATCTAGTCATTACACCCAGGGAATGGTGTAACAGATCAAATTGATTGAGGATGATACAAATTCCATACCTCTGAGTGGTAACAGGATGGATGGAAGAAATCAAATGTTATTCCCCTAAATTTGCCGTGGGAGGTACAAACTTTATGTCCCAGAAGGTACAGTGGAAGGGACTCTGAAATTACAGCGGGGCAAGCTTGCTGAGCAGAATATGATCGTTTCTTTGGGTTTTTTGTTAAAGATACCAGCTGAACGAGAAAGCATGGTAACGCATCAGTGATAAAACCTTGATGAACTATGAGCAGTGACAACCCAAAACATTAAAAAGGGATCATTCTCATACATTTCATACATTTCCAATTAGGAGCATTTGATTCATTCCGATCATTGTGTCCTAATCGTTGTACATAAAAAAAAGAAAAAAAGAAAAAAAGAGAAAGATCATTTTTATAACATTCTGCATTCATGCAAATATCATCCCTAATATCATTTAGTTAGGAGCATTAGATTCATTCCGATCATTGCATCAAAATCATTATACATTTAAAAAATGGGATCATTCTCATGACATTCTGCATTCATGCAAATGTCGTCCGTAATACATTTAGTTAGGAGCATTAGATTCATTCCGATTATAGCATCCTAATCATTGGGCATAAACATATGGAACCGAGTCTACAGGACATGTCCCTCAGAGGACGGTGTAGCAACATCGGTGAATTTACAGATCTTATTTCCCTAAACAGTAGTGAAGCAGATCAAATTTGGCAAATTTTATCTTCCCGAGGTAGCAGGGGAGTAGATTTTAGCCACCAGCCTTATCTTCCTGAGGTAGCAAGGGAGCAGGTTGAAGTTCGTAGTCTTATCTTCCTGAGGTAGCAAGGAAGCAGACTGAAGATCGTAGATCTTATCTCCCTAAGTGGTAGCGAAGCAGATCGAATTTGGTGAATCTTATCTTCCTGATGTAGCAAGGGAGCAGATTTTAGCCACTAGCCTTATCTTCCTGATGTAGCAAGGGAGCAGGCTGAAGATTATAGTCTTATCTCCATGTATCGGTAATGGAGGAGACTGAAGATATCAGATCTTATCTCCACTGAGCAGGAGTGGAACAGATCGAAGACAGTAAGTTTTATCTCCATGTATCGGTAATGGAGCAGACTGAAGATATCAGATCTTACCTCCACTGAGCAGGAGTGGAACAGATCGAAGACAGCAAGCCTTTTCTCCATGTATTGGCAATGGAGCAGACTGAAGATATCAGATCTTATCTCCACTGAGCAAGAGTGGAACAGATCAAAGACAGCAAGTCTTATCTCTATGTATCAGCAATGGAACAGATTGAAGATAGTATATCTTATCTCCACTGAGCAGGAGTGGAGCAGATCGAAGACAACAGATCTTATCTTCCTGAAGTTGCAGGAAGCAGATCGAAGACACTTTCAACCTTATCTCCCTGAAGTTGCAGTGGAGCAGGTTAAAGTCACAAGTCTCATCTCCCTGAAATTGCAGCGGAGCAGACTGAAAACGAAAAATCTTATCTTCTTGAAGTTGCAATGAAGCAGATTGAAGCCACCAACCTTATCTCCCTGAAGTTGCAGTGGAACAAGTTGAAGTCACAAGTCTTATCTCCTTGAAGTTGCAGTAGAGTAGAATGAAGATAGAAGATCTTATCTTCCTGAAGTTGCAGGAAGCAGATCAAAAGCACTTTCAACCTTATCTCCCTGAAGTTGCAGTGGAGTAGACTAAAGATAGAAGATCTTATCTTCCTGAAGTTACAGGAAGCAGATCAAAAGCACTTTCAGCCTTATCTCCCTGAAGTTGCAGTGGAGTAGACTGAAGACAGAAGATCTTATCTTCCTGAAGTTGCAGGAAGCAAATCAAAAGCACTTTCAGTCTTATCTCCCTGAAGTTGCAGTGAAGTAGACTGAAGACAGAAGATCTTATTTTCCTAAAGTTGCAGGAAGCAGATCAAAAAACACTTTCAGCCTTATCTCCCTGAAGTTGTAGTGGAGTAGACTGAAGACAGGAGATCTCATCTTCCTGAAGTTGCAGGAAGCAGATCAAAGACACTTTCAGCCTTGTCTTCCTGAAGTTGCAGTGAAGCAAATTGAAGCCATCAAACCTACATTCCAGTCCCCCTGAAGTTGCAGTTGGGTTGGCAACCATCTGACAAGACCAGGCAAAATGGGTCCTTTTATAGTCTTTGCTCTATTCTCGTTACACGACAATGAGCAAAGAGGGGCAGCTGTAGTGACCCATTTGTGCCCGGCCCCGTGTAAAACAGAATAAAACCAAAAAAATAAAAAAACAAAACAAATGTCCAGTACAGTCCATTTTTACAAAGTCCATTTAACAGTTACAGTCCAAAATATATCATTTGGCCCGATCGGAATGGCCCATTACTTGAAAAGATTGAAGGTCCATCTACAAGCTTGACGTATATGGAAACACAATCTTCAAGGATATACAATCTTAGATATGATATGCAAATCTTAGATATGATATGCAATCCTAGAAGATATGGTATGCAATCTTAGATATGATATGCAAATCTTAGATATGATATGCAATCCTAGAAGATATGGTATGCAATCTTAGAAGATATGATTTTGAAATCTTAGAGATTTAATTTGGAGATACCTTTTAATCTTAGCCGTTGATGTAATTGATCTCATGCAGCTTGGATTTGGGGAGGCTCAACTATAAATAGAGGCCTCTCCTTCATTGTAAAACACACACGAGTTTTGAGTAATAAAAATTCTTGAGAGCATTCACTCAAATTTCTCTCTCTTTATGCGTTCTTATTTTACGTGGCTTGTTCTTATTTTGTTCTTCGCTCATCTTCGCTTTCTTTTGAGTTGCTTCAGATTCGAGTTAGATTTTGGTGGAGGAATTTCGTTGAATCCTCATATTGCGGGAGTTAGGTTGACTTATGCGTTTTTTAAACTTTTTTTATTTATCCATATCATTTTTATACTTTTTTTTTTCATTTTTTTAAAAATTGTTATAATATTCATTAATTGTTTTGAGTATATTATTTACCTTATATTATTTTTTTATATACATGAATTTAATCTTGTGAATAAATTTTTTTTCCTTAATTTTTTTCATAGATTCTTTTAAAATTGCTATTGTTTACTCTATATTTTTATTTTAATTGTTCATTTTTAAAATTTTTTTTTTGAATCCATTATCTTTGTTTACCTTAACATTATTATTACTGCTTGACATTCTTTTACTTAATTGTTTATGTTAGTGCTAATTGTTAATATGACCTGTAACTTTAGTAAATTGCACTTTTTTGGTTATTTTTTAAATCTTTTTTTAAAAATGTCTATCTCCTTTAATTACCACATTTTATCCAAAAGTTTTTCTTAAATAAGACAATGTTTTGTATTTATAAATTCGGGAAATAGTGCCCTAACGTGCTAGGTTTCGATTTTCCGTTTGACTAAATAATTAAATATCCTTTTAATGAATTTTGTAAATCATGAGATGATGTTGGTTACGAGGGTTTAAAATATCATGTCCTAACGTGCTGGATGTGATATTTGTATTCTTCGAAACAAAGAAATCTCAAGTTCCAACTCGAATTGTTCAAGTTTTTAAAGAAATTATGTTTTCAAATCTTTTCGAAATTTCGACATTAGGACAATAACTAATCAATCCGGTACCAATTTTGGGCGTTATAAGGGTGCTAATCCTTCCTCGTACGTAACCGACTCCCGAACCCGTTTTCTTGAAGTTCGTAGGCCAAAATCAATGTTTTGAAATAAAATGTTTTATAAGGTGATCCGATCACACCTAAGCAAAAATGGATTGGTGGCGACTCCATTTTCGTTTTTAAAGTCGACCCCGTTTTTTCAAAAATAAAAAAAATGGTTTCGACAACACCCTTTCGACCAAAGAGTCACCATCCCACTCAATTCCCCAAGGTGGCCGAACACCTCCCCAATGCACATCAAAGACGTTCACACTTGCTGCACAAGTCAAAGGCTGTTCTTTCGGTGTGTAGTTCACATTATAATGGCTATTCGGTTCAAAGACGCTCACATTCAAAATGGTCTGCTCAACTAACCTTTTTAATGCTGATCATTTTTCATCAAAAGATAGCAAATTAAGAGCTCATTCAAAGCAAGGGATGAACCTAGCTGCTGCATGCATCTTCAAGTTATTCAAAATTCATTTTCCCTTCTAGAAAACTGCCCCTTGACGTCCCAAAAGCTGCACATGGACTTGGACGATTTTTGGATTTATTCTTAAACAATCAGCCTTCTAGAAACCGTCCAATGAGTTCCCATTCAGCTGAATTCAGCCACTCCAAATTAAGGCCACATTCAGCTGAATTTAGCTTAGCAAATCAATGGTTTTCTTTCCAGAATTTTCTAGTCTTTTCTAGCTGAAATTTACTTAGTCTTTAAGCTAAGTTAGTGACCATTCGGCTAGCTGTTTGATAACCTATAAATACTTTGTTTTGTTTACTTGTAAGTTTAGAACTTTTGAACTTTGATTAAAATATATGAACTTTTGTTCATCGAGTGAGTTTTATCTCTTCTTCATTTTCGTACGAGTTTTGATTCTGACTTATCAAGCTTGCTTGTGGTGTCAATCATACTCTTCCATTCTATTATACCATCGGTTCTTATCTTTTTAGATAACGGGTCGTGGTCCATCATCGATTTCCATCTTCCACCTTAAACATTATAGAAACCGGGGTGACACTTATTAGTGTTAAATCGTTTCTCATTTAAGTTCTATTTTCCATTCCCATTTTATTATCCTACTATCTTTTCTACCTTTACTATTTCTTTCTAAGCCGAACCAACCGAATATCCATCGTTCTTCATCCTACCTACACCGAACCTATCCTTCCATCTACTAAATCGTTTCCATCATTTTTCAAACCTCCATTCCTAACTTAATTCCCTTTTCTAAACAAGTTCATTCAATAGCTTCCGCTAATTTAACTATATTTTCTATTATTTTTCGAAGACACATTTTTCTCCTCGTAGACGATTGGGAAATTTCGCATACGACTCGATTCATCCCGAGGCAGACCGTATCAGTTGCATTTTCATGCATGATGCATATTAGTGTGTGTTACATTTTCATGACACTAAAAAGTACTAAAATGATTTTTTTTTGTGAAAGAAAATTACAAGTTGCATGTTGGCATCTTGAAAACTTTTGTACTTAAGGTGTAGATTTATTTGTTCTAAATGCTTAACATGGGTGAAAAAAACATGTAACAGCCCGTTTTCAGTGAAATCGAAAAAGTGGTTTCGGAACCACAAATCTGAGTTCAGAAGGAAAATCATTTTAATATTATTTCATGGTCTGCATTATGATATAAATATTGTATGAAAATTTCGTTAAGAAAATTTTACCGATTATATGTCTAATTTGATAAAAAGGACCAAATTGCATAAAGTGTAAAAGTTGAATTCTAGTAGCTAAAGCGATCAAATAGCTATGGAATTCAAAATTTGAGGTCCTTATATGGCAAATAGACCAATTAGTGGAGTTATTAGATAAGTATGATTAGTCATCATTAGAAAATTCAATAAAGAAAAGGATGGAATTGAAAAGTAAAAGATAAAAAGATGATAAATAATAAAAGAAAACAAAATATCATCATTTTATCATCTTTCCTAAAATTTAAGACATGGAAACCCTAGCTATGGTGTTGAGTTTTGTGCAAGCTTATTTGGCTTAATTGGGTAAGTATTCTTGTCCCGTTTTTAATAATTTTTATATTTCCGAGATCGTAATAACTTAATTTAGCTATCTCGGGGATTAATTTGCAAAGTTATCAAAGTACTAGGGTTTTTCCATAGTTGAGTATGTATGAATTATAAGTTTTATGGTATAAAATGAAAGGTTGTTGATAGATAAACAACTTTTGTTAAGGGAATTTTGATGAAATTATGATTTAGGGACTAAATTGAAAAGATGTAAAATTCATGAAAAAAATTCTGAATTTTATGAAATACATGGGCTGCTATTGTTGCCTGTAAAAATCGGCTAGGCTTGGAACAAGGATTAAATTGCATGAATTTCATTTTCCGAGCCTAGGTACGAAATGGTAATTAATTAAAAGTATAGGGGCAAAATGGTAATTTTGTCTAAGATGTGAATTGGATTGAATTGAATATGAATTGTATTAAATTGAGCTAAATTTACTCGTATAGATCCAGATAGACCAAATACGGAGTTAGATCGTGGAAAAGAAAAAGTGTCGGGTTAGTAGATTTTGCGTACACGAACACTTGTCGAGGTAAGTTCGTGTAACTAAATTATATAATTATATGTTTGAATTGAACGTTATGCATGTGTAATTTGTAATTGACATATATGAAAATCAGTAACATATCCGACAATGTTCGACAAATATTAAGTCTCGTTTGAATAAATGAAATTCAATGGATACAGAGTTTCTAAATTGGTTGTGGTCCTGCATGTGTTGCAGGCATACCACAGCTCGCAAGAGCGTCCCGTTATTAGCTCTCATGAGCATCCCGATATTTGGCTCTCACGAGCTTCCCGTTATATGGTTCTTGCGAGTTTCCCGTTAAGAGCTCTTCGGAGCATCCCAATTGGTTGTGATTTTGCATGTGTTTTGGACACACCACAGCTCTTATGAGCGTCCCGATATATGGCTCCCTGGAGCTTCCCGATTAAAGGCTCTTTCATGAGCTTTCCGATAAATGGCTCTCCGGAGCTTCCCGATATTGGCTCGCTTAAACTTCCTGATTACAGCTTTTATGAGCTTCCCGTTACATAGCTCACATGAGCTTCCCGTTATATGGCTCGAAAGAGAGCTTTCCGTTTAAGTGCTCGTATAAGCATTCCCGAATATGAATTGATGGATTACAGATTTGTACGCTTTGTGTGTACTACCCGTGTATCCATCGATATTTTAAATGATTCAACGGGCAAAGTTCTGACATGAGATAACATGAAATTGAAATGAATTATACCAGTATATACCCGAAATATATGGAATTGATGTATGAACACAAGATGTGGAAAGTTTATGAACATGAAAATTTGATATTTGATGAGCTCATACATGTTTCTTGAAATTCATGTGAAATACATGACTAACATGTTTGCTGAAGATATGTGTATAGGATATTGGCCAAATTGCTTTGGATGTATTTTGTATGCTTAACTTAAATGTAAATGAATGGAAAGTTAATTTCCCGTTATACGAACTTACTAGGCTTTAAAGCTTACTCTGTTTTATTTTGCTCTGTTCTGTAGTAATTCAGAAGCTCGTTGGGTTGGAAGCTTGGCGGAGATGTCGTCAAACTATCCATCGGCCCATTTCGGTACATATAGAAAACTAATTTTGGTTATAATGGCATGTATAGGGTAAATTGGCCAATGTTGGGTTAATAGCATTTTGTTGTAAATAGCCATTGGAATGGCTTGAGTTGAACATATTGTGATATATATATATGGCTTTATCATGTTGTTGTTTTTACTTTGGTTGAGTGATGAATAAATTATGGATATGTTGATGAATGGTTTGAGATAACATGGTTGGTAAAATATGCATATATGTTATATGGTCAATTAGGTAAGATTGAATACTTGGACATATAGGGTGTATTGACATGTATTGAACTTGAGTTTGGCTTGAATTGAAGGTTTTATTGTGACTTATGATTGTGAAAATTGTTGTGTTTAGGTTGATACCAAAATGGGGTGAGAAATAAGGCTTGAAAATGACCTATTTTGTCTACACGGGCGTGTGTCTTAGCCGTGCGTGACACACGGCCTAGCACATAGGCGTGTGATTTGGCCGTGTGTCCCCTACATCTTCAAAATTTCAAAACATAATGCTCAGGTATTTTCACACGGCCTAGCACACGAGCATGTGACTTGGCCGTGTGACCCCTACACCTATTTAATACAAGTCAGTATGTTCAAACGGCCTAGCACACGGACGTGTGACTTGGCCGTGTAACCCAAGTCAGTGAGCACCCTAATTTAGACATGGGCTGGGACACAGCCGTGTGTCTTTATTTCGAATGTCCACACGACTTGAGACACGGGCGTGTCTCGTGACCGTGTGAGCCACACGGCCTGGTCACACGGGCGTGTGTCCCCTGCACATTGGAAAAATTTTGAAATTTTGCGAAAAAAATTCTCTGAGTACCCGGTTTAGTCCCGACTTATTTCTAATGCAGATTTTGGGCCACGAGGGCTCATATAAGGGACAATATGATTGAATATGATTGATTTCTTATATAAATTTTAAATGATATGAAATATCTGTATTTGATCTGCAAATTTTGGTAATGCTCTGTAACCCTATTCTGGCAACGGATATGGGTTAGGGGTGTTACAAAATATTTAAAAGAAAGTCTACTAGTGAAGTAGAAGAACTAAAAACCAATATGAAAAAATGGTCAAAAGAGTCAAATTTAGCCTTTAAACTCTTCTAATCGATCTAGGTTTAAGGGCTTTAAAAATTATAATACAAATGTGATCGGTGTGTCAAAGTCTTAAAATTTATAATGAGAATGATCCAGCCTAAAGACTAACTATGACAACGATTGAGGCAAGTGTACCTATCGAACAGTAGTATAGCTTAGTGGCAAGACCGGATTGTCGAACCCAAAGGAACCGAAAGTACTAATACTAACTTTCTTTTTATTATTTAGCCTTAAAATTGAAGTTAATCAGTTTAATCTAGAAAATTAACTAACTACTAAGCTAAAGACGATGAGACAAAAAGAATGAAATTAGGGAAATACTTGTAGGAAAAACCAATTGATTAAAACAATACCCAAGGAAGAATCCACCTAGACTTCACTTGTTATCTAACTCTGAACTAGATGATTTATTCATTTGACTTGATCCGTAAGATCCCCTAATGTATATTAAACCCTCTCTCGAAGCGAATAACGTCTAACCCTAGGTTGATTAATTGAAATCTCTTTCTAATTAAAACCCCTCGAATTGCCTTAACTCGATCTATGGAATTCCATATTAGGTTTCACCCTAATCCGGCAAAACCTCGTCACCCTATCTCTAGGCGTGCGATCAACTCCGCTTAATTATGCTATATCTACTCTTAGGCAGGGACTTTTGCTCCTCCACCTAAGCACATCAAACTTGAATTAATATCCGCGAAATATCAACACAAGAATTAAGAACACATAATTAAGAACAAGTCAAATATTTATCATATAGTTCAAAGAAACGATAACAAGATTCATCTTAGGTTTCATCCCCTCGGTATTTGAGGGTTTAGTTCATAATGATAATAAAATACATCTCAAAAGAAAAGATAAAACAAAACATAAGAAAAACTCTAAAACCCCCTGAAGGAATTGAAGAGAGATCCTCCGTCTTGAGTATAACTCCGGCTTCTTGAGATGAATCAACTGGCTTTCTTCAAGTGATTTCCACAATTTTGATCTTTCTGCCTCGACTCCTTGGCCTAGCTGAACGCCCCCTGAAAGTTGGCCTCTATGGTGTTTATATAGGCTTTTGGAATGTGTTTCTTTACCCCTAAGTATCCAAATCCGAGTGAAATTCCTCTTCCCCACAGGAGGGACACGCCCGTGTGAATCGTGGCCAGGCCGTGTTCAGGTCTGATTAGGGAGGCACGGCCGTGTTGCTTGGGCCCAGGCCGTGTCGATTTCGTGATTTGACCCATTTGGTCCGTTTTAAGCCCGTTTCTCGTTCTTTTCATCCTCCGGTGCTTTCCTGAGTATAAAACATGAAAACAAAGGATTAAGAGCACCAAATTACACAATTCAAGGCTTAAATCACCCAAAAGCATGCTAAACGTGGGTTTAAAATATGTTACTATTTCGGTTTATCAAATACCCCCACACTTAAGCTTTTGCTTGTCCTCAAGCAAAATTCTCAATTCATGATTAAGACGAACTTTCTTGATTCATAATATTCATCAATAATGTTTCATCATAATTCAAAGATAATTCATACATGTATAATTCAACTCTAAGAGTCCTAAAGATTCAAACAATCCAAGTCATGCATTTGTGGCATAAAACGTAGGTGTTTCCCCTCATCCGAATGATTACCTCTGATTCAAAATCGACAAGGATTGACATCCACACTAAAGATTCACTCAAATCACTCGAGGTGTTTAAGGTTTAAGAAAAAGCACTCAAAAGTCAAACATGAAAAGTTATTACCATAGGCTTGCATGAAAATCAAATCTCCAGCACTATAATATGAGATGATATACAAATCAAAAGGTCTTTAACAGGGTTGTAACGGGGCTTGGGTTAAAGTGTGGATATAGGCTGAATTAGAAGGTTAGAATCGAGATTGACCTGACAAATTACCTAACCAGAAACACTGAACTGATAATAAATAATTACATCAATTGGAAACTTGTAATATTAATACTAATAACACGAGCTTCTTTTAGAGATTAACAGTTTAAGCTCAAATATCATAGAACTAATAATGAATATACTTCGTTTTTTTAAGAACAAATCAAATATATATAATAGTTGATGAATTTACTATCAAAATTAATAGGCAATCGATCAAATCAAATCTCGATATAAGGGTAGTCAAAAGGAATGGTGATAACAAAAATAAAGGGTTTTGGGATAATATTAGTGGGTGAGTCAATAAAAAGGGTTGTTAGAATCAACGGGGTTCACTAGGGGTTAATAAAATGGGTAGGCTTTTTAGTGGAGTGAGTGGGTTAAAACCTAGGTGCCTTTATCATCTTAGTATATCAAATCAAAGGTGTGGTCTCGACATGTATAATCGATGCAAGTTCTAGAATAATAAATCAATGTTGACACACTCATAATCAAAAAGTGAGCAAGAAAAAGAATATACGCTCTATCAGGCTCAAAATCTCACAAAAATTATGGGTATTTTGATGTCATCCTCGTAAATTTCAAACTTCAAAGTAATAATTAAATTCAGGTAGATAACCTAGAAAAAAATTTTAATTCAGAAAAATAGACTTATCATGCTTGACTCTATAGTATCTTAAAGTATAAATCATCAATGCATAATTATCAATGACTTAATCTGAAATATATCAATAAAAATCATAATTCACAGGAAATTTCATTCTAATCATAATATGAGAAACTTACTTAAGAAACAAGACATAATTCAGGATTTGAGAATAATGCAAAAAGTTTGGCACCTAATTTCAGGAATTTGAGAATAATGAAAAAAAGTTAGGTACCTTTTAGGTTGTTCACCCCCCCACACTTAAGATGTACATTGCCCTCAATGTACAAGGATATATATATATAAATAATTAAGTAGAAAATCAAAAGATATGGAGAGAAGTGAAACTCCCTAAATTTGTTTTGGGTGGATTCCTTGAGTTGGAGGTGTGGAAACTTGATTCGGAGGTGAAAGATAAGTTGGAGGAGGCGTCTCTAGTGGTGGTATGGGGGCTGCCCACTATTACTGCGCTAGATGAAGAAATTGGGTAGCCCGTGAAGAAATAGCAAGGAAATACTAACAAAAATTCAAAATAAACTAATTATTTATTTAAAGAAAAGCAAGCTAAAGTGAAGGAAAATGAAAAATGAAATAAAATTAAAAGAAAAGATTAATAGACCGAAGGGTCCTTATTGTTGGATAGTTCGCGATGAGGGTGTGATTTCTAAGGCTGCGGTGGTGTTGACAGTGGTCGTGGTGGGGTGCTTCCCTAGCAGCCTTTAGAACCTAAAACCAAGAAACTAAGATAAAATAAACTAAATTAAACATAAGAGAAATAAAGAAAAGGAAAATAAAGAAGGAGAGAAAGGAAAAAGAAAAATAGAATGGTCTCAAAGACCTTTGGCTTGTCGAATAATTGAAGCGGCCGGCATGAACTTATATAGATCGGTCTCCCACAGGGAGACTGTGTTTGGATCCTTCCGTTTCTTCGACATGGATGTGGTGTAGCTCAAGGGCTTTGTAGATGGAGGAATAGAGGAAAGAATGGAGCGGTTGGGAGGGGAGGGTGAATGTGAGTAGGGAAAAAAGGATGGGGAGTGAGTAAGAAAAAGGGGCAAGGGGTGTTTTAAATAGAATTTTCAAAGCTGGTACATCCCCACGTCCGCGTACCATGGGCGTGTTTTGTCACACGGCCGTATCGCACGGCCGTGTTGTGTTTCGTTCGTTTCTCCCACGCCCGTTTCGTGGTCACCACGCCCAGTAGGATCAAACAGTGTCGACCACGGCCGCATCGCACAGCCGTGGCTAGTTAGTTGGAGCCCGTGTGTCTTCCCTCAGTGTCGGCCACGGCCATATCACACGACCGTGGCGGGGTAGTTGGGTCCGTGACTCATAGATACGATCCGTTCTAACTCGTACTATCTCTGCCATGTCAGTACGGAGATTCGGTGTATCCACACGGCCACGGCCACAGCCGTGTGCAAGGCCGTGTGGTCTGAAAATCTGCACTTTGGTTAGTTTAAAATTAAATGCTGAAAAGGAAAAATAAAAGTGAAAATAAAAAAATATAAAAAATAATGGAGTTATTACTCGGGTTGCCTCCCGAGAAGCGCTCGTTTAAAGTCTTAAGCTAGACTTACCTCTCGTTTACATCATCAGGGTGGTTTGAGGAGTTGAAAGTCCTTCCTCATGCTATCAGTTTCATTATCATGATAAAGTTCAAGTCGAGATGCGCTTATATTGAAAGTACCAAAAATAGGATTACTTACCTCGACTATTCCGTATGGAAAAACACTGATTACCCTAAAAGGGATTTCTTTGTTTGTATTAGGGTCAGGAGGAGATATTCGAGGGTCTATTTTATCTAGCAATACCTGGTCTCCTATTTTAACTATTTTAAAGTGATTTGTCGTTCCTACGAGCTCGTCTGGTGGTTCCCTCGATTTCTCTTCGTGTATCCCTAGTGTTTCCTTGAAATGTGTCTTCCACTCGTCTAGTTCATCAACTTGATCCCTTCGATCGTTGTGAGTTGTTTCTTTGATGGCATTGGGTCTAGGATCGGGTTTAGTTGTGTTCTTTTGTGGTGTTTCTAGCAAAGAAGGGTTAACCGAATGGTTATCAATAGAATTTACTTTCTCACCTTGTTTACTCGATGTTCTAACCGAATCGAGAGCCTGAAGAGTGACTGTTTCGTCACCTACACAGAGTATGAGTTCACCTATGTCGACATCAATTTTAGTCCCGGCAATGCTAAAAGGGCCTTCCTAGAATTAATGGGATACTATCGCCTCATCCATGTCTAAAACAACAAAGTCTACTGGGAATACGAATTTATCAATCTTTACTAGCACATCTTCGATTATACCCCTAGGAATTCTAACAGTTTTATCAGCTAATTGAATGCTCATCCTAGTTTGTTTGGGTTTCCCTAGACCTAGTTGTTTAAACATTTTATAAGGCATGACATTTATGCTTGCCCCTAAATCAGCTAACGCATTATCAATAGATAAACTACCAATTAAGCATGGAATTGTAAAACTCCCTGGATCTTTTAATTTTTGTGGTAATTTATTTTGGAGAATTGCTGAGCACTTTGCGTTGAGTTCCACATACGATTCCTCGTCTAGCTTTCGCTTGTTTGTCAAAAGCTTTTTTAAGAATTTCCTTGAATCTGGCATCTGCGAAAGAGCTTCAATTAATGGTAAGTTAATATGTAATTTCTTTAAAAGTTTAAGAAACTTACCGAACTGTTCCTCTGTGTCGTCTTTCTTCATCGCCTCTGGGTATGGTATACGAGGTTGGTACTCTTTAATTACCGGTTTTGGCTTTTTACTTCCTTCCTCAACCTTACCTTCTTCTACCACATTCTCTTGCCTTAAATGAGGCTCATCTAACCCTACATTATCATGAGTTGATATGGCTTGAATCTGCTCCATTGGGTTAGTTTCAGTGTTGCTTGGCAAGTTTCAGTGTTGCTTGGCAATCTACCTTGTGGTCGTTCCGTCAAGATCTTGGTGATTTGCCCAATTTGATCTTTGAGCTCTTGTGTCGATGCTTCTTGTTTTTCAAGTTTTATTTCTATACTTTGGAAACGTGTTTCTATTGCTGCTATATATTTTGTCAGCATCTCCTCAAGGTTCGGCTTCTTTTCCTGTGGGTACTACTGCTGTTGGAAATTTTGAGGGTGTTGTTGTCTTTGACCACCCCATGAAAAATTGGGGTGGTTCTTCCAACCTGGATTGTAAGTATTGCTATAAGGGTTATTTTGATATCTGAAATTATTACTTACATAGTTCATTTGTTCGCCTTCTATGCCATGTCTGTAGGGTGGGTACTCAGGATTCGCCACATCTCCACTTGTTTCACACTGCATAACGGGTTGTACCTGCAAGGAATTACACAAACCATCAAATTTTTTAGTTAACACATCTACCTGATTTGATAGCATGGTTACTACGTCGAGGTTGAAAACACTTGCAGCTTTCGTGGGCTTTGTCCTCGTGACTTGCCACTGATAGTTATTTAGGGACATCTCCTCTATAAATTCGTAAGCTGCTTCAGGTGTTTTATTATTCAGAGTTCCACTGGTCTTTGAATCGATCAACTGCCTAGTTGAGGAGTTCACACCGTTGTATAAAGTTTAGACCTGTAGCCACAAGGGTAATCCATGGTGTGGGCACTTTCTCAATAGATCTTTGTATCTCTCCCACGCATCGTAAAGTGTTTCTAAATCCATCTGCACAAAAGAAGAGATATCATTCCTTAATTTGGCCGTTTTGGCGGTGGAAAATATTTTAATAAAAATTTTTCTGGTCATTTGTTCCCATGTAGTAATTGATCCTCGGGAAGAGAATGCAACCAACTGTTTAGCTTTATTCCTCAAAGAAAAGGGAAATAACTTAGAAGTCGGATGGCATCATCAGAAACGCCATTAATTTTAAAAGTGTCGCAGAATTCCATAAAATTCACTAAGAGTGTGTTAGGATCCTCATCCTACAAACCATCAAACTGAACGAAATGTTGTATCATCTGTATAGTGTTAGGTTTCAATTCGAAATTATTTGCAGCAATAGTAGGTCTAACAATTCTAGGTTCAGTACCAACTAAACTAGGCTTAGCATAATCATACATAGTTCGAGGAGCCTGATTTTCGGCCATCTCTGGAGGTAGCAGATTATTTTCAGCCATCTCATCGGTGGTATTGATGATGTTTTCTTGCTCTTCGTCTGTGTATTGTAGACTTCGCCTAATTTCTCTCTGGTTTCTCCGAACGGTTGCTTCGATCTCACTATCGTAAATTAAAGGTCCTGTCGGGTTCCTTCTAGTTATAAACTAGAGGTACCTACAAGGAGCAAAGACTAAAATTTAGAAAGATAAAAATAGAAAACAAAATAAGAGTAAAATTGCAAAAAATAAAAATGGCTAAAGTAATAAAAATTGAGTGTTCTTAATATTTCAGTTCCCCGGCAACGGTGCCAAAAACTTGATCGGTGTGTAACAATCTTAAAATTTATAATGAGAATGATCGAGCCTAAAGACTAACTATGACAACGATTGAGGCAAGTGTACCTATCGAACAGTAGTATAGCTTAGTGGCAAGACCGGATTGTCAAACCCAAAGGAACCGAAAGTACTAATACTAACTTTCTTTTTATTATTTAGCATTAAAATTGAAGTGAATCGGTTTAATCTAGAAAATTAACTAACTACTAAGCTAAAGACGATGAGACAAAAAGAATGAAATTAGGGAAATACTTGTAGGAACAACCAATTGATTAAAACAATACCCAAGGAAGAATCCACCTAGACTTCACTTGTTATCTAACTCTGAACTAGACGATTTATTCATTTGACTTGATCCGTAAGATCCCCTAATGTATATTAAACCCTCTCTCGAAGCGAATAACGTCTAACCCTAGGTTGATTAATTGAAATCTCTTTCTAATTAAAACCCCTCGAATTGCATTAACTCGATCTATGGAATTCCATATTAGGTTTCACCCTAATCCGGCAAAACCTCGTCACCCTATCTCTAGGCGTGCGATCAACTCCGCTTAATTATGTTAGATCTACTCTTAGGCAGGGACTTTTTCTCCTCCACCTAAGCACATCAACCTTGAATTAATATCCACGAAATATCAACACAAGAATTAAGAACACATAATTAAGAACAAGTCAAATATTTATCATATAGTTCAAAGAAACGATAACAAGATTCATCTTAGGTTTCATCCCCTCGGTATTTGAGGGTTTAGTTCATAATGATAATAAAATACATCTCAAAAGAAAAGATAAAACAAAACATAAGAAAAACTCTAAAACCCCCTGAAGGAATTGAAGAGAGATCCTCCGTCTTGAGTATAACTCCGACTTCTTAAGATGAATCAACTGGCTTTCTTCAAGTGATTTCCACAATTCTGATCTTTTTGGCTCGACTCCTTGGCCTAGCTGAACGCCCCCTGAAAGTTGGCCTCTATGGTGTTTATATAGGCTTTTGGAATGTGTTTCTTTACCCCTAAGTATCCAAATCCGAGTGAAATTCCTCTTCTCCACGACAGGGACACGCCCTTGGCACACGCCTGTGTGAATTGTGGCCAGGCCGTATTCAGGTCTGATTAGGGAGGCACGGCCGTGTTGCTTGGGCCCAGGCCGTGTCGATTTCGTGATTTGGCCCACTTGGTCCGTTTTAAGCCCGTTTCTCGTTCTTTTCATCCTCCGGTGCTTTCCTGAGTATAAAACATGAAAACAAATGATTAAGAGCACCAAATTACACAATTCAAGGCTTAAATCACCCAAAAGCATGCTAAACGTGGGTTTAAAATATGTTACTATTTCGGTTTATCAAATACCCCCACACTTAAGCTTTTGCTTGTCCTCAAGCAAAATTCTCAATTCATGATTAAGACGAACTTCCCTCAATTCTTAATATTTATCGATAATGTTTCAGTTCCCCGGCAACGGCGCCAAAAACTTGATCGGTGTGTCACAGTCTTAAAATTTATAATGAGAATGATCGAGTCTAAAGACTAACTATGACAACGATTGAGGCAAGTGTAGCTATTGAACAGTAGTATAGCTTAGTGGCAAGACCGGATTTTCGAACCCAAAGGAACCGAAAGTACTAATACTAACTTTCTTTTTATTATTTAGCCTTAAAATTGAAGTGAATCGGTTTAATCTAGAAAATTAACTAACTACTAAGCTAAAGACGATGAGACAAAAAGAATGAAATTAGGGAAATACTTGTAGGAAAAACCAATTGATTAAAACAATACCCAAGGAAGAATCCACCTAGACTTCACTTGTTATCTAACTCTGAACTAGACGATTTATTCATTTGACTTGATCCGTAAGATCCCCTAATGTATATTAAACCCTCTCTCGAAGCAAATAACGTCTAACCCTAGGTTGATTAATTGAAATCTCTTTCTAATTAAAACCCCTCGAATTGCATTAACTCGAATTATGGAATTTCATATTAGGTTTCACCCTAATCCGGCAAAACCTCGTCACCCTATCTCTAGGCGTGCGATCAACTCCGCTTAATTATGCTAGATCTACTCTTAGGCAGGGACTTTTGCTCCTCCACCTAAGCACATCAAACTTGAATTAATATCCGCGAAATATCAACACAAGAATTAAGAACACATAATTAAGAACAAGTCAAATATTTATCATATAGTTCAAATAAACGATAATAAGATTCATCTTAGGTTTCATCCCCTCGGTATTTGAGGTTTAGTTCATAATGATAATAAAATACATCTCAAAAGAAAAGATAAAACAAAACATAAGAAAAACTCCAAAACCCCTGAAGGAATTGAAGAGAGATCCTCCGTCTTGAGTATAACTCCGCTTCTTGAGATGAATCAACCGGCTTTCTTTAAGTGATTTCCACAATTCGATCTTTCTGGCTCGGCTCCTTGGCCTAGCTGAACGCCCCAAAAGTTGGCCTCTATGGTGTTTATATAGGCTTTTGGAATGTGTTTCTTTACCCCTAAGTATCCAAATCCGAGTGAAATTCCTCTTCTCCACGGCAGGGACACGCCCTTGGCACACGCCCGTGTGAATCGTGGCCGTGCCGTGTTCGTGTCTGATTAGGGAGGCACGCCGTAGTGTTGCTTGGGCCCAGGCCGTGTTCAGTGTCGATTAGGGGAGGCACGGCCGTGTTGCTTGGGCCTAGGCCGTGTCGATTTCGTGATTTGGCCCATTTGGTCCGTTTTAAGCCCGTTTTCCGTTCTTTTCATCCTTCGGTGCTTCCCTGAGTATAAACATGAAAACAAAGGATTAAGAGCACCAAATTACATAAAATAAGGGATAAATCATCCAAAAGCATGCTAAATGTGGGCTTAAAAATATGTTACTATTTTGGTTTATCGGCGGTAGCCGTGTTCAGTCGATTAGGGAGCACGCCCGTGTTGCTTGGGCCCAGTGCCGTGTCAATTTCGTGATTTGGCCCATTTGGTCCGCTTTTAAGCCCGTTTCTCTTCTTTTCAACCTCCTGCTTTCACGAGTATAAAACATGAAAACAAAGGATTAAGAGCACCAAATTACACAATTCAAGGCTTAAATCACCCAAAAGCATGCTAAACGTGGGTTTAAAATATGTTACTATTTCAGTTTATCAAAATGATAGAGATAATAAAAGATGGACATATTTGCAAAAAGTACATTTTTCAACCTCGCAATCACAAATTTCCCCCCAAAATTGCAAGAGTGGATCGAAAATTTCCAACTTCTTAATATAAAAACTATGTAATAGTCTTACATCTAATCATATTATACATTATTTTATCAATGATTAGTACTGTACATTAGTTTATATGACTTTTATAAACGTTTTAACTTTTTCAAATTTGACCCCACAATTCAATTTTTCTAACTCCGCCTCTGCCAAATTCAATATAAGTAGATGTAGAGATAGCTTTAAAAGAATATTCTAGAAAATAATTTTCTCAAAAACATATAATAAAAAATAAAAAAATAATTACATAAATTTCGATTTCGTAAATAATAAGATAAAAAAAGTGAATATTATATTTGTATATTAGCCAATTAGGTCATCGGAAAAGCAAAATGACAAAAACAATAAAGATGTGTGTATGATACCGAAACTAAAAAAAAAAAGAGAAGATAAATATTGTAAACAGATACCAAAAATGGATGGAGCGACCGACGAATGATTATAGAGTGGACACGTGTACTCAGTAATTCAACAGTCCCACTGAACTTGTGGTATTGTCCAAAAAACAGATTCTTCACGTACTTTGTGCAATGTTTTTGTTTGGTTTTTCAATAAATGTCCCAATGATGTTGTACCTAATTTGGGTAAGGCTGGTGATGCAAAAAAATCTGCCAAGTTGTGGGCTATCGCATCTCTATCCTGACACAAAAGGAAAATTCTGGAGATTCATTGGTCACCAACTTCACACTTGTTTTCATCTAGGGTTCTTCATACTTGAGTTTGGTTTTTTTTTTTTTTTAAATTTTGAGTTAATTGAATTGAGTTATTTGAATTTGTTATTTTTTTGAGTTAAAGTTTAAATCGAGATGAATCTTATAATTCGAGTAACTCAAAAAATAGATTGATATAAATACTTTTTTGATTCCTGATAATTTTGAAAATGAACAAATTGATCTCTCTTTAAAAAAAAATTTAAAAAATTTAAAAAATATCATAATTTATATTTTTAATAGGAAGTAAAAGATCAAGAACTCTAAAAAATTTCTAAAATAATAATTTTGAAACTTAAATAAGTAAATTAACAATTCAAGTTTATTATGTTAAAGTATCTTATTTCTTTTTCTCTTATTCTGCTTAGAAGAGTTTCAAATATATATGCTTCCAAATTTATGTGGCCTATAACGGAATTAGTTATATTGTAACAAGATTTTAATTTGACATGTTTAATATTTTAATTTAACTTGAACAGTTTCACTCAATTCGACTCTACTCGATTTGGAAAAAAAATTAAAATCGAGTTAGGATGATAAAATGAGACTCATCAACTCGATTAATTCAAAACTTTTTACTCGATCCAACTCTTTTACATGTTAAAAATTTTGTTGATCATATGTTTTAATGTACTTTGTTTACTGAATTTCGGGTTTAATCGAATTATTTACTTATGTTTTACTATATATGTTCTATTTGAGTATATGATAAGATTCCTTTTTTTTCAACTTTTTTTTAAAGTTCTGATTTCTTTTGTAAAAAAGAAATGTTCCTATATTCAATGAAATATTATCACTTTCACTTTATCAAATATTAAAGATGCTACAAAAATCACTTACTATTGGAGATAAAAAAGGTGACCAATTTTTTTTTTTTTCCAAAAAAAGTGACAATAAGAGATAGTAAATTCTTGTTAGGAATTTGATAAAAATGTCAAAGTCAAACTTTTTAAAATTTGATTTTAATTATTTTAAATATTTTAATTAATTAAATTCTTATAAAATATATGTTTAAAAATTACTTCATAAAAGACCTTTATATATATATATTTTCAAAATTTTACTCATAATAAAATTTTAAAAAATAAATTCTTTTTACCAAAAATCAAAATGCAACAAATCTAGTGGAATTGACTAGACATTCTTCACGAGATGACCACTTATCCTTGGGGGTAAAAGATGTGGTACCAGTGGGCTACATATCAAAGTCAAGTTATTTATTGAAAAATAAAATTGAAGAAAAAAAAAAAGGAAAGTCTTTTGAACAATGTATAAAAAGTCACAACCAAGAGTTCAGGACTTGCACCCAATAGAGAGATAACATTCTTACCAGGGGCACTACTAGGGGCCGCACCTCCAAAAACAAAAAATTTTCATTTACATCCTTCATCATTTATAAAATTTTAAATTAATAATAATAAATTTATATTTTTGTTTTCAAAATAATAAAAACTTGATATAATCTTTTAAAAATTATAAAGACATAGATTATTAAAATGATGAAATTATATTTATTATCACAAAAATATATAATTTAATTTTGATCCCCTTAAAAAAAAATTTCTGGCTTCGTTCTTGATTCTAAGTTTGTACTCTTGCTTTTGTTTGAAATATCCATATCACAATCGTGCTTGTGACATGGATTTGAAGATTAATCTCTAAAAATCCTTCAAAAATATAAAAAAATTAAAAAATATATATATTATGTTACACTGTTGAAAACATTTTATATAAAATTATTTAAAAAAAAGATATTTAACAATTATTATAAGTAAAATGGTAAAAAAATTCTATATAAATCTTATTAAATACGTGTTTAACCCTTGAATATGTGACTTTTAATTGTTTTATTTAAAGACCATATAAAAATATGAAAAAAGAAAAGTATCATCATAATAATATTAATTATTATTTAAAATAAAAGGTATATTAGTATTTTTTCTATCGAATTAGTACCCGACTAACTTGTAGCACCAACTTAATTAAATATTTTAAAATAAATATAGATTTAACAATACCCATATTAAATATATATTCGTATGGAATATCGTGAAACTTCCCAAAAAGGCCAAGACTATCCGGGACCATTCAGGCTCAAGGAAGTTTGTGGCAATGATTTTAGGGTCATAACCAATCTTAACTATATATATATATATATATATATATATGTTAATGCTGTTCAAAGATATGCTGGATTTTTTTTAACAAAAATATCGATTTCCAACACCTTTATGTATATGTATATATACACAGTCCTTTGAATATAGGAAAAACTTTAAAATACAATGAATATCTCCCTACATACTCATATATGACAGTCATCAGGAATTGGAAAAACATAGGCTCATAAAACCCAGTTTGGGCAGGAATGATCAATCCATTTCAGCCTAAACTCATTTTTTAAATGATTGGCATAAAACTACTCACAACTGAAGCCATTACCAAATACGGAAAGGAAAAAAATAGGTAATACAAAAAAAAAAAAAAAAAACTAAAACTGCATCTACAATAGTTTACAATCCCCTCCCAAAACCCTTCCAAAGCTATAATTTCCTGCAAAATAACTATTTTGGTATACTATGACATTGCCACCAGTCATTAACCTAGACCTAACTCAGTGTTTTTGTGAACATCCCTTGTGTCAATGCCGAAAAATCATAATCTCTGAAGAATTAGCTGATGAAACTGGGGAAGCTGATTGAGGCTTGCTAGCTCCGGCCAACACAACACCATTTACGGGGGTAGCTTGCCCCAATGCATAAAAGCTGTAACATATGATACAGTGAACTTTAGGAGTATGGAGTAAGTTATGGTGAAATTTATGGAATAGTTATTTATAGGACATTTTGAACCACAAGCAGATCAAGGGTGTTGCATAACTGACCAAACTCATGGCAAGGCCAACAGTATTACAGGTAACAAAACCGAGGATAAAGAGAGTAATATGTACCTAGATAACGGATCTTCAACAGAGTTTCCCCCTTATGTCCGTCCCATTTTCATAGTTTATGCGGCGGAAAAAGAAACTTACGAATGAGGAACTTGGTAGACATGTTTCTGTAAAAGCACTAGTATTGCGACTGTACTATAGAGCAAACTTGCATTATAAGTTTCTATAGTTCAGCCTGCCAGCAACTGGCATCATCATTCCAGGAATTTGATAGCCCATGTTTGGCCAGGTTTGCCAATTGTTATTAATTGGAGATAAATGATAGATATTTGGACAATGAACACTGGGTGGAAATTTGTTGTGATTTGAGGATAGACATATTTAAGATGAATTGGTAAAATCTCGTAATTGAAGATTTCTTCGTATGCCAAAAATTGATTTTTTTAAAAATAAAATAAAATTATATTAGATGTTTTTCTTCATAATTTTTAAAGAACTGAAAATAATTAACATATCTATTTAATTATATGCACAAGTACAAAGACGTAACATTCAGCATTAAAATTTTGGATTTCGAGAAACCTCGTACAATCATTGAGTCATATCTTAATGATGTCGGATTTTATAATGTGAGCCTCACTCAGCATTGGAAAATGATACCTGCATTGGCTGAACGTTGGAGGTCTACGCACTCATTCAACTTTCTGTGTGGAGAATGCACGATCACGTTAGAAGATATGGCGTTACAATTTGACTTCCCGACCGAAGGTAGGGTTGTGATTGAAAATCATATTGTTGGGAATGACGTTTATGAGATCTATGACATGTACTTAGGTAATGTTCTAGAGAGCAAGTACACAAAAGGTCTCTATTTGAAAATGACATGCACTCTAGTAAATTAAGCTTTTAGCGGCATTTTTAGTGGCGTTTGGATCGAATATGCCGCAAAGGTTGAACTTTTAATGGCGTTTGGATCAAAAAATGCCACAAATATATACCATTAGTGGCGCTAACCGAAAAACGCCACAATAAGTCATTCTGTAGTGCCGTTTGTGGAAATAGCGCTCGAAATAGTACATATTTAGCGGCGTTTTATGCTACGCACCGCAAAGGTACACTGAATGGGAGCAGTGTTAGCGGCGTTTTTCCCATAAACGCTGCGAAAGGTAAAGAAATAGCGATGTTTTCCCTTAAAAGCTGCTAAAGGTATAACAACAATAGCAGCGTTTTTCCCATAAATGCCGCAAAAAGTAAAGCAATAGCGGCATTTTTTTGCAAAAACACCGCAAAAGGTTAAAAACGATAGCAGAGTTTTTATCATAAACGCCACTAAAGGTAAAGCAATAGCGGCGTTTTGCCCATAAACGTCGCGAATATTTTTTAATTTTTATTGAAATGGCACCGTTTTGATAGCTGACCCCCCAACCCTTATTCCCCCAAATCGTTTTCTCCAAATCCCTAACTTAGTTTTTTCTTTCCCATCCGTTTGCTGCTGGTCGTTTGTCTGGTCATCCATCTGCTGCATCTTCGTCGACAGTGCATTTGCCATCGATCTCTGTCTCTTTCGTCGACGCTGCTCCATCCATCACTACTCGACAGTCCTCTGCTCGTTTGACTCTTGTTTCGAAGCTTGATAGTCCTCTGCTCCATCCATCGCTGCTCGATCCTTTCGAGTTTCAACAAACCAGGTCAGTTCTTTTAACACATTTGAATTTTAACTCTATAATTTAATTGAAAAATATTAACAATCTCCATGTATCTTTGGTTTCTTGTTATGCTGGATGTCAGTTTAGCAGCTATTTTTCGTGTTTTTGGGTCATTGTTTTAGTGTTGTTTGGAGTCGGTTGTGCTACTGCTTTAGCATTTGTTAGTAGTTGTTTTCTTTGCTGTTTTGGCGTTGGTGTATGCTGCTGTTTTGTTGTATGACTGATTAGTGTTAGATCTTTTAGACGCAAACATAACTTGGTTAGTTGGCATTTTGTGGTGATTTGCTTTATAATTTATGTTTGAGATTTGGACTGTGATTTGCTGATTTTATTTTATTTGTTATTTAATCATAATTAGTATTTCCTTTGTGAGAGTTTTTATTTGATTAAAAAGCTTCCATGAATTTTGGATGAGATTCCCCTCTATTAAACCTGCATTTTCAACCTATAATGAGGATCTTTATTGGTGTTTCTAGTCTGTCTTAGTTTCATATAAAGATTGTGTCTGTATTTGGGAAAGAGACACAAAGGCTCCATTTATTTATTATGTTTTTTTATTGAAACAGTGAATTGGATCCCTACAAAAGAAGTATTCAATAGACTCATTTGAATTGCCTAATCAAACAACTCCATTTTAAGCTTTCGTTAATTGCATCTGTAAGTACCTCTTATTACTTACATGTTTTAATTTAATTGAATTAAAATTTGAAATTGCTTGTTTATTTGATTTGGTTGTGGTAAATTTATTACTTATATGTTTTAGTACAATGACATGATTTAAATCTTTTTAGAACACTTAAGTAACCGTAATTTATTGTCAACTTTAGACTTCAAGAACTACGAAATGGATAAGAATTGGATGGATTTGTCAAGGGTAAGCAACGACTATCGAAATGGAGTACAAACTTTTGTAAATTTTACCTTTCAAAATGCAAGCCAAGAGAATATGATTCTTTGCCCGTGTAAGAAGTGTGGCAACATCAATTGACATATTCGTGAAGTTGTCTATGAACATCTAATTGTTGATGGCTTTATTCAGGGGTATAAAAAATGGATTTTCCATGGAGAGTATACACCTCGTAGAACCTCTTCACCGATTAATCCGGCTTATCCTTATAATACTCACCACCAGTCTGTTAGAGAAGATGACATGGAAGGTATGTTGCGGGATGCATTTAATATGCACATTCATGGTTTGCAATAGTTTCCACCTGAAATTATTGCATCCGATAATTGTGATATTGATGGAAATGCTTTTACCGAAACGGGAAGAAGTGCACCTGATCAAGAGCCAAATGGAGAAGCGGCAAAGTTCTACAAGTTACTTAATGAAATGAATGAAGAACTTTATGAGGGATTGAAATTTTCAAAGCTGTTATTCTGCATTCGTCTTTTTCACTTAAAATGTTTGGTAGGGTAGACCGAAAACTCTTTTACGTTGTTGTTAGAGTTTTTGAGATATATGTTTCCGTTTGCGAAAATCCCTCATTCATGTAAAGATATGAAGAAACTGATAAATGATTTAGGTTTTGGGTACGAAAAAATTCATAGTTGCCCAAATGATTGCATGTTGTATTAGGGTGATCGGAAAAACCAACAGTCTTGTCATGTTTACGGTAAATCTCGTTGGATGAATAGGAATGTAGAAGATGTGAATGGGGATGAAGGTGAGGCACAGTCAAGAAAGAAGCTAGTAAAGATTTTGCGATATTTTTCACTAATACCAATGCTTCAAAGGCTTTTTATGTTGTCAAAGACAACTGAGTTTATGAGATGGCATCATGATGAACGAACAGATGATAGATTATTAAGGCATCCTACGGATTCTTTACCTTGGAAATCATTTGACAGGAAATTTCTAAGTTTTGCAAGCGATCCTTGGAATGTGAGGCTTGGGCTAGCATATGATGGATTTAATCCTTTTAAAATCATGAGTACTTCGTACAATACTTGGCCTGTAGTGCTTGTTCCTTACAATTTGCCTCCGTGGATTTGCATGAAATAGTATTCTTTTATCTTATCTATGATTATCCTTGTAGGGAAAGACCCTGGGAATGATATTGACATTTATATGCAACCACTTATTGAAGAGTTGAAATAGTTATGGGCGGGTGCTGAAACATATGATGTCTTGAGAAAGGATAACTTTTATTTATGTGCAACTTTGTTGTGGACTATTAATGATTTCCCGGCTTATGCCAATTTATCTGGTTGGAGTACCAAAGGACGTTATACTTGTCCTTGTTGTGCTGCATGTTCAAAGTGGTTATATAATGGGAAGAAGTTCTCTTATATGGGGCATCGTCGATGGTTAGATAGAAATCATAGATTTAGATTTTAGACGACTCTATTTGATGGTACTGAAGAGTTCAAAGAAGTTCATGAGCAGACTATTGGATCTAAAATCTTGTTTATGTTAAGAGATATCAATTTCAGTTATGGGGAGATGAATCAACCACCCAACACGCAAACAAAGAAAAGACCGATGAAGGCGTATGTTGGCGATGTTGACCGGCAGAGTGATGATGAATTTGATGAAAAGGATGATCCTAATGAGGCGGACTTGTGGAAAAAAAAGAAGTATTTTTTTTGAGTTGCCTTATTGAGAGCATCACATTTTGTGACACAATCTTTATGTTATGCATATTGAAATGAATGTTTGCGAGAACATCATCGGGACAATTCTCAATGTCGATAGAAAATCGAAAGATAATTTTAAGAGTCGACTTGATCTAGTTGACATGGGAATTCGACGTGATCTTCATCCTCAATTACTTCCGAATGGAAAATCTTGGTTGTCGCCTTCTATTTTTACAATGTCAAAGAAAGAAAAAGAAGTGTTTTGCACGGTGTTAAAGGATATAAAGGTCCCAGATGCGTATGCATAAAAAATATCTCGATGTGTGAGTCTTAAAGATCGAAAACTATATTCCCTAAAATCACATGATTATCACATCTTGATGCAAGATTTACTGTCAGTTGCTTTACGCTGTTGTATGTCAAAAAGGTGACGTCTTGTATAATTGAACTATCCAATATAATGAAAGCTATTTGTGGCAAAGTTTTGATTGTTGAAGAACTTGAGAAAGTACAAGATCGAGCCGCCTTGGCTTTATGCAACTTGGAGAAGATCTTTCCACCTTTGTTTTTCACAATTATGGTGCACTTGCTAATCCATCTCTTTCATGAAGCAAAACTTGGTAGACCGATTTTCTATCGGTGGATGTATCCTATAGAAAGGTGCTAATTTATTTACAAAGTTTTCATTCATTCACGAATATACCTTTAATTACAACTTTTGATAATGTTGTATATCATGTTTAGGTTTCTATGCAAATTGAAGTCTTATTGTCGTAATAAGCGTTATCCAAAAGGATCAATTCCTGAAGGTTACTTAGCAGAGGAGTGTATGACTTTCTACTCTAGATATTTAGAAGATGTTGAAACAAGATTGAATAGGCCAAATAGAAATGCCGGGCTCACTAATCATAACTTAGCTGAAACTTATCTATTTCGAAGTTATGGACAATCAATCGACAAAGTTGAAATTGTAAATTTAGATGATAGATCTTGGGTACAAGCACATCGATATGTTCTTTTTCACCATGATTCAATTGAACAATTACGCAAGTAAGTTATAGAATTTTATAAATATTCATCTTTTTCATTTGTTTATTTTCTAACCAAGTAATCCACTTTTTAACATAGTAAGTTTAAACAAGTCTTGAGATCTCGTTCACGCTTCCGAAGATTACAACATCGAGAGATTCATAAGTTATTCATAGAATCTTTTTATGAATGGTTAGGGCAGACAGTATGAAACTGAAGCTTTCAATGACAAATAATAATGTTTTCGTATAACATTACAATTAATCAATTTACATTCAATTCAATAGGTTTGGAGTGGAAAGGATGTCAATGAAGAAGTTAAATGGCTTTCCCAAGGTTCGAATAGAGTAGTAAAAAGATATATTGCCTTCTTCATTAATGGATTCAGGTTTCATACAAAATCTCGCGAAAGATTGAGGAGGACTCAAAATTGTGGAATAGTTGTTAATTCTTCAATTACAAGTTATGCTAATGCTAGGGACAATAATCCTGTTGAGGGAAATGTGGAGTATTACGGACTTCTTACGGACATTATTGAATTGGATTACTATGGCAAACGGAAGGTTGTCTTATTTTGATATGATTGGGTTGATGTTAATACTGCTCGCAGAATTAAAAAAAATCAATTTAGTTTTACAATGGTGAACTTCTCTCGATTAATTCACACTGGACAACAATTGATAGACGAGCCGTATGTATTTTCTTTTCAAGTTAAACAAGTTCTTTTACTTGAAAGATCCAACTGATGAGGGTTGGTACGTTGTACTCCGTTCACCCCTAGAGACTTGTTTGACATGGGAAATGGAAGTAGAGACGACATCGACGAAAGAAAAAAAACTTTGCCTTTTCCAGAACAAAACTTAAATGAAACTATCCCTAGTACTAGTACACAATTTCAATGGGTTCGCCAGGATGTGGATGAAGATATTTACGAATCATGATGTAGTAAGATTTTACGTTTTTTTTAATTATATGTAATATTATAATTTAAATCTTGATATTGTTAAATATATCCATTACTATTATTGTTGTAATTAGTTACTAATATTTCAACTATTTTATGTGTATTGCAGATAATATGCCTAGAATAAGATTGCAAGATCTAAATATTATTCAAATTCCTCCAAATTCGGAAGAAACAAATAGTGATCAACAGACTACTATTGGATCTTCGGATGTTCCGAATACTGTTGACGAACCTGTAGAAATTTAAAGTAATGTTAACTTTAATTTACATGCATGTTGGATTTTATTATTGATTTTTGTTTCAAATTCTTATATTATCATATTCAATTTTTTTAGCTAAAAATGGTGGGAGGTGCAAAACTCGAGGACGTACGCTATTAAATGATTTATACAATCTAAATTCTGTGGAGCGTGTCAAAGTATCTCGAAACAGTCACGGTCAGCCTATTGGATCCGAAGCTCGAGTTTTAGTAGGATACTTGGGCATTATAGCACGGAACGCCAACCTGTTGCCAATCAACTACGAGTCATGGCATCATATGCCTGATAGTAACAAAAATCATGCTCTGGATAATATTAAGGTAATAACGTGAATGTAATTTATAATACTTTGGTTTAATTTTCATTTATATTTACTTTCTAAACTTGTGTTATTTGCAGGAGAGATTTTCTTTAGAGGTCTCGGATAATTATGTGAAGAAAGCATTAGCAAAGAAATGGAGAAACTATAAAAGTACTTTAAAAAAGGAATATTTTAAGAAAAATATAAGTCTCGAAGAGAAATTGTGAAATGTCCTGTCGGGAATGCTGAGGTACTAATGGGAAGATGCAGTTAGATTTTAGAATTCAAAGAAAAGAGAGGTATTACGTACTTCCAAACTCTTATAATTATTTCGGTTTATAGTATTTACTATATACGTAATAATATTTTCATAATGTAGGATCGTGAGGGAGTTGGAACTACAAGTAGGCAAAAACAAAAATTCACGCACACAGCTGATCGTTGTTTTATGCGATGTCAAAGTCTTAAAATTTATAAATGAGAATGATCGAACCTGGAAACTAACTATGACAACAATTTGAGGCAAGCGCACCTATCGAACAATAGTATAGTTAAGGCAAGACCGGAATGTCGAACCCAAAGGAACTAAAAGTACTAATACTAACTTTCTTTTTATTATCTAGCCTAAATTAAAGGGAATTTGTTGTTTAATCTAAATTAACTAATTACTAAACTAAAGACTCTAAGACAAAGAAGAATGAATTTGAGGAAATACTTGTGAGAAAAACCAATTGATAAGGACAATACCTGAGGAAGAATCCACCTAGACTTCACTTGTTATCTAACTCAACTGCATTTGATTTATTCACTTGACTTGATCCGTAGGATTCCCTAATGTATATTAGACCCTCTCTCGAGGCGAATAACGTCTAACCCTAGGTTGATTAATTGAAATCTCTTTCTAATTAAAACCCCTAGAATTGCATTAACTCGATCTATGGACTCCCATATTAGGTTTCACCCTAATCCGGCAAAATCTCGTCACCCTATCTCTAGGCGCGCGATCAACTCCGCTTAATTATGCTAGATCTACTCTTAGGCAGGGACTTTTGCTCCTCCACCTAAGCACATCAAACTTTAATCAATATCCCGAAAATATCAACACAAGAATTAAGAACACATAATTAAGAACAAATCAAGTATTTATCATATAGTTCAGCAAACGATAAAAATATTCATCTAAGGTTTCATCCCCCTCAAGTATCTGAGGGTCTAGTTCATAATGATAAAAGAAAACATCTCAGAAGAAAAGATAAAACAAAACATAAGAAAAACTCTAAAACCCCCTGAAGGAATTGAAGAGAGATCCTCCGTCTTGAGTATAACTTCGGCTTCTTGAGATGAATCAATTGGATTTTTTCGAGTAATTCCCACAATTCTGACCTTTCTGGCTCGGCTCCTTGGCCTAGCTGGACGTCCCGATAGAGGGCTTCTGTCTAACTCCCCCCTTAAGTTGCCCCCTAGGGTGTTTATATAGGCTTGGAGATGCCTTACTTGGCCTCCAAGTATCCTAATCTGAGTGAAATTCCTATTTGGGTGTTTATATAGACTTTGGAATGTGTTTCTTTGCCTCCAAATATCCTTTTCCGAGTAAAACTCCTCTTGGCCGTGGCAGGGACACGGCCATGGCATACGCCTGTGTGAATCGTGGCCAGGCCGTGTTCAGGTCTGATAAGGAGGCACGGTCGTGTGGTCTTAGGCCCAGGCCGTGTCAATTTCGTGATATGGCCCATTTGGTCCGTTTTAAGCCCGTTTCTCGTTCTTTTCATTCTCCGGTGCTTTCTTGAGTATAAAACATGAAAACAAAGGATTAAGAGCACCAAATTACATAATTTAAGGCTTAAATCATCCAAAAGCATGCTAAATGTGGGCTTAAAATATGTTACTATTACGGTTTATCAAATACCCCCACACTTAAGCTTTTGCTTGTCCTCAAGCAAAATTCTCAACTCATAATTAAAACAAACTTCCTCGATTCATGATATTCATCAATAATGTTTTGTCATAATTCACAGATAATTTATACTTGAATAATTCAACTCAAAGAGTCCTAAAGATTCAACCAATCTAAGTCATACATTTTGTAGCATGAAAACATAGGTGTTTCCCCTCACCTAAATAATTACCTCTGATTCAAAATCGACAAGGATTGACATCCTCACTAAAGATTCACTCAAATCACTCGAGGTGTTTAAGGTTCAGGAAAAAGAACTCATAAGTCAAACATGAAAAGTTAATCCCATAGGCTTGCATGAAAATCAAATCTCTACCACTATAATATGAGATGATACACAAATCAAAAGGTCTTTAACAGGGTTGTAACGGAGCTTGGGTTAAAGGTGTGGATAAAGGCTGAATTAGAGGGTTACAATCGAGATTGAATTGAAAAATTACCCAACTAGAAACATGAGCTAATAATTACATCAGCTAAAAACTTGTAATACTAATAATACAAACTTTTTCTTCAATAATCAGAATTTAAACGTATAAGCTCACTTAATCATAAAACTAATAAAGCTAATAATGAATATACTTCGTTTTTTTTAAGAACAAATCACAAATAATAATAAAGAACTTTAACAGCTGAAATATAGAACATAGTTAGGTAACTGCTCAAAATCAAATCTCGACAAATAAGGTAGTCAAGAAGAATGGTGATAACAAATACAAAGGGTTTTGGGTTAATATTAGTGGGTGAGTCAATAAAAGGGTTGTTAGGATCAAAGGGGTTCACTAGGGGTTAATTATGAAGGTAAGCTTTTTAGTGGAGTAAGTGGGTTAAATCCTAGGTGCCTTTATCATCTTTGTATATCAAATCAAAAGTGTGGTCTCGACATGTATAATCTATGCAGGTTCTAGAATAACAAATCAACGTTGACACACTCATAATCAATAATGTGAGCAAAAAAAAAAGAATATATGCTCTAAAGGCTCAAAATCTCACAAAAAATTATGGGTTTTTGATGTCAACCTTGTAAATTTCAAACTTCAAAGTAATATTCAAATTCAGGTAGACAACCTAGAAAAAAATTTTACTCCTGAAAAATAGACTTATCATGCTTGATTCTCTAGTATCTTAAAGTTTAAATCATCAATGCACAATTATCAATGACTTAATCTAAAACATATCAATAAAAATCATAAATCAAAAGAAGTTTCATTCTAATCATAATATGAGGAAATTACTTTAGAACAAAGCATAATTCAGGGATTTTCAAATAATGCTATAGTTAACCCCCCCACACTTAAGATGTATATTGCCCTCAATGTACAAAGATAGATAATAACAAAATAATAATAAAATCATAAGATAGGGAGAGAAGTGAAACTTCCTGAATTTTGGATGGATCCATTGGAGGGAAACCGGATAGGATTGGGCGGAGGTGAACGTGGGGAAGCGTCTCGATCCGTTTGAAATTGAATCCTCGAAGTAGCCGGTTTGATTTTATTGTATCCTAAGCTAAATCTAAATGGCATGAAGAATAAGAAGAAAATAATAAAGAAAATAAAAATAAAAATAAAAGTAAATAATGGAAAATGAAAGAAGAAAGATAATTGGAAAAGAAAAAGGAAGAAGGGGGAGTTTAAATAGAGATGCAGCCCGTGTTTTGGGAAAAATTTTGTCCTATTGCCACACGTCTACGGCCACGCTCTTTTACCTACTTATGGTGCCCACACGGCCACGACCACGGTCGTGTGCAAGACCGTGTGAGTATGGGAAACCTGCGCCTAAACATGGAAATAAATAAAACTAAACTAATTAGTAGGGTTAGTGCTCGGGTTGCCTCCCGAGAAGCGCTCGTTTAAAGTCTTGAGCTCGACTTACCCGTTATTCGTATAATCAGGGTGGTTTGAGGAGGTGAAAATCCTTTCTCATGCGATCAATTCGATTTTTGATATATAGTTTAAGTCGAGTAGTGTTTTCCTTAAAAGTGTTGAATTTAGGATTGGTTACCTTGACTGTTCCATTTGGGAAGATTTTGAGTACCTGATATCCTATCTTAAGCTGGGTTGTCCCATCGTTAAGTTTCTCGTGGAGTTGCCTCGTTTTTGCTTCGTGTATTTCTTTGAAGTGTATCTTCCACTCGTCTAGTTTATCGATCCGAAGCTTTCGTTCCTCATGAATTTCTTCTTTATTGACACGAGGTCTAGGATCTGGCATCTGCGAAAGAGCTTCAAGAAACGGCAAGTTAATATGTAACTTCTTTGGAGGGTTAAGAAATTTACCGAATTGCTCATCTGTGCGGTCTTTCTTTATCGCATTGGGGTATGGCACACGAGCTTGGTACTCTATAATAACCGAGTTTGGTACATCATGGCTTACCTCAACCTTACCTTCACTTACCACAGGCTCTTGCCTCGGGTCAGATTCCACTAACCTTTCACTGTCATGAGCTGTTACAGCTTGAATTTGCTCTTTTGGGTTAGTTTCAGTGTTGCTTGGCAAGCTTTCTTGTGGTTGTTCTAATAAGATCTTGGTGATTTGCCCAATTTGATCTTTGAGCTCCTGTGTGTCTATGCTTCAAGTTTTGTTTCTATTTTCTGAAAACGAGTTTCTGAAACTGCTATGTATTTTGTCAGCATCTCCTCAAGGTTCGACTTCCTTTCCTGTGGGTACGGCTGCTGTTAGAAATTTGGAGGGTGTTGTTGCCTTTGGTTTCCTTGACCACCCCATGAAAAATTGGGGTGGTTCTTCCAACCTGGATTGTAAGTATTGCTATAAGGGTTATTTTGAGATATGAAATTATTACTTACATAGTTCATTTGTTCGCCTTCTATGCCATGTCCGTAGGGTGGGTACTCAAGATTCGCCACACCTCTACTTGTTTCGCACTGCATAACGGGTTGTACCTGTAAAGAATTACACAAACCATCAAATTTTTATTTAACAATTCTAACCGATTTGATAGCACAGTTATCATGTCGAGGTTGAAGACACTGGCGGCTTCTGTTGGCGTTGTCCTCATAACTTGCCACTGATAGTTATTCAGTGCCATCTCCTCTATAAACTAAAATTACCTGTCAAAAGCAAATAAAAGAAAAATTAGAAAAATAGAAATAAAATTTAATTGCAAAAATAAAATATGGCTAAAGTAATAAAAATTGAGCTTTCTTAATATTTTAGTTCCCCGGCAACGGCGCCAAAAACTTGATCGTTGTTTTATGCGATGTCAAAGTCTTAAAATTTATAAATGAGAATGATCGAACTTGGAAACTAACTATGACAACGATTTGACGCAAGCGCACCTATCGAACAATAGTATAGTTAAGGCAAGACCGGAATGTCGAACCCAAAGGAACTAAAAGTACTAATACTAACTTTCTTTTTATTATCTAGCCTAAATTAAAGGGAATTTTTTGTTTAATCTAAATTAACTAATTACTAAACTAAAGACTCTAAGACAAAGAAGAATGAATTTGGGGAAATACTTGTGAGAAAAACCAATTGATAAGGACAATACCCGAGGAAGAATCCACCTAGACTTCACTTGTTATCTAACTCTGAACCAGACAATTTATTCACTTGACTTGATCCATAGGATTTCCTACTGTATATTAGACCCTCTCTCGAGGCGAATAACATCTAACCCTAGGTTGATTAATTGAAATCTCTTTCTAATTAAAACCCCTAGAATTGCATTAACTCGATCTATGGACTCCCATATTAGGTTTCACCCTAATCCGGCAAAATCTCGTCACCCTATCTCTAGGCACGCGATCAAATCCGCTTAATTATGCTAGATCTACTCTTAGGCAGGGACTTTTGCTCCTCCACCTAAGCACATCAAACTTGAATCAATATCCCGTAAATATCAACACAAGAATTAAGAACACATAATTAAGAACAAATCAAGTATTTATCATATAGTTCAGCAAACGGTAACAAGATTCATCTAAGGTTTCATCCCCCTCAGGTATCTGAGGGTTTAGTTCATAATGATAAAAGAAAACATCTCAGAAGAAAAGATAAAACAAAACATAAGAAAAACTCTAAAACCCCTTGAAGGAATTGAAGAGAGATCCTCCGTCTTGAGTATAACTCTGGCTTCTTGAGATGAATCAACTGGCTTTCTTCGAGTAATTCCCACAATTTTGACCTTTCTGGCTCGGCTCCTTGGCCTAGCTGGACGTCCCGACAGAGGGCTTCTGTCGAACTCCCCCCTTAAGTTGCCCCCTAGGGTGTTTATATAGGCTTGGAGATGCCTTACTTGGCCTCCAAGTATCCTAATCTGAGTGAAATTCCTATTTGGGTGTTTATATAGACTTTGGAATGTGTTTCTTTGCCTCCAAGTATCCTATTCCGAGTAAAACTCCTCTTGGCGTGGCGTGGCGACACACGCCATGGCACACGCCCAGTGAATCGTGGCCGGCCGTGTTCGTGTCCGATAAGGAGGCGCTGCACTACCGTGTGGTCTTGGGCCCAGGTCGTGTCGATTTCGTGATATGGCCCATTTGGTCCGTTTTAAGCCCGTTTCTCATTCTTTTCATTCTCCGGTGCTTTCCTGAGTATAAAACATGAAAACAAAGGATTAAGAGCACCAAATTACATAATTCAAGGCTTAAATCATCAAAAAGCATGCTAAATGTGGGCTTAAAATTTGTTACTATTACGGTTTATCAACAGCTAGGTCGAAAAGTTTTGCTTGTGTAGCTGATGACGAGGTATTTTGAATTTATTAATTGTGTCAAATATTAATTACTTTCTACTAAATAATATTTTTCCTACTATATTGTAGGAACTGTTGTCTGGTTAAAAAGTTAGACGCCTTCAATTTTTTGACATTACACATAGAAAGAAAGATAGATCTCCTATAACTACTGAAGCTGCAGAAATTATGGTATATTTACTTAATAAAATTTGAATTATTTTAAATATTTATCATGTTTAATTATAATGGTTTAATTCGTCATTTGCAATGCAAATAATGCCAAGTTATGTTGCATTTGCTTGATTATATATTTCGTTTCTAACTCCTTAATTGATTTATTAGGAGAAACTAAAGGATAAAAGGGCGGAGTATGAAGCTACAGCTTCAAGTGATAGTTTTGTTAATCTGGACGACATTGATAACCGAGTTATTATTGAAGTTTTGGGTCCTGAAAGGTATGATCGAGTTCGATTTTAAAGATATTTCGTTAGCCCAACCCAATATTTTGGATCTAGCTCGTAGCAGTACATGCCTTCGACGAATCAGGCTCAAGCTGAAATTCAGAGGTTAAGAGACCAAATGGCTCAGATGCAAGAGAGCACAGTTCAGCAAATTGCTCAACTTAAAGCGGAGTCAGCATTGAGAGAAGTAGAGGCTAAAAGAAAATATGATGAACTCCAGTTACAACTTAAAGTAGAAGTAGCAGCGAGGGAAGCAGAGGTAGCAGCAAGGGCAATAGAGGCAAAAAGAAAATAGGATGAACTCCAGCTACAACTTCAAAATATGATGAAGATGTTTCAGCAGAATCAATCGCAGAATTCGCCATCTTAGACTTTTGTTTTCTTATTGTGAGAATATCTTAACAATATAACTTTTGAATATATTTTGTTATTTCAGTTATTAATTTAGATCATATACATATTTCTTTCGTGATAGTATCATTTAAATTTGAAGTTTGTTGTTGGATTTGAAGTTATAGGAAAATATGTTGAAAATTCGGGTTCTATATGAAATAAAATGGGTTGGTAAAATCTGTTAATGTTAGTAGCGCTTTCCCACAAACGCCGCTATAAAGCATGATCTTTAGCGGCGCTTTTACTACAAACACTGCTAAAGAACATGATCTTTTACGGCGCTTCTAGCTACAAATTCCATAACATGCTCGACTCTCTTGCGGTGTTTTCCCACATAAACGCCGCAAAAAAACGCCGCAAATTTTAGCGGCGCTATCTAAAGTGACATTTTTTGCGGCGCTTATATGACAAAAAAAACGCCGCTAAAAACCTGTTTTGGTGTAATGATGATTAGAACAAAATTTTGTAATAAACAGTCATTTGAGTCTTAGATGAAATTATGCTTGCTGCAAAAGCATATATTTTGTGATTAATAGAAGGAATGTTGATGCTAGATAAATTCGGTAATTTAGTTCATTTGGCATATCTCCTATTGATAGTTGATCTGCAGGAGTGTAGGGACCAGAATTGGGATTCAACCATCCTTGCGTTCCTATATCAAGAGATGTGTTGAGGTTCGATAGATGGGTAGGTGAGATGGATGGTTGTATAATGTTGTTGGGACTTGGTATAGACTACCATTCATTACCAACTTATGAGAGCCTTCATTGATTATCCTTTGGCAGCAAGGTAATTTTTTTTTTTTTTACTATCTGATTCATGTCTTTAGCAGTGTTTACTTGAGGTTTTTGTGGCGTTTAAAAATGCGTAAAATATAGTAGGAAAAGTGCAGCAAAAGGCCCCACAACAAACGTCACGAAAAGCATGATGCTTCTTTAAAAATGTCACTATAGGTATTCATATATTTACTTGACAAACGCTGTTAAAAATAAGGCATTTATCGATGTTTCTCTTCATAAAATGCCATTACATATAAGTCGTTTTGAGACAAACTTAAAAAAAGAAAGCCTAAGAATGTATGATTTTTTGCGGCGTTATACTCTACAAAGGCTGCTAAATAGGGGTGAGTATTCGATCGAGTCGAGTCGAATCGAGTAAAAAAAATTCGAGTTAGTCGAGTTGACGAATCATATTTTAGCAACCGAACTCAATTTGATTTTTTTTCGAATCGAATCGAATCGAGTGAAAAAATTTCGAGTTAAATCGAGTCGAGTTAACGAATCATATTATTTATACTCAATGTTGTGTTTACATGGACCGATTATTTAACTAGTAGACGAAATACAAGATTATTTAACTGCATAAACAATATAATTGTTTTACATTTTAACTTAATGAGTAAATATTTATCAAAACAACGTAATTTTGCCTTTTACCTTAATAGTTTTGACTTTTAACTTTAGAAAAGGTAAACATTTATCAAAACGACGTAGTTTTGCCTTTTCTTATTCGGATTTTCGGATAACTCGAATTGTGTAATTCATGTTCGAATTAAACCAAAAAACTTAATTTTTTATTCGAGTTGATCTAATTCAAAATTTGAATTTTTTATCGAATTTTTCGAATCGAATCGAATTTTGCTCACCCCTACTGCTAAATATACATAATTTATTTTTTAATTTTTTTTAACATTCCCTAGTATAATTTCACATTATTATTATAAAATTATATATAATTCACAAATGAAAAAATATAAAATATTTTATACAAATGAATTAAGTTCGTATACAATTAAATGAAATATAACATACATTAAAAATTACTCATACAAGAACATTACAATCATTAGGAACTTAACAAAGGCAAGACAAGAGTATGAAACTAAATAAATTACAGTGCAATATCTCATGGCCCTAATTTGCTTCTTCCCTTGTTTAGAGAGACACAATGGAGTTAAAACATCCTTGATTTCTTCCTACGGCCAACAAAGCAAACATAGGCAGCCAAAATAATTATAGTTTGAGAAAATAATAGAACACTCGTTAAAGAAATAAAGAGAAGAGTTGATTAAATAACTGAAACTTGAACTTAATTTTTGCATCGTCCCTTAAAATCTTAGTTCTTACCATCTATCAATTGGCCAGCTCTGGTTCTGCTAGTCTCCCTGACACTGATCTTATGGTTAAAGTCGCTTCCTTTCATTGTTCCTCTTGACAGATCAGCTACATTAGAAATATACACAAGCTTAATTTTTTTCTATATTGACCAAACCAAGAAGTGAAAATGGGCATGTACTTAGAATCAATAAAAGGATCATTGACTGCTACCACATCAATATCATCCCTTCAGTTCGCTACTCTTGAAAACCAACCTGCAAAGGTTCATTGTCAAAACATGAGTTGTTATAAGATACATCATGCCATCTAGAGCAACAGGGACTTCCAAATCAAGATTAATCTACTAGGTTTTGGACTTTTAAGCTGCCAACAACAGACTTGAATCCATTATTGATAAAACATTAGTAATCTTTTATGTTTTTCGATTTCTATGCCCCAACGCTTCCATTGTGTTAGACAATTTGGATTTAGCAAGCTGGTTTATACGAAAAATCTTACAATTGCTTGTCATGTAGCAAGCAACTTGAAGTACCAATTAGACCTAGTAATTTCAGACATAGCACAAGGATAAAAAAACTAATTAAAATTGCACTTTAATGCCTGTACTTTTCCAATTTATTCAATTTAATCATTAACTCTATTTTCCAACTTCATAGGTCAATACTCAATACATATCCATGCCACATCCTAGGAAATTGTTTATTAAAATTTTCGCTCTTCCTACAAAAATGGTAAATTTACACTTTCAGTCCTCTAGCTTTCAAAAATTTTCAACTAATCCCTACTAAATTTCATTATTCATACTTTCTCTCCAAATACTTAATTCATTTTTAAAATATTTTTCCTTTCTTAAAAACCAAAATTTTGAGTATTACAAATGACATCGGTTTTAGAGTATATATTGACTGCATAATCTAATATGTTGATAATTTGAATGCAGTTTATTAGGATGCCTTACTCCACATATGATGTCGTTGAAACGTACCGGATGACGTGTACTAACAACTGCAGAGATGGCGTGGTACTGGTCCGCTCATATGTTTTGCGATAATCGAGTGGCATCAACCGGTTAGCGTCTTAAAATAGTTTGGCATTCAACAAAACATACCTGATGCTCACCGATTGGACGGTAGAGGCATCATAATGTGAGATGCAAGAGACCAACGGATGCAAGAGATGTTGGACGACATCCTTTTTCGCTGGAAACTGAGTACCAACCCATTTCCCTGATTAGTAGCGTCTAGAGTGGTATAACCTGGAGTGATATGCGGATTCTTCGGAAACTCAAATCCTTTCATCCAATCAAAGTTAACTTTGAGCATACGAGCTAGAGATTGATATTTTAGAATATCCTATCCAACATCACCGACATCACTAAAGTTACCACGAGTTCTCCAAACTGCAAGCCGATGATATTTTCATGCACTGCTGGCTTCGGTTGAGAATGGTGTATTACAACAGAAGTTGATGGAACTTTATCTCAATTTGGAGCACCACTGAATTTGAAATCTAGAAACTGCAATGCAAAATAGCTTGATAGCATTCCCGTATGAGTATATTCATCGGAGATAAAAGGAGTTTCCAACAACGATACGAAACTATTAAGTACTAACCCGTATGTCGGCTCCGGTGTTTCAATTTGCAAATCCACCAGATGAGTCATCTGTGACATCGATACAAGGGTCCTAGATGAGTTTGAAATATCGCCCCCCATGTCCTTCAATGTTGTCGAGCTCGACTCTTTCACTACCATTTGGCCCATGAAGTGTAATAATTGTCTGTAGATTATCATCATTATTTGTTACGGGAATTGTAAAATATCTTACTAGATTGTCACAGGTAATAAATCTACGTCTCAACAACTCAACTGGAGCTATGATTTTTTGACCAATTTAGCTTTTCATCTCCGCTAACTTGATGTCCTTTCCAAACATCATGTTAGCCAGACTTTCGGATTCAAAAATTACATCGATATCCGTATCACGAATTCGGCCATTACAATTCACACAACATAAAACCAGAAAATAATTATTCAACACCATATTGTATATTTAACACAAATAGATAATCAACACTAATAAGTATCAATTTTTAGTGTATGTTCAACATTAATATATATTCAAAATTGTTATAAACTAAAATAAACAATCTATTGTATATTTACCAGTAATACTTAGTAGATGTTATCATAATTATAATATCATGAAAAAAAATATAGATGAAAATTGTAGAATATTTAAAAGATAATAGCTACTAACAATGCTCAACAACAAAAAAAAAAAAAAAAAATTGAATAAACTTACTCTACTTGTCTTGGTGGCAAGGTATCTATACACAATTTTCAGTCTCCTCCACCTTTTCCATTATTATTACTCATACATTGCATTGTTCCAAGATCTCCAAACAGTCTTCCGCCTCATTCTATCATCTCCAAATAACTTTCTTTCCGCCTTGTTCTATCATCTCAACTTTCTACCTTGTTCCACCATTTTCAAACTACTTTCTTGTGAACTTGCCTTAGTATTTTTTCAACTTCTCACACATGCACGAGAAAGTTGTATTTCTCAACCTTCACCTTCACGTGCTCCTGCCCTTCATTGTTGCATATAGGGTATGTTGAAATAAATTGAAGTTGACACTTTGAGGGGTCAATTAGAGTTGTATATGGGTCGGGTCACCTGATCAGGTTTGAAAGCCCGCTCAAAAATTGAGAGAGTTTGGGCAAAAATATAGGCCCAAATATGGGCTTAGACAAAAAATGAAACTCGTTTTCTAAACGAGTCGAGCCTCGAATAAGCTTTTTTGGCCCCAACCCGGCCTAGATAGCTTAACAAAGTAATGGTACCTTTCACAAAAGTATCGATACCCTGTATGGTATCAATACCGTTTTAAGGTTTGATGGTTTGAAATGTCTGAGTATTGATACCCTCCCCAACGTATCGATACCTCGTAGCAAGTATCAATGCATTCCCTATTGTATCGATACTATAGGCTTTAATATAGGCCGGATTGGTCCAAACTCAAACCTATCAATCGAGCTTAAAATTTTGTTAGAGCCCGACTTGAACCCAACTCATAAACAATTCTAGGTCCGACTTCACCTCTCCTTTGCATACTCAGTTAGTTTGCTAAATAATTCAACAACTCAACTATTACACTGAATATTTTTTCAAACTCATGTATGAAAAAAAAAGGCTTTCTTTTTATGTCCACTAGGAAGGGAAAAAAAACCAAAAAAATATATAATTTGTAAAATGTGATTATATTATCTAATTTTTTTCAAGAGAAAAATATACTAATTTTTATTTTTTTATCTAACAGTATCTGGATTAAATTTGTAATCTAATCAAATCCTTAAACAAGAAATAAAAACTCTCTTAATAAGGTCAAGCTGACTACGTAATACATGCACATGGCACTGTTGCGTGATTATATGAATCAATTAAAGTAAAACTCTGAGTTTGAACCAATTTATTACCCTACAAATGGAAAATTGGATTACAGGTTCCATAAATATGAAGAGAATGTAAGAATATAAAAGACTACATAGTAGCTCACAACAGATTATTATATACAAAGTTACGCTGTGCAGTAACATGGAAGTGACCTATTCTTTCGACATTTACCAGTAAGAATGAAGAAAGTATTAGAGCTATGCAACACCTACATATTTTATCGACACCGATCAATCATTCGCGATGTCACATTCTCGATCTTCATCTACAACATGAAGATTCGTGATTCCTCTTCGCCACAGTCATCTCGGGTTCAATGGTGTAAGATACATATAAATGAGCATAAGTTGCAAGATTGCATCCCCTTTTGTAGCTATCAATCTGCATCTTTTACTTCTGCTTCGATATCAACAACTGCTCCTGAAGAATCGCTTCCTGAACAAACCGTGCGAGAATACTCAGAATTAATGAATTCGATGAACTTAAATTAACATGCTTGTGATATATGATCGATGTTCATAACCGTCTACATAAAAAGTCCTTTTCAATATGCAAAATCACAATGTACTTTCATTGTGTTGCAAAACATCATGCTCTGTTTTTCATCGAATTGTACGGTTTTTAAGCTTTGTTTTATGCCAGATTTGTACAATTGGAAAACAATTCAAGTTGATTTCGATAGATGAAATGAACTTTGCAAAGTCAAAAACATACTAAATCCAGTCATAGTATCACGACACATTACAGTTAATGCTAAATCCTGTAAAGAAATTAATTCCGAAGCCTGAAAATGTAAGAAGGGGTTAAAGAGGGCACCGTTCTTGAAACCAGGAGAAAAGCTGTTGAAAGATTGTTTCTGTTTCGAGGTTTGGTTGGAGAACTTTACAGGTTCCTTGACAAACTTGTCATCCACCACTACAATATAATCAACAAGTCAACAAAACATGTAAAAAGTGAGTGGATCCTACTCGAAATAATAACAAAATGGACATAAGGAATGTCCGGCTAGCTACAACTTTAGCCGGATTATCCTGCATACTAGATGTATCAATGAACATAAATAGATTCACCTGAAAATGGTTGACTGCAGTAAGGGCACAGCTGCAACTCGTCATTTAGAAAAGACCTAAGAAATCGTCATTACCATCCAATACTTAAAAAAACATCTCATAAATGTCCAGAAGTTTAGCTAAGAGGTGCTTGTTGTGCTTACTTGAAAATCTGAAAATCATTTCCACAGTTCGGGCACTGCAATTATATAAGATAGTATTAAAGGCAGTCAGCGGTAGATGCAGTTCCGTACATTTATTCACATTATAAAGAAACCAAGTAAAACATGGCTGCATATCGAGAAACAGGAAGATATTCGATCTTATAAGAACAGTCAGACGTTTAGGCTCTTGCAATTGCAGGGTTTAAGTTGGGCAAATCTATGATTTTTATATTTATCTCGTTTTAATATGATTCTATATTGACTATATTGACTAAGATATGCAACTAGAAGACTTCGAGCTTTGACTTAGGCAAACTTCGAGCTTTGATTTAGGCAAACATTTTTTATTTTGCATTCGGGTCTGTTTATCTTGCCACAGCTGCTGTGGAAGATATATACAAACCATAGAAAGAAGGTTGACAAAACTATATATATAAGCTGAACAATGAACCGAAAGTTAAAGAAGCCTTACGCTGCTTTGAACAATATCCCGGCCTGCCCACCAGAGGAAGGCTCCCACACCAACAATAGGAACGAGCACTGCAATGAGCTGGAGACGACAACACCGGCAATTAGATGCAACTAGATGAACTAACATCGATATTGAAAGTACTACTCTTAAGTGATGCAAAAACAATACCAACGATGGTTTCACAAAACAAAATGGTGCTACATAAGATACTAGCTAATGCTACCGGTTTTCGCAGCAACCGGAAAACCGATATCTAACAAAAACATCCAATATCTTCTATAAGCAACAATTCAAAACATTAGTATCAAATAACAAGTACAGGCAATCAATCCAAGCCAATTCAAAAGCACCCTTAAACAACAATTTTATCTTATTGATTTTCACATAGTCAACTAGCACTCATTCATTCATTGCTCTACAATCAAGGTGAAGGGGAACTAAGGTTCTCATTATAAACCCTAATTATATCTACTGTAATTTTTATAATTCATTATCACAAAGACAGTAGAAAGCTAAATTTTACATGCATGTATATAAAAGGAGAGGGGATCAGTACCCAAATTGAGACAATAGCATCTAAAACCCATCCAAGCTGTCCAGTCGCTGAAAGATAAGTTAACCCAATAGCCAAAGCGATATTTCCCAGAAGCCTAGCTGTGTTACTGTCAATTTTCCCACCGCCGCCACCACCACCTCCTCCACTACCACCACCACCACCATTAAACCCAAAACCTTGACTAAACATCACCAAAACCACTCTCCTCTTCCTCTTCCTCTTCCACCCTTCATCTTTCAAAAAAATCCCATCTTTGCACCTACCCACTTCCCCAAAACTCCATCTTTGCCTCCCAAAAGCTCCCAACTTGAATCTGTTTGGCTGCAAAGAAACAGTTCTGGGACTCCTTACTGGGTAACAGCAAATGGGTTTTTCACAAAATTCTTCATTTGACGAAGAGAAGGGTGAGAACTTGAATGTAATTTGCAGAATGGTTGTCATTGGCCCGTTTTAGAAAACAACTGCTTTTGGATTGTGTTTTATAGATAATTTTCATGGCTTACATAGTAGTAATCATAGTTTCCAAATTCAACTAGATTTTTCCATTTATTTTAATTGGACTAGTTTTCATCCTTTGGAAGTGTGCCACGTGTGTGTTCTCGTTGACATCCATTTTTATGATGTCCTGCGATTGTACTTTTGCATGTTAGTGAATATCATAGATCCCGACTGATGTTTTTCTCATTTATTTCGACCAATAGGTTGATTTCAACTTGAATATATGTTTTTCTCTGTCGAGAGGAAAAGATTATACATTCTTATTAATGTCTAAATATAAATATAATAAAATTATTATAAAATTTTTAAAAATCTACTTCAGCCATTTCATATTGATTCTCGATTCAATCGATCTGAGTTTGATCAAAGTTTACCGCAATATTATCTTTTTAAATTACATAAATACATTCTTTCAAAAATATGATAATCTTATTAAAGCAGAATTTGTTAATTCCATTTGTCAAAATTTAATCTTACATTCATTGTTTTACAATAAAACATACATGAACACCGAATGAACATTTAAAGTTCGTCCAACATCCATCTCCTGATGTTTTGCACTAAAAATTTTCTTGGTTTTTTCCCTTGCGTTTTGAGAAGAACTCCGAATAATAAACCATAAACCTACTCCGGAAAAAGCAATACCAGTGATCTCATGAGGTCGTCACAAAATCATTAGTTACCTGTGTTCATCTTTGGAAATGTTCCCGTAGCATGCTCGTATAAATAAGAAACAACGACAATATGGTGAAGAATGAAAAAGAATTCTTTTAATACCTCAAAAGTTCCAGATCAATCGAACTTGGAGTCCATATTCAAGCAAAAATTCTGACAATAAACTCTGCTGATAATGCCACCAAATGTACAAAGTCCGATGCCGAGCTGAGAAGGCCATATGCCCTTTGATGAATATTGATGGAACATATCTGCCTTGTATTTGCTCAAAAATCAATTTTCATATCAGAGAGATTTCAGAACATCACCCAGAACTAATCCCCATTGAGTCCAGTGGGTACCACCCTATATGTTAGACAATTCAAGCATGGTTATGATTCAGAACAGATGCAAACATATTACCTGATAGTTTTCCCAGTTTTGTGATAGAAAATATAACACACCAGGCATGGAAATTGAAACCATTGAAATACAAACCTGGCAAAACACTGCATATGGTTCTCTTAATGGACCGTCACATGAGAGTTCACTTGTACTTCCATCGATGAAGGTTCCATCAGCAAAAATAACCTGATAAAAGACAACCAATTCTCTATAAGTAATACAAAAGAAAGAAAAAAAAAGAATCCAACTTTTAGGTGACCTGGGTAATGATACTTAAAAACTTTAATCACATGAGAGTTGGGCCATTCCATGTTTAACTTATGACTAAAACAAAGCCAATTGTAACAATTGGGATCATCTCCGGTTCAAGCAGTCCACAGGCATTTTATATGTCATCTTGATCACTGACAATTTTCGCATTGACATAGTTTGATACATTCTCCTACATAGTTGCTATTGCACAACTAAATTTACCATAAACTAAGATGGGGTGAACCCAAATGATGCCAAATATTTCATAAATATTCTAACGTGCAAATGAACCGTGAAGGCCTGGGATTCCTGATGTTACATGCTATTTGCACTTTTACAGTATCAGAAAAAACTTGATACTTTGCTTTAGGGAACTGCATCTATAAAATATTTTCCTACGCATTACAAGATAAAGGTGGAGGTAAAACATAACCAGACCTCTGATGCATAACCTGGAGTTGTACCAGCAACTGGCTTGGTGAACGAACCTACGGGGGAGCTTCTCTGGACAGCTTCACAGAAAGCAAGGAGAAGTTCACGGCTTCCAAGCTGCACTGCCTGTAAAGAAGAGAAGCTTGATTTTTCATATGGTTTTTATCATTTTGTAAAAAAAAAGAACCCAAAAATACTGATGAACTAATCGGAATGTCAAACCATTTGATAAAAAAATGATATTCTTATAACATATAACACATCTACAATCGAAACATGAAAATGAAAGGGTAACCCAGATGGGTTTCAATATCTCAGCTTTTGAACAACAAACCGAACAATGAACAGTAAGAAAGCAAACCTGTACTGTATCACTGCGGGGGACTCGAGGAAGAGGCTGCACCTTATACCCTTTTGAAGCCATAACTTCAGCAACCAGAAAGGTTCCCTGGAAATAAAGAAGAATAGGTATTTTGATTGCCACACAGTAGGGGCCAAAGGAAATAATCAATAAAAGAAATCAGTGGGCTAAGAACATGCTAAATGCACCTTAATTGCCTCACCAACCATTTGCGGTGCAAGAAACAAACCCTGAAAAAAGGCACGCATGATATCGCCAGGGGTTGAGCCACAGTCAACTCCTAGGCCTGGTGCTGATAGACGAGCTGCTGCAGCATCAACCCATTTTTTTCTCCCGGCAACATATCCACCACATGGTGCGACAGTTCCACCAGGATTCTTTATCAAACTTCCAGCAATCAAATCTGCACCCTGCCCCACCATTTAAAACCATTGTGACCCTTCTTCAGGGGGAAAAGAAAAGCAAATCAGCAATGTGAAATACACCACCTACCACCATTGGAGGCTCAATGCTTTCAACAAATTCACCATAGCAATTATCCACCATGACCAAGCAGTTTGGGTTCTGCATCTGTTCAAACAAAAGAGAATTAAGAGGGAACATTAAACAGATGAAGGTATTACGATCTATGAACTAAAATGAAGAACAGAAACGGTTGTAATTAAACAAGCTGCTAATGTATAAAGAAATTTCAAGATAATATCCCATATCTACTTTTTCTATGAAAAGGTTGGAACTAAACAGGATGCTAATGCATATAGAAATTTCAAGATAATAATATCCCACATCTTGTCAGTGGTTTAATGAACTAATATCAACATTCATGCAAAGCAAAACAATATAATTTGTCAGTGGTTTAAACTCGTCTAAACATTTATAATAGGAAAATATGCAAGTTGTAATTAGGTCATTCCAAGCCTGGACCATCAGAGATTTTATTACTGCAAGGTCATTTCGGTGACTAAATTGAATAGAGTTCCCATCATATTTTCTGAATATGAACAGTTTACCTTAATTATCTTTATTGCTCTCCCTATCTCTTCTACACTTAAACTCCGGCGCCATGAATAACCACATGACCTCTGTATGAGAGCACATTTTGTATAAGGTCTCAAAGCACCGGTGAGCACATCCCAGTCAAGTCCACCATCTTCAGCAAGCTGCAAGAACATCAATCTGAGAGAACATTTACAACCAGAAGATGAAACTTATTCTGTATGGTTATTAGCAACATACAGGAAGTTCCCGATACATCACTCCAAAATCTTTCAGGGAGCCTAGTCCATGAGAATCCCTCTTTCCAATAACTTCCTCTAATGTGTCATAAGGTGCACCAGCCACTGCCAAAAGCTGACAATCAAATTAATCCCGAGCATATTTGGCTGATCAAAAGCTCTCGGATATCATATAACTTCCAAGATAGTGCAGAACATTCAACCGAGATAGCTTACCTCATCCCCAGGCCTTAGAAAAGCAAACAGTGCACAAGTGATAGCATGAGTACCTGAGAAGAACTGGTGGTCAAAGGGTCAAGAGGTTAGAGGTAACTATTAAGAACTTATAACATCCAAAGATATAAAGGCACGTAAAGCAAACCTGTGAACGCACTATTGCAGACTCAGCCCCAACAATTTCCGCAAATGCTTGGTCCAGTGCTTCTCGTCCACCAGCTTCATCATGCCCATAGCCAGTACACCCAGCAAAGTGCTGGTCACAAAATAAGCATATTAGTAGCAGATTAAAAATTATAAAAGGCCATGCATATCCACACACAGATATACACTTTTATGTACACAGATATTTCTGTACAATGCCATAAGATACCTCAAAGATTATAATAACATATTTAAGCAGGTCATGGTTTCTCAACTGCAAGTGAATGTGTAACTTACATGAGATCCAACCCTAGCATTTTGAAAAGCTTTAAGAACACGGGAGGAATTGCAAGCGACCAAATTATCCACACCTCTGAATTCAGAGCTCAAAGAATCTGCAGCTTGTGCAACCTGAAGTGCAGATAAATAAAGCAACACTAGGTGTTAACACTACCAATTCTACAGTTCTACAGCAATCAAAACTTTAACCGGTGTTGACACTTAAAAGTCCATGAAAACTTTGGTGCTTATAGAAGATGCAAGGGAATTTACATCAATTCCCAAGTGTTGATATTTGCCATCCATCTTTAAAAGCTTCATACAAATGCTAGGTTGCATAGTTTTACAGCAATCAAAACTAGGATTGCGTGCTAACACTTCAATATCTATAAATACTTGAATATGCGCTAACATTTCATTCAATCTCTATAAATATTTGACCAGCAAAAAATTTCCTTCAAAGTCCATGTCAAACAACCAAAAAGCACAAGCATGGTCCAATAATGAATTATGAACAAAACCCAAATTTTCTCTTTTCCTGTTTCCTAGGAAAATCGAACCTCAACCAAGTTTCTTCTTTTCTCACTAAACCAGCAAAGAACTTTATCATTTTACAAGTTCACAAGAATGGGCTTTTGCATTTACACATATAATGGTTTCTAGCATTGAAAAAAGGGGTCTTGGGGGTGGGGGACGCCAACTAAAATAAACAATCCAAGAAAATAAAATAGGATTTATGGGAATATATATACGTACCTCTGGTACAAAAGGGTGAACATTACTCAAGCTTGAACGAATTGCTGTACATTTGGGTCTTGAAGGTGAGAGAGAGAGCGTAGGATAAACTGGTCTAGCGCAGGATAAGACCAACATCTTCACACGAATTTGGACAGTAGGAGGAAGATTGGATATCTTCCTTCAACTCTAACCCGGCTTTTCTTTCATTTTTCTTTAAGTATACAAAAAAAAGTAAGGGTATATTACAAAAAAGTCACTTATATATAGTTTAAATTATGTTTTGGCCACAAAATTTTAATTTGCTACAAAATGGTCACTAATGTTATCTATTTGTAAATTTTGGTCACTGAACTGTTAACCACATTTAATGGTGCGATGAAAAGCTGATGTAATATCTTAAATCATTATTTTAAATAAAAATTTTATATCAGATTACAAATTTAAGCCCTATATTTTTTTTTTTATCATTTTGAGCTTTTCTTTTTTTCTGTAAAAGATTTAGAAGCAAAGGAGATGCACTTGATTTGTTGATTAATATTATTGTATTAAAATGCTCAGGAGATAAATAGCAGTGGGAGCAATTTAAGCAAATTGGGATTACCTGTGCTATGCCAATAATCTTTGGTTTGCAGGAGATCATGTGACATGGTCTTGTGCTGGATTTCAACTAGTGTTAGAATAAAGTACCAATTTTTGATTTGTTGATTAATATTATTGTAATTTATAATAAATTAAAAGATAAATTTATACTAAATATATAATACTACTCTAATGTAAACATTAAAATAATGATAAGATAACTATATTAAAAAAATTTAATAAATAAAAAAATATAAAGTTATTAAATATTAAATTAATTTAATATTTTTTTAAAAACAAATTTAAAAATAATATGGGCGGATATAAAATGGGCTTGGGTTAGTCTTGTGCAAATATGGGTGGGCTTGGAAAAAATTTTAGGCCCATATTTCAAGTCGTGTACCACCCCGATACTCAACTCAATCGTCGGGTCCGAGCTACAATGTGTTACATTCGTTACCGAAGCAACTACGATCAAACTACACTCAGTTTATACCATTAAATGATTAAATTTCAGCAATACATGCATACGATACGATATACATTTGTTTCCAGATTTTATACGAGCTTACAAAAGCTCTATTGCTAACCTGAAATTGAATTAAGACCAAATTGTAAAGATTTTAAAATATCAAGTAGACGTCACGGCGTCGAGGATTCCTCATCGCGATGCAACATACTAACTTGGTCTCATTGCGCGACGTTACAACATGGCCCTTATTTTACAACAAAGTCCAATTAGGTACATATTCAACCAATCAAAACAATTCAAACATACTCAAAACCAATCTCCAAAACAATTGAAGCTATTTCCAACATACATTTTGAACATATCTCATCATATATATATATATATATATATATACATTACTTAACATGTTAACTTAGGCACTTGTGCCATTCAACATTCATTTACCAATTTAGCAAATACATTTCACACATAAACCTCAAATATGTCAACCTTTCATACAATTCATCAAGGTATCATATTCACATATGCAAATCAACCATTTGATCATTTCCAAATTACCATTTCAAACTTCAAATATAAACATGATCATCTATCATGCCAACAATTGATTTAACCTAGATACATATCGTCTAACGAACAAAAAGAAACTTTACAAACATTGATGAGTCAAGGATCTCTGGCTAGATGCTGGAGTCAATGCTCGGGACCTCGAGATTTACCTATACTTGCACATGGGAAAAACAAACCATACGCTAAGTGATAATGCTCTGTAGTATTTTCATGATTCAAATCAATATAACATAAGTTACACTAATTTGCATACAATCAATTTGAATTCTAATGTCAACCAAGATATATATTGTAGTTAGCCCATTTTGCCTGGGCTTGTGAAAACCAAAACCAAACAAAATAAAAGAATAAAAAATAAAATAATACCAATTAATGCAGTCCATTTACAAATCATTTACAGCCCAAACATTACTCATGGCCCAATACCAGAACCCAATACCTAAACCCACTTAAACCCCAATCAACTAGCCCATACCCGAACTAACCCAGACCCAAAACCGAAATGGCCCAAAGGGGCCCAACACTAAACAGCTTCAGTGGCCTAGGGTTTCTGAAACCCTAGGCGCCGCAAGAACAAATGCCCCAGCAGGAGCCCAATCGTCGCGCTGCAATCGCCGCACCCATCAGCCCTCGATCACGCCACCATCAACGCGCACGAACCTCGCCTGGTCATCCGCGCTTAGCCGCCATCGAAATCTCCGCTCCTGCATAAGAAAGGAAAGAAGACAGTAGCCAAAAATGGCAGCAAAGATAATTTCCTTTTTCATTGTTATTTTCAAAGGCTATAAAAGCCTGATTATTTTGTAATAAAGGACACGAATACACAGATATAGAAATACAAACAGAAAAAAAAATACATTGAAAACAGAATACAGAAACTATTTCTTTAGCCGAGGTAATTTTCATGTTATTTCATTTTTTTTTTAGATTTACAATATTTTTTTTACGAATATTAAAAACAAAGAAAAAGGGAAGAGGACTACCTTCGTTTCGGCTTCAAAATGAGGAGATTCGACTCTCTAGCCGCCGTATGTGGCGGCGCGTGTGGCGGCGTGTCGCGGCGGCGATCACGAAATCCAGTAGAATCGGCCTCAAAGCGAAGAAGCGAGAGAATTTTTAAAAGGCCTCTGTTTTTTTTTTTAAAAAGTGTTTAAATGTTTTTTTTTTGACAGATTCTTTGTTTATATAGTTAACTGGAAACGACGCCGTTTTGGTTTAATTTAATAAGCCTAAAACAACGTCGTTTCAAAAGACGACCCGCGCGTTGACCCGAAAACCCGGGGAGGATCCGCGTGTTTTTGCTTAATGGTCTAATTGTCATTTCGGTCCTTCCGCAACTTAATTGATTTTAATTCTGTCCAATTAGCATTTTATTTTTTATTAAATTAACCCTCAACTTTTAATTTTGTTTCAATTAAATCCTCGGGCTATTTAAAGGACAAGAACAGAACGGCGTCGTTTTGGGAAGAAGGAATAATTGCCTAATGAATCCCTACAGTGTAACGCGCGTTTTTAATTAGTCCATTTATATTTATTTTAATTGTTATTTACTCCCTGTGTTTTTAAAACCCTTTTTTATTTTATTTAATTTCAAATTATTTTAACATTATCTTGAAGTATTTTATTATATTAAAATTTCTATATTTATTATTATTATTTGTGTATTAATCTATTAATAGTATAAATTCGTATATATATATATATATATATATATATATTATCTTTATACAATGTATTATTTCATTATTTATATTATATATGTTAATTCGTATATTAGTTATATGTTATATATATTTTTAAATTTTAGTATTATATTATATTATATATTAATTTCTAAAATCTTATTTTGTATAAAATTTATTTATATTATATAGTATATTTTATTACATATGTATTTATTTAGTATATTATATATATGTTTTTTTTAAATTATTATTTATCATTTACTAATTATTTTTATTATATCATTTGAATTATTAAATTATATATATTCATTATAAGTATTTCTTTTTACTTTTAATTTTTTTATTTTATATATATATTAAATCATTTTAAAAATCATCACGTTCTTTTTTTATTCAATGCTTAAATATATTGTTCCTTTTTTTCATTTGGTTTTTATTATTTCGTGGGGATTTCAATTATTGCTATTTATTTTATATCACATGTTTATTTATTTATGTTATTTTAATTATTATTGTTTAATATAATACTTTATTCATGTTATATTATTCTTTTATTATTTATTGTTAATAAAATTTGTAGTTATGTAGAATTGCAATTGATATGTATGCTATAATGTCTTGCTCAAACTATTATTTTATAAAAACGCCTCTTTCAAATGATTTTTTAAAAAAATACGGTGATATGTGATATTTGAAGACTTCAAGAAGAATTGTGCCTTAACTTACTGGGCTTTGATTTTTCTCGAAGAACTTAAGGTATTAGATATCCCTCTTCTTTTAAAACAAAAATTTACAAATTTCAAATAAAAAACCTATTCTTGGGAATCCAAAACGTTGTGTCCTAACTTACTGGTTATGACGTTTTGAGTCTCGAGGTAGGAATTTTCTAAAATAAAGGCGTGCCTAGTTTTGAAGTCATGAGATGCTATATCCTAACTTACTGGGTATGGTGTTTTATTTCTTTGAGATAGGTAAGTCTAAGTGTTTCTTCAAATAAAAGGACTATTTTCTAAAATTTTTAAAGTTTCAACGTTAGGACATGATTTTATCGGTTGGGTACCAATTTTTGGGCGTTATGAGGGTGCTAACCCTTCTTCATACGTAACCGACTCCCGAACCTATTTTTCTTGTTTTTCGTGGACCAAAATAAGTAAAATAAACTATCTTCAAGGTGATCCAATCACACCTAAGTAAAAAGGGATTGGTGGCGACTCCTATTTTTCATTTTTAAAAGTCGATCCCCGTTTTTTAAAAGAATATTTTAAAATGGTTTCGACAGCTTGGCGACTCCACTGGGGACAAATAAGAGAGTCAAGCCGTAAAATCAATAATTTCATGTCCTTTTGTTTGAATTTAAAATTCTGATTTTTAAAACAACATGATCCTTTTATTGCATGTGCTTTTAATATATATTTCTGCATTACACTACATGACTGTTGTGGTCGCACCCTTAAGTGGGAGCGATAAGCTATGCCTTCGTGAGGTTTTCACCTCCGCATGGGCTAGTGGGCTGCTTCCGGAATACATTTGTACCTATGTCTTCGTGAAGTTTTCACTTCCGCATGGCCATAAGGAAATGTATTCCCCTGAACTAAACTCGGTCTATATGAGCCTATAATGGGTGAGGATCGAGGAATCTGCTGGTTCGGGTACCTCAACTTTAGAGCTAAATCGCATATAGTAAACACCAAGAACTCACCTTAGGTAGAGCTATGCCAAACTTTAGTAGTTACCCAGATAAGTGTTCGTTTTACTTGCTGTATATTTTATTATGTGGTACTAACTTTTTGTGTTTCATTCTTGTGCATATCATTTCATATTTAAAGAGGTATCGGTTCACGGTCAGTTTCTGAAGTTATAAAGCTGGTTATGGAGAACGGATTCCTTGATAAAGTGGAAGACAATGCTGCCGTCCGCACATGGTCAGAGCAAACGCAATTGGAGAAGGGGAACAGCTTAGTTGACGGAGTGCGTGATCCCGAACTATGGGATTTTACTCGTATTAGTATTATACAAAATGAGTTCCAAGAGTTGAAAGAGATATGGGCTCAATGGGATGATGAGGCTAAGCAGCTATTTTATCGTAATTATGGAGATCTACCCTATTTACTCAACATCAAGGTAGATAAGCATCTGTTCTGGGCCATGACTCAGTTTTGGAACTCCGCCTATAGCTGTTTCACTTTCGGGAAGGTAGATTTGGTGCCCACGGTGGAGGAATACACAACATTGCTTCGATGTCCAAGGGTCCAAGGGTCCAAGTCGACAAAGCTTATTCTAAGGCTGCTAATGTCCCAACTTTTGTGAAGAAGTTAATGAATATCACGGGGATGAGCGAACAGTGGGTCGCAGCAAGAATTCAGAAGAAAGGTGAGGGTAAATACATTCATTGGGTTTGCTTGAGAGACTTGATCTTAGCCCATCTAGATGCAAAGAAAAAGATTGATGTCTTTGCCTTGTGTATCTATGGGTTGGTAGTCTTCCCAAAGGCTCTAAGACATGTAGATGAAGCAGTCACAGAGTTATTCGATCGACTTGACAAATGGGTCACTCCAGTACCTACGATCTTAGCTGAAACGTTCAGATCTTTAAATGCATGTCGGAGTGCAGGCGAAGGTAGATTCATCGGATGTGTGCAGTTGATGTTAGCTTAGTTTCATATTCATTTCTGAAAGGTGGAGAAAGTATCTTATCGGGTTTTTTCTGAGAATTATTCTCCGTTAAAAAAGATAGTAGCTACACCAAGGAGAGAAGACGTGTCCGAGAAAAGTTGGATGGCGTTTCTTCAAAACCTTCAAGAAGAAGACATTGAGTGGAGGGCCCCTTGGATGATTCCAGATGAAATTCTTTATCGATGTGGGAGTTTTGACTGGGTTCCTTTACTTGGAGTTTGTGGAGCCGTTGGATATGCTCATTTGCTTGTACTGAGGCAATATGGGTCAAGACAGTTCGTACCAACGACATATGGGCTGGCACAGTGTGAGTTCTCCTACAGAGAGGAAAATTATAAGAAGAGGGTTAAGGAGATTTCTGGGGCTTGGAATCAGATTCGTAGGATGAAAAGATTATCCGCAGGACCAATGACAACCCCAGAATACAGTGGATGGAGGATTAGAAGGGTCAATGATAATATCACCGAGCCGAATCCAGAAGACGCCCGATCAAGAGATGAATGCTTGCAAGTGGTCCCATCAGAGTTAGAAATTGTGAAGCAAGATTTCGAAAAGAAGAGTTCAGAGCTTGAAAAGAGGATAGAGAAGCTAGAAGAAGAGAAGATGTATTTGAGGCTAGATGTGGATGTTCAGAAAACAGAGGCCGAGAAATTAAGGAAGGAAAAGAGGAAGGTAGAAGAAGATCGAGACAGTTTGAAGGCTGAGTATAAGAAGATGCGTCTGACGATAAAGAACGCTAGATTGGGAAAGACTTCAGAATAGTGGCAACAAGAGGTCCAAGAGGAAAATGCCAAAGCTGACTATTGGGAGAGGAAGTTTCGAGAAATGCAAGCGCAAAATGAGACCTTAGAGAGGAGTTTGGCGGAAAGTCAAAATGAAAAAGGAGAATTAAAAGCTAGAGTGGCTGAACTTGGGCGGTCTCTTCATCACCATCGAAGCGGTAATTCTAAAATCGAGCTAAAATTAAGTCTGAACAAGATCGAGGAAATGAAGGGTAAGATTAAAGAGTTAGAAGCAGCCTTGCACAGTTGTGAACTTCGGATTGAGCTTCTTGAAACAAGAGAGGGGTGTTGGAAGGAAGAGCTTCACCATTCTCATGATCAAGTTAGGAGTCGGGATTACCTCATGGGTGAAGCAATAGTTTAGATTCGAGAGGTAGCTGATCATCTACAGACTTTGGCATCACAGGCTGATACGTTGAGCATGAAGTATGAGCTACATTCTGATCGTAGTCAAGAGCTGACTTCATTGCTTGGGAAAATCAAAACTTTAGGACTTAGGGCGAAAGCATATTTGTAGTCCGTTTTATGTAAAGGATTTTGTTTTCTAATAAAGTTTTCTAAAATGAAGTTGAATCAGAATCGATGCCTCTTTGCATTCATGCATTTGCATTACATAACATCATATGCATTCAAATTTATAAAGAGAGTCTAATTAGTTGAAATTATTTAGAGAGAGAGAGAAGGGAAATCTGGAAGCTGAACATCCTTATGGTACACGTGCCAAATCAAGGAAATTGGATCAGAGACTGGAACAGTTCTAAAGATATATGCAAGACTAGATGCAAGAGCAAATGGCAAAACTCCAACAAGAGATGAGGGACCAGATGTTGGAGGCTCAAAAGAATATGATGACTCAAATGGCCCAGATGCTGAGTGGGGCAATGGACAAGGGAAAGGGTCCCATAGTTAACGTTGAAGACAATGAGGATTTTCCTAGGGGATTCACTCCACCACACGTTCAAACACAACCTGAGGAATATCTCAGAAGGCCACCTGTCACAATTAGGCCTCAGCAAGGGCAAGCTGACACTGGAATGCCCATGAATTTTCAAGTTGGCATGGGATCCAACCCAGGGATAACCCTGCCAATCCTGTTATTCCTGATCTGGACATGACAGAGAGAGAGGGAATCAGAACTGAATCTTCAAGACAGTTGGAAGATCGTTGTAGATGGTTGGAAGAAAAATTCAGGGCTTTGGAAAATTTCGACCATCACTATGGTATTGACGCAAAGGATTTGAGTCTGGTCCCAGATCTGGTACTTCCTCATAAATTTAAAATGCCGGAATTTGAGAAGTAAAATGGGACTAGTTGCCCTGAAGCCCACATTACTATGTTCTGTAGACGCATGACTGGTTATGTGAACAATGATCAACTTTTGATTTATTGTTTCCAAGATAGTTTGACAGGAGCAGCGTCTAGGTGGTACAATCAACTTAGCCGCGCTAATATTAGCTCATTGAGAGACTTAGCTCAAGCCTTTATGAAGAAATACAATCATGTCACAGACATGACGCCTGATAGAATCATGTTGCAAAACATGGAAAAAAAATCGAATAAAAGCTTCAGGCAATACGCGCAAAGATGAAGGTTAGTTGCCATGCAAGTTCAACCACCTCTCCTGGAAAAGGAAACCACCATGTTGTTTATCAACACTCTCAAGGCGCCTTTTATCACCCATATGATCGGAAGTACCACTAAGAGCTTCGCAGATATAGTAATGGCAGGCGAAATGATAGAAAATGCCATAAAGGGTGGTAAGATTGAAGCAGGAGAAAGTACTAGAAGATCTGCTCCTAGAAAGAAGGACAATGAGGTGAACAATACGAGTACATACAATAAATGGTACTCAAAGGTAGTTACTGTCAGCCCACCGAAAGTGGTTACTACCGGGCAACAATGGACGACAAGACAAGAATCAGGCCCCAGACAAAATTTCGAAAAGCTCCAATTTACGCCAATCCCAATGACGTACAAGGAGCTATATCAAAGTTTATTCGATGCACGCGTAGTATCCCCATATTATCTACAGCCGTTACAACCCCCATATCCTAAATGGTATGACTCCAACGCTCATTGTGATTACCATACGGGAATATCGGGGCATTCAATAGAAAACTGCACTGCCTTTAAGAAGGTAGTTGAGAGGCTCATCAAGATGGGGATTGTCAAGTTTGATGATACACCCAGTGCGGAGAACCCATTACTCAACCATGGAGATAAGGGGATAAATGCGATCGGAGAGGATGTCGTGAGAAGGACCAAGGGGGATATCTCAGAAGTGAAAACCCCGTTGATAATGGTTTGGAGGGAATTTGTAAGAAGGGGACTGATAGAATCAAGTTCTAAGAAAGGAGGTGAAGAACCAAGGAACTATTGTGAGTTCCACGAAGCAGAGGGACATGGGATCCAGGAATGTGCTGAGTTTAGCGTCCTGATACAGAGCCTTATGGATAATAAAGAATTGGAGTTTTACGAAGAAGGCTTGGAGGAGGAAATGTATGTGTAATCAAGGAGAGTTGACAAACCAAAAAGTCAATTATCAGAATCATCATTTCCGACCGAGAAACACTGTATATGCGGAGTACAAATCGCGCTAAAGTTGTAATCCGAAACTGTGCCCTTTCCGCACAAGGATAACAAAATGGTACCATGAAATTATGATTGTAGTGTGACAACGCCGGGAGAGGAAAACTCAGCTAGCACTTTCAAGGAGGTTCAAAGTGAGGGATTCTACACACGAAGTGGGAGGCGTTACGACTCGAAACGCGTCGAAACGAAACCAGGTGAAATCAAATCGTGGCAGTTGAACTGGAGAAAGGACCTGGCGCCCTTATCAATGTCCCTGTGAAAGAGGAAGAGGCTAAAGAATTTTTAAAATTCTTAAAGCACAGTGAATACAGCGTAGTAGAGCAGCTGCACAAGCAACCGGCTCGCATATCAGTGCTAGCCTTACTTTTAAGTTCGGAGGTACATCGTGAGGCTTTGATGAAAGTGCTGAACAAGACTTACGTTACTAAAGATATATCCGTCAATAAACTTGACCGATTAGTTAGTAACATAAGTGCTGACAACTTTATTTCCTTCAGCGACGATGAAATTTCACCTGGAGGTATGAGATCAACCAAAGCCTTACACATCACCACTCGTTGCAAGGGATACACTCTGCCAAGTGTATTAATCGACAATGAATCAGCCTTAAATGTCTTACCGTTGTCAACACTGAAGAGGTTGCCAATAGACAGTTCCCACATGAAGACATGCCAGAACATAGTGAGAGCGTTTGATGGCACCGAGAGAAGAGTGATGGGAAGAATCGATATACCATTGCAGATTGGGCCAAACATGTATGAAGTGGATTTTCTGGTGATGGATATAAAGCCCTCGTACAATTGTCTGCTGGGAAGGCCCTGGATTCACCCAGCAGGGGCAGTGCCCTCATCCTTGCACCAAAAGCTGAAACTGGTAACGGATGGTCGATTGGTCACTATAAACGTAGAGGAAGACATCATAGCGACTGTCACCAATGACGCTCCATATGTAGAGACAAATGAGGAGGTCGTTGAGTGTTCTTTTCGGTCCTTAGAGTTTGTTAACGCCACATTCATTTTGGAAGGAAATGAAGTTTCGGTGCCCAAGATATCCAAGACCACGAGGATGGGCCTACAAATGACGGTGGGGAATGGAGCCCTACCAGAAAAGGGACTGGGCAGACATCTCCAATGAGAGGTTCAAGTGCCATTGCTAAAAGAGAAAAGAGACCGTTTTGGCTTGGGTTTCAGGCCAGATGCAAAACAAAAGAAGAGAGAAATAGAAAAGAAGCAAGAAAAAAGGAGAGCACGCTTGAATGGAGAAGAAGTCCAGTGGGAATTGATGACATTCCCCCACATATCCCAGACCTTTGTATCCGGGGGGTAATTCACCCTGAAAGAGGGTTATTGGAAAGTCTACACGTCAATGCCATACACGAGGAAGGAATTGAACAAAGAAACTTGTTGGGCATTCGCCCTTATGAACTTGGAAGCGTTCTAAACAATTGGACTGCAGAGGAACTTCCTGTAGTTTTTAGAGATTATACAAAGTAATATTCAAAACGCTCTTGTTATTTTTTTAGCCTAGGAACAATAAGATTTCTTTTATGAAATAAGCTTATGTTCAGAAATTGTTATTTTAATAAAATACATTTTTGATAATTAACTTGAGCAAATATTCTTTCATTTCATTCTTTTGACTTTCTAATTTCATTCCAAATTTTATATTTTTCATTCATATCATGTGAATAGTTATTCTCGAATTCATTTGTTCTTTGTACATTCTTTGGTACCCATCACAGGTCCTTAGATATCAATGATGTGAGCAACGATAATACAGATCTAGAGGTCCACTTTGAGCAAGACATGTGTTTAGAGGAATCTCAGGATTTTGAAGGTGACCGAGATTGTGATTTATCTCCAGATTTATTAAGAATGGTAAAGCAAGAGGAGAAACAGATCTTACCTCATGAGGAGGAGGTAGAGAACATAGCCTTGGAGGAAGGAAAGGTTGTAAAAATTGGGACGCGCATAGCCGAGGAGACAAAACAAGACCTTGTTGAGTTACTACGGGAATTCAAAGATGTTTTTGCATAGTCGTACCAAGATATGCCTAGGCTAAGCACCGATATCGTAGTACATCGCCTTCCCATAAGAGAAGAGTGCAAGCCAGTTCAGCAAAAGCTACGAAGGATGAGGCCTGATGTAGTGTTGAAAATAAAAGAAAAGGTTCAAAAATAGTTTGATGCTGGTTTTCTACAAGTGGTCAAGTACTCAGAGTGGGTGGCCAACATTGTTCCTGTCCCTAAGAAGGATGGAAAGGTCCGGATGTGTGTGGACTATAGGAACTTAAATAAAGCTAGCCCAAAGGACAATTTCCCTTTGCCGCATATCGACACATTGGTGGATAATACGGTGGGGTACTCACTGTTTTCTTTTATGGACGACTTTTCGGGATATAATCAGATCAAGATGCACCCTGAGGATATGGGGAAAACTACCTTCATAACATTGTGGGGTACCTTTTGTTATAAGGTGATGCCATTCGGACTAAAGAATGCAGGAGCAACATATCAGAGGGCCATGGTAACCTTATTCCATGACATGATGCATAAAGAGATTGAAGTATATGTTGATAATATGATTGCCAAATCTCGAACAGAGAAGGAACACATTGAGGTCTTGAAAAATTTGTTCTTGAGGTTGAGGAAATTTCAATTGAAGCTCAACCCAGCAAAGTGCACTTTCGGAGCTCGGTCAGGAAAATTACTGGGTTTTGTGGTCAGCGAGAGAGAAATTAAAGTTGACTCAAATAAGGTCAAAACAATACAAGAATTACCTCCACCACGCACTCAGAAGGAAGTACGAGGTTTTCTTGGAAGGTTGAATTACATTGCTTGGTTTATTTCACAATTAACTGAGAAATGTGATCCCATATTTCGTCTTCTCAAGAAACACAACCAAGGTGTATGGGATGATGAATGTCAGAGAGCTTTTGACAAAGTCAAACAGTATCTGTCAAATACACCATTACTATCTCTGCCTAATCCAGATAGACCATTGATACTGTATTTGTCAGTGTTCAATAATTCCATGGGATGTGTACTTGGTCAACATAATGAGTCAGGAAGAAAAGAAAAGGCGATATACTATCTCAGCAAAAAGTTCACTGATTGTGAAATGAGGTATTCGTTGATCGAGAAATTGTGTTGTGCCTTGATTTGGACAACTCGGAGATTGAGTCAGTATATGCTATATCATACAACCTGGTTGATTTCGAAGCTTGATCCATTAAAGTATATGATGGAGTCTATTGCTTTCAATGGAAGGATGGCTAGGTGGCAGATTTTGCTGTCTGAATTCAATATAGTCTATGTGAACCAAAAGGCTATAAAAGGAAGCGCAGTAGCAGAATTTTTGGCTAGTTGACTTTAGAGGATTATGAACCTTTGAGCTTTGATTTCCCAAAAGAAGAGCTTATGTATGTAGCAAAAACTGAAGATTGTCCGTGGAAGCTAAAATTCAATGGAGCGTCAAATGCTGTGGGAAATGGAATTGGGGAAATCTTGGTATCCCCTAGTGGTGATCATTACCCATTCACATGCAAACTGGATTTTGACTGCACGAACAACATGGCGGAATATGAAGCATGCATCATGGGAATTCGAGCGGCCGTAGAGCGTAAGATCAGAGTACTAGAAGTGTATGGAGATTCTGCCTTAGTAATCTACCAGCTAAAAGGAGAATGGGAGACAAGAGATCCCAAGCTAAGTGATTATCGAAAAATAGTCCTGGGATTGATTGAGGAGTTCGATGAGATCACTTTTAATTATCTCCCACGAGATGAAAACCAGATGGCGGATGCTTTGGCAACCCTAGCTTCAATGATCAAAGTAAACAGACCTGAAGATATGAGACCTATTCAGATAAGTATCTTCGAAGTTCCGGCTCATTGTTATGACATAGAAGAGGAGGAAAGAGATGACCACCATTGGTATCAGGATATATTATGATACGTAAGAAATCACGAATACCCAGAGCATGCAACTGAGAATGAGAAAAGGACTTTAAAAAGATTGGCCCCTGACTACGTTTTAGACGGGGATATCTTGTACAAAAAGAGAAAAGATCAAGTACTATTGAGATGCGTTGATACTGTTGAAGCTAGGAAGATTCTAGAGGAAGTTCATGAGGGCGTCTGTGGAACACACGCTAATGGATTCACAATGGCCAGACAGATAATGAGATTTGGATATTATTGGTCCACCATGGAAGGAGATTGTATCGACTATGCCAAGAGATGTCATAAATGCCAGATTTATGGAGACAAAATTCATGTGCCTCCATCACCTTTGCATGTTATGACTTCCCCATGGCCTTTTTCCATGTGGGGCATGGATGTTATTGGACCGATCTCACCGAAAGCTTCGAATGGGCATCGATTCATCTTTGTGGTAATTGATTACTTCACGAAATGAGTGGAAGCAGCTTCATATGCTAGCGTCACTAAGTCAGCAGTTAGTCGATTCTTGAAGAAGGAGATCATTTGTCGATATGGAATGCCCGAGAGGATCATATCAGACAACGCACTGAATTTGAACAACAACACGATAACAGGAATTTGTAGTCAATTTGGGATCAAACACCACAATTCGTCTCTATATCGTCCAAAAATGAATGGGGCAGTGGAAGCGGCCAACAAAAACATCAAGAAGATAGTAGGGAAGATGACTGAAACTTATAAGGATTGGCATGAGAAACTACCGTTTGCACTTTATGCTTATCGAACGTCCGTCAGAACCTCTACTGGGGCAACGCCCTTCTCATTAGTCTATGGAATGGAGGCTGTTCTACCCATTGAAGTGGAAATACCTTCTCTTCGAGTTTTGTCAGAAATAAAGCTAGATGAAGCTGAATGGATCCAGGCTCGGTATGATCAATTGAATTTAATTGAAGAAAAGAGGCTAAGGGCTATTCGTCATAGTCAGATGTACCAAAAACGAATGATGCAAGCCTATAATAAAAAGGTTTGCCCAAGAGAGTTTCATGAGGGGGACCTTGTATTGAAAAAGATCATTCCCATACAAAAGGATTCCAGAGGAAAATGGATGCCAAATTGGGAAGGACCATATGTAGTGAAGAAGGCTTTCTCTGGAGGAGCACTGATCTTGACCGAAATGGATGGGAAAAGTTTACCCAACCCTGTGATCTCTGACTCAGTCAAAAAGTATTTTACTTGAAAAGGAGAAGAGGCCAAAGTGAAAACCCGCAAAGGGCGCTTTGAGTTTCTAAAAAAAAAAAGGGGAGAGGCCAAGGCTAAAACCCGCAAAGGGCGCCTTGAGACCAAAGGGGTTTTGAGTTGAAAACCCGAAAAGGGCGGCTCAAATTCTGAATGGACACGCAGTCACCTTGCTACACTTGAATCAACAATAAAATGAAGAATGTTGCATATCGGGGCATCAACAAAGTACTTTGGGTCTTCTAAACACATGTTGAGCTCAAAGTAGTCTTCATAAAGTTTGTATATAGAAGCTCAATCGGCGATATCTAGGGCATCTGGTTTTTGTCCTATTCATTTTACTATCTTGGGATTCTTTTTCTTCTCAAAGATATGTTCTCAGTTAATTTTCTTTGTATTTTTGATAATTTATTCAATTTTAACTCTTTTTGAGCAATTTATTTGTTACCCATTATTCATAAATGCGTTGCATTGAAATAATGATTGACGAACTAATAATTTCACAAAAAGAAGTTCTACGTATTACTTTAGAAATTTCTAGATAAGACAAGAAACCGAAACAGGACAATTGTTCAGAATTTCCATGTGCATAGAAACATTTGAGAAAGAAGAGTCTGGATAGAGACTATTTCTTTGAATTCTTCGTTCAATTGGTAATTGGACAAAATAATGAGCCGATGTGATGAAAATAAGTGATGTCATCAGGTCAATAACGTTCGGGGAATGGTATGACAAACTAAGAAACCCTGAATTGTGGTGAAATGGGTTGAATTCGAAATAAACCCTATACCTTGAAAATTACAGATCGGCCAGATTGAAAAAGTTTCAATTCCCATTGTAGTAGGATGGTACAAGCCTTGTGTTCTCAAGATTCAAGCGGAGTTGACTCAGAAATTACATTGGGGCAACCTTGTTGAGCAGAACATAATTGATGAACAAAAATGAAGAACAAATGAGTGATAACACTTAGAGTAGGAATCATACTCATAACATTGTTGCATCATAGCAAATCTCATTAGGAGCATTTGATTCATTCTAATCATTGCATCCTAATCCTTTAAAAGGAATGATTTTCGTGACATGTTACATTCGTCTCAATCATAACACATGTAGCTAGAAGCATTTGATTCATTCTGATCATAGCATCTTAGTCATGTGATAAACATAAGGAACCAAGTCTACAGGACATGTCCTGCAGTGGACGGTGTAGCAATATCGGTGAATTTCCAGATCTCATTTTCCTGAAGTTGCAGGAAGCAGATCGAAGAGACTTTCAGCCTTATCTCTCTGAAGTTGCAGTGGAGTAGACTAAAGAAAGAATATCTTATCTTCCTGAAGTTGCAGGAAGTAGATCAAAAGAAGATTTTAGTCTTATCTCCATGAAGTTGCAGTGGAGTAGACTAAAGAAAGAAGATCTTATCTTCCTGAAGTTGCAGTGGAGTAGACTGAAGAAAGAAGATCTTATCTTCCTGAAGTTGCAGGCAGCAGATCAAAAGAAGATTTTAGTCTTGTCTCCCTGAAGTTGCAGTGGAGTAGACTGAAGAAGGAAGATCTTATCTTCCTGAAGTTGTAGGAAGCAGATCAAAAGAAGATTTTAGTCTTATCTCCCTGAAGTTGCAGTGGAGTAGACTGAAGAAAGAAGATCTTATCTTCCTGAAGTTGCAGGAAGCAGATCTAAAGAAGATTTTAGTATTGTCTCCCTGAAGTTGCAGTGGAGTAGACTGAAGAAAGAAGATCTTATCTTCCTGAAGTTGCAGGAAGCAGATCAAAAGAAGATTTTAGTCTTGTCTCCCTGAAGTTGCAGTGGAGTAGACTGAAGAAAGATGTAACATCCTAGGAAGGGCCTATGCATTTTTCAGATCAATTGTATGAAATGACAAGTCTTAAGTATTATGAATAAATTTTTGATACTTTTGGAAACCTAGAAATGAATGAAAATGGAAATGAAAATGAAAATGGAAATGAAAATGGAGATGGAAATGAAAATGGAAATGGAAATGGACATTTTGGAAACTTAGACATTTTGGAAACCCTAAACTTTTTTGGAAATGATCCAAAATGGAAACTTGAACATTTCGGGAAACTTGGATATAGGAGAGAAATAAAGGAGTTTTATTCACATAAATATGTGAATAATAAGAGATAAATAAAGGAGTTTTATTCACATAAATATGAATAATAAGAATAATAAGAGATAAATAAAGGAGTTTTATTCACATAAATATGTGAATAATAAGAGATAAATAAAGGATTATTTTCTAATGAGATAATTGAGGAGATAATTGATGGATTAAAGGCTTTTATCTTTTAAATAAAAGAGATAATATTATCAAAAGAGGAGTGGTGGCCAAGTAAAGGACTCCTAGGTGATAACTTTGGCTATAAAAGGAGGACAGAGGGCTACTCATCAACATTTGCTCCTCTTCCTCTCTCAGAAAATTCTCCTAGGCAAAACCCTCTCTGCCGAATTTTCATTAAGCAAAAATCCCTCTTTTTCTTCTATTTTCTTCTCCGTTCTCTCATGTTAAAATTTGAATCTTTGTGGATTCTAAGAAAGAGGGCAATCATCCACAACATCAAAGGGGGATCTTTCGGAAATCTAAGGATCTAAGGTAAGGATTATAAATATAAATATGTGGTTAAAGATTATGATTCACGTTTTCAAAGTTAGATCTAATCTAACACGGTTATAGGATTTCAACAGGCTTATAAAGGAATCCTCTTGATTTGGAATCCCATCATAAGGTAAGGGATATTCGGCCAAGGCATAATTTGTTTAAGTGTTTTCCATTATTTCAAAAACCGAAGACTGACATGGTTACATACCTAGTATTAGCCGATTTCAAGGAAGAGGAATTCTAGCAACTGTTGGGACTTGATTAAATCAATTCGGCAACTAGGTAAGTAATTCTACTTCTAGTAGGATTTGGTTTTAAGACCAAATAGGTTTATTTATATGTTTTAATTAATGGCCGAATATAGGAGTGAAAGATCTAGATCGGTAGATCGCTCTACTGGAATTCACGGAAACTATTAAGCGAAAAAGGTGTGTACTCTTACTAACTTTCAATAAATTGCATGGCAATCATTAGATATGTAAATATGTAACAAAGATGTGAATGTGGCTAAGCACCACAAATGTGGTAAGGAGTACCAGTGCACGTTTCCTACTTTTGATAGGATTGTGAATGTGATATATTTTGAACATGTGATTAGTAACATGAATGAAAATTAAGTATGTGAAATATGTTATGAAATAATTGGGGCATTCGGGATATTTGTGGAGGAAGAAAGTGAAGGTGATGACTACGGTCTCACCAACGTAAAGTGGTGACTACGGTCACATAAAGTGAAAAGTGGTAACTTCGGTTACATCCGGTGAATACTGAGTGTCTAATGACACAACATAAGTGGGCGATGAGCACGCGTCGATGCGCAACGATCGCTTCGATGGTGTGTAGCGGATGGAGGGTCGACTTAGTAGTCCCCGCGGTGTATGCAGAGTTGGTACGGGTGGTGTGTAGCGGATGGACAAATAGGTTTGGATTTGGGTTGCATCATCCTTTATTTTGTATGAACATGATATTGATATGACTTGTATGCCTGATTTGTTGGAAATTAGTACTATGTACACATTGAGTCTGTTGACTCACCCAGTTGGGGAATTATTTTTCGGTGATGAGCAAATGGGACCGGGTGGCGGGGAGCTAAAGGTGGCCATGCATCGCTTGAAGAAATTATTTGGAATTTGGACTTTATGAAATTTTAGTACTTTATTTTGGGTTTGAATGATGTAATAAGGCCATAAGGCCCAGTTGGATTTTCTTTATTCTGTTTATTTTTATTTAAATATGATACGAATTATGTTTGATTAAAGATAAGTAAATTTATTTCTTTTAAAATAATAAACCCAAAAATTATTTTGTCACCTTATTTAAGTTGGATTTCCAGAATTTATTAAATAGGTTTCAAATTAAGCCCAACCCAAAACAATTTTTTTAAAATTACACAAATTTTCTCTAAGTCATTTAGAACATTGAAAACCGATTTATTTAAGGAACATACCAGATCCGGTTCAAGCTCGTGGGCCGGGTGTGGGGTGTTTCAAAAGAAGATCTTATCTTCCTGAAGTTGTAGGAAGCAGATCAAAAGAAGATTTTAGTCTTATCTCCCTGAAGTTGCAGTGGAGTAGACTGAAGAAAGAAGATCTTATCTTCCGAAGTTGCGAGCGGATCTAAAGAAGATTTTAGTATTGTCTCCCTGAAGTTACAGTGGAGTAGACTGAAGAAAGAAGATCTTATCTTCCTGAAGTTGTAGGAAGCAGATCAAAAGAAGATTTTAGTCTTATCTCCCTGAGGTTGCAGTGGAGTAGACTGAAGAAAGAAAATCTTATCTTCCTGAAGTTGCAGGAAGTAGATCAAAAGACACTTTCAGTCTTGTCTCCCTGAAGTTGCAGTGGAGTAGACTGAAGACAGAAGATCTTATCTTCCTGAAGTTGCAGGAGGCAGATCAAAAGCACTTTCAGCCTTATCCCTTTGAAGTTACAATGAAGTTGGAAGCTATCTGAAGAAGACGAGGACCAAAAGTCAAGACTTGACAAGATCGGGCAAAATTGGGCCTTTTATAGTCTTTGCTCTATTCTCGTTACACGACAATGAGCAAAGAGGGGCAGCTGTAGTTAGCCCATTTTGCCCGGGCTTGTGAAAACCAAAACCAAACAAAATAAAAGAATAAAAAATAAAACAATACCAATTAATGCAGTCCATTTACAAATCATTTACAGCCCAAACATTACTCATGGCCCAATACCAGAACCCACTTAAACCCCAATCAACTAGCCCATACCCGAACTAACCCAGACCCAAAACTGAAATGGCCCAAAGGGGCCCAACACTAAACAGCTTCAATGGCCTAAGGTTTTTGAAACCCTAGGCGCCGCAAGAACAAATGCCCCAGCAGGAGCCCAATCGTCGCGCCGCAATCGCCACACCCATCAGCCCTCGATCACGCCACCATCAACGCGCACGAACCTCGCCTGGTCATCCACGCTTAGCCGCCGTCGAAATCTCCGCTCCTGCACAAGAAAAGAAAGAAGACAGTAGCCAAAAATGGCAGCAAAGATAATTTCCTTTTTCATTGTTATTTTCAAAGGCTATAAAAGCCTGATTATTTTGTAACAAAGGACACGAATACACATATATAGAAATACAAATAGAAAAAAATACATTGAAAACAGAATACAGAAACTATTTCTTTAGCCGAGGTAATTTTCATGTTATTTCATTTTTTTTTTTAGATTTACAATATTTTTTTTACGAATATTAAAAATAAAGAAAAAGGGAAGAGGACTACCTTCATTTTGGCTTCAAAATGAGGAGATTCGACTCTCCAGCCGCCATATATGGCAGCGCGTGTGGCGGTGCGTGCGGCCGACAGTCGCCAGAATCCAGGCCGGAATCTGGCCTCAAACTGAAGGCCAGAGAGAATTTTTAAAAGGCCTCTATTTTTTTTTTTAAAAAAAGTGTTTAAATGTTTTTTTTTGACAGATTCTTTATTTATATAGTTAACTGGAAACGACGCCGTTTTGGTTTAATTTAATAAGCCTAAAACGACGTCGTTTCAAAAGACGACCCGCGCGTTGACCCGAAAACCTGGGGAGGATCCGCATGTTTTTACTTAATGGTCTAATTGTCATTTCGATCCTTCCGCAACTTAATTGATTTTAATTCTGTCCAATTCGTATTTTATTTTTTTATTAAATTAACCCTCAACTTTTAATTTTGTTTCAATTAAATCCTCGGGCTATTTAAAGGACAAGAACAGAACGGCGTCGTTTTGGGAAGAAGGCATAATTGCCTAATGAATCCCTACAGTGTAACGCGCGTTTTTAATTAGTCCATTTATATTTATTTTAATTGTTATTTAATCCCTGTCTTTTTAAAACCCTTTTTTATTTTATTTAATTTCAAATTATTTTAACATTATCTTGAAGTATTTTATTATATTAAAATTTCTATATTTTTATTATTATTTGTGTATTAATCTATTAATAGTATAAATTAGTATATATATATATATTATCTTTATACAATGTATTATTTCATTATTTATATTATATATGTTAATTCGTATATTAGTTATATGTTATATATATTTTCAAATTTTAGTATTATATTATATTATATATTAATTTCTAAAATCTTATTTTGTATAAAATTTATTTATATTATATAGTATATTTTATTACATATGTATTTATTTAGTATATTATATATGTTTTTTTAAAAAATATTATTTATCGTTTACTAATTATTTTTATTATATCATTTGAATTATTAAATTATATATATATTCATTATAAGTATTTCTTTTTACTTTTAATTTTGTTATTTTATATATATATATTAAATCATTTTAAAAATCATCACGTTCTTTTTTTATTCAATGCTTAAATATATTGTTCCTTTTTTTCATTTGATTTTTATTATTTCGTGGGGATTTCAATTATTGCTATTTATTTTATATCACATGTTTATTTATTTATGTTACTTTAATTATTATTGTTTAATATAATACTTTATTCATGTTATATTATTCTTTTATTATTTATTGTCAATAAAATTTGTAGTTATGTAGAATTGCAATTGATATGTATGCTATAATGTCTTGCTCAAACTATTGTTTTATAAAAACGCCTCTTTCAAATGATTTTTTAAAAAAATACGGTGATATGTGATATTTGGGGACTTCAAGAAGAATTGTGCCCTAACTTATTGGGCTTTGATTTTTCTCGAAGAACTTAAGGTATTAGATATCCCTCTTCTTTTAAAACAAAAATTTACAAATTTCAAATCAAAAAACCTATTCTTGGGAATCCAAAACGTTGTGTCCTAACTTACTGGTTATGACGTTTTGAGTCTCGAGGTAGGAATTTTCTAAAATAAAGGCATGCCTAGTTTTGAACTCATGAGATGCTATATCCTAACTTACTGGGTATGGTGTTTTATTTCTTTGAGATAGGTAAGTCTAAGTGTTTCTTCAAATAAAAGGACTATTTTCTAAAATTTTTAAAGTTTCAACGTTAGGACATGATTTTATCGGTTGGGTACCAATTTTTGGGCGTTATGAGGGTGCTAACCCTTCTTCATACGTAACCGACTCCTGAACCTAGTTTTCTTGTTTTTCGTGGACCAAAATAAGTATTTTGAAATAAACGATCTTCAAGGTGATCCAATCACACCTAAGTAAAAAGATATTGGTGGCGACTCCTATTTTTCGTTTTTAAAAGTCAATCCCCGTTTTTTAAAAGAAGATTTTAAAATGGTTTCGACATATATATATATATATATATATATATATATATATATAATGCATGTCATATCTCATTCAATGTATTAGCGTATAGGTACATATATAAATATATCACCAAAGTACCAAATGCATCATTTAAACTATCTAAACATTACTTCAATTAACTAAGTTAAATGAACTTATCACACCAACATTTCAATGTTATTAATGTTTACGATTCTATTCAATATTCAACATTTGATCATAACACATTTCATTATGGAATTCATTCATTCATCATTTATTCATATCGGCCCTTAGGCTCGTTTAACCGATTCGCATGATCTTTCACATGATATTGATAATCAATTATTGTATATGTGTACTTATAGTACAATTTCGTAACATTTAATCATTTCCAAGCATAATGTAACCAATTCATAATTTATATCCTTATTAATATGACTCGGACTCAAACGAATACACGGATCCCAACCAACACACCAATTTGGCACCCAGTGCCTCATCGAAACGTCTGAAGAAAAATGCGTCCAACGCTCATTGACATATAGTCGAAGTAATATGTACTCAATCTATCATATGGCATGTCAACTATATCTGAATTTGCCCGAACAGTTAATAGGGTAACCAATTATCCAATTTATCATATAGTTCAATTCACATTTCATCATTTTCAATTCATCAACCAATTCATCATTTCATCATATAACATAACATATTTCAATGCCAATATCATACATTCATCAAGTTACGTTATTTTCTATTATATTCAATTTAGTCTTCTATTTCGATAACTAATCTCAAGTACAACAATTCTATTCAAATATTTATTGCCAACTCACCTCAATACCATATCATGCAAAACATCAAATATACAACAATTAAATTGATCCCGAATAATAGAAATACAATCCAAAAGCTCGTTTCATTCGTCGTCGATTCTCGTCTTTCATTTCTCTCTTGATGGCCCTACGTTGTCTTTAGTTACGAATAGTAATCAATAATGACACAATATCAAATTCCATATCAAATCACATTCAATTACAAAGCCAAACATATTTTGCAATTTATTGAATTTAGTCCCTAAACCCATATTTAGCATAACTTTTGATCTAAAGCTTCAGATTAAAATCCAATTTCACATATATTCATTAGAGACCTCCTAATTTTTTCTCCTACTGAAATTTCATAACAATTTTGCATTTTATTCAATTTGGTCCCTAATGTACGAAACTAACAATTAAGCTTTACAATTTAGTCGTTTTCATAAACTAAGCTTAATTTCTATCAAATTTACACCAAATTCATCCATTTCTCAATGATGGGAACTTTAAAAAACTTTAACAATTTCAAAAATTAGTACATGGACTAGCTAAATTAAACTCTCATGACCTCAAATCTATAAAAATTAAAGAAAAATAGCTAGAGACTTACTTGTAATTGATAGTCGAATGTATAAAAGTTTCAAAAGCTTTTGTTTTTTCTTAGAAATGGTGGAGGGTGATGAGGTTGAAGATGATGACTCTTTTTCTCATCTTTTTCCACTTATTTGGCTTATATGGTTAGGTTAATTTATAATTAAACTTAATTAATTAACTTAATTATACTTAATTAAAAATTAACCATTAATTAATTTAATCTAATGAAATTTTAACATCATATCCCACTATCATCTATTTTAAATTATTCTATCAACCATTTTAGTCCTTTGGATAATTTCTATCCAAGTCTCCAAGCATTTTCTTAATTAAAAATCTATAGCGATTAAACATTTACAATTTAGTCTGTAGGCCTTAATTAACTTGAATTTTAGCTAAATTACTTAACCAAAATTCAATTCATCTATACACTAACTCCGTAAATATATCTATTTAATATTTACGGGTTTGGTTGACAGAAATAGGGTCCTGAAACCATATTGTTCGAAATCACTGAAAATTGGATCATTACAAGTCAGGCTAGACTTGAACAAACATAAAGTATATTAATATCATGTTTAGGTTCAATCTGAACCTGATCCAATCTTGTACATGAGCATCTCTAGTGTGCATAAAAAAAAAATATAATTCCTTTGTGTGCAAAAATAAGTCGTAAATTTTAATGCACTCATTCATTGCTTTTGCTACCCAAATTTCATGATCTTTCATTTTCGATACTTTTCTTTCAACTAGCATATGATAACTTTGAAATGATCAATAAAAATGTATTAGTTAATGGACTTGATGTCAATCAATATTTCTATCATTTGAGAAGAATTATATAATAATTAATTAATAGCAAAAAAAATTATGAAAATTAGATATTAATATGAAAATTAGATAATAATTCATTACTTACACTAGTGTTTGACTTAGTCCCCATTGCATCAAGCATTAAAGACATTATTAAAAAAGTCAATTGAGTCTTTGGTTAATATTGGTATTGTCATTATTATTAATGCATGAGGACATGAGTTTGAATACGTTGAAACGCATTTATCCTACCATTTAAGGGTTGAGGAGGAATTATAGATAATTTTGAGCACTGTATAAAAAAAAGAAATGATTAAAATGCCTATTGTTATTCATAAAACCGTTATTATTGATCTAAACGATAACTTAGATAATAATATTAAACAACTCCAACTATTATTCAAGAATAAAAAGAATCATCACTTAGTAGAGGATGTTAATCGGAGATATCAATGATGAGATTAGAACAAAAGAGAGACCAAACACTACATCAAATTCAACATGGAATATCTAATGACATTTTTTTCTGTATAAAATTTTCCAAGTGAGGGAAAAAGGAAAAAAATAAGAGCTATAATTCCTTTATGTGGAAAAGGAGATCCTAAATTTTAATGCACTCATTAATTGCTTTTACTACCTAAATTTCATAATCTTTTAGCTATGTTTCAACTAGCATAACTTTGAAATGGTCAATACAAATGTATTAATTAATGCCACATCTAACTGCATTATAGTGGACTTGAGGTCAACCGATACTCTTTCATTTGAGAAGAATTATACCTAATTAATTAATAGCCAAAAAATCTATGCAGATTCACTCGCTTCTTAGGAGTTTGCTCGCCGTTTGAAGCTGAAGTCTAGGGCATTCTTGATGGAATTCTTATTTTGCTTAATAAGGGATACAGGTGAATCTGTATCTTGACTGATAACCTTGAAGTCGTTCAAATCTTGTCTGACCTGGACGCAGAAGATTCTGGGATTACTGTTCTCAGAAGGACTCGGTGCATCATGAGGGCAGAAGAAATGTGGAAAATTAAACATATCCCAAGAAATCAAAATTTGGTGGCAGATCGTCTTGCTAAACTTAGCCTGAATTAGAAATCAAGTTTACAAGTCTTTAATGAGGCTCCCAAAAAAATATTAGATTTATTACAGAATGATATAGACAGTGGTTATATTATGTAGTTGATTTTATTCACTTTCTTTTCATAAAAAAAAAAAAACTATAGCACTTATTGTTTTATTTATCTTTTAAATTTGATATAAGATTAATTGGGATCAATAATACAATATGATAAAAAAATTGTGCTTTATCTGCGATTATAAAAAAAAAAAAAAAACTTAGTTTAGAATTTAGCTCTTAAAAGTATATCTGTTTTTTAATTTTAGTATCTAATTTTTTTTGTTTTAATTTGGTACATAAAATATTAATTTTCTCGATTTTTAGTTCATTTTGCAATGGACGTTATAAAAATGAAAAAGTACCATGTGGCATGTTATGGTTAATGAAAAAATACCACATGACAATTAGGTTATTTAAAAATAAAAACATTAAATTTAAATTTAAATTAAAAGGTTATAATATTTAAATATTTAAAAAAAATTGACTTTGACCCACCGTTGACTAGTATTAAAAAAGTATAACCTTCGATAAACCAAAGAAAAAGATGAACATACATGTGTTTGAAAAAAATTTTGAAACTCAAAAATGAAAGTTTTATGAAATCTCCAATGGAAAAGTAGGAGCTTAGACAAAAGATTGAGAAAAAAAAATTGAATCTTAACGATTTGGGAAGATTAATCCATGGATTTTCGCTTAGTTCCCAAAGTTAGCACCAAATATTAGTCTTTTCTAGGTTGGTGTAGATCAAGCTTGTTGAGGTGCTTCGAGGGGTTTGATTCGATTTGCACGACTCAAGGATAAGTTAAAGGGTATCAGATTTAACACTTTGATTGTTCTTTGATACTTAAGTCAATTAAAGATCCATGACTATGTAGAGAGTAAAAGATGAGACGAAGATGAGAGACAAGCAATACCTCATGGTCCTACGATTGGTCCTCAAGCTTCCTTTTTATTTGTTGTTGGTGTAAGAAATGATCCCACATTGTACGAGTTAGTAATGCTTAACAATTAGCATATTTGTCCTTGTTATTATGGTCTAACAAGTCATTTGAGACTTAGGGTCAATGTTGCTATCTTCCATTAACAAAATTGAATTGTAACTAAAATCAAATCATTGCAAATTAGAAATTAATACATCAACTATATAATAAGAGTCTATTTTCCTTCTAAAATAATTGCTGTAGAAAATGATTTTTTTTCTTGAGATCCTTCACTATTTAATAAATAATTTTGAAGTTGAAATAAATTGGGTTTTTAAATGGAGGGTGAAGTTTTTCTAGTATCGTTTCCTTCATCCACTAGATTAAGACTTAAAAATACATCGATCTCCTTACTACTGGACCCAACAAATGTCAATGCCATCAAACAAATCATATTTTCATATATTATAACTATTATAAGAAAAATTAAAATCAAATCATTAGAAATTAGAATCGATATATCAACCATACAATAAAAGTCTATTTTCTTTCTAAACGAATTGTTGTTGAACAAGATTTTTTTTTCACGAGATCCTTCAATATTTGATAATTAAATTTGAAGTTGAATTGAGTTGGGTTCTTAAACGGAGGTTAAAGTTTTTTTTTGAAATTATTTTTTTTATCTACAATATTCGAATCCAAAAACGCATTTGAACTCCTTACTACTAGACCCAACAAGTATCAATACCATCCAACAAATTATATTTTTATATATTATATATATAATTAAACATAAATTTGATGAAGAAATTTCCTCTTTACCTATTCAATCCATAAAGTCCATCACTAATAATATTTCTAATTTTCCTAGTGAAAGAATAATGAAAGCGATAACCGCTACAAATTTGATTTTTGTGTGGAAATATGGGCCATAAAAAGACAAGTGGAATTGAAAGGGACAATAGCTATAATCCATTGCCTGCCGTGGAAATTTCTTGAGTCCTCCCTTTGTCAATTTTGCTAGTTTTATAGAGTGAATAATAATTTATTATCAAATTATCTTTGAAAAGTAGCCACAACACACTTGAGATATCGACCTATAAATACTAGTCGAAAGAAAGGCCATGCTTAACACAAACTACCTACTATTAACAACAACAATATACCCCCCAAAATGAAAGCATTATTAGTTATGGTATGCATTCTCCTGGCTTCCACTCTCTTTATCCCTACTTCCACCATGGCTCGACAACTGGGGGAGGAGGGTAAGTAATTACATCAACAAGTTTATTACTTCTATAGGAATCTCTAATTTTTATTTTATATAATCAACGAGCAAAATATTTACATACAATAACTTAATTCAATTACTATTAAATAGCTTTGAATTTAGGTGTTCTACATTTATTGTCTGATTATATTGATTTTTTCCCTTATAATTGATCTAGAAGAATGAGTCACACGATGAACAAATTTATTACTTTTATTCTATTTTTCATTTCTTTTACATCTTAAAGCAATATATATAACATTAACATAGTAAAATTACGATCAAATAATGTTGAACATTATATGGATAAGAACTTGGATGTGTTGTGTTGATTAGCCAATTCTATTAAGTTTTTCTTACATATGGATGGTTGTAATTATATATAGGCTAAAAATATATAAGCACCTGAATTTTGACGAAAAAATCAACAAGTCCCTCTGAAAAGCGCATACAACTCAAAATTTCAAATTGCATCAATTAAGTCTTTTGATCGTTGCCGTGCTGATGTGATTATCAATAGCGCTCACATGATGCTCCACTTCAATGACAATTGCTGACATCAACAAAATAAAAAAAAATCAAAATTTTTTGAAAAATTAAAAATTCAAAAGAAATTACTTTTTTTTTACTAAAATGAACCTGGACAAAAGGTTGTCCAGTTTCATTTAGACTTAAAATTTTTAAAAAAATTACAAAAAATTTATTTTTTAAAATTATAAATAAATAGTTTTAATTTTTTTTAAATTTGTAAAATATTTTTAAAATTTATCAAAATATTAAATAAAATTCAAAAAGTTCAAAAAATATTTTAGAAAATAAATAAATAAAAATAAATTTTGGAGTTAACCTTTTAATGATTTTTATTTTTTTTAACTTTTTGAATTTTATTTAATATTTTTATAAATTTTAATAATGTTTTAAAAATTTATAAAATTATGTTTTTATAATTTTGAAAAAAATTAAATCTAAAACGGATTTGGACAAATGATTGTCTAATTCATTCTAATAAAAAGTTAAATATATTTATTTTTTTAAAATGTTTTTTCTTTTTGCTGACTTGGAGTACTGCATCAGTGCTACAACAATCAAAGGGATTATTTGATGCAATTTGAGAGTTTAAAGGCTTAATTAAATTCGTTTTTTACGGAAAGCTTAATTTAGTTTTTCACTAAATTTCAAGGAATTATATGCCCTTTTGCTATATATATATATAAATGGGAAATATATGGCTGTTAATTTTGCAGACATCAATGATCCACCAGGGTTTACCAGTACTCCTAATTGTGGCCGTGGAAATCCTTACAAGAGGTGCATACCAGCTACAGCTCCTCCTAAGATCCCACCCTGTTCCATTTATACACGTGGTCGCGGCTGCCAGGAGTTGCCAACTAAACCTTGAATGTAATGGGCAAGCTATAGGATCCATTGGCGAAATTGTAATGCGAATATATAAAAACCAGATCATGAAGTTGCATTACCTGCCCATGGTTTGTGTTTTTTTCAAGACTATTATGTAGTTTGTTTCATCATATGTAGTGTGTTTGCAATAACGAGTTACTATGAGCTCATCAACATTGGCTTCTCAAGGCTTTCAATTACTCTCCCATGTATCTAAATCAAAGTCTTCCTCTGGAAGAGTTTCTTTTGATAATTCAAGCTACCTCCAAACTGCTTGTACGTTCATGTGATGCTTGATTTTGGAGTTACTTTATTATAAATTTCAACCTTCCTTTCTAGTATTTTTATTGGGTAAACTACGTTTTTCAATTATGAGATTATTTTTATTTTTTGTCACTTAATTAAAACTTTTTTAATTTGGTTACTAATCTTTTTAAAATTTAAATTTTTAGTCCTACTGTTAAGTCAGTATGGAAAGTTTGATGCGAGATTTTTTATTGGCATTATAATGAAATTAGTCTCAGAGTAGCTTTAGAATAGTAACCTCAAGAATCATAGCTTCAAAATATGTAATACAAAATTGTGGTTGAATTTGGAAACTGGGTTATTATAGGTTCGGTTAGACTTGAACAAACATAAAATATTTTAATATCATGTTTAGGTTCGACCTAAACCAGATTCGACCTGGCCCATAAACACCTCTAGTGTGCATAAGAAAAAAGAAAAGAGCTTTAATTCCTTTGTATGAAAAAATAAGTTGTAAATTTTAATGCAATCATTAAACTGCTTTTGCTACCCAAATTTCATGATCTTTCATTTTCGATATTTTTCTTCCGACCAGCATATGATAACTTTGAAATCATCAATAAAAATGTACTAGTTAATGTACCTGATGTCAATCGATATTTCTATCATATGAGAAGAATTATACAATAATTAAATAATAGAATTTTTTTTTATGAAAATTAGATAATAATTTATTAATTGCACTAGTGCTTGATTTGCCATTGCATTAAGCATCGAAGATATTATTAAAAAAGTTGGTTGAATGTTAGCTCGGTAAACATTAATATTGTTATTGTTATCAATGCATGAGGACGTGAGTTTGACCACGTTAAAATGTATTTATTCTCCCATTTAAGGGTTAAGAAAGGATTATAAATAATTTTAAGCATTGTATAAAAAAAAAGATATTGTTGAAATGCCTACTGTAGACTCATGAAATCAATATTATTGATCTAAATGATGACTTAGATAACAATATTGAACAACTCCAACTATTATTTAGGGGTAAAAAAGAATCACTTAATAAAGGATGTTAATGGAGATAACGATGACGAGAGTAGAACTAGAGAGAGACCAAACACTACATCAAATTCAACATACAATGGCATAACTAGTGGCGCTTTTAGAAAAAAATGTACGAAACTAACAATTTTCATTTATACTGAAATTTCATAAAAATTTTGCATTTTATTTAATTTAGTTTTTAATGTACGAAACTAACAATTAAGCTTTACAATTTAGTTGTTTTTATAAACTAAGTTTAATTTCTATCAAATTTACACTAAATTCATCCATTTCCTAATGATAAAAACTTTTAAAAACTTTAACAGTTTCAAAAATTAGTACACGGGTTAGTTAAATCAAACTCTTATGATCTCAAATCTATAAAAATCAAAGAAAAATGACTAGAGACTTACTTATAATTTATAGTCGAATGTATAAAAGTTTCAAAAGCTTTTTTCTTTCTTTGAAATGGTGGACAGTGATGAGGTTGAAGATGATGACTCTTTTTCTCATCTTTTTCCACTTATTTGGTTTATATGGTTAGTTTAATTTATAATTGAACTTAATTAATTAACTTAATTAAACATTAAACATTAATTAATTTAATCTAAAGACATTTTAACATCACATCCCACTATCATCTATTTTAAATTGGTCTATCAACCATTTTAGTCCTATAAATAATCGCTATTTAAGTCCCCAAGTACTTTTCTAATTAAAAATCTATAGCGATTAAACATTTACAATTTAGTCCTTAAACCTTAATTAACCAGAATTTCGGCTAATTTATTTAACCAAATTTCAATTCATTTATACACTAACTCCGTAAATATCCCTATTTAATATTTATGGACTTGGTTGACGAAAATGAAGTCTCGAAACCGTATTTTTCGACACCACTAGAAATCAAGTCATTATAGGCCAGGCCAAGCTTAAAAAAACATAAAATATATTAATATTATTCTTAAATTCGACTTGAACCCGATCCGACATTGCCCATAAACACCTCTAATGTACATAAGGAAAAAGAAAAGAGCTATAATTCTTTTGTGTGGAAAAATAAGTAGTAAATTTTAATGCACTCATTTATTGCTTTTGCTAGCCAAATTTCATGATATTTCATTTTCGATACTTTTCTTTCAACTAGCATATGATAACTCTGAAATTATCAATAAAAATATATTAGTTAATGGACTTGATGTCAGTCAATATTTCTATCATTTGAGAAGATTTATATAATAATTAATTAATAGCCAAAATTTTATGAAAATTAGACTTTAATATGAAAATTAGATAATAATTTATTAACTGCTTAACTCAATTAGGGGTGTTCAATCGGTTAATCGACCCGAACTACCATTAACCAAATTAATCGACCCTTTTAAACCCTTAACCGAACCGATTTTTTTTCAAAAAATTAACCGAACCAAACTTTTTCGGTTAATCCGGTCAGTTAACCAAATTAACCGATTTTTTTATTTTTGGTTAAAACAAGTATAAAACATATAAAAAATTAACCGACTTAACAAACTGATTAATTTATATTTCCAAAAAATTAACCGAACCGACCGAATACTTATATATTATAATATTATTTATTAAATTCTGTTAATTCGGTTAACTGACCGATTCCGAACCTAGTTAACCGTTAACCGAACTTCTAAAAAATTATTTACCGACCCTCGATCGAATTAATTTGGTTTTACCCGAAATTTGCACACCCCTAAACTCAGTCACCATTGCATCAAGCATTAAAGACATTATTAAAAAAGTTGATTGGTTAACGTTGGTATTGCCATTGTTACTAGTACACGAAAATGTGAATTTGAGCACACTGAAGTACATTTATCCTACCATTTAAGAAATGAAGAAAGATTATAAATAATTCTAAGCATAGTATAAAAAAAAAATTGTTGAAATGCGTATTATATACTTATGAAACCAATATTATTGATCTAAATGATGACTTAGATAACAATATTGAACAACTCCAACTGTTATTCAGGGGTAAAAAATAATCACTTAAGATATTAGTGGATATATCAATGATAAGATTAGAATTAGAGAGATTAAGCACTATATCAAATTCAACATATAATGGCATAACTAGTGGTGCTTTTAGAAAAAAATGTCGTCATGTATTACTTTTAACCGCCGCGTTTCAAAGTAAAACACCGCCCACTGTGACAAAAGTTGCGACGTTTGCTGTATAAAACGTCGCTAATTTCAAGTTTCATCACCCGCTCCACAACAATTTCATGTGAATATTTCATGGGAATAAGATAAATATGAGAGACAAGTAATACCTCATGATCCTATGATTGGTCCTCAAGCTTGCTTTTTATTTAGTGTTGGTGTAAGAAGTGATCCTACATTGTACGAGTTAATAATGCTAAACAATTAACATATTTATCCTTATTATCATGGTCTAACAAGTCATTTGAGACTTGGGGTGGAAGTTGCTATCTTTCATTAACAAAATTGAAATGTAACTAAAATCAAATCATTACAAAGTAGAAATTGATACATCAACTATACAATAAGAGTCTATTTTCCTTCTAAAAGAATTCGTGTAGAAAATAATTTTTTTCTTCTTGAGATTCTTCAATATTTGATACGTAAAATTGAAGTTTAATTAAGTTGGGTTTTTAAATGAAGGGTAAAGTTTTTCTAGTGTCGTTTTCTTCATCTATAAGATTAGGACCCAAAAATGCATCGACCTCTTTATTACCGGACCCAACAAGTGTTAGTGCCATCCAATCATATTTTCATATATTATAATATTATAAGAAAAATTAAAATCAAATCATTAGAAATTAGAAATCGATATATCAACTATAAAATAAAAGTCTATTTTCTTTCTAAAAGAGTTGTTGTTGAACAAGATTTTTTTCATGAGATCCTTCAATATTTTATCATTAAATTTGAAGTTGAATTGAGTTGGGTTCTTAAACGGAAGTTAAAAATTTTTCTGAAATTGTTTCTTTACCTAAAAGGTTCGGATCCAAAAACGTATTGAACTCCTTACTACTAGACTCAACAAATATCAATGACATCGAACAAATTATATTTTTATATATTATATATATAATTAAACATAAATTTGATCATGAAATTTTCTCCTTACCTGTTGAATCCATAAAGTTCATCACTAATAATGTTTCTAATTTTCCCATTGAGAATAATAAAAGTGACAACCGCTACAAATTTAACTTGTACGTGGAAATATGATAGAATGTAGTCGATTGAGTATTAGTTCGATTGGTATGTGAATTGTTGTTGTACCATCCAATTTTAACCCTAAAAACCTAAAAACAAAAACCAATAACAGTCCAATAAGCAGGCCGAACATAAAATTAAACCCAATTACATTTAGCCTAGCCCACTAAGCCCAAACACAAAAAAAAAAACAAAATCAGAATCGAAACCCTAGCCTTGCGCCAGCGCCGCCAGCAGCCACACACGCAGCCACGTCGCCCCGCTCTCCGCGTCGTGCGCTCCCCCACGTCGCTGTACCTGCGGAAAAGAAGGAAGAAACACAGCAAAACGGATTGTATTTTATTGTTAAGATTTCAGGCTATAAAAGGCCGAAACAAAATGTGTAAAAGGGGGAGATTCTTTTTGGATTACTGATTTTTGGAAAGTATACCAAACAGAATATTTTTTTTGAGAAATCAACGCGAAATCAAAGCAAATCGTCAAGGTTTCGATTTTCTCTTTTCTTTTTCTTTTTTTTTTGTTTCGAATCTGTTTTTTTTCCTCTTCATTTTCGAAAACAAAACCCTTTCCATTTTTCACGAATTGATTTCATAGGTTTTCAAAAAACAAACAAAGTTTTAAAAAAGGAAAAGGAGAAATCGAGAGGGTCTCACCGGGCTTCCTCCGGCCGCTGCAATCGATGCGCGCGTAGGGGGGCTCGCTGCAAAGAGGGGACTCAAACCCTAATAAACAAAGGAGAGGAGGGTCTCTGTTCTTCTGTTTTGAAACAAAGGGATAGAAATGAAAGTTTTTTTATTATTATGTTTTTACATTTTGAGCAAACGGCGCCGTGTGAGGAAGGGAGCCCCGCGCGCGACGACCAGACCTGCTGTTGGATCCGCGCGATTTTACCCTAAATGAGTAATTTGCGCGTTTAGTCCCTCCTGTTTGCACCACTGTTTTAATCGCGCCCCATTCCATTTTTTTATTTTTAAACTTGGCCTTGAATCTTGCTCGCCACTTCAATTTAGTCCGCACTCAGGTGCTGCGTTTCAGAGGGTGGGATTATTTTCCATGTTGGTCCCTCTATATTGCGCTCGCATCGCGATTTTGTCCGCATCTTCTCCTTTTATTTTAAATTTGCCCAAAGCTTCTGTTTTCAATTCAGTTTGGTCCCTTTTCAATTATTTTGCTATTTTACCATTAAATTAATTATTTTTAAATATTTTTTTTGTTACGTATATTATTATTATTATAACCATGTTTTTTTGTTTACCATTATTATATATAGTATTGTTTACTTTAACTTTTTTTTTATTGTACATTATTATTATTATATCTATATTTTTTTTATTATCAATATACCTTTATTTATTCTAATTACTACTGTTTTTATTAATACCATTATTCTAATATTATTACTATTATTTTCTTATTAGTATTTTTGATGTTCGCTTATTGTTGTTATTATTCTATTACTTTATTTATAATTAACTTTAATATTATTATCATTATTTGATTGTTAGTGTTTTTTTATTAGTATCACTATTATTTATATACATTATTATTACTTTTTTTATTATACTTATTATTTTATTATTACCCTTATTTTTATCATTACTATAATTATATTTATTATTATACCATTCTATTACTGATTTTTTTTACTACTATTATTTTATTACTATCACTATTTTATTATACATTATTATTCTTATAATTATAATTATTATTATATTTATTTTTATTTTTATCAATGTTGTTGTTACCATTTTCATTATTATTATTTTTATATTTTTATTAGCATTATCATTTTTGTTTCTTATATTATTATGGATATTTTGCTCTCATTCCTATTACCTTTATTATTTATCGTTTTCTTTATTATTAATGCTATCGTTTATCTTATTTTTCGCTGCCACTTTTTCTTGTCCAAGCTTATAAAAAGTTGTTTTTACAAGGCAATATTTTGTGTTTGGAAATTCAGGGAATCGTGCCCTAACGTGCTGGGTTTCGGTTTTCCGTTTGACCAAATTACTAAATATCCTTTAACACTGTGTTCATTTTTTTTTTTAAAAAACAAGGCAATATTTTGTGCTTGAAAGTTCTGGGAAATTGTGATCTAACGTGCTGGGTTTCAATTTTTTGCTCGTCCAAAGGACTAAATATCCTTTTAAAATTCTGATCGTGTTTTCTCAACTTCAAAAATAAGGCAATATTTCATGTTTGAAATTTTGAGGAATCGTGCCCTAACGTGCTGGGTTTCGGTTCTTTCGTTTGGCCAAATAATGAAATATCCTTTTAAAATGACAATGCATGAAATTTGGAAATAATGAAATGATCTTGGTGTCAAAGGTTTGAAATATAGTATCCTAACGTGCTAGATGTGATATTTCATCCTTTCGAAACAAGAGAATTTCGATATCTAATTCAAATTACTTGAACACTTCTAAAGGATTTGTATTTTAAAATCTATTCCAATTTTCGATATTAGGACATTAATCAATCAATAAGGTACCAATTTTGGGCGTTGCGAGGGTGCTAATCCTTCCTCGTGTGTAATCGACTCCCGAACCCGTTTTCTTAAAATACGTAGACCAAAACATTTTCAAAAGTGGCCCAATCGCACTTCAAAAAAAGATTGGTAGCGACTCCATGTTTTTAAAGTCAGCCCGTTTTTTCAAACAAAAAAAATGTTTCGACAGCTTGGCGACTCCGCTGGGGACCAATAAGAGAGTCAAGCCGTAGAATTGATTAGTTTTTTATCGAAAATTAAAATTTGATTTTGGATTCTTCCATGCATGAGTTTTGGGTCGTGTCTTATGTTTGTTGTGATTTAAGTGTCTAGGGTACTCTTGCATTATATTGCATGACCGTTGTGGTCACACATTTTAAGTGAGAGTGAGAAGCTACTCCTTCGTGAGGTTTTCACCTCCGTGCAGGATAGTGAATCGCTTTCGGGATACATCCGTACCTATGTCTTCGTGAGGTTTTTACCTCCGTGCAGCCATAGGGAAATGTATTCCCCTGAACTGAAATCGGTCCATATGAGCCTATAATGGGTGAGGATCGAGGAATCGGCTGGTTCAGGTACCTTTACTTTAGAGCCAAACCGCATGTAGAGAACCCTAGGAGCCCACCCTAGATGGAGCTACGCTGAACCTTAGCGGTTACCCAGATAGATGTTTGATACTTTCTCTATTTTCTTTGGTTTCTATTATTCGATACTGACTTGTTTTGTTTTGGTTGTGATTACATTACATGTCATTTCGTATTTGAAAGAGTGTCGATTTAGGTGCAATTACTAAATTGGAGAGCTTGCGTGGAGAACGAATTTCTTGATAAAATGGAAGACAATACGGCTGTCCGCGTATTTGTAACCCGTTTTATGTAAAGAATTTTGCCCTCTAGTAAAGTTTTCTAAGGGAAATTGAATCAGAATCGATATCCTTTGCATTGCATTTTCATGCATTAGCATTATATCGCATCATATGCATTAAATGTCATAAAAGAATCCTATTAACTAGAGAGCGTATTATAGTTACCCTGGAACATCGCTACTACACTCGAAGAAGAACAAAAGTTATGGATCAAAGGTTGGAAAAACTGGAACAAATGCAGAAGGAAATGCAGGATCAGTTGCAAGCTCAGATGCAAGAGCAACTGACCAAGATCCAACAAGATATGAGGGATCAAATGCTGGAATCCCAGAGAAGCATGATGAGCCAGTTAACACAGTTGTTGACTGGAGGGCCTGATAAAGGAAAGAGCCCTATGGTCGATACCAGGGATGATAATGAAGATTTTGCTTATCCTCCAGGCTTGGTCCTAGTAAATTCTCAAGTACAACCACCAAGAGTGTCCGTTAATATCAAACCCCAGTATCAATCCGGTACCTCAGCACCGGTAAACTTTCTGACGGGCTCGAGCTCTAACCCCAGAGATAATTTGACAAAACCAATGGTCCCTGACTTCGATGATGCGGTAGAAGGGGAAAGAGCAGGGGCAGAGCTCCCAAAACAGTTTGAAGACCGATGCAAAAAGAGAAGTTCAAAGCATTGGAAAGCGCTGATTACCAATACGAAGTGGATGCTAAGAAGTTGAGTCTAGTCCCAGATCTGGTACTCCCTCCAAAGTTCAAGATGCCAGAGTTTGAAAAATACAATGGGACCAGCTATCCTGAGGCCCATATTACAATGTTCTGTCAGAGAATGACGGGATATGTCAGCAATTACCAATTGTTGATCCACTGTTTCCATGATAGTCTGACTGGAGCCGCAGCTAAATGGTACAATCAGTTGAGTTGTACTCAAGTCAAATCGTGGAAGGATTTAGCACAGGCCTTCATGAAGCATTATGGCCATGTGACTGATATAGCACCTGACAGGATCACATTACAAAACATGGAGAAGAAGTCGGGTGAAAGTTTCAGGAAATACGCCCAGAGGTGGAGGGAAGTCGCTACACAAGTCCAACCACCGCTGCTAGAGAAAGAAACGACCATGCTCTTCATTAACACACTGAAAGCACCTTTTATCAATCATATGTTGGGGAGCGCAACTAAGAGTTTCGCAGACATAGTGATGTCTGGCGAAATGATAGAGAACGCGATAAGGTGTGGGAAAATAGAAGCTGAAAACACGAGAAGATCAGCTCAAAAGAAAAGAGAAAATGAAATAAGCAATGTGAGCTCGGGCTATTCGAAACCCGTTACTGTCAGTCAACCGAGAATGGTAGCTACAGGCCAGTAGGCCTCACCAAGGCAGGAGCCCAACACGAGGCAGAATGCCGAGAAATTCCAGTTTACTCCCATACCAGTGATGTACAGGGAGTTGTATAAAACTCTGTTCGATGTGCACTTTGTAGCCCCTGTGTAACGGCCCGTTTACTACCCTAATTGGAACGGTGGTTTCGAAACCACGAATCCAAATTAGAAAGGAATAATTTTATTAAATTTTTTATTTATTTATTATTTTGATTACTATTTTTGTGTTTAATAAATATGTTTAAACATGTGCTAGAATTTTTTTTTGGGTTAATTTATTACTAATGTGAATAATTTTAGTAAAGGATTTAATTAAATAAGTATGAAAATATTAGCTATTGTGGAATTTAGGATTAAATTGAATAGGCTTTCTCTTGATTGGTCTTTAAGTGGCAATTTGGCCATCAAGAAAAATGGTGGTGGACGGCAACAATGATATGGAATTATTAAAGAGTATTTTATTATATTATAAAGTGTTAGTGGGATAATAAAATATATGTGAATGCTATTAAAATAAGAAAACATATTTTTTGTTTCATCTCTTTCTTCTCCATCTTCTTGACCGAATTATCAAGGAAGGAGAAAGCTTAAACTTCCATTTTTATTCGGTTTTGCATGTCTTATTAAGGTAAGCATTCAAGCTTGATTTCTATGAATTTTTGCATTTTTAAACAAGTTATCTTAAATACTATCAAGCCTATGTGAAAATTTTAGAGTTTGAAGCAAGCTAAAGATTCGGCCATGGATGAATGATCTTGCTTTGTTGAGTTTGATGGGGAAATGTTATGCATATGTATGAAATTAATATGTTTTGAATAGGAAATTTTAGATGAATGGAGTATGAGGACTTAGATCATGAAAACTTATAATTGAGGGTGTAAAATGCTAAATAAGTGGATGGTATAGACTTGTAGGAGGATAAGGAAAATTCAGTCCTTAAGGGATTAATTCAAATTTCATATATTTTGTATTTTATGCTTTGGGGACTAATTTGTAAAATATGTAAATTCTTAGGATAAAAAGGGAAATTATATAATTTCGGGTTAGGATCAAATTGAATAGCATTTTAAGGCTTTAAGGAGCTTAAGGGACATTCGGCCTTAACTCAATAATGTGCAAATTGTCCTAGTTCGAATGAGTGGAAAATAGTATTAAATTGTGAAAATTTTAAACTATGAGTGATAGATTGGAAGAATGGCGAAATTATGTGTTTCGAGTTAATAGTGAATGAAATTTTATTTGAATGGACTCTTTTCGAACTTTATTTTAGATCAAGGACGGAAAGAACCGGAATTGGATCGGGGGAAATCTAAATTAATCGAGTAGCCGAAAAATTTTAGCTCCTCAACTACCAAGTAAGTTTATAAGCAATTGGTTTTAAATGAATAAGTATTAAATTGAAATGTACATTTTCAAATGAAATTCTGTCTTAAGTATTGATTACCAAATGGATATGGTGATTTTTAAATTGATTGCCGAATGTGATAGTACTAGGGACATGTAATTATTTGTATCAATATCTTGGTTGGGTGAATTATATAATAGTATATAAATGTTACCAATGTGATAGAGTATAGATTAAATAATTGTATTGGCCGAATGTATGTGTGCCTTAGGTATGAAATTTTGATATGTTTGGATTGGATAAATAACTACAGATCGAGTAGTAGTTAATTGTGGAGCATGAAATGAGTAATGGTGGTGATTGAATGAATCACTATGTGTTTAATTGAGTAAGGCCGAATGTAATGGCACATTATATGAAGGGAGATTCGGGTTGAATGTGTGTAATTATGTATGATCATATTTACAATATGTGAATTTATATGTTGTGTTTAAGTGGAGGTTTGATAATGAGCACTGTGTGTACGAAAATATTAAGTAATGGCTCTATGTGAGTGATACGTTACAGGAAGTTGGCACTGTGTGTGCGGAAATGTTAACTAACGGCTCTATGTGAGCGGTACGTTACGGGAAGATGGGACTGTGTGTGCAGAAATGTTAAGTAACGGCTCTATGTGAGCGATACGTTACGGGAAGTTGGCACTATGTGTGCGGAAATGTTAAGTAACGGCTCTATGTGAGTGATACGTTACGGGTTTGTACTACGTGTACGGGTTTTCAGATTTTCCTAAAAGACGAAAACACTTAGTGGAGGTAAATGAGAGTGTCAGGTATGTATATGTTATACGATAGTTCATTCTTGATGTAAATTGGGTAAGCTATTTTGGTATTGAAATTTAACATGTGAATACTTGGATTTATTTGGTGACCAAATAGGTATGATATTGATTAATGATGATATATTATGTGTATAGATGTTGCAATCTAATCCGTGTTTAAGTTAAGTTAATTAGAACCTATTAATTTGCTTGTATATAGATATACTACCTCTTTGCTTATAACTTACTAAGCTATAATAGCTTACCGTTTGTGTAACTGTTTGCTCATGGTATAGATCTTTGGAGTGGTAGCTTGCATTCGGAAATTATGGCATGTATAAGCTTGCATTCGGAAATCATTGTCGAAGTCAAGTGCACTATCATCTACTTTTGGTATCTAATTTTAACGTTAAACTTAGAAATTATGGCATGTATAAGCTTGAATATTTTTGGTTTCTTTTGGTTGAAATGTATATGAGAGCCATGCGAAAATGGGCAAATTTGGTTGTTTTTGAACTTACCTAATTTTGGTCATGATTAAAGCTTATTATAGAATTGTATGTCATGATGAATAGTATTCAATGTTTGTTAATATGAGATGATCTGAGAGTTTAAATGTTTTAGAATGGTGATTGATAAATTCGGCATATGATTATAAGTATAGTTAAGTGATTATGAATCATTGGTAAGAGTTGTATATTATATATGTGTATGCTATCAATGGTTCATGTTCGGCCTTGAATGCATTAAAGGTTAATAAGAATGAAAAGAGTGGTTAGAGCGAATGCATGAAATTGTTGAATGATTAGGTGTATAAGGTACCATGACTAATATGGCAGAATAATGATGCTAAGGAATTAGTTGCTTTGGTTATTATAATTATGGGTATGTGAAATGAGGTATGTCGTAGACAAAAGTGAGGCATATACGCACTAATGACATATGTTTTAAATGTATTGATGATACTGGAAATGGAATAAATGATTTGATAATAGATGTAATATACATGTACATTAATAATTGATCTTATAAGAGTATTATCTTTTGTGAGGTTTAGTAATGCCCGTAACCCTAATCTGGCAACGGAAATGGGTTAGGCGTGTTACATTTGATTGGTATCAGAGCTACGGCTTAGTTGGTTCTCGGACTAACGTAGCGCGTGTGAGTCTAGATATACATGCCATAATTTAGAATGTGATAGTGTGATGACTTCTGACAGTGAAATGTGTTTATTTCTTTCATATAGTAATGGATCCCAATTCTGAGCGAGCTGTAGCTGATGACGTCGAGAGTGTGGCGCCCGCTCTCGCACCAGAGGAATCTCGACCGGCTACGAGTAACCCGGATGAGGGGGCCAGATAAGCCTTCTATAGCATGATGAACGATTGGTTCAGTCATTACATACGAACCAATCCGGCTGTTCAACCTCTCCTAAATCTGAATGAACCCCCTTTAGCACCGATGGTAACTCCAATTGCCAATCCTGAAAGAGTAGTTAAACTTCCTGTTGATCGCATAAGGAAGCACGGAGCTCAAGAATTTAGAGCAGAGGATGACGATGATGCAGAAAGAGCTAAATTTTCGCTCGAAAACACTATTTGTATTTTCGATGAACTGTCCTGCACACCCGATGAGTGTCTGAAGTGTGCCATATCATTATTACGAGATTCTACCTACTATTGGTGGAATACACTCGTAGCAGTTGTTCCGAAAGAAAGGGTTACTTGGGACTTCTTTCAGATGGAATTTCGGAAGAAGTATATAAGCCAGCGCTTCATAGACTCTAAGCGCAAAGAATTCCTTGAACTTAAACAGGATCGTATGACCATATCCAAATACAAGCGCAAATTTGTGCGACTTAGTTGCTACGCTCGTGAATATGTTTCGTCAGAGGCTGCTATGTGCCGGAGGTTTAAAGATGGTTTAAATGAAGACATAAAGCTTCTGGTTGGCATTCTTGAGATTAACAAGTTCGTTGTACTAGTTGAAAGAGCTTGTAAAGCTGAGGAACCGGGGAAAGAAAAATGGAAAGCTGAGCTTGAATCTAAAGATTTCTGAAAGAGATCCGCGGGTAAATTTTTGCAGATGGTAACAAAGAAGTTCAAGAATGATGGTAGCCGATCCAAACCTAACACCGGGATTTCTATACGAGAACGACCACCAGTGAGTTCTCGGACTACATCAGTTGCTAGTGTTGGCAATGAGAGATCGAGTAAACCTGAATGTCAGCAGTGTGGCAGACGGCATTTCGGAGAGTGTTGGGGTAAATCCATTTCTCGCACTTGTTACAAGTGTGGCTCGTAGGACCACTTCATTCGGGATTGTCCGGAGAACGCTAAAAAGGGTACTGCTCAGAGTGCGAGACCGAGCGGCACTACAGCTAGAGGCAGATCATCTCGTTTTGGGGAGGTAGGAGTGGTGCACAGAGGGGGGCTACAGATGCGATTATTCGATCAGATGCCCGTGTACCGGCTAGAGTTTACGCCATCCGTGCTAGAGAGGAGGCCTTGTCTCCAGACGTTATTACCGGTATTTTCACTCTCTTTGGTACTAGTGTAATTGCCTTGATTGACCCCGGCTCAACTCATTCGTATGTGTGTGAAACGTTAGTATCGATGCACGACTCTACCGTTGAGTCTCATCGAGTTTGTGATTCGGGTTTCAAACCCCGTGGGTAGATGTGTATTAGTTGATAAAGTGTGTAAGAACTGCCCATTGATGATTCGAGACATGTGTTTTCCGGCTAATCTGATGCTATTACCTTTCGATGAGTTCGACATTATTCTCGGTATAGATTGGTTGACAGTTCACGATGCGGTAGTAAATTGTAGACGAAAGACTATGGATTTAAGATGTCAGAATAACGAGATCATCCGAATTGAGTCTGCAGATTTAAGTGGATTACCTACTGTAATATCTTCGATGTTGGCTCGACAATATTTGAGAAAGAGTTGCGAAGCTTATCTTGAGTATGTGATTGATATCAAGGTAATTGAAAGGAAGATTGATTCAGTACCGGTTGTCAGTGAGTATTCAGATGTGTTTCCGGAGGAGTTACCGGGACTGCCACCTGTTTGTGAGGTAGAATTTAGTATTGAACTAATGCCAGGGACCACTCCGATTTCGATAGCTCCGTATAGAATGGCACCGACTGAATTAAAAGAATTAAAGGTTCAGTTACAAGAATTGACGGATAGAGGTTTCGCCCGACCGAGTTTTTCTCCTTGGGGTGCACCCGTTCTATTTGTGAAAAAGAAAGATGGAACATTGAGAATGTGTATTGACTATCGACAGCTCAATAAAATGACCATAAAGAACAAATACCCGTTGCCACGTATCGATGATTTATTCGATCAACTTAAGGGAGCCTCGGTGTTCTCAAAAATTGATCTGAGGTCAGGGTATTATCAATTACGAGTTAGGGATTCGGATATACCAAAGACTACTTTTCGGACTAGATATGGTCACTATGAGTTCTTAGTGATGCCGTTTGGGCTCACTAATGCCCCTGCAGTATTTATGGATCTGATGAATCGGGTATTCAGACCATATTTAGATCAGTTTGTAGTTGTATTCATAGATGATATACTGATCTATTCGTGAAACGAAACCGAGCATACTGAGCATTTGAGGCTAGTGTTACAGATTTTGCGTGATAAGCAATTATACGTAAAATTCAGTAAATATGAGTTTTGGTTAAAAGAAGTCAGCATTTTGGGGCATGTCATTTCAGCATCGGGTATTCGGGTAGACCCGAGTAAAATTTTTGCTATATTGGATTGGAAACCTCCGCGGAATATTTACGAGTGCGTAGCTTTTTGGGGCTTGCGGGGATATTACGGATGTTTTGTGAAAGGATTCTCGATGATAGCAACCCCGATGACAAAACTACTACAGAAAGATGTGAAATTCGAGTGGTCAGAAAGGTGTCAGAAGAGTTTCGATCTACTAAAGACTTTGTTAACGGAAGCTCCGGTGCTTGTTCAGCTAGAGTTGGGTAAAGAGTTTGTTATTTTTAGTGATGCATCTTTAAATGGACTCGGTTTTGTATTGATGCAGGAGGGTAAAGTCGTAGCTTATGCCTCGAGACAGTTGAAACCGCACGAGAGAAATTATCCGACGCACGACCTTAAGTTGGCCGCTATAGTCTTTGCTTTGAAGATATGGCGTCACTATCTATTCGGTGAGAAATGCCACGTCTATTCGATCATAAGAGTCTAAAGTATTTAATGACTCAAAAGGATCTAAATTTGAGACAGCGACGATGGTTAGAATTGTTGAAAGATTACGAGCTCGTGATTGATTATCATCCGGGAAAGGCTAATGTGGTTGCTGATGCACTTAGCCGAAAGCCGTTGTTTGCTCTACGAGCAATGAATGCGGATATAGCTATGACTAGGGATGGTGCGATCATTGCTGAGTTGAAAGTAAGACCATTATTTGAGCAGCAGATTTGAGAAGCTCAAGATTTCGATGATGATTTAAAAGCAAAAAGGAGTCATTGTGGCTTGTGTGCGGATTCAGATTTTTGGATAGATGCTGAAAAGTGTCTACGATTCAAGAATCAGGTATGTGTGCCTAAGAAACCCGAATTAATTCAAATGATTTGTGATGAAGCTCATGATAGTAAGTTGTCGATTCATCCGGGTAGCACGAAAATGTTTAACGACTTGAAATAGTATTATTGGTGGCACGGTATGAAGCGAGACATCTCGGACTATGTGTCGAAGTGTTTAGTATGCCAACAAGTGAAAGCTGAGCATCAAGTGCCATCGGGACTACTTCAGCCGATTATGATACCTAAGTGGAAGTGGGATCGAGTCACCATGGACTTCGTATCGGGTTTACCTTTGACGCCAAGTAAAAAGGATTCAATCTGGGTTATCGTAGATAGATTGACGAAATCAGCTTATTTTATTCCGGTACGTACGGATTTCTCACTTGATAAGTTGGCTGAGTTGTACGTATCACAGATTGTACGGTTACACGGAGTACCTATTTCTATTGTTTCAGATAGAGATATGAGGTTCACATCGCGGTTTTGGAAGAAACTGCAAGATGCTTTAGGTACCAAGTTACACTTTAGTACAGCTTTTCACCCTCAGTCGGATGGTCAATCCGAGCGTGTTATTCAAATACTCGAGGATATGTTGAGATGTTGTGTTCTTGAGTTTGAGGGTACATGGGATCGATATTTGCCTTTGATTGAATTTGCGTATAATAACAGTTTTCAATCAAGTATTAAAATGGCACCCTACGAAGCATTGTACGGTTGAAAATGCCGTACACCTTTATATTGGACGGAATTAAGTGAAGGCAAGATACACGGGGTTGACTTGATTAGAGAAACGGAGCAGAAAGTTAAAGTAATTCGGGAAAATTTGAAAGCTACGTCAGATAGTCAGAAATCGTACGCAGATTTGAAACGAAAAGATATAGAGTTTCAAGTGGGAGATCGAGTGCTCTTAAAAGTATCACCGTGGAAAAAGATACTTAGATTTGGTCGTAAAGGAAAGCTGAGTCCGAGATTTATTGGGCCGTATGAGGTTATCAAGCGTATTGGGCCGGTTGCATACAGATTGAGGTTGCCATTTGAGTTAGATAAAATTCATAATGTCTTCCACGTATCGATGATTTGTCGTTATAGATCCGATCCTTCTCATGTGATTAGTCCATCAGAGATTGAAATTCAACCCGATCTGACTTACGAGGAGGAACCGATTCGTATCTTAGCTCGTGAAGTGAGAGAGTTGCAAAATAAGAAAATTTCGTTAGTAAAAGTTATGTGGCATAAGCACAGGGTTGAGGAAGCGACCTGGGAGACCGAAGAATCTATGAAGGAACGTTACCCACAATTATTCACTGGTAAGAATTTTCAGGGACGGAAATTTTATTAGGGGGGAGTTGTAACAGCCCGTTTACTACCCTATTCGGAACAGTGGTTTCGGAACCACGAATCCAAATTAGAAAGGAATAATTTTATTAATTTTATTTATTTATTTATTATTTTGATTACTATTTTCGTGTTTAATAAATATGTTCAAACATGTGCTAGAATTTTTTTTTGGGTTAATTTATTACTAATGTGAATAATTTTAGTAAATGATTTAATTGAATAAGTATGAAAATATTAGCTATTGTGGAATTTAGGATTAAATTGAATAGGCTTTCTCTTGATTGGTCTTTAAGTGGCAATTTGGCCATCAAGAAAAATGGTGGTGGACGGCAACAATGATATGGAATTATTAAAGAGTATTTTATTATATTATAAAGTGTTAATGGGATAATAAAATATATGTGAATGCTATTAAAATAAGAAAACATATTTTTTGTTTCATCTCTTTCTTCTCCATCTTCTTGACCGAATTATCAAGGAAGGAGGAAGCTTAAACTTCCATTTTTATTCGGTTTTGCATGTCTTATCAAGGTAAGCATTCAAGCTTGATTTCTATGAATTTTTTCATTTTTAAACAAGTTATCTTAAATACTATCAAGCCTATGTGAAAATTTTAGAGTTTGAAGCAAGCTAAAGATTCGGCCATGGATGAATGATCTTGCTTTGTTGAGTTTGATGGGGAAATGTTATGCATATGTATGAAATTAATATGTTTTGAATAGGAAATTTTAGATGAATGGAGTATGAGGACTTAGATCATGAAAACTTATAATTGAGGGTGTAAAATGCTAAATAAGTGGATGGTATAGACTTGTAGGAGGATAAGGAAAATTCGGTCCTTAAGGGATTAATTCAAATTTCATATATTTTGTATTTTATGCTTTGGGGACTAATTTGTAAAATATGTAAATTCTTAGGATAAAAAGGGAAATTCTATAATTTTGGGTTAGGATCAAATTGAATAGCATTTTAAGGCTTTAAGGAGCTTAAGGGACATTCGGCCTTAGCTCAATAATGTGCAAATTGTCCTAGTTCGAATGAGTGGAAAATAGTATTAAATTGTGAAAATTTTAAACTATGAGTGATAGATTGGAAGAATGGTGAAATTATGTGTTTCGAGTTAATAGTGAATGAAATTTTATTTGAATGGACTCTTTTCGAACTTTATTTTAGATCAAGGACGAAAAGAACCGGAATCGGATCGGGGGAAAGCTAAATTAATCGAGTAGCCGGAAAATTTTAGCTCCTCAACTACCAAGTAAGTTTATAAGCAATTGGTTTTAAATGAATAAGTATTAAATTGAAATGTACATTTTCAAATGAAATTCTGTCTTAAGTATTGATTACCGAATGGATATGGTGATTTTTAAATTGATTTCCGAATGTGATAGTACTAGGGACATGTAATTATTTGTATCAATATCTTGGTTGGGTGAATTATATAATAGTATATAAATGTTACCAATGTGATAGAGTATAGATTAAATAATTGTATTGGCCGAATGTATGTGTGCCTTAGGTATGAAATTTTGATATGTTTGGATTGGATAAATAACTATAGATCGAGTAGTAGTTAATTGTGGAGCATGAAATGAGTAATGGTGGTGATTGAATGAATCACTATGTGTTTAATTGAGTAAGGCCGAATGTAATGGTACATTATAAGAAGAGAGATTCGGGTTGAATGTGTGTAATTATGTATGATCATATTTACAATATGTGAATTTATATGTTGTGTTTAAGTGGAGGTTTGATAATGAGCACTGTGTGTACGAAAATATTAAGTAACGACTCTATGTGAGCGATACGTTACAGGAAGTTGGCACTGTGTGTGCGAAAATGTTAAGTAACGGCTCTATGTGAGCGATACGTTACGGGAAGATGGCACTGTGTGTGCAGAAATGTTAAGTAACGGCTCTATGTGAGCGATACGTTACGGGAAGTTGGCACTGTGTGTGCGGAAATGTTAAGTAACGACTCTATGTGAGCGATACGTTTCGGGCTTGTACTACGTGTACGGGTTTTCGGATTTTCCTAAAAGACGAAAACACTTAGTGGAGGTAAATGAGAGTGTCAGGTATGTATATGTTATACGATAGTTCATTCTTGATGTAAATTGGGTAAGCTATTTTGGTATTGAAATTTAACATGTGAATACTTGGATTTATTTGGTGACCAAATAGGTATGATATTGATTAATGATGATATATTATGTGTATGGATGTTGTAATCTAATCTGTTTTTAAGTTAAGTTAATTAGAACCTATTAATTTGCTTGTATATAGATATACTACCTCTTTGCTTATAACTTACTAAGCTATAATAGCTACCGCTTGTGTAATTGTTTGCTCATGGTATAGATCTTTGGAGTGGTAGCTCGCATTCGGAAATCATTGTCGAAGTCAAGTGCACTATCATCTACTTTTGGTATCTAATTTTAACGTTAAACTTAGAAATTATGGCATGTATAAGCTTGAATATTTTTGGTTTCTTTTGGTTGAAATGTATATGAGAGCCATGCGAAAATGGGCAAATTTGGTTGTTTTTGAACTTACCTAATTTCGGTCATGATTAAAGCTTATTATAGAATTGTATGTCATGATGAATAGTATTCAATGTTTGTTAATATGAGATGATCTGAGAGTTTAAATGTTTTAGAATGGTGATTGATAAATTCGGCATATGATTATAAGTATAGCTAAGTGATTATGAATCATTGGTAAGAGTTGTATATTATATATGTGTATGCTATCAATGGTTCATGTTCGGCCTTGAATGCATTAAAGGTTAAGAAGAATGAAAAGAGTGGTTAGAGCGAATGCATGAAATTGTTGAATGATTAGGTGTATAAGGTACCATGACTAATATGGCAGAATAATGATGCTAAGGAATTAGTTGCTTTGGTTATTATAATTATGGGTATGTGAAATGAGGTATGTCGTAGACAAAAGTGAGGCATATACGCACTAATGATATATGTTTTAAATGTATTGATGATATTGGAAATGGAATAAATGATTTGATAATAGATGTAATATACATGTACATTAATAATTGATCTTATAAGAGTATTATCTTGTGTGAGGTTTAGTAATGCCCGTAACCCTAATCCGACAACGGAGATGGGTTAGGGGTGTTACACCCTAACTACTCAAAACCGTTGCAACCCTCATATCCTAAATGGTACGACACAAGCACTCAATTTGAATACCATGCGGGGATAGTGGGGCACCTGATAGAGAATTGCTTCCCTTTCAAAAAGCTAGTCGAAAGGCTCATCAAAATGGGCGTGGTGAAGTTTGATGATGCGTCTGCCGTAGGAAATCCGTTGCCCAGTCATACTGATAAAAGGGTAAATGCGTTAGTCAAGAGCATGGGGAGAAGAATCAAGTAGATGGTTGCTAAAGTAAGAACTCCATTGTGGGAGGTTTGGAAAAAGATGCGGGAAAGAGGGCTAGTTTCGCAAGAATTGGGGAACAAATCCCGAGATGCAAGGAACTACTGTGAGTTCCACAATAAGAAGGACCATGAGATCCAGCAATGTAGCGAATTCAGGGCCCTAGTGCAAGGGTTAATGGATAACAAAGAGCTGGAGTTCTTTGACTCTTCTGAAAGAGAAAACGTGTGTACCATAGGAGGAGAGTCGGTGGAGAAGGACACCGAGGTCAAATGGGGATCAATGACTTTTCCCTACATATCCAATGCATCTGTATCGGAAGGAGTTGTCTATCCGGGACTGGAGAACATGAATGAAGAAATGGCTGAAGACATGATGAAAACTGTGAGCATCAACGCCGTATTTGAAGAGGGTCTGAAGGAAGGAAACCTAGGGGGCATTCACCTCTATGAGCCTGGAAGTGTTCTGGACAACTGGACTGCGGAGGAAATTCCTGTAGTTTTTAGAACTAACACGGAGTAATGTTCAAAACACACTTGTTGTTTTAAGCCTAGAAACAATAAGAACCTTTGCTGAAATAGGCTTCTGTTTAAACATCTTTATTCTTAATAAAAAATGCATTTTTGTGTTTCATGCCGAGCAAATATTTTCTCATTTTTTCCATGTCATACTATATATTCTTTTGGTTCTGTGGAATGTTATTTCATTCTTCATTCATGATCATAGATAATCATCCTTAGAATCGTTTATTCTTTAGAATTTGCCTTCGTACCTACAATAGGTACCCAAATATCGAGACATGAGCAACGCTGTGACGGACTCCCTTTTGAGTGAAATATGAGTCTAAAAGGATCTGAGGATTTTGAAGGTATTAGAGATTGTAACTTATCTTTTGATTTGTTAATGATGGTAGAACAAGGTGGAAATAGACTCTACCGTTCAAAGGGTCTAGGAAAGAAGATCGAAGCCTAGCCCACCACAGAAACAAAGCGAGACGTCATTGAGTTATTCCAAGAATTCAAAGATGTATTTGCATGATCGCATCAAGATATGCCTAGGCGTGAGGATACTGTAGAGTGTTCGAAAGGCACATGCTAATAGTTTGCCGATAGCCAGTCGATTATAAGGTTCGGGTACTACTGGTCTACCATGAAAGGGAGGTTGCATCAGTTATGCCGTAAATGCCAAATTGAGAAGACATGACTTATAAGCTTCCCCTATTTTTTTCCCTATACGTGGGGCATAGATGTTATGGGGACGATCTCGTCAAAGGCATCTAGTCGGCACCAACTCATCTTCGTGATTGTCAATTACCCCACTAAGAGGGTGAAGGTCGCTTCATGGGCCAAAGTTACAAAGTCAACAGTCATCGAATTCTAATTCAAAATCTGAATTCGAATTCAAAAAAAAAATTCTAAAAAGATTCCGAAAGACGATTGAGACTTGTAAAGATAGGCATTGAGAAGTTACCATTTACCCTTTATGCTTCTCGAATGTTGGCCAGGACCTCCACCGGGGCAACACCTTTCTCATTGGTTTATGGGATGGAGGCAGTCTTGCCCATTGAAGTTGAAATTCCTTCTCTTCGAATTTTGTCAGATCTGAAGTTGGATGAAGCGGAATGGGTTCAATCTCGGTATGGTTAACTGAATCTGATCGAGGTTAAGAGCCATCTGTCATGGTCAAATGTACCAGAAGCGAATGGTGCGGGCTTACAACAAAAAAATCCACCCCAGAGTATTCCATGAAGGAGACTTGGTATTGAAAAGATCTTATCAATGCAAAAGGACTTCAGAGGAAAGTGGATGCCTAATTAGGAAGGACCTTATGTTGAAAAGAAGGCATTTTCTGGAGGAGCATTGATACTAGCCGAGATGGACGACAAGAGGCAACCGAACTAGATTAATGCGGACTCAGTCAAGAAACACTTCGCTTAAGAAGGGAATAGGCCAAGGTAAAAACCCGCAAAGGGCGCTTTGAGGCTTTCCGTAAAAAAAACAGAGAGGCCAAGGTGAAAACCCGCAAAGGGCGCTTTGAGACCAAAGAGGCTTTGAGTCGAAAACCCGAAAAGTGCGGCTCAAATTGTGATCAAATCGTGATGGGGCATACAGTAGTCTTGCTACGCTTGAATTAACAATGAGGAAGTATGTTTCGTCTTGGGGCATCGACAAAGTACTCCGGATCCCCTAAACACATATTGAGCTTAAAATGATCCTCAAGAAGTTTGAACAGAAAAGCTCAGGCTGCGAGATCTGGGGCACCTAGTTTCCATCTTACGTTGCCATTTTTAATCATTTTATTTTACACTACCAATAAATTTCCTTCTTGATTGCATTTGCTATCTTTCCTTAACTTGTTTGTTTTGAGCAATGCTCCTAAGTAATTTCCTTCTTGTCCATTGTAATGATCTTTTTTTCAAGTGTTTTGCATTGAAATAATGATTAATGAACTAATAATGCTTTCATAAAAGAAGTTCTGCATATTACTTTGAAAGTCTCTAAATAATACAAGAATCCAAAACAGGACAATTATTTGGAACTCACCAGCCTTAAAGGGCTCAGAGCATTTAAGATAAGGGTCTAAGTAGTAACGACATCTGCAGATTCTCTGTTGGAAATATCAACTGAGCAGGACGACGTACGTCAGGGGTATCACCTTAACAAATAGCGAGTAATGATAGCCCAAAAATTAAAAGATTAGATCATGCTCATGTCATTTTGCATCCATTCATATAGCATTCCTAATACATATAGTTAGGAGCATTTTTCGATTATGACATCCTGGCATAAGCATAGACCCCATGAAATCAATTCTACGGATAGGTTCCCTAGAGGACAATGTAGCAAAATTGATCAGAATTACAGATTTTGGTGAATCTTATCTCCATGTATCGGCAATGGAGCAGATTTAGACCAATGGCCTTATCTTCCTGAGATAGCAAGTGAGCAGGCTGAAGATTACAGATCTTATCCCACTGAGCAGGAGTGGAACAGATCGAAGACAATGAGCCTTAATCCCCTAAGCAGTAGGGTAACAGGCTGAATATTACAGATCTTATCCCACTGAGCAAGAGTGGAACAGATCAAAAACAATGAGCCTTAATCCCCTAAGCAGTAGGGTAACAGGCTAAAAATTACAGATCTTATCCCACTGAACATGAGTGGAACAGATCGAAAACAATGAGCCTTAATCCCCTAAGCAGTAGGGTAATAGGCTGAAGATTACAGATCTTATCCCACTGAGCAGGAGTGGAACAGATCAAAAACGATGAGCCTTAATCCCCTAAGAAGTAGGGTAACAGGCTGAAGATTACAGATCTTATCCCACTGAGCAGGAGTGGAACAGATCAAAAACGATGAGTCTTAATCCCCTAAGCAGTAGGGTAACAGGCTGAAGAGCAGATCTTATCTCTACTGAGCAGGAGTAGAGCAGATCAAAGACAATGAGCCTTAATCCCCTAAGTAGTAGGGTAACAGGCTGAAAATTACAGATCTTATCTCCACTGAGCAGGAGTGGAGCAGATCGAAGACGATGAGCTTTAATCCCCTAAGCAGTAGGGTAACAGGCTGAAAAATTACAGATCTTATCTTCATAAGCAGTAGCGGAGCATATTGAAACGAAAATTCATATACCCCTGAATATGCAGTGGATGGAATGAAGCTACCTGAAGAAAGGAAGCATCGAGAAGTCAAGACTCCACAAGACGGGGCAAAATTGGCCCTTTTAAAGTCTTTGCTTTGTTCTCGTTACACGACAACATGCAAAGAGGGGCAACTGTACGACCCAATTTTGACCCCAAAAACCCCAAAACAAAAACCAATAACAGTCCAATAAGCAGGCCCAACATAAAATTAAACCCAATTACATTTAGCCTAGCCCACTAAGCCCAAACACAAAAAAAAAAAAAAACAAAATCAGAATCGAAACCCTAGCCTTGCGCTAGCGCGCCGCAGATAGCCACACATGCAGCCATGTCGCCCGCTCTCGCGTCGTGCGCTCCCCACACGTCATGCACTGCGAAAAAGAAGGAGGAAACACAAGAAATGGATTGTATTTTATTGTTAAGATTTCAGCTATAAAAGGCCAAAACAAAATATGTAAAAGGGGATTCTTTTTGGATTACCGATTTTTGGAAAGTATACCAAATGTAATATTTTTTCGAGAAATCAACGCGAAATCAAAGCAAATCGTCAAGGTTTCGATTTTCTCTTTTCTCTTTTCTTTTTTTGTTTTGAATCTATTTTTTTCCTCTTCATTTTCAAAACAAAACCCTTTCCATTTTTCACGAATTGATTTCATAGGGTTTCAAAAACAAACAAAGTTTTAAAAAGGAAAAGGAGAAACCGAGAGGGTCTCACCGGCTTCCTCCGGCATTTGCAATCGATGCGTGCGTGGGGGGCTCATTGCAAAGAGGGGACTCAAACCCTAATAAACAAAGGAGAGGAGGGTCTCTGTTCTTCTGCTTTTGAAATAGAGGATAGAAATGAAAGTTTTTATTATTATTATGTTTTACATTTTGAGCAAACGGCGCTGTGTGAGGAAGGGAGCCCGCACAGCGATGACCCGACCATTTGTTGGATCCAAGCGATTTTACCCTAAATGGGTAATTTGCGCTGTTAGTCCCCTCCTGTTTGCACCACTGTTTTAATCGCGCCCCATTCCATTTTTTTTATTTTTAAACTTGGCCATGAATCTTGCTCGCCACTTCAATTTAGTCCGCATTCAGGTGCTGCGTTTCAGAGGGCGGGATTATTTGCCATGTTGGTCCCTCTATATTGCGCTCGCATCGCGATTTAGTCCGCATCTTCTCCTTTTATTTTAAATTTGCCCAAAGCTTCTGTTTTCAATTCAGTTTGGTCCCTTTTCAATTATTTTGTTATTTTACCATTAAATTAATTATTTTTAAATATTTTTTTGTTACGTATATTATTATTATAACCATGTTTTTTTGTTTACCATTATTATATATAGTATTGTTTACTTTAACTTTTTTTTATTGTACATTATTATTATTATATCTATAATTTTTATTATTATCAATATACCTTTATTTATTCTTATTACTACTGTTTTTATTAATACCATTATTCTAATATTATTACTATTATTTTCTTATTAGTATTTTTTATGTTCGCTTATTGTTGTTATTATTCTATTACTTTATTTATAATTAACTTTAATATTATTATCATTATTTGATTGTTAGTGTTTTTTTTATTAGTATCACTATTATTTATATACATTATTATTACTTTTTTATTATACTTATTATTTTATTATTACCCTTATTTTTATCATTACTATAATTATATTTATTATTATACCATTCTATTACTGATTTTTTTTTACTACTATTATTTTATTACTATCGCTATTTTATTATACATTATTATTCTTATAATTATAATTATAATTATTATTATTTTTATTTTTATTTTTATCAATATTGTTACCATTTTCATTATTATTATTTTTATATTTTTTATTAGCATTATCATTTTTATTTCTTATATTATTATGGATATTTTACTCTCATTCCTATTACCTTTATTATTATTTATCGTTTTCTTTATTATTAATGCTATCGTTTATCCTATTTTTCGCTGCCACTTTTTCTTGCCCAAACTTATAAAAAGTTTTTTTTTACAAGGCAATATTTTGTGTTTGGAAATTCAGGGAATCGTGCCCTAACGTGCTGGGTTTCGGTTTTCTGTTTGACCAAATTACTAAATATCTTTTAAGATTGTGTCTGTTTTTTTTTTAAAACAAGGCAATATTTTGTGCTTGGAAGTTCTGGGAAATTGTGCCCTAACGTGCTGAGTTTCAATTTTTCGCTCGTCCAAAGGACTAAATATCCTTTTAAAATTCTGATCGTGTTTTCTCAACTTCAAAAATAAGACAATATTTCATTTTTGGAAATTTGAGGAATCGTGCCCTAACGTGCTGGGTTTCGGTTCTTTCGTTTGGCCAAATAATGGAATATCCTTTTAAAATGACAATGCATGAAATTTGGAAATCATGAAATGATCTTGGTGTCAAAGGTTTGAAATATCATATCCTAACGTGCTGGATGTGATATTTCATCCTTTCGGAACAAGAGAATTTTGATATCTAATTCAAATTACTCGAACACTTCTAAAGGATTCGTATTTTAAAATCTATTCCAATTTTCGATATTAGGACATTAATCAATCAATAAGGTACCAATTTTGGGCGTTGCGAGGGTGCTAATCCTTCCTCATGCGTAACCGACTCCCGAACCCGTTTTCTTAAAATACGTAGACCAAAACGTTTTCAAAAGTGGCCCAATCGCACTTCAAAAAAAGATTGGTGGCGACTCCATGTTTTTAAAGTCGGCCCCTTTTTTCAAATAAAAAAATGGTTTCGACAGTTGTCAATGTAGGAGGATGTAGGTTCGAGTGTGTTGAAGCGCATTACCCTCCTATTTATTAGTTGAGGAGGGACTATAAGTAATTTTAAACATTGTGTCAAAAAAATAAATATAATGGGAACCTATAATAAAATTATTAAAAGAAAAACAGATAATAGCTATAATCCATTGCCTGCCGTGGAAATTTCTTGAGTCCTCCCTTTGTCAATTTTGCTAGTTTTATAGAGTGAACAATAATGACCGTTAACAAGTATAAATGAGGTCAAACAAATTATATTTTTATACATTATATGTATTAGTAAACATAAACTTGACCAATAAATTTTCTCCTTACCTGTTCAATCCATTAAGTCCATCACTAACAATGTTTCTAATTTTCCAAGTGAGAGAATAATGAAAGTGACAACAGCTACAAATTTGATTTTTGTGTGGAAATACGTGGAAATTTCTTCAGTCCTCCCTTTGTCAAATTTTCTAGTTTTATAGAGTGAATAATAATTTATTAACAAATTATCTTTGAAAAGTAGCCACAACACACTTGAGATATCGACCTATAAATAGTAGTCGAAAGAAAGGCCATGCTTAACACAAACTACCTACTATTAACAACAACAATATACCCCCCAAAATGAAAGCATTATTAGTTATGGTATGCATTCTCCTGGCTTCCACTCTCTTTATCCCTACTTCCACCATGGCTCGACAACTGGTGGCGAAGGGTAAGTAATTACACCAACAAGTTTATTACTTCTATAGTGATCTCCACTTTTATGAATGGTTTTAGTTATATATACCACACAGGAATTATGTGGCTGTTAATTTTGCAGACATCAATGATCGACCAGTGTTTAACACTCCTACTGTACCATGTGGCCGTGGAATGCCTTATGAATCCTGCATACCAGGTAAACAACCAGCTCCCAAGAAGCTGCCCTGTATACCCAAATATAATCGCAACTGCCATTAATTTCCACCTCAACCTTGAATGTGCTGGAGAAGCTATAGGAATAGGATCCATTGGGAATTTGTAATGGAATATATATAAACATATGTAGATAATAAATGAATTGGCAAACCAGATCATGAAGTTGCATTAGTTGACCATGATTTGTGTTTTTTTAAGACTATGTACTTCGTTTTACTATATGTAGTGCGTCTGCAATAACTAGTTCTTTTGAGCTCTTCTTCATGGCTTCTTACGACTTTTAATAACTAGTAATCAAGATTCAATCAAGAATATGATGGTTTCATTAATCCACTAATCAGTTCACACATAAATTCTATATGATGGGATTCAATATTAAACCCTCAAGATTCTACCAACAATGTCAAACTCTCGTAAGGTATTTTCATATTATAAATATCAAATAAATACCCGCACTTGGCTATACATGATATTATATTTGAAATGATAATTTGTAATAACTAGAAATAATAAATAAGTAAAATAATTTAAATATTTAATAATTCTTATATGATATACCATACAATCTCATTATAGGTTCTAGTCATATCTGTTCTTTCTGATACAATACCTCAAACTACCCATAGTCTTTCCCCAACCCTTAAATCGAAAGATAATGCGCTTCAGCGCACTTGAACCCACGTCTTCCTACACTGACAACAATGCTTATGCCAATCGAACTAAGACTCAATCGACTTTGAATATGATTAATTAGACATAAAAATTTCGAATCCAAGATATGAAAATTATTATAAATAGGCAAATTTATTAAAAAGTACGTAAAAATTTATCAATGTACCAAAGTTTTTATTAAAATAATATATATTGAACATGATTAATTATGATTATTGAACAAAAGCTAACATGGGGAATCAAGACCAAGGTAGTCAGTACCGTATTGGTGGGTATACTGTTTTTGTCTTGGTATTGGTATGTACCGGTACTTGTATATTTCGGTGTACCATTTTGGGCTTATTGATATTTTAAAATATTCATGATATAGCCTCATTTTTAGTTTCTTAATAAATTATATATACATTTAAATTTTTTTATATATATAACTATAGTCTAATTTTTTAGTTTCTTAACAAATTATATATTATTTTGATAAAAAAATAAATTATATATTATATATACCTGCAAATATATCTCAATTACATCCATATAAATATATTTATTTATAAATAAATTTTTAAAAATTTTATTTGGTTGAATAATTTAATTTAATAGCTTTTAATTTTAAATATAATTATAGAAATTTAAAATGGTTTAGATAAAAAAATTAAATAATTAGTTTAAACTATCAAAAATTTGTACGCACCGATATAAGCTGGTATTAATTGAAATGGACCGAAACGCATCGAAATAACCGAAAATTTGATTGAAACATAACAAACATTATTTGATACCGGTTTAGGATCGGAACGGTAAATATTGGTTGATACGAGCAATACCAATACGGTACTGACTACCATGTTCATGACACAAAAAAATATTGTAATAGGGACGACTTTACTATGCTTATCTGTTTATGTTATTTTCATACTATATTTATATTCGTGTTATTTCCGTGGGTTCAAAATATTATAATATTCTACATGCTAATAGTTTGTTGTATATAGGACGGAGCTAAGGGGTGCTGGTAAGGCCCCGACTCTCTTTAAAATAGAAAATTTTCCTTTTAACCCCTTTATAATTTATAAAATTTTAAATTAATAATAGTAAAATTGTACTTTGCCTCCTAAAAATAATAAAAATTTGATTTAATCCTTAAAAAATTATAAAAATATAGACTATTAAAATTGTAAAATTATATTTTTACTATTGTAGAAATATATCACTTGCATCTCTAAAAAAAATTTCTGATTTGGCGCCTGGTTGTATATAATTTTTTTCGTGCTTTTGAATACATGATTTGTTTAAGTTAATTTTGCATCAGATTTTGTTTTGCATAAGCTATCATAGGACTCAATTTATAGAATGATTTGTGTGTTGGTGTTATGTTGTATCTAAATTCATTTACATAATTTTTAATAATGAGTCAATTTAAAGAATATATTCATAATATATTGGTATTTTTCTTTCATATATTTAAATTGTTATGAATTTTTATAAGCTTCAATTCGTCATATGCATTTTAATTAAATAATATTATTTTTATACCATTTCATATTTTATCTCATTTTTTTATAATTTACTTTAGCAAGAGTTGTTATTTTTATTGAAAAAGTTTATTATAGGTTCTCATCATATCTACTCTTTTTGACACAATATCTAGAATTATTCATAACCCCTTCCCAGCTCATAAATAGGAGTATTATACGCTTCAGTACACTCAAACTCATATCCTCCTACATTTACAACAATTCTCATGCCAACTTATTATTCTTATAACAGCACAAAATTCTCTCTTTATTGAATGAAATAACTTTACTAAGATGTATAATTTTTTTTAAATATATATTTTTAATAATTTATTATATTTTTATAGAATATTTATTAACCTCTGATCATACTTGTAAAATTCAAAAATTCTATCGACAGCCAAACGTAATAAGATAAGAGGTAAAGGAAAAACATATCCAAATTTTTAAATGCACTCATTAATTGCTTTTGCTACCCAAATTTCATAATCTTTCGTTTTCGAAAGTTACGTTTCAACAAGAATATGATAACTTTGAAATGGTCAATAAAATGTACTCTTTTAATTAATGCCTCATCCACTTGCTTTATAGTAGACTTGAGGTCAACCGAAATTTTTTTAATAATTATTAATTAATAGCCAAAAATCTATGGAAATTTCTTTTGTGCAGTTATTGCCTGTCTTGGAAATTTCCTCAGTCCTCCCTTTGTAAATTTTGTTGGTTTTATCTAACATTCCGTAATTTTCTAGAGTTCCACGGAAAATTTCTGATCATAATTTTTTTTGGTTAAAATGTCTAATAAATTCTTGTATTTTTATAAATTTAAAATTTAATGCTTTGATTTTATATTTTTCAGATTTTAGAATTTAAGTCTAATTATAAACACTATTAAAATTATTTTGTTAAATTTTAAGTTCATTACAACATATTTTTTTTGTTTAATTTTAAAATGTCATGCCAACAAATTTAACAAAAAAAGTTAATGGTGTTTACAATTTGACTAGAACTTTGAAATCTAAAAAATAAAGAGACTAAATTCGTAAAAGTAAAAATATAGAGATTAAATTCTAAATTAGTGAAAAATACAAAGACTGATGACATATTTTAACTTTTTTTTTTTTAAAATGCAACTTTAAGATTTATAGATGAATTTAGGATTTAGGACTTTATAATTTTATATTCAGTTAATTTTTAAAATTATAGTAATATTCACAAATTTCATGTACTAAATTATATATTAAATCAAAGTTCATATATAATTTTGATATTTATCCCCAAAACTTATTAAAACAAATAGAAAATTGCTTAAAATTACGGACCGTGAGGGTATCATTACCCTTTTTATTATAAAGTGAATAATAATTTATTTGTCTAAACTCGATCAAATTACAAATATTTTATCCATTTTATGATTTAACTTTAGTTCTACTCAAGTTAGAATGATATTCAAGTTAACCCTCTCAAATTCCAATAATAACAACTCTAAAATTTAAATGTAATTCAAATATCCGAAAAATGAACTTCACTTTCTAGTTGGTATCAAATTATCTTTGAAAAAGTAGTAGCGGAAAGAAAGGACATGCTTAGCCCCAAATTATCCAACTCATTAATAGCAATAAAATAAAATAAAAGTATGATTAGTGATACTATGCATTCTCATGGCTTCCACTCTCTTTATATAAATATATATTCACATAGTTAAATTAATATCAAATAACGTTTAACGTTATATAGATAAGAACTTGATGTATTATGTTGGATTATCCATCTTTTTTCTTATATAAGGATGATTTTAATATAAATAAGCTATAAAAAAAAAAAACCCTAGCTAAGAGTGCTTTGCTTAGCATCCTAGCGAAAATAGTTTCTGCTGCGGCTTGGGATGAAGGAAAGTGGTGGCGACGACAGGTTTGGAGGAGACGAGACCTCCCTTATGGCAGAAGAACTCATTCAATTATCGGTTAAAAGTTCGATGGTGGAACCAAACAAAAAGCCAACTCTGCTCTGTACTATATGGACAGAAAAATCCTATAATCCAGATAGTTTTAGGACACATATGAAGAGTATATGGAAAATGAGGAAAAAATTCGAGATTCAACTGGCAGGGCAAAATCTCTTTTTGATCGTGTTTGAAATTGAAGAAGATTTAGAGACAGTTATGGAGGGGCAACCATGGTTGTTTCGAAAAAAATAGTTCTCTTTGATTGGTTGACTAAACCGATAGAAAGAAGTCAAATCCGGCTTAATTCATCCCCGTTTTGGATTAAGATAGGACCATGCTTACCAGAATTTGATAAAAAAAAGATCTACTGCATGCCATTGGGGTTACTTTTAGAGGCATACTTAGATCTGAAATTAATGGCGAGTTTTGTGGTCTTAGAATTCAATTGGATGTGCAGAAACCCCTTCGTAGGGGTATTTTCGTCTCAATAGACAACCAAAGGAAATCTTGGATCTCTTTTAAAAAAGAGAAACTGCCAACATTCTGTTTTGGATGTGGAAGGATGAGGCATGGTCTCAAAGAGTGTGCAGGAAAAAACAAAATCAGAGATGATCCAACTTATTCTTTAGAGTTAAAAGCAGAATTAAATTTAATTGGAAGGGAGAGTTTAAAGTTTAATGCCCTCTCAAAGAAGATGCAGCCTTAATGTTCGTATATAGGTGATATGGAGAAGATTCCTGAGATGAATTCACAATAAGAGGATGGAAGCGCCATGATCCGGAGACTACAAGATAATTTACAATCAGTAAAAATAGAGAAGGTGGCGAAGATGCAAGAGGAAGGGGCGGTAGTGGAAGAAAAAGTGAATGAAAGGAACAGTACACGTGAAGAGACGTTGAAACCAGACAAGGATAAGTCATCATAGTGAAAAAATCATATTGAAAAAGAGGAAATCTACAGAATTAGAAATTGAAGACTACTGTACAGAAAAGACCCGTGAAGATGAAGCAAAAAGAATGAAACATGATGGACAAGATTTACATATCGAAGATGGCTCAATTTTGTCGGTAGAAAATTTGAAACAAATTTATGTTCCCAACCAAAATAGATCGGCGGTTGCCAAAAGGCAAGTCGACCGGGCGCAATGAAAACTATATGTTGGAATATCCGTGGATTGGGAAGTCCACAACCCCCAAATTTGTTTTCATTATGGATGTCGAAACCATTTTTTTTAAACGGGAATCGACTTTAAAAGAAATATGGAGTCGCCACCAATCCTTTTTGTTTAGGTGTGATCGGATCATCTATAAAAACATTTTATTGTATTTAAAAGAAATTAATTTTGGTCTACGAATTCCAAGAAAAACGGGTTCGGGAGTCGGTTATGTGCGAGGAAGGATTAGCACCCTCGCAACACCCAAAATTGGTATTTGCCTTTGCTCTAATCTCTCCAACCTTTGTTCCATGTCTTCTAGGTTAACTGGAATAATTTCACCTATTTAGGGTCATTTCGTAAAAAAACTAATGCAAATGATGCAATGTAATGAAAATGGCGTAATGAAAATGATGTAATGCACATGCATGAAATGAATGCAAAAGAAAGAGAGGCGTTGATTCTGAATTCAATTCCATTAGAAGGACTTTTCTAGAAAATAAATTCCTTTACACAAAACGGATTACATATGCGGCTTTGTCCTCATAGTCCAGGTGAAGACACGAATCCTTTTCTTCGTATCCGGATGTTATGGTCGTGTCCCATGAACTTCCTCAATAGATGTCTCTTCTAGCTTCTTGTTGTTTGATCCAGGCCGCGACTCTTCACTCACCTATCCCCGGTGATACTCATAAGCTTCTTTGAGAAAGTCGAGACGTGATGGCTCTTGAATAGTCTTTGTCGACTTGAATCCTCGGGCAAAGTCTTGTATTCTTCCTTCTCTCATTGTTTATTTGGACTATATTCGAACGACAGTATTATAATCCACTTTATCAAGAAATCCGTTTTCCCAAGACAAGCTCTTCTATTTAGCAATCGAATATGAATCAACACCTTCCTTCTATGATGATGAAATGCAATGTAGTCATAACAAAAGAAAACATGTTAGTATCATATATAGATAGTAAAAAACAAATTAAACAGAAAATAGTCAAACACCTATCCAGGTGACTGCTAGGGATCAACATAGTTTTACCTAAAGTGGGCTCCTAGGGTTCACTATATGTGGTTTGGTTCTAAAGAGAGGGTACCTGAACCAGTAGATTCCTCAATCCTCACCCATTATAGGCTCATATGGATCGAGTTCGGTTCAGGGGAATACATTTCTCTATGGCCATGCGGAGATGAAAATCTTACGAAGACATAGGTACGGATGTATCCCGGAAGTAATCGACTAGCCCATGCGGAGGTGAAAACCTCACAAAGGCATAGTTTCTCACTCCCACTTAAAAAGTGTAACCACAACGGTCATGCAATACAATGCCAAAGTATTCAACAAGACTCAACATTATTGCAATCATAGCACCTACAAATGCATCAAAAGAAACATGATTTTTCAAAACTATTTTCCAAATTTTCAATCAAAAGGACAAAAATTAATCAATCTATGGCCCGACTCTCAACCATTCCCCAGTGGAGTCGCCAAACTGTCGAAACCATATTTTTTTTTAAACAGGGATCGACTTTAAAAGAAATATGGAGTCTCCACCAATCCTTTTTGTTTAGGTGTAATCGGATCACCTATAAAAACATTTTATTGTATTTAAAAGAAATTAATTTTGGTCTACGAATTCCAAGAAAAATGAGTTCGGGAGTCGGTTATGTGCGAGGAAGGATTAGCACCCTCGCAACGCCCAAAATTGGTACCAAATTGATTAATCAATGTCCTTGTGTCAAAAATTTAAAAAGATTTTAAATTTATGATCTTCTTTGACCCGTTTAAAGATACTCGGGTTTGAATATTAAGATTCTCTTGTTCCGAAGGAATAAAATATCACATCCAGCACGTTAGGATACGACAATTTATGTCATCGAATTCAAGATCATCCCAAAATTCTAAAAACTCATGCATTGAAATTTTGAAAGGGTATTTGGTTATTTGGACAAACGAAAAACCGAAACCCAGCACGTTAGGGTACAATTTCTCGGATTTCCAAAAACGAAATATTGCCTTGTCTTTAAAAAGGAAAACGCGGACAAAATTATGAAAGGGTACTTAGTTATTTGGTCAAATGGTAAATCGAAACCCATCACGTTAGTGCACGATTTCTCAAATTTCCAATCACTAAATATTGCCTTGTTTTGAGGAATTTTTAAATGGGCTATTTGTTTTGAGGAATTTTTAAATGGGCTATTTTAAAATAAAAAGAGTTGATGATTTAATTAAAAGATAATTGATTGAACTAAAACATTTAAATGGCCATTCATAGTAAAAAAATTACAACAAGCATAAGAATAATGACATATTATCGTGCCAAAACACATTATAAAAGCATTAATGAAACATGGTGTTGGGAAGCATAAATAATCGAATATGATACAAATGAATAATATGAAAGCAATGAATTCAAATTGCGACACATAAGACAAATAATCATTCAACCTACATTATTCCAATGTTCACACTAACAAATTTTTTAAAATGGATTAAACAATATATATAACCAATAGTAGAAAATAAACATAAATCAAATTAAAAATAATAATGAATAAATTTAAAATAAATAATGTAAAAGGTAGTTTTAAGAATCAATAATATACAATAATTTAAAACAAATGATATATAAAACATTTAAATATACATATAATAGTGTAAAATAATATTGAAACATTTTAAAATAAATAGATAGAATCTAAAATAAGGTGTATAAAATAATTTAATATAAAAATATAAAAAGTTTAAAACAATATATAAAAGAAGAAATTAAAATACATAACAATCTTAAAAGGATAATATATGTAAAAAGAAATCTGAAATAAACTATATAATATATGAAAAAATTCTAAAATAAATAATATATATAAAAGTTTAGGATAAGTAATGTGCATAAAATTATTTTAAATAAATAGTAAAACAAATTTTAAGAAACATTACATTAAAACAAGTTATATAAAAAAATAATTTAAAATAGATAGTATACAAATATTTTTTAAATATCATATAATAAAACTGTTTAAAACTAAATAAGTAAATGAATTAAGTAAACTAGGGACGAAATTGAAAATCAAAACAATCTTTTAAGGATAATCAGTAAATAAATAAATTATTAAAGCCAAATTATGGACTAAAACATAATGCGCGGAAAACAAAGAGGACTGAATGGGCAAATATCCCTGGCCTCTATGCGCTGCGTTTAATGTAGGACTAAAATGCAATAGAAAAAGAATTGTAGGGGCGAATTTGGAAGAAAAAAGAAATTTGAGATAGGGACCAAATTGAAACACGCCTCAAAAGCGGAAGGACTAAGGCCGCAAATAGACCCTCAGTCTAAAACACCCGGATCCTTGGCGGTATGGGTCGGTTCGCGGGTCGGATGTGAGCAAAACGACGCCGTTTTGGGGCCACTTCAACAGGCCCTAAACGACGTCGTTTCAAAGGTTTATAAAAGGGAAAAAAAATTTGAAACGCTTTATTTTTTGCCGTATCCTCTAAAAAAACAAACAGAAAAGGTGAGAAAATGGGGGGTATGCTCTGCTAGGGTTTTTTCACCCTTCCGCCACTCCGCCGCTGCGGTCAAAGGCCGGCGCCGAGCGAGCCGTGCTTTTTTGGCCCTCGTTTTAAGGCGCATGTGAGGGCCAAACCCTCCTAGCCCCGAGAGCTGAAAGATAAAGGGCCACTCGACCCTTTTCGGGTCTGACCTCGCGACGGAGATGGGGTCTCCAGCGACGCGTCCACGGGATGCTCCCAGGTATGGGTCGTGGTATGGGTCGGGTCGCAGGCCGGATGTGAGCAAAACGACGCCGTTTTGAGGCCACTTCAACAGGCCCTAAACGACGCCGTTTCAAAGGTTTATAAAAGGGAAAAAAATTGAAACGCTTTATTTTTTGCCGTATCCTCTAAAAAAACAAACAGAAAAGGGGAGAAAATGGGGGGTATGCTCTGCTAGGGTTTCTTCACCCTTCCGCCACTCCGCCGCTGTGGTCAAAGGCCGGCGCCGAGCGAGCCGTGCTTTTCTGACCCTCGTTTTAAGGCGCATGTGAGGGCCAAACCCTCCTAGCCCCGAGAGCCGAAAGGGAAAGGGCCACTCGACCCTTTTCGGGTCTGACCTCACGACGGAGATGGGGTCTCCGGCGACGCGTCCACGGGATGCTCCCAGGTAAGTCTCTTTTCTTTTTTTCATTTTAAGCCCCAAAAAAGAAAATCAAAACGAAATCAAAACAAAAAGCAAGAATTCGGATCAAATAATCACCTTTCACTCTTTCTTTTTGTATTTCTTTTGTAGTCTGTGTGCGTACCCAAAAAATACATTGGTTGGCTTTTTGTTTATATAGCCAAAAAAATAAAAAATACAATGCTCTTTTCTTTATTCCTCTGTATTTGCTATCGTTTGTTCTCTTGCGCAGGTACGAAGCAGACGTGGTACGTAGGCGGGCCGACGTGGAGGAGGAAGCGCGTGGTGTGCACATGGTGGCGCACGTGGTGACGTGTGTGGAGGCACGCGCGTGGCGCAAAACTACTTCTAGAACCCTTAGGGTTTCTGTTTGCCGAAATTATTTGGGCCATTCGGGCTCTCTAGATTGGGTCATTTAGGCCAGCTAGTGTAGGCTAGGGTTTGGGTGTAATGGGCTATTTAATTGAGATTGGGATGATGTAGTTTAATGGACTGTGATAAACTTTAAATTTTTGGTGTTTTGTTTTATTTTGTTTTTTTGGTTTTGGTTTTATCGGGCCCGGGCAAATTTGGGCTCTTACAGCTGCCCCTCTTTGTTCATTGTCGTGTAACGGGAATGGAGTAAAGACTTTAAAAGAGCCAAATTTGCCCAGTCTTCTTGACTTCTTGGTGTTCACTTTCCTCAGGCAACCTCGTTCTTAATCCCCTGCGTCTTCAAGGGCATAGGAATTGGTACCTTTGTCTGCTCCAATGTGATTTTTGGGGAGAAGAGATTTATAGTTTCGATCTACTTCACTGGAATTTCACGGAGATAAGAATTCAGAGAGAAGAGATGTGTAACCTCAATCCTCCCTACTAAAACTTCACGGAAATAAGGGTTGATCCTCAATATAATCTCAGGGAGAAGGGATTTGTAGCCTCAACCTACTCCACTGGAACTTCGAGGCAATAAGAATTCAGAAAGAAGAGATTTGTAACCTCAATCTTTCCTACTGAAACTTCACGAAAATAAGGGTTGATCCTCAATATAATCTCAAGGAGAAGGGATTTGTAGCCTCAACCTACTCCACTAGAAATTTGAGGCGATAGGAATTCAGAGAGAAGAGATTTGTAACCTCAATCTTCCCTACTGAAACTTCATGGAAATAACGGTTGATCCTCAATATAATCTCAGGGAGAAGGGATTTGTAGCCTCAGCCTACTCCACTGGAACTTCGAGGAGATAATAATTTAGGGAGAAGAGATTTGTAACCTCAATCTTCTCTGCTGAAACTTCAAAGAAATAAAGATTGATCCTCAATGTAAACTCAGGGAGAAGGGATTTGTAGCCTCAACCTACTCCACTGAAACTTCAAGGAGATAAGAATTTAGGGAGAAGAGATTCTTAACCTCAATCTTCTCTGCTGAAACTTCAAAGAAATAAGGATTGATCCTCAATGTAAACTCAGGGAGAAGGGATTTGTAGCCTCAACCTACTCCACTGGAACTTCGAGGAGATAAGAATTTAGGGAGAAGTGATTCGTAACCTCAATCTTCTCTACTGAAACTTCAAAGAAATAAGGATTGATCCTCAATGTAAACTCAGGGAGAAGGGATTTGTAGCCTTAACCTACTCCACTGGAACTTCGATGAGATAAGAATTTAGGGAAAAGTGATTCGTAACCTCAATCTTCTCTGCTGAAACTTCAAAGAAATAAGGATTGATCCTCAATGTAAACTCAGAGAGAAGGGATTTGTAGCCTCAACCTACTCCACTGGAACTTCGAGGAGATAAGAATTCAGGGAGAAGAGATTCGTAACCTCAATATTCTCTACTGAAACTTAAAAGAAATAAGGATTGATCCTCAATGTAAACTCAGTGAGAAGGGATTTGTAGCCTCAACCTACTCCACTGAAACTTCGAGGAGATAAGAATTTAGGGAGAAGAGATTCGTAACCTCAATCTTCTCTGCTGAAACTTCAAAGAAATAAGGATTGATCCTCAATGTAAACTCAAGGAGAAGGGATTTGTAGCCTCAACCTACTCCACTGGAACTTCGAGGAGATAAGAATTCAGGGAGAAGAGATTCGTAACCTCAATCTTCTCTGCTGAAACTTTAAGGAAATGAAAACTGGTAATTTCAACCTGCTCCGCTGTATCTTCAAGGAGACGAGGTTGATAGCTTAAATATGCTCTATTGCCAATACATGGAGATAAGATTTTCCAAATTCGATTTTCTCCACTACTACTTTAGGGAGATAAGATCTACAATCTTCAGTCTGCTTCCTGCAAACTCAGGGATGCCAGACTAATGTTTTCGATCCGCTTCACTGCAAACTTAGGAAGACAAGATCTGCTATCTTCGATGCTTCCACTGCAAAACTCGGGATGCCGAGTTGGTATCTTCGATCTTTTCACGCAAACTCGTGGAAGATAAGATCTGCTATCTTCGGTCTACTCCATTGCAAACTCAGGGATGCCAGACTGGTATCTTCGATCCGCTTCACTGCAAACTCAGGAAGACAAGATCTTGATCGCTCCATCAGTAAATTCGTGGATGCGGACTAATATCTTCGATCCGCTTCACTACAATCTCAAGAAGACAAGATCTGCTATCTTCAATCTGCTCCACTGCAAACTCAGGGATGCCAGACTGGTATCTTCGATCCGCTTCACTGCAATCTCAGGAAGACAAGATCTGCTATCTTCAATCTGCTCCACTGCAAACTCAGGGATGCCAGACTGGTATCTTCGATCCGCTTCACTGCAACCTCAGGAAGGCTGGATCTGTTGTCTCCAGTCTGCTCCACTACAAACTCAGGGAGGCAAGGCTGATATCTTTGATCTATTTTCTACATCATCCTCTAGAGGACATAATTGTAGAATGGGTCTGCGCTTATGCCGAATGATTAGGATGCCATGATCGAGATGCTCCTAATTAGACGTGCTTTAAACGATGATGTATGAATGCAAAATGAAATGATCCCTTTTTAATGCTTAGGGTTGTCACTGCTTACTGTCCATCAGAGTTTTATTTCTGACGTATTAGCTATTATCTCGCTCGGCTGGTACCTTTGCCAAAAAACTCAAAGAAACAATCATATTTTACTCAAATGACTTGCCCCAATGTAACTTCAAGGTCCATTCCATGGTACCTTTGGGACTTTAAGGCTTATACCATCTTCAGACCCTCTCACTGCAATTCAAGGGTATAGGATTTGTATCAGCTTCTATCTATCCCACTGTAACTCAGGGGTATAGGATCTGTAACTTGTTCCATCAACTGATCACTCCCCGAGTGACCCAACCAGATGTGTATGTATGATACTCGCATGGATGCGGAATATCATTTTTCTTTTTGAGAATGATCCCTTCTACGCTTGGGTTGTCATTGCTCGTGTTCCGTCGTGATTGTATCACCAACTATTTTTGACAGAAAATCCAATGAGATAGTCTCAATTTAGACTTTTCTTTCTCAAACATTTCCAACCCTTAAGCTTGGTAAGTTCTAAACAATAGCCATGTTTCAGGTTCTTGTATTATTTAGAAGCTTCCAGAGTAATGTGCGAAACTCCTTTTATGAAAGTGTTAGTAGTCCACTAATCATTATTTCAATGCGAAATGCTTGAAAAAGATCATACCAATGGACAAGAAGGAAATTGATTGGGAGCATATCTCGAAACAAACAAGTTAATCAAAGATAGCAAATGCAATTAAGAAGAAAGTTTATTGGGAGCGCATCTTGAAAAGAATAAGATAATAAAAGATAACAAACTCAAAATGGATAAGATGGAAACTAGGTGCCCCAGATATCGCAGCCTGTACAAACTTTTTGGAACCATTTTGAGCTTAACATATGTTTAGGGGATCCGGAGTACTTTGTCGATGCCCTAAGACGTAGCATACTTCTTCATTGTTAATTCAGGCATAGCAAGACTACTGTATGCTCACTCTTGGTCAAAATTTGAGCCGCCATTTTTGGGTTTTCAACTCAAATCCCCTTTGGTCTCAAAGCGCCCTTTGCGGATTTTCGCCTTGGTCTCTCCTTTTTCTTTCTTCAATTTTTTGATTGAATTTTTTTTTTATATTTTTTATTTCTCTCTTTTTTCTCTCTTTTTTTTAAGGTCTCAAGGTGCCCTTTGCTGGTTTTCACCTTGGCCTCTCCTTTTTAAGTGAAATACTTCTTGACTGAATTCACCGGGTTGGGCATATCCCTGCCATCCATTTTGGTCAATGTTTCCAGAATAGACTTTTTCACTACATAAAGTCTTTTCTAGTTTGGCCTCCATTTTTCTCTGAAGTCCTTTTGTATATAAAGGATCTTCTTCAATATCAGGTCCCCCTTTGAGAATTTTCTAGGATGAACCTCTTTGTCGCAAACCCGCATCATCTAACTGTAACGGATAGCTATTAAATTTTCTCCAAAAATTTGATTAATTACATCGGGATTGGATCCATTCTGCCTCATCCAACTTCAGTTCTGATAAAACTAGGAAAAAAGGAATTTCGACTTCAATGGGCGAAACCAATGAGAAATGTGTTGCCCCGGTGACAGTCCTGGCCAACGTTTGATAAGCATAAAGGGTAAATAGTAACTTTTGTATGCCAATCTTTACAAGTTTCGATCTTTTTTATGATCTTTTTTTTCTTTTTGGCTGCCTTTGCTGCACTGATATGGTGTCTGATCTTTGAACAGACCATAAATTTTTGACATTGTGCGGTTATGCATTGTTAAACCTGATCCTTTCTGGCATTCTTTGTTGGCATCTTCTTCTTTTTTTTGGCATTGAGAGTGGTATTTTATAACTGTTGACTTTGTAAGATTGGCATAAGAAGCGACTTTCACTATTTTAATCAAGTAATCGGCGACCACAAAGAAGAATCGGTGTTGGCTTGGGAGCTTTTGACGAGATTGGCTTGATAACATCCATGCCCCACATATAGGAAGTCTGTGAAGAAATAGAAGAGGCACATAGGTCTTGTCTTCCTCAGTTTGGCATTTACGGCGTAACTGATGCAATTTCCCTTTCTTGGTAAACCAGGAGCCCGGACCTCTTGATTAGCCTGGCCATTGTAGAACCATTAGCATGGGTTCTTTAAACACCTTCATGGATCTTTTCTAAGATTCTCCCAACCTTAACATCATATCCACGTTTTAGTAGCTTGGCATGCCTTGATATGATCGTGCGAAAACATCTTTGAATTCTTGAAAATAGCTCAATGATGTTTAGCCTTATTTCTGTGGTGAGTTAGACTTCGACCTTCACTCCTTTCTTAGACTTGCAATGTCCACTGACCCTTTGTAACGTAGAGTCTATTTTCATCTTGTTCTACCATCCTTAACAAATCAGAAGATAAGTCACAATCTTTATCATCTTCAAAGTCCTAAGATCCCTCTAGACACATATCTTGCCCAAAAGGAGACTCTAGGTCAGTAGCAGCGTCGCCCATGTCATTGATATCTGAGGACCTGTTGTAGGTACGAAGGCAGATTCCAAAGAGTAAAGGATTCTAAAGATGATTATTTGTATGGTATGATCATGAATGAAGAATGAAAGAATATTTGAATGAAAGTCCATAAAACAAAAGAATCTATAAATAGAAAGAATGAAAGAATACTTGCTCAAAAAGATGCATTTTATTAAAATAATGATTCTGGACACAAGCCTATTTCACAAAAAGATTCTTATTGCCTCTAGGCTTAAAGCAACAAGCATGTTTTGAATATTACTCTAGATTAGCTCTAAAAATACAGGGATCCCTTCCACAATCCCATTATTTAAAATTTTCCCATGTATGTAAGGGCTTGGAAACTTTTATTCCGTGATTCCCTCTTCAGATATGTCATTAGTGTTCTGATTTCTCGATTTCTAGGCTTCTGATGACTTCTTCAAGGAAACACAACTCTCCTGCCCTATCCCACTTTCAATTATCACATTTTACTGCTTCGTCAGAATGATCAGGTTCTAAAAAATCATCGAACTTCACAATTCCCATTTTAATGAACCTTTCGACCAACTTCTTAAATGCAATGCAGTTATCGATTGAGTGACCCGTTATTCCCGCATGGTACTCGCATTGAGCGTTTGAATCATACCATTTGGGGTACGGGGGTTGCATTGGTTTTAGGTAATGAGGAGCTACAGCATGTATATCAAATAAGCTCTGGTATAACTCCCTATAATTCGTTGGAATAGGTGTGAACTGGGGTTTTTTTAAATTCGATTTTGGATTGGGTTTTTACTTGGGGGGACCTGATAGCTGGTATTTGCCGTATTTGGCTGGCTTACTATAAACGGCTTCAATTGGCCCTTATTATACCAACTTGTATTATTCACTTCCTTTTCCTTCTTCCTCGGGGCCTTTGAAATCCACACTCCCCTTTTCTTTGTCTCTGTTGAGCCAAGAACAACAGGATTAACTTTATCATCCTCTGGGTTAAAACCTGAACCCCTCAAGAAATTCGACAGTGCCGAGGTATCAATCTGACATTGGGGTTTGATAATGACGGGTGCCCCTTGCGGATGCACGTCTGGTTGGGCCAAGATGCTTATTGGAGTAAAACCCGGAGGATAAATGAAGGCTTCATTATCATCCCCACTGTTGACCACTAGGCCTTTCATTTTTTCAAGCTCTCCGACTAGTAATTGGGTTAACCGGCACATCATATTCATTTGATCTCGCATATCCTGTTGAGTTTTGGCCAACTGCTTTTGCATCAGTATTTGCCTTTGCTCTAATCTCTCCAACCTTTGTTCCATGTCTTCTAGGTTAACAGAAATAATTTGACCTATTTAGGGTCATTTCGTAAAAAAACTAATGCAAATGATGCAATGTAATGAAAATGGCGTAATGCAAATGATGTAATGCACATGCATGAAATGAATGCAAAAGAAAGAAAGGCGTTGATTCTGAATTCAATTCCATTAGAAGGACTTTTCTAGAAAATAAATTCCTTTACACAAAACAGATTACATATGTGGCTTTGTCCTCATAGTCCAGGTGAAGACACGAATCCTTTTCTTCGTATCTGGATGTTATGGTCGTGTCCCGTGAACTTCCTCAATAGATGCCTATTCTAGCTTCTTGTTGTTTGATCCAGGCCGCGACTCTTCACTCACCTATTCCCGGTGATACTCATAGGCTTCTTTGAGAAAGTCGAGACGTGACGGCTCTTGAATAGTCTTTGTCGGCTTGAATCCTCGGGCAAAGTCTTGTATTCTTCCTTCTCTCATTGTTTATTTGGACTATATTCGAACGACCGTATTATAATCCACTTTATCAAGAAATTCGTTTTCTCAAGACAAGCTCTTCTATTTAGCAATCGAATATGAATCAACATCTTCCTTTTATGATGATTAAATGCAATGTAGTCATAACAAAAGAAAACATGTTAGTATCATATATAGATAGTAAAAAATAAATTAAACAGAAAATAGTCAAACACCTATCCAGGTGACTGCTAGGGATCAACATAGTTCTACCTAAAGTGGGCTCCTAGGGCTCACTATATGTTGTTTGGTTCTAAAGAGAGGGTACCTGAACCAGTAGATTCCTCAATCCTCACCCATTATAGGCTCACATGGATCGAGTTCGGTTCAGGGGAATACATTTCTCTATGGCCATGTGGAGATGAAAATCTCACGAAGACATAGGTACGGATGTATCCCGGAAGTAATCGACTAGCCCAAGCGGAGGTCAAAACCTCACGAAGGCATAGTTTCTCACTCCCACTTAAAAGGTGTAACCACAATGGTCATGCAATACAATGCCAAAGTATTCAACAAGACTCAACATTATTGCAATCATAGCACCAACAAATGCATCAAAAGAAACATGATTTTTCAAAACTATTTTCCAAATTTTCAATCAAAAGTACAAAAATTAATCAATCTATTGCCCGACTCTCAACCATTCCCCAGTGGAGTCGCCAAACTGTCGAAACCATTTTTTTTAAACGGGGATCGACTTTAAAAGAAATATGGAGTCTCCACCAATCCTTTTTGTTTAGGTGTGATCGGATCACCTATAAAAACATTTTATTGTATTTAAAAGAAATTAATTTTGGTCTACGAATTCCAAGAAAAACGGGTTCGGGAGTCGGTTACGTGCAAGGAAGGATTAGCACCCTCGCAACGCCCAAAATTGGTACCGAATTGATTAATCAATATCCTTGTGTCAAAAATTTAAAAAGATTTTAAATTTATGATCTTCTTTGACCCGTTTAAAGATACTCGGGTTTGAATATTAAGATTCTCTTGTCCCGAAGGAATAAAATATCACATCCAATACGTTAGGATACGACAATTTAAGTCCTCGAATTCAAGATCATCCCAAAATTCTCAAAACTCATGCATTGAAATTTTGAAAGGGTATTTGGTTATTTGGACAAACAAAAAATCGAAACCCAGCACGTTAGGGTACAATTTCTCAGATTTCCAAACACGAAATATTACCTTGTCTTTAAAAAGGAAAACACGGACAAAATTATGAAAGGGTACTTATTTTTTTGGTCAAATGGTAAATCGAAACCCAGCACGTTAGTGCACGATTTCTCAAATTTCCAATCACTAAATATTGCCTTGTTTTGAGGAATTTTTAAATGGGCTATTTTAAAATAAAAAGAGTTGATAATTTAATTAAAAGATAATTGATTGAACTAAAACATTTAAATGGCCATTCATAGTAAAAAATTTACAACATGCATAAGAATAATGACATATTATCGTGCCAAAACACATTATAAAAGCATTAACGAAACGTGGTGTTGGGAAGCATAAATAATCGAATATGATACAAATGAACAATATGAAAGCAATAAATTCAAATTGCGACACATAAGACAAATAATCATTCAACCTACATTATTCCAATGTTCACACTAACAAATTTTTTAAAATGGATTAAACAATATATATAACCAATAGTAGAAAATAAACATAAATCAAATTAAAAATAAATAGAATATAAGCAATTTAAAAATAATGATGAATAAATTTAAAATAAATAATGTAAAAGGTAGTTTTAAGAATCAATAATATACAATAATTTAAAACAAATAATATATAAAACATTTAAATATACATATAATAGTGTAAAATAATATTGAAACATTTTAAAATAAATAGATAGAATCTAAAGTAAGGTGTATAAAATAATTTAATATAAAAATATAAAAAGTTTAAAACAATATATAAAAGAGGAAATTAAAATACATAACAATCTTAAAAGGATAATATATGTAAAAAGAAAACTGAAATAAACTATATAATATATGAAAAAATTCTAAAATAAAAATATATATAAAAGTTTAGGATAAGTAATGTGTATAAAATTATTTTAAATAAATAATAAAACAAATTTTAAGAAACATTACATTAAAACAAGTTAAAATAAATAATATATAAAAAAATAATTTAAAATAGATAGTATACAAATATTTTTTAAATATCATATAATAAAACTGTTTAAAACTAAATAAATAAATGAATTAAGTAAATTAGGGACGAAATTGAAAATCAAAACAATCTTTTAAGGATAATCAGTAAATAAATAAATTATTAAAGCCGAATTAGGGACTAAAACATAATGCGCGGAAAACAAAGAGGACCGAATGGGCAAATATCCCTGGCCTCTATGCGCTGCGTTTAATGTAGGACTAAAATGCAATAGAAAAAGAATTGTAGGGGCGAATATGGAAGAAAAAGGAATTTTGAGATAGGAACCATATTGAAACACGCCTCAAAAGCGAAAGGACTGAGGGCACAAATAGACCCTCAGACCAAAACACGCAGATCATTGGCGGTATGGGTCGGGTCGCGGGCCGGATGTGAGCAAAACGATGCCGTTTTGAGGCCACTTCAACAGGCCCTAAACGACATCGTTTCAAAGGTTTATAAAAGGGAAATTTTTTTTTGAAATGCTTCATTTTTTGCCGCATCCTTTAAAAAAACAAACAGAAAAGGGGAGAAAAGGGGGGGTATGCTCTGCTAGGGTTTCTTCACCCTTCTGCCACTCCGCCGCTGCGGTCAAAGGCCAGCGCTGAGCGAGCCGTGCTTTTTGGGCCCTCGTTTTAAGGTGCATGTGAGGGCCAAACCCTCCTAGCCCCGAGAACCGAAAGAGAAAGGGCCCCTCGACCCTTTTCGGGTCTAGCCTCGCGACGGAGATGGGGTCTCCGACGACGCGTCCACAGGATGCTCCCAGGTAAGTCTCTTTTCTTTTTTTCGTTTTAAGCCCCAAAAAAGAAAATCAAAACGAAATCAAAACAAAAAGCAAGAATCCGGATCAAATTCTTTCTTTTTGTATTTCTTTTGTATTCTGTGTGCGTACCCAAAAAATACATTGGTTGGCTTTTTGTTTATATAGCAGAAAAAAAACAAAAAATACAATGTTCTTTTCTTTATTCCTCTGTATTTGCTGTCGTTTGTTCTCTTGCACAGGTACGGAGGGGACGTGGTACGGAGGCGGGCCGACGTGGAGGAGCGAGCGCGTGGTGTGCTCATGGTGGCGCGCGTGGTGACGTGTGTGGAGGCACGCACGCGGCGCAAAACTGCTTCTGGAACCCTTAGGGTTTCTGTTTGCCGAAATTATTTGAGCCATTCGGGCTCTCTAGATTGGGTCATTTAGGCCGGCTAGTGTAGGCTAGGGTTTGGGTGTAATGGGCTATTTAATTGAGATTGGGCTGATGTAGTTTAATGGACTGTGATAAACTTTGAATTTTTGGTGTTTTGTTTTATTTTATTTTTTTGGTTTTGGTTTTAGCGGGCCCGGGCAAATTTGGGCTCTTACAATGGAAACCAAAATAGATGAAAAGCATATGGAAAAGATCAGGAGAAGATGTGGTTTTGTGCATTGGATTGATGTAGAAGCAGAAGGTTCTCAAGGTGGAATTTGTTTAGCATGGAAAGGAGAAATTACGGTTAGTTTAATTTTTTTTCAAAAAGCCATATTGATGTGATGATCAATGAGGATAGTGTCAATGAAGAATAAAGATTTACGGGGTTTTATGGCTCACCTTATGTAAGCAATAAGAGTGCCTCGTGGAATTTGTTAAAGACTTTGGGTCAAGAACAAAATCATCATTGGCTGGTAAGTGGTGATTTTAATGAAATAATGTATTTTTTTGAAAAAAGTGGAGGTCAACCGAGGGAGGAGAAAAGAATGGAAGCTTTCCGTGAGGTTTTAGAGGAATGTCAATTAATGTACGTAGGTTATATGGGGGTATGGTTTACATGGGAGAGAGGGAATTTACCGGAAACAAATATTAAGGAGAGACTGGATAGAGGTGTTGCGAATGAAAAGTGGATGCATCTCTTTCCAAATGGCAATATTCATCACTTAACACACTTGATTTCAGATCATTGTTCCCTTCTTATCAATACAAATAATGAAAAGAGGTATAAGAGGACCCCCAAGGTTTAAATTTGAGGCATGGTGGACCATGGAGGAATCTATTGAACGAGAAATTAAGAAATCTTGGGAATCATCAAATGGATCGATCTTTGAAAAACTTGAAAGGCTGCAAGTCAGATTGATAAGATGGGAAAGCTCAATAAAGAATGGCCAAGACGGTTTAAAGAGTAAGCTCAAAAAGGAACTGGAAAATCTAATGGCAAGGGAGAGGGATGATGACACAATGGCAAAGGTAATTGATACTAGAATTCGACTTAATATGGAGATTGATAAAGATGAAATGTATTTGGAACAAAGGGCACGGGCCAATTGGCTTCAATTAAGGGATAAGAATTCTACCTTTTTTCATAAATATGCCTTAGTTCGTAGACAAATTAACACAATTACAAGGCTGGAATCAGACGAAGGGAGGGAAATTTCTAATGAATCAGCGATTAATGAAGCCACTTCAAATTATTTCCAGAATTTATTTTCGTCTAATGGAATTGGGAATTTATCCCACCTTTTAACGGGCATTAACACTAATATCTCCTTTGATATCAATACAAATTTGTTGGAAACATACATGGCAGAAGAGGTTTATTCAACTTTGAAAGGAATGGAGCCCACTAAAGCACCAGGTTGTGATGGTTTTTCGGCATTATTTTTTCAGAGGTTTTGGCACATTGTAGGTAAAGATGTTGAAACTTTCTGTTTGGGAATTTTGAATGATGGTAAGGATTTTGACTCTTTAAACCTTATGGATATCGTGCTTATTCCAAAAATCCCAAACCCCACAAGCCTTGTCAATTTCAAACCCATTAGTTTATGCACAGTTATCTACAAAATTGTGACCAAAACAATAGCAAATCGTCTTCAAGAAATCATTGGAAGATGTATTGACAGTGCTCAAAGTGCTTTCATTCCTGGAAAGTTAATCTCTGACAATGTGATATTAGCCTATGAAATCTTACATACGTTGTTACACCCATTACCCGTATTCAACGTCGGAACCGGGTACAAGGCCTTACCGGACTTAACTTGCTTGAACATACAACTTTGGGCTATAAAATTTCATTCCCATTCACATTCATAACATCCTTATTATGGGCCTACGAGGCCTTAAACATGCAAACATGAAAACTTTTGCCTAAACAGGGCCACACGCCCGTGTTAAATGGGACACGCCCGTGTGGGCAGGCCGTGTGGTCAAACACGCCCATGTCCCTAGCCTGCGGGGAATTTATTTTTCATTTCGATCCTACAGGGGTTTTCACACGGCCGGACACACGCCCTTGTCTTTGGCCCGTGTCCTTCACACGCCCTAGACACGCCCGTGTCCTCACCCATGTGTGAAAACCTGGGTATTCTATTTATGACGTCAGCAACCTCATAAGGGGCACACGGCCTAGGCACACGCTCGTGTGTCTAGCCCGTGGTCGACACTGACTTGAAACACTAACATGCAGGGGACACACGGCCCAGTCACACACCCATGGAACTGACCGTATGTCACACACGGCCTAGACACACGCCCGTGTGCCTACCCGTGTGGACAAGAACAAGGCTATTTGCCAAGCTCTTTTTGTCACCCTCGCTCATACAACATTAATCACATTTAACCATTAACCAAGCAACCCAATCATGCATCATGCACATTCATGAGTAACCTCATCTTTTCATAAATGAATAATAATGAGCCGTCAATTATTGCTATATACAAAAAGTTCATCTTTAAAAGAGCTAACACATTTGGCCAAAACAACATAACATTTCACTAAGTCTAGCCCCTATACATGCCATACTCAAAATTCTAAGTCTAATTATACCGAGATGAGCTGATAGTGTGGGTGATCTTCCGATTTATCTTCGTATCCCGAGCTAGCTCTTTGACACTATAAAACAAGGGAAAAGAAAGGGAGTAAGCTTTAAGCTTAGTAAGTCTACATGTAAACAATAAACATCATACCATTTGCAAAGCAACCACAACATTATATAATGTGTAAGAACAATTCATATTTTCATAATCATGCTTACTCATTTCATTTCTTACCACATTCCAACCATATACATACATATTGGTCACATTTACTTGCACATATTTCCTGCACTCATCACACAAGCCACATGAAATATATTTAATTAGACAATTTCTCGATGAACCCTTCAAATAATACTAAGTACCCGGTGGTTTCGCACACAGCCCACCAATAGTCAATAATAGGGTGGTATCGCACATAGCCCACCAACAAGAATAATTATGGTGGTTTCGCACATAGCCCACCAAATGATAATATAAACGATGGTATCGCACACAGCCCATCGTGAATAAATAATAAGGTGGTATCGCAAACAGCCTAACAATAATGATAATTGAGGTGGTATCGCACACAGCCCACCAATTAATGATTACGGATATTTCTCCGCACTTACATTTCTATCCCGAGGTTTATACGAGAATTACTCATTATCTATCAATTTCAGTCAATCTCACTTATAATTGATCTCATTCATACAATGCACCAATAAGTAACAACATAAGTATTAAAGATGTATTATTTACACATAAACTTACCTCGGTGCAAAATGTGTTAATCGACGACTTAGTCTGTAACCTTACATTTTCCTCGGTCAAGGTTGTTTCCGCGCTCTTCTTGATCTATAATAATAAAATTTACTCATTCAATCACTTTATAACCCATGATACATCAAAATTTCTACTTAGGCAAAAATGACCATTTTGCCCTTATACTTTGGCAAAATTATGATTTTGCCCTTTGGCTCGTAAGTCATTTTTCATCATATTTTCTCATTAAAAAAGCCTAGCTGAACATTTATTTCTCTTACGAAAACTCACAAAACCAATTATTTCATGCATTTATTACTCAATTACAACATTTACAAAGAGGCCCTTTTTAGGTGTTTTCATGGAAACACATTTCACAAATGTTGTTCTTTAACCCACTAAATTTCATTTTCTTCCATAAAAACTCAGTAAACAACATAAACACTCTCATATAAAATCCCTAAACTTTCAACCATTTAGCAAAATAGTACCCTCATTAGCTAGCTTAAGCTTTAGGGGTTCCAAAAGTACAAAAAATATCAAGAAAGACCTCTAAAATCACTTACTTGCAAGAGATTAGCTTGGCTGAAAATTTGAACTCCGAAAACCCCTATTCTCTCTTAAATTTTCGGTGGAGAAGAAGTGTGAATAGTAAAAGATGATATCTTCTTCCTTTATCTTATTTTATTTATTTTTAATTACCTAATTTCACCAAAATTTTGACCAAAATTAATGCCATTGTCTCCCTTGTCTCTATGGCTGACCAACACCCCATTATTGGCCTAATTGCACTTTAAAGACCTCCAATTTAATATTCTATGGCTATTAGACACCTCTACCTTGTATAATAGAACTTTCGCACTTTATGCGATTTAGTCCTTTTTCACAAATTAAGCATAAAATTGCTAAAATTAAAGCACCAAAATTTCCATGCATCCTTATAATCATGCTATAACACATAAAATAATATTAAAATAATTTTCTTCAACCTCAGATTAGTGGTCCCGAGACCACTGTTTCGACTAGCCCCAAAAGCGGGCTGTTACATACGTTACGTCAGAAACGTACTGGAAAAAAAGGATTTATAGCAGTAAAAGTAGATATGAGCAAAGCTTATGATAGAGTTGAATGGGGTTTTTTAAAGGAAGTAATGCTTCGGATGGGCTTTGCAAAGGAATGGGTGGCATTAATTATGAGATGTATCTCCACAATCTCTTATGCAGTGAACATTAATGGGAGAAGAGGAAATATTTTCAAACCTACTAGAGGGCTCCGTCAAGGTGACCCGCTTAGCCCTTTTCTTTTTTTGATATGCAGTGAGTGGCTCTCATCCTTAATAAGACTGGCAATAAGAGAAGGCTTGTTAAAAGGAGTAAAACCTAGTAGAAGGGGACCGGAGATATCACACCTTCTATTTGCAGATGATTGTATTTTGTTTGGTGAAGCTACAAATAGAGGAGCAATGATTTTAAAAGAAATTTTGAAGGAATATGAACGGTGCTCAGGTCAATGCGTGAACTTCAATATATCGACAATTTTCAAAACACCCCTCACTCGTATTCAACGCCGAAATAGGGTTACTGAGCATTACCAAACATATTATACAATTACACTTACATTTCACATACATTTTCATGTTCCAAATAACCATCATTCAACAACATGCATATCGTCCCTAATATAAGCCTATGAGGCCTAAAACATGCATTCGGGGTGGTTTGGGACTAAACCGATAACTTAAGAAACTTTTGGAACACTTAGAAAATTTTTGCAAAATACCCAGGGACACACACCCGTATGGCCCGGACGTGTGTCTCACACTGCCAAAAACACGCCCGTGTCATAGCCCGTGTGGACATTCGAAATGGGATCACATGTTCGTGTCCCAACCCGTGTCTGACCTCGTGTAACTCTCTGACTTGGGTCATATGGCCAACACACACGCCCGTGTGCCAGGCCGTGTACTAGGTCGTGCCAAACCTGCAAGGTATACTGACTTATGCCACACGGCCAATCACACGCCTGTGTGCTGGGCCGTGTGGAGCATACTGACTTGATTTTTAATTCAACACCAGGGGACACATGGCTGTGTAACCTAATCGTGCGTCACACATGGCTGAGACACACGCCCCTGTCTCTGCCCGTGTGGACGAAAATTAGGCTATTTACCAAGCCATTTTGTCATCCAAACTTGTACACACCTAAACCAACCCAATTGGCTCCAAAACATAACATATGTAGGCATTCATCTAATCTCAACCAAGCATCAGTCAAACCATTTTCATACCAACAACCACAAGGCACACATATACTACAATATGTTATTCCATTTTATACCAAATTCACATTCTCAACTCAACTAAATGGACACTTTCAAACATGCATTAATTTGCCTAAATTTACAAGCATACAAATTCTCAAATCATCAATCATTTGACTTCTACAATACCCATTTTCAAATTCACAACAGCCATATGCACTAATATATATACACAACCAAACCAACCAAATTAAGCCAACTTTCATGGCTATATACAAAACCAAACTTTAGACATTTACAAGCCAATTCAAATGGCTAAATTCATTACCAACACATATATCAAAATGACCAAAGTTCCTATACATGCCATATACTCAAAATACTTAAGTTCAAAAGTACTAAGGTGATAGTTGGATAGTGTGATGAAGTCTCCGATAATCCCGAATCTGAGCTAGCCTTGATTTCATTATAAAACATGGAAAATTAAACAAAGTAAACTATAAAGCTTAGTAAGTTCATATAGCATTTAAATCAACTCATCATATATGCTCAAATTAAGTAAATAAAACATAACATAACAGAGCTTATAATGAATCACCAACCTACCACATTTGTATTCACAAAGTTAGATGTAACTTTCATAATTTTCCTTATTTCAATGCATTGTTCGGTTCATGTGCATACTTGTACCATCCCGTATCAAACTCATACTTATTCATATCTTTGACATACCCGTTGAACCATTCAGAATACTATCGGATACCCGGGAATCTCGCACCCTAAGTGCCACATATATAGCCGAAGCTATCTCAATCTCGTATCACATATAATGCTTACTCTCGAGCTATCAACAGGTCTGCTCACACAAGCTGACGGTCATGACGACACTACACGGTCTTGCTGCACACAAAGTCGCATTTGAGTATCCGCAACACATGCCGGATAACTCATCCACTTTAGGGATGTACGGACCAAAGCACCCAAATCACATAACCCCAATTTCTACAAAGAAAATGTGAAGCTCGGAAGAATGATGAGAAGTTCACAGTTAAACGGGCACAGTGTGAGTTAGGTACTTGATTCGAATTTCAGTTTGGGATTGATGGTTGTATGTTATTCGTGAGGTAGGTGTGTACCTCGAAATTGAGCTCATACTGAAGATTCTACATGAGGCTCACAAGGTACTATGTCCAGTACATCCGGGAGTAATAAAATGTATAATGATCTCAAAAGATATATGGTGGCCAGGAATGAAACGTGATATCTCTGAGTTTGTATCAAGGTGTTTAATATGTCAGCAAGTTAAAGTTGAACATCAGGTACTTTCGGGGTTATTTCAGCCAATTACTATACCGGAATGGAAATGGGAAAGAATCACTATGGATTTTGTATCGGGGTTACCGTTGTCTCCGAGGAAAAAAGATGCTATTTGGGTGATTGTTGACCGATTGACAAAGTTAGCGCACTTTATTCCGGTACGTATGGATTATTCTTTAGATAAACTGGCTAAACTGTACATATCTGAGATTATCAGGCTACATGGAGTGCCTGTCTCTATTATATCGGATAGAGATCCCCGATTTACGTCTCGTTTCTGGGACAAATTGCAAGAAGCCTTGGGTACTCAGTTGTATTTCAGTACTGCATTTCATCCTCAGACAGATGGTCAATCTGAGCGTGTAATATAGGTATTGGAAGATATGCTCCGATGTTGTATACTAGAGTTTGAAGGTAATTGGGAGAGGTATCTACATTTGATTGAATTTGCTTACAATAACAATTATCAGTCCAGTATTAAAATGGCTCCGTATGTAGCTTTATATGGTAGAAAATGTAGAACACCGTTATATTGGACAGAGCTCAGTGAAAAGAAGATACATGGGGTTGATTTGATCCGGGAAACAGAAGAAAAAATAAAGGTTATTCGGGATAGTTTAAAAGCAGCTTCCGATCGTCAAAAATCATATGCTGATCTTAAACGAAAAGAGATTGAATTTCAGTGTCTCACGACAAGGTATTCCTGAAAGTGTCTCCTTGGAAGAAAGTTCTTCGATTCGGTCGAAAGGGTAAATTGAGTCCAAGATTTATCGGGCCATATGAGATTATAGAAAGAATTGGACCGGTCGCTTATCGATTGACATTACCACCGGAACTTGATAGATCCATAATGTTTTTCATGTGTCTATGCTAAACAGTATCGATCAGATCCTTCACATGTTATTTCTCCGACAGAAGTGGAGATTCAACCGGATATGACTTACAATGAAGAACAGGTCAAGATATTGGCACAGGAAACAAAGGAGCTTAGAAATAAAAAGATAAATTTGGTGAAAGTATTATGGCAAAAGCATGGGATTGAGGAAGCAACATGGGAACCGGAGGAGACAATGAGGAAACAATACCCAAACCTCTTTACTGGTAAGATTTTCGAGGACGAAAATCCTTAAAAGGGGGGGAGAGTTGTAATGGCCTAAATTCAAGGTTATCGGAACAATGGTTTCGTAACCATAATTCCGATTTAAAGAGAAATTTATTTTAATATTTTTGCATGAATGTTTATATGATAGGAAAATCGTATTAAAATATCAATAGAAAAATTTTACCGATTTAGTGGTTAGTTAGAAAAAGGAATTATTGAAGGAATTGGGTAAAAACAAGGTATCGAGACCTTGATCTCATAAAACTGAGTAGGAAATATTTTTATAAATATTTATAAAATGTTAGTAATGTGGTATTAAAATTTAGTTAGAAAATTTTAACGTTTGGGCAGGTAATTAAATGAAAAAGACTAAATTGAAATAAGAGTAAAAGTTGAATTATAGATTAAAAGAAATTATAAAGGACCAAAATGGAAATTAAGCCATTTTGTATAAGTGAGGCGGTGTAATGTAAAAAAAATCTAAGATTTTTTTTTAAAAACAATTATTATTATAAACTAATATATATATATATATATATATGTGTGTGTGTGTGTGTGTTATAAAAGAAAATAAAAGAAACAAAAACATAAAAAGAAGAACAGAGAGCAGACGTGAAAGAAAGAAAGAAAGAAAGAAAGGAAAGAAAAGAAAAAGGAGAAATTGATGATTTAAAGCTTGGATGTTTAATAGGTAAGTTAATTTAGCCATTTTCTTTTAATTTTGATGTTTTATAAGTTTTAGGACAAAGTTTTGATGAATTTAAGTTGAGGTTTTTGAAGTTTTAAAGTTTTTTAACATAGCATATGATGAACAAAAAGATGAATTAGTGGTTTAATTGAAAGAATTTCAAGTTAGAATTGGGTAAAAGATTTAATTGCAAAATAAGCTATAAGAAAACAGTTTTGGGACAGCAGCAGTAGAGTGACTTTGAAAAATCACCAAAAATCGTAGAAGTAGAATTAGAAGTTTAGTGAGATATGAAATTAAATCTTATTGAGTCTATTTTCATATGAAAGAAACAGTGAAAGCAAAGAAATTCTGTATTTCGAGATATCTAGATTTTTGTGAGACTAGTTCAGAGTGATTTCGAGATACCCTGTTTTTACTTGGAAAAATCATTAAAAATTGTAAAAAAATAATTTTGGGACATAATTTATATGGTTATATTCCATAATGAGTCTATTTTTATAAGAAACAAACTAGAACATCATTTGAATTCTGTACTAAAAGATAATTAAATTTTAGCGAAGAGTGGTCAGAACTATCAGACAACAGAACAGGGGTAAATTTAAAGAATAAACTGTACTTATTGGCTAAACCAAAAATTCTGAAAATTTTATGATAAGAATATATGTGAGTCTAGTTTCAGGGAAAGTTAGCGGATCCTAATTTGGAGTTCTGTAGCTCAAGATAAGAATAATTAGTGACTATGACCAAGTAGACAGTTTTGAATGAACTATAAATAATAATAGAATTATATAGAATGCTACATGTGAACATGAAATGTATTGAATTGATGATTGAATTTATTTATTTAGATCCAGAAAACTCAAATACGAAGCTAGATCGAGGAAAGGAAAAAGTCCTGGATTAGTAGATTTTGTATACGAACTAGTATCGAGGTAAGTTCATGTAACTTGAATTATATTCTTAAATGCTTGAAATGGATGTTATTGATGTGAATATAATTTGAATGTTCATTGTATGAAGATTGATGAAAAAATTATATATTTGATAAAAAGGGAAGAAATCCCGTTGAATGAAAGGAAAATTCGATGGATCTCTCGAAAGGAATTGATGGTAAAAGGATCTAGCCCGGACGGGTGATCCTATCCCCGATATAGCCCTCCCGAAGAATATGTGGAAAATAGATTTAGCCCGGACGGGTAATCCGAATTAGGTCCAAATTTAGCTGGATCGTAATTCAGATCCAAGCTCATTAGAGTAATTGTCATTGCGGGATTTAGCCTGGACCGTAATCCCGACAATACTCTATGAGTTTATATTACAGGATTTAGCTTTGGGTAGTAATCCCGCCGTAAGGATGAGGTTCGCGAGTGTGCTCTCTGAAATGGAAATGTGCACACATGAATATGAATTGACGGACTGGATTTGTACACTAAAGTGTACCTGTGAAAATCCATCAAAATTCTGAGTAATTCAACGGGATAAATATGGAAAAATAACAAGGAAATGGAAATCATGGTATTGATGAGCTCATCAATCATGGTATATATATATTATTGATACATGGAAATTGTTGGACTAACTTGAATGTTGAGTTTGTGCATGTTAGGGTAATAATGCATTGAATGGATATATGAATGTTTATTGCATTGTATTGAAAATATTAGGTAAGTATAATTCTTGTTACATGGGCTTACTAAGCACAAAGTGCTTACCCTATTCCTTTTTCCCCTGTTTTGTAGTGTTAAGAGCTCGGAGGTCGGATTCAGTCGGAGACACATCACACTATCAACCTCAAGATTTCGGTATATAAAGAAACTTTATTTTGGAAATCAATGGCATGTATAAGCTAATAAAGTAAATGTTAATACGAAATGAATGTAAGGTCAGCCATTGGTATGGCTAACAAATTTTGGTTTGGTATGTGTTGAGGTTATCTTATAAATATGCATGAATTTATTTTGAAAATATGTTGAATTGGATTGGTTGATATGGATTGGTCTCGATTTAAAATTTGTAGGGAAGGCTAGATATCTATAAAAGGGTTATATTGAATAAAAAAATTATTTGTAAACTCCGGTAATGCCTCGTACCCTATTCCGACTACGAATACGGGTAGGGGGTGTTACACGAATGCCCTGTTTCAGTTGAAGTTTGGACAACATTATCAATTCAGAATATTCTCATGGATACTAATATGGAATTTATACAGTGGCTTACCTGGGTTTTTGATCAATTTACCCCTTGTCAATGTCGCCTTTTCTGCTGTGCTCTTTGGGCCATCTGGGGAGAAAGAAATACTAGAATGCATGAAAAGAAAATTAGTACAGGCCAAGAAATGGCGAGCTTCATCAGCAACTATATTGCTAAACTAAATGGTCTTGAAAAAGAAATCCAGTAAGTATGAAGGAGTTTAGAAGATGGAGTCACCCACCTAGTGAGTTCGTTAAAATTAATTTTGACGGTGCGTATGATGGGCGCCATTATCAATCGGCTTCAGGTATTGTGGCTAGGAAGGAACAAGGGATAATCCTTTTATCTTGCTCAGAAATCCATCAAGGGGTGGCCTCCGCCTTTACTGCTAAAGCAATTGCATGTCGAAAAGCAGTCCAAATAAGAATCGAAAAGAAATGGCCTGCAATCATAATCGAAGGAGACTCTCTCGCAATAATCAAGAAATGTACAAACAAGAGTCAAGATCGATCACAGGTAGGAGCATATATTTATGATATTCAACAGAGAACAAATAGATCTAGGAATTTTATGTTCAAACATATACCAAGATCTACAAATGCTCTTGCTCATATATGTAATAGCCAATTTTGGCCCAGGTCAATAAAACAAAAATAAACCCAAACAAATAAATAATTAAATAACCCAAAATAAATGTCCATTTACATATTAAACCCAGGCCTAAAAATCCAATAGCCCAATCAAGACCCGACTAACAGCCCAAGACCTAAAAAAGCTAACCCTAGCCCACTAACTATCAACATTTTCAGCAAGCAAAAAACCCTAGCCGCCTCTGCCATCAGCCACCACTCCACCCTATGTGCGCCGCACGTCAGCAAGGTTCCCCCGCGCACGCCATCGCTGGCCTCGCACGCCTCTGATGCTTCTCACGTCACCTGCAAGACAAAAACAAAGGACAAGAAGCCAACACGTAACAGAACAAAGAAGAAACGGACAAAAAGCAACAGAAAACAAAACAAAAACAAACAAAAACGGATGGATCTATGTAACTCGGCTATAAAAGCCGAAACAAATCCCTTGTATTTTTTTACGAATATCAAAAATCAAAAATAGAATAGAAGCTTTAGAAGGTTGATTTTGGTCTTTTCTTTGTTATCTCGATTTTCTTGTTTATTTCATTTCGATTTTATTTTATTTTATTTTATTTTATCTTTTAATCTACTTTAAAGCATAAACGGTAAAAAAGGGGAGGATTCAATAAAAAATGAGGGATTTTGAATGAAAAAAATCAAAAGATTGAATCTTTGAGGTGATTTCTATTTTTATTTTCTATTATTTAATACTGCTACTTTTTTATTTATTTTTCTTTTAAATTTTTACAAACGAAAATAATAAGAAGAAAGGAAGAAGAGAAAACTTACCTGAACCCTGGGGTCACGTCGTTGGAGTCCCCTCTCCGTCGTCGAAACCGAACCAAAAGCGGAGGAGGGGCTTTCTTCTCTCGGGCTTTTGGGGCGCCAAGGGTCTGGCCTTCAAAGGGGGCTTCAAACGGGGCACTAAGGCCCATCTTCGCGCATCGTCGGCCACTGGATGCGGTGGTGGTGTGACAGATCGCCGGAGGGGGCCCAATCGGTCGGGGAAGAAAAGGGGGGAGAGAATGCTACAGTTTTTTTTTTGTTTTTGAAAAAAGAGGGTCTGAAATAAAAAAAAAATATGAAAATATGGGCTTAAATCCACCCCTGAAATGGCAGCGTTTCAATCGGTCCCCCTAGGAGCCAAAATGGCGTCGTTTTGGGAGAACCCAAAACCAACCCGATCTGAAAGCCAGGATCCGCGCGTTTTCCCTCAAAAAGGGGTATTTGCGCTGCGAGTCCTCCCCCTTTGTCACTCATTTGCAATTCGACCCTTTTATTTTATTTCGCATTCAATTTAGTCCCTCTATTCGCAAGTTGGAGTGGCGCACTTAATGGGGTTTGGGATATTTTCTTGGTTAACCCCTCGCATGTTTCAGTGCGTTTCAAATCCGTCCTCTGCTTTATTTTTTTATCCTAATTTCCCCTTTGAATTTTATTTAGATTTTAATTTAATCCTTTTAATATACTTACGTTTATTTTATTCGAATTTGGACCCTAAAATTTCATTTTATTTGCAATCAAGCCCTTATTCATGTAAATTTGGACTCTTTGATTTTTTTAAATTATTTTATTTATTTTAAATTTTATATATTAAACTGTTTTAAATTGTTTGTGTTATTTTAAATTATTTCATATATCATATACTTTAAATTGCTTTATACATTGTTCAGTTTAAACTTGTTTTATGTATTATTCATTTTAAATTGTTTTATTATTTACTTTAAATTATTTTTTTATTTTTTCTTCTCATATATTATCAATTTCAAATTTTTATATGTATTATCTATTTTTTATATACCATTTATTTTTTAAGATGTTTTGTATATCACTTATTTTAAATTTCTTTTTACATAATATATATTTTAAATTCATTTATATATTATTTATCTTAAATTATTTTACATATTATTTATTCTTAATTTGATTTCCCTCATATATTATTTATTTCAAACTTTCACCTATACTACCTATTTTAAAATATATATTTTTACACATACAATCTATTTTTAAATCGTTTTGTATATTGTTGATATTAAATTTCTTTTTTCACATTATTTATTTTTTATTTATTTATTATCATTTTAATTTTTTTTTACATTTTATTTATTTTAATTTTCTTTATAATTTTCTTAAAATTGTTATATATATTATTTAATTCATTGGTCTTTGATTATTAATGTTAGTATTTAAATAGTGTATGTTGTGAGATTATTGTCATTGCGTGTACTATGATTCGTTTATTTGTATTTTCATATTATTGTCATTCACTTGTGCAATATTTTATTCATGTATTATTATTCCATGCTCATTACTACATTTTTATTCCATGTCATCGCATTGTGAATTAAACCCCAATGTATTTATCCAATATAGATCGTTTTATCTTACTTCGAACCAAATAATGCATACCGTTTAGTATTGTACTAGTTATTATTTAAAAAGAAAAATCTTCAAAAACAAAGGCAATATTTCGCGTTTCGGGAATTCAGGAAATCGTGCCCTAACTTACGGGGTTTCGATTTTCTTGTTAAACCCAAATAGCTAATTATCCTTTTAAATTTCAAAACATTAAGTTTCGAAAAAATTTAAAGGCAAAATTGTTCTCGAGGGTTCAAATGTCGTATCCTAACTTACGGGACGTGGCATTTTGTTATCTCGAGATGAGTTGGCCCTTGAATCTCATTTCAATTCAATTCAAACATTTTTAAAAAATGAACATTGATAAAAAGGGGATCGTATTTTAAAAATCATTTCGAATTTTCAATTTTCGACACTTAGACATTAATTAATCGATTAGGTACCAATTTTGGGCGTGACGAGGATGCTAATCCTTCCTCGCATGTAACCGACTCCCGAACCCGTTTTCTCAAATTTCGTAGACCAAAGTCGTGGTTTTAATAAATCAAACGACCAAATTTTTAGGTGACCCGATCACACCTCATCAAAAAGGATTGGTGGCGACTCTGTTTTTTTCTTTTTCATTTTCGAAACCAAAGTCGACCCCATTTTACAAAAAAAATGGTTTCGACAGCTTGGCGACTCGGCTGGGGACAAATAAGAGAGTCAAGCCAAAAATCGATTAATTTTTGTCTTTTTGTTGAAATTTGAAAATCTGGTTTAAAATTACGATTATTTCATTGCATGTTATTCTTTACTTTCATGGTTTTCTTTATAATATGCTTGCTCTAGTGGTTTAAATCTTTTGATGTATCTTTGCATATCGCATCACATCAATTGGTCAATTTTACCCTCTTAAGTGAGAGTGAGAAACTATTCCTCCGTGAGGTCTTCACCTCCGTATAGGATAGTGGATTGCTTTCGGGATACATCCGTACCTGCATCTTCGTGAGATTTTCATCTCCGTATAGCCGTAGGAAAATGTATTCTCCTGAACTGAACTCGGTCTACATGAGCCTATAATGGGTGAAGATCGAGGAATCTGCCGGTTTAGGTACCCTTACTTTAGAATCGAACCACATGTAATGAGCCATAAGAGCCTACCCTAGGTAGAACCACGCCAAACCCTAGTGGTTACCCGAATAGGTGCTTGATTATTTCCTATTTGCTTTGAGTTCTTTTTTGTACATAATACTGACTTGTTGTGTTTTGCTGTTATTGCATGGCATTTCATCATAAAAAGGTGTTGATTCACGTTCTGTTACTAGATAAAAAAGCTTAGCATGGAAAAGGGGTTTCTTGATAAAGTGGAGGATAATGCGGCCGCCAGAATATGGTCCGAGAGGATATAGCAAAAGAAAGGAGATAGTCTGACTGAGGGATATGAATCAGAGTTGTGGGATTTCACCCGCATCAGTGTGACTCAGAATAACCTGCAAGAATTAAAGGAGATATGGGACTCATGGGGTGACGAGATCAAGCAGCTATTTTACTATAACTACGGTGACTTACCCTATCTACTCGATATAAAGGTGGACAAGCATTTATTCCGAGCCCTCGCTTAGTTTTGGAATCTCGCCTACAGTTGCTTCACTTTTGGGAGAGTTGATTTGGTGCCTACCATGGAGGAGTACATGGTCTTACTTCATTGCCCGAGAATTAAAGCCGACAAAGCCTATTCTAGAGATTCTAATGTCCCGACCTTTGTAAAGAAATTGATGAATATCACGGGGATGAGTGAGCAGTGGGTTGCAGCTCGGATTAAGCAAAAGGGAGACAGTAAGTGTATTCCTTGGAAGAACTTGATAGATCTAATTCTAGCACATCCGGATATAAAAAAGAGGGTTGACATTTTCGCTTTAAGCATCTACAGTTTGGTCGTCTTTCCCAAGGCATTAGGATATGTAGATGAAGCAGTCTCAGACCTATTAGATAGACTTGATAAATGGGTCACACCCGTCCCTGCGATCTTAGTCGAAACTTTCAGATCATTTAATGCTTTTCGGAGAGCGGGCGAGGGAAGGTTTATAGGATGTGCGCAGCTTTTGCTATCGTGGTTCCATAGCCACTTTTAGAAGGTAGAAAAAGGCTCATATCGAGTTTTTTCCGAGAACTACTCTCCGTTGAAGGAATTAGTGGCTACACCGAGGCGGGACGACCTTTCTGAAGAGAAATGGATAGCGATTCTCCAGAATTTACAAGTTGAAGACGTTGAATGGAGAGCTCCATGGATGATCCCTGACGAGATCTTGTATCGGTGTGGAGACTTTGACTGGGTCCCTCTACTTGGGATATGGGGAGCTGATACGCTCCACTACTCGTGATGAAGCAGTATCGATCAAGGCAGTTCATACCTGCGACGCAAGGGTTAGCTCAGTGCGAGTTTTTATACAAGGGCGATAGTTATAAGAAGAGAGTTTGTGAGATATCGAATGCGTGGAACCAAACCCGTAGAATGAAGGGACTCGCCACAGGACCAATGACGACCTCCGAGTATGACTGGTGGTGGGGTAAAAGAATCAACGACAATAACCCAATGCCAAGTCAAGAAAACACTCGGCCATTAGAGGAGCAATTACAAGTAATCTCGTTTGAATTAGAGATCATCAAGCAAGATTTTGAGAAAAGGAGTCAGGAATTGGGAAAGAAAATAGAGCAGTTAGAAGAGGAAAAGATGCAGTTAGGATTAGACATCGACATCCACAAGCTCGAGGCCGATAAATTGAGGAAAGGAAAAAATAAGGCCGAAGAAGATTTGGACAGTTTGAAAACGGATTACAAAAAGCTGTGTATGGCAATAAGAACTGTTGGTTTGGGCAAGACCTCAGAGCAATGGCGACAGGAAATTAAGGAAGAAATGACTAGAGCCAATCAGTGGGAGAAGAAGTTTCAAGATACTCGAACACGTGAAGACGCTTTAAAAAGGAGCTTGTTGGAGAGCCAAAGCGAAAAGGAGAGGCTAAGAGCTCGAGTGGTAGAGCTAGAAAAGTCACTACATCAGCACCGTAGTCGCAACTCAGTAATCAAATTAAGAGCCAGCCAAAACAAGATTGAGGAGCTGAAAAGAAAGATAGAAGAGCTCGAGACTGCACTGCAAAATGGTGAACTTCGAGTTGAACTTCTTGAAGCAAACAACGAACATTGGAAAGAGCATCTCCACCGTTCTCAAGATCAGATCAGAGATAGAGATTATATCATGGGTGAAGCAGTGGCTCAAGTGCTAGAGGTGGCTGACCATTTGCAAAACCTAGCATTTCAGGCTGATGTGCTAAGCGTAAAATATGAGTCAAAATCAGAACGGGGCCGAGAGTTAGCTTGGCTTCTTAGGAAAGTCAAAGCCTTGGGTATTAGGGCAAGGCCGTATATGTAAATATCTACTTTGTGTAAAGAAATTTATTTTCTAGTGAAGTTGATCTAATAGAATTGAATCAGAATCAATGCCTCTTTTTTTTTTTTGCATTCATTTCATCCATCTGCATTACATTTCATCATATGCATTAAATTTTCATAATAAAACCTTAATTAATTAAAATTATGACAGTTACCCTGGAAACCAATGAAAATCCACTAACTAAATATCACTACGGTACACACCGCAAGATGAAAGCAATGGATCAAAGAATGGAAAGATTAGAACAAATGCAAAGGGATATGCAAGATCAATTGCAAGCACATATGCAAGAGCAATTAGCCAAAATACAACAAGACATGATGGAACAAATGCAAGAATCCCAAAATAGTATGATAAGCCAGTTGGCGCATTTGCTGGCTAGAGAACGTGAAAAAGGGAAAAGCACTGCTGTTAATTCGGGGAATGATAATGAGGACCCTGTCTATCCTCCAGGTTTTACCCCGACAAACATCCCACTAGAACCAGATATGAATCCACAAAGGGTACCTGTTACCATCAGACCCCAATATCAGGCTGGTGCTTTGGCATTGATGAACTTTTCAACAGGCTCGGGCTCAAATCTGAGAGATAATCCAACTAATCCCATTGTCCCCGACCTCGATGATATAGCAGAAATAGAGAAGGCAGGAGTAGATATGTCAGAAAAACTTGAAGACCAATGTAGATGGCTAGAAGAGAAGTTTAAGGCAATAGAGAACGCAGACTACCATAGCATGGTTAATGCTAAGGACTTGAGCTTGGTCCCAGACCTAGTACTCCCACCAAAGTTCAAGACTCCGGAGTTTGAGAAATATAATGGGACTAGCTGCCCTGAATCTCACATTACGATGTTCTCTCGGAAGATGACAGGATACGTCAATAATGATCAGTTGTTAATTCACTGCTTTCAAGACAGTTTGATCGGGACTGCGGCCAAATGGTACAACCAGCTAAGTCGTGCCCAAATTAATTCATGGAAGGATTTGGCACAGGTTTTTATGAAACAATATGGCCACGTGACGGACATAGCACTAGACAGAATTACATTACAAAATATGGAGAAGAAGCCGAGTGAGAGCTTCTGACAGTATGCCTAGAGGAGGAGAGAGGTAGCGACACAAGTCCAGCCCCCTCTTCTAGAGAAGAAAACGACCATGCTTTTTTTCAACACTCTGAAGGCTCCATTCATCAACCACATACTAGGAAGCGCTACTAAGAGCTTTTCAGACATAGTGATATCTGGAGAGATGATAGAAAATGCAATCAGGAGCGGAAAGATAGACGCGGGGGAAAGCGCCAAGAGATCGGCCCGGAGGAAGAAAGAAAATGAGGTGAACAATGTGAGCACGTACAACAAAGGCTATTCAAAACCCATCACTGAAAGCCAGCCAAGGACGTTAACTACTAGCCATCAAGGCCCCCCGAGGCAGGAATCTAATACAAGGCCAAATACGAAAAGACTCCAGTTTACGCCCATCCCAATGACATATAGGGAGCTGTACCAGAGTCTATTCGACGCACATGTGGTATCCCTATTATACATAAAACCCATGCAACCCCCGTTCCTAAAATGGTATGACGCAAACGCCCAGTGTGAGTACCATGCGGGGATAACAGGGCACTCGATCGAGAACTGTATTGCGTTTAAAAAGTTGATCAAAAGATTCATCAAAATGGGAATCGTAAAGTTCGGTGACCCATCAGGACCTAACGTAGCAGGGAATCCATTACCCAATCATCCTGATAAAGGGGTAAATGCGATAATCGAGAGTGGAGGCAAAAGAATCAAGGCTGACGTGACTAAAGTAAAAACCCCACTGAGATGGGTTTGGAAACAAATGGTAAATAAAGGTTTAGTCACACAAGAATCAGGGGAAAAGCCCAAAGGAGCAAGAAAATACTACGAGTTCCATGCCAAGGAAGGTCATGACATCCAAGAATGCATTGAGTTCAGGGCCATAGTGCAAAATCTCATGGACAATAAAGAGATGGAATTTTATGAAGAGATCGAATGATCAGAAGAATGAGAGGTCTACGCCTCAGAGAAAGGATCAACAGAACGGGTCTAAAAAGTTAATCACCCTGTGGTGATCATTTCATGACCCAGAAGCAATGAAGCAGGAATACAAATGGCACCGAGAATAATAATCCAAAAACCTATATATTTCCCTTATAAGGATAGCGAAAGGGTTCCTTGGAACTATGACTGCAACGTAATGATCCCAGATGAGGAGAACCCAATCAACGCTTCAGAGGAGGGCAAAGATGTAGGCTTCTACACGCGTAGTGGAAAACGCTACGATCCAGCAAATTCAAGAGCAGAACTAGTAAAAGGAAAGGCCTTGGCGGTGGAACAAGAAAAAGAAAAGACGGTTAGAGTTGAATTACCCATTAACGAGCCGGTGACTGAAAAAGAGGCTAAGAAATTCTTGACATTCCTAAAACACAGTGAGTATAGCATTGTAGAACAATTGCACAAGCAGTCGGCTCGTATATCGGTGTTGACTCTACTCTTAAGCTCAGAGACACATCGTCGCGCATTAATGAAAGTGTTGAACGAAACTTATGTCGCGGATGATATCTCTGTCAACAAGCTGGACCGTCTGGTCAGCAACATAAGTGCCGACAACTTCATCTTCTTCAGTGATGATGAGATACCTCCGGGGGGTATGGGATCTACGAAGGCTCTACACATCACTACCCGTTGCAAAGGATATGCACTGCTGGGGGTGCTAATTGATAATGGATCAGCATTGAATGTCTTACATTTATCCACGCTGAACAGGTTACCTGTGGATAGTTCTCACATGAAGACATGTCAAAACATGGTGAGAGCATTCGATGGTACTGAAAGGAAGGTGATGGGAAAGATCGAGATACCTCTTTTAATTGGGCCAAACACATATGAGGTGGACTTTTTGGTAATGAACATTAAGCCTTCTTACAATTTCTTATTGGGGAGACCTTGGATCCACTCAGCGGGAGCAGTGCCATCGTCACTACACCAAAAGTTAAAGTTGATAACTGAAGGTAGGCTGGTAACGATAAACGCAGAAGAAGACATTATTGCATCCGTTACTAGTGACGCACCTTACATAGGGGCGGACGACGAAGCAATAGAATGTTCCTTTCGATCGCTAGAATTTGTCAATGCAACATTCATTATCAAAGGGAGCAGGATCCCAATGCCCAAGATATCCAGAACAATAAGGATGGGCCTACGATTAACGGTCGAAAAAGGAGCCTTGCCAGGAAGAGGGCTTAGAAGATACCTCCAAGGGAGGGTCGAGGCACCAATGTCAAAGGATAAACGAGACCGACATGGCTTAGGATTCAAGCCAGATGCAAGACAAAAGAAAAAGGAACAAGAGAAGAAACAAGAAAGAAGAAGGGCGCGTTTAAGCGGGGGAGAGGTCAAATGGGAGCCAATGACCTTTTCTCATATATCTAGAACTTTTGTGTCAGGAGGAACTATCTACCCCGAATAGAAAATGACAAAAAATAAAACTACGGAAGAAATGTTAGGAAGTCTGAGCATTAATGCCATATCTGAGGAAGAAACAGGAGAAGAAAATTTATCAGGCATTCACCCTTATGTACATAGGAGTGTTTTGAACAATTGGACCGCGGAGGAGATCCCTGTAACCTTTAGAATTAATTCAGAGTAATGTCCAAAACACACTTATTGTTCTAAGCCTAGGAGTAATAAAAATCTTTTGTTAAATAAGCATATGTCCAAATATCTTTATTTCAATAAAATGCATCTTGGTGTCTTATTCTGAGCAAGAATTATTTTATTCTTTTCATTTCATTTATAACCAAAATGTTCTTTTATTCTTTCCAGTTCATTCATTACCAATCATATGGATATTTATTCTTAGATTCTTTATTCTTTGGGCCTTCTTTCATCTCTATAACAGGTCTCCAAATATCAATGATAATCGACAATGCTACTGACTCAGAATCTCCTTTTGAGCAAGATGCGGGTATGGAGGATTCTTAAGATTTTGAAGATGAACAGGACCGTAACATATCTCTTGATTTGTTAAGAAAGGTAGAGCAAGATGAGAAACAAATCCTACCTCACAAAGAGCCAGTGGAAATTGTGAGCTTAGGAGAAGGAAAAGAGTTGAAGATTGGAGCTGGCATTGCCGAAGAAACAAAGCGAGACCTCATTAAGTTACTCCAAAAATTCAAGGATGTCTTCGCATGGTCATACCTGGACATGCCCAGGTTAAATGCGGATATCGTGGTACACCGACTCCCCATAAAGGAGGAGTGTAGGCCAGTTCAACAGAAGCTCCGAAGGATGAGACCCGATGTTTTGTTGAAGATAAAAGAAGAGGTCATGAAATAGTTCGATGCTGGTTTCTTACAAGTGGTTAAGTACTCAGAATGGGTAGCCAATATAGTACCCGTTCCTAAGAAATATGGGAAGGTACAGATGTGTGTGGACTATAGGGATTTGAATAAGGCCAACCCAAAAGATAACTTTCCGTTGCCTCACATTGATACCTTAGTGGATAACACGGATGGTTATTCACTTTTCTCTTTCATGGATGGCTTCTCCGGGTACAACCAGATTAAGATGCACCCTGAAGATATGGAGAAGACCACATTCATAACCATGTGGGGAACGTTTTGTTATAAGGTAATGCCATTTGGACTGAAAAATGCGGGAGCGACGTATCAAAGAGCCATGGTAACCCTTTTCCATGATATGATGCACAAGGAGATCGAAGTTTATGTGGACGATATGATTGCAAAATCCAGAACTGAGAAGGAGCATGTGCAGGTCTTAAGGAAATTGTTCCTAAGGTTGAGAAAATTCCAATTAAAGCTCAATCCAGCAAAATGTACCTTCGGGGCTAGGTCAGGAAAATTGCTAGGATTTGTAATCAGTGAAAAAGGAATTGAGATTTACCCAGATAAAGTAAAGGCCATACATGAGCTGTCTCCACCACGCACTCAAAAAGAAGTTCGAATTTTCCTAGGAAGACTAAATTACATCGCCCGGTTCATTGCACAACTAACGGAGAAATGTGACCCTATATTCCGTCTCCTTAGGAAACACAACTCAGGTGTATGGGATGAGGAGTGCCAGAGAGCTTTTGATAAGGTCAAGCATTACTTGTCCAAAGCCCCAGTACTGATGCCACATTGCCCAGATAAGCCACTGATATTGTATTTGGCGGTATTCAAAAATTCTATGGGATGCGTGCTAGGCCAACATGATGAGTCGGGAAGAAAAGAAAGAGTGATATACTATCTCAGCAAGAAGTTCACTGAATATGAGACAAGATATTCGCCAATTGAGAAGTTGTGTTGCACTTTGATTTGGACGAATCGGAGACTGAGACAGTACATGCTGTACCATACAACTTGGCTCATCTCGAAACTGGACCCTCTCAAGTACATGATGGATTCGACTGCTCTGAATGGAAGAATGGCTCGATGGCAGATTCTACTTTCTGAGTTCGATATAGTCTATGTAAACCAGAAGGCTGTAAAAGGGAGTGCAATAGCAGACTTTCTAGCCAACAGAGCTTTAGAAGATTACGAGCCACTGAACTTTGATTTTCGGAATGAAGATCTAATGTATGTTGTGATCACTGAAGAACGTGCTCAAAAGGAGGGTCATCCTTAGAAACTAAACTTTGACGGAGCTTCAAACGTAGTGGGTAATAGAATCGGGGCAGTCCTAGTATCCCCAAACGTAGATCATTATCCTTTTACTAGCAAATTGGATTTTGATTGCACAAATAACATGGCCGAATATGAAGCATGCATCATGGGTATCCGTGCAGCCATTGAACGCAAAATCAAAGTGTTAGAAGTATATAGCGATTCTGCGTTAGTGATCTATCAGCTAAAAGGCGAATGGGAAACAAGAGATCCCAAATTGATCAATTATCGAAAGCTAGTTTTGGAGTTACTTAAGGAGTTTGATGACATCATTTTTTGTTACCTCCCGCGAGATGAGAACCAGATGGCCGACGCCTTGGCTACCGTAGCTTCTATGATCAGAGTAAACAAGCAAGAGGAAGTGAAGCCTATCCAAATGAGTATTTATGAGGCTCCGGCTCATTGCTACAACATCGACGAAGAAGAAGAAAAAGATGATCACCCTTGGTATCACGATATATTGCAATATGTGAAGAATCGTGAATACCCTGACCAAGCAACCGAGAACGATAAGAGGACGTTGAGAAGACTTGCCAGTGATTATGTCTTAGATGGAGAGATCCTATATAAGAGAAGGAATGATCAGGTGCTTTTAAGATGCGTGGATGCTGTTGAAGCTAAGAAAATCCTGGAAGAAGTCCATGAGGGTGTCTGTGGAACGCATGCTAATGGTTTTACAATGGCCAGACAAATCATGAGATTCGAGTATTATTGGTCTACTATAAAAGGGGATTGCATCAACTATACCAAGAAGTGCCACAAATGCCAAATTTATGGAGATAAAATTCATGTACCTTCTTCACCTCTTCAAGTCATGACTTCTCCATGGCCTTTCTCTATGTGGGGGATGGATGTCATTGGGCCGATTTCGAAAAAAGCGTCTAATGGGCATCGATTCATCTTCGTAGTTGATAAACCGTAATATATACATATTTTAATCCCATATTTAGCATACTTTTTGGATGATTTATCCTTTGAATTATGGAATTTGATGCTTCTAATCCTTTAGTTTCATGTTTTATACTTAGGAAGGCATCGGAGGATGAAAAGAACAAGAAACGGGCCAAAAACGGAGAAAATGGGCCAAAATAAGAAGTCGACACGGCCTGGAGTTTACCACACGGCCGTGCCCCTTTAACAGGCTCGAACACGGCTTGGGCTCGATTCACACGGGCATGCTCCACGGGCGTGTCTCTGCCGTGACCCATTGTAATTCTACTCGGAAAAGGATACTTAGGGGCGAAGAAAGACATTCTGAAGTCTATATAAACACGTTAAGTGTGACCTAAAAAAGGGGTTCGACAGGAGCGAAGCCAGGCTGAACACAGGAAATTACTCAAAGACAGCCAACTGAATCATCTCAGAAGCCGAAATCACACTCAAGACGAAAGATTTTCCCTTCAATTTTCTTCAGGGGGTTTTAGGGTTTTTCTTATATTTTGTTATTTATTTTCTTCTGAGATGTATTCTTTATTAAACATGAACTAAACCCCTCAAATACCTGAGGGGGATGAAACTTAAGACGGATTTTGTTATTGTTTTCTGAACTGTATGATAAATACTTGATTTGTTCTTAATTATGTGTTCTTAATTCTTGTTTTAATATTTCAGGATATTGATTCAAGTATTGATGTGCTTAGGCAGTGAAGCAAAAGTCCATGTTTAAGAGTAGATCTAGCATAGTTAAGCGGAGTTGATCGCAACCTAGAGATAGGATGACTAAAATCACTTGATTAGGGTCAAACCTAATATGGGAGTCCATAGATCGAGTTAATGCAACACTAGGGGTTTTAATTAGAAAGAGATTTCAATTAATCAACCTAGGGCTAGATGTTAGTAGCCTCGAAAGAGGTATTAATATAAATTAGGGAATCCTACGGATCAAGTCAAGTGAATAAATCATCTGGTTCAGAGTTAGATAACAAGTGAAGTCTAGGTGGATTCTTCCTCGGGTATTGTCTTAATCAACTGGTTTTCCCAAAAGTGTTTTCCCAATTCACTCTCTGTGTATTAGCATCATTAGTTTAGTAATTAGTTAGTTAGTTTTAGATTTAAACCAAATTCCCTTAATATTTAGGTTAAATAATAAAAAGATAGTAACTACTAGTACTCTTGGTCCTTGAGGATACGATATTTTCGGTCTTGCCATAGCTATACTACCCAACGATAGGTGCGCTTGCCTTATTCGTTGTCATAGTTAGTTTGGACACGATCAAGTTTTTTGGCGCCGTTACCGGGGACTAAGATATTAGGAATACTAAATTTCTATTACTTTAGCCATTCTATTTATTTGCAATTTATTTTACTTTGCTACTTTTTCTTTTTTCTTGCTTCTAGCAGGTATTCTAGTTTATGACTAGAAGAAACCTGACAGGACCTCTACTTTACGATAGTGATATCGAAGGAACCGTTCGTGAAAATTGAAGAGAGATAAGGCGGAGCCTATAATACCTAGAAGAATAGCAAGAGGACGATACCAACAATACCGAAGAGATGGCTGATCCCCAGAATTATTCACTTCCTCCGGTGGTGGCCGAAAATCATGCTCCTCGTAATATGTATGATTATGCTAAGCCTAGTTTAGCCGGTACTGAATCAAGTATTGTTAGACCTACTGTTGCTGCAAATAATTTCGAATTAAAACCTAACACTATACAGATGATACAATAGTTTGTTCAGTTTGATGGTTTACAGGATGAGGATCCTAACACAGACTTAGCAAATTTCTTGGAATTATGCGATACGTTTAAAATCAATGGCATTTCTGATGATGCCATTCGCCTTCGATTATTTCCCTTTTCTTTAAGGAATAAAGCCAAACAGTGGTTGAATTCTCTTCCACGAGGATCAATCACTACATGGGAGCAAATGACCAAAAAATTTTTGTTAAAATATTTCCCGCAGGCTAAAACAGCTAAGTTGAGGAATGATATCTCTTCTTTTGAGCAGATGGATTTAGAAATACTTTACGATGCATGGGAGGGATACAAGGATTTATTGAGAAGGTGCCCTCATCATGGGTTACCATTATGGCTACAGGTTCAAACCTTTTATAACGGTGTGAACCCCTCAACTAGGCAGCTTATTGACGCAGCCGCCAGTGGAACCCTAAATAACAAAACCCCTGAAGCAGCTTACGAATTCTTTGAAGAGATGTCACCGAATAATTATCAATGGCAAGATATGAGAACAAAGCCAACAAAAGCCGCCAGTGTTTTCAACCTCGACGCAGTAACCATGCTATCAAATCAGGTAGAACTTTTAAGTAAAAAAATTGACAGTTTGTGTGGTTCTTCGCAGGTACATCTAGTGATGCAGTACGATACAAATGGAGGAGGGTTGAATAATACAGAATACCCATCCTACAACCCTGGCATAGAAAACGAACAGATGAACTATATGGATAACAATTCTAGACCTCAAAATAACTTTTATAGTAACACTTATAATCCAGGGTGGAGGAACCATCCAAATTTCTCATGGGGAGGTCAAGGAAATCAAAGACAACAACCCCCTCCAGGCTTCCAACAGCAACCCTACCCACAAGAGAAGAAGCCGAACCTTGAGGAGATGCTGACAAAATTTATCGTAGTGTCAGAAACCCGTTTTCAAAACAATGAGACAATGCTAAAAAATTAGCAAGCATCGATTCAAGGGATCGAGAACCAGTTAGGACAACTAGCGAAGCTAATCTCAGAACGACCGCAAGGTTGCTTGCCAAGTAACACTGAATTAACCCGAAGGAGCAAATTCATGCCATTACTAATCACGATAGTAAAGGGTTAGTAGAATCCGAATCTGAGCCAAGGCAAGAACCCGTGGTAAATAAAGGTAAGGTTGAGGTAAGCCAAAATACACAGAAACCTGTCATTAAAGAGTATACACCTCGAGTGCCATATCCCAACGCGATGAAGAAAGACCGCACAGAGGAACAATTTGGTAAATTTCTTAACCTTTTAAAGAAATTGCATATTAACTTACCGTTTCTTGAAGCTCTCTCGCAGATGCCAGATTCAAGGAAATTTTTAAAAGAGTTTTTGACAAACAAATGGAAGTTAGACGATACGTTGCATGTGGAGCTAAACGCAATGTGCCCAGCAATTCTACGAAATAAACTATCACGTGAGCTCACATTTTGTGTAAGTGACGAAACGATCACTCTTCAGGTTCTTGACACAGCTAGGACATTGAGTATTAAAGGTGGAACCAATCACTTCAAAGTTGGGGACCAAGTACTGTCAGATACAACCGACCCTTGAATAGCCACTTCGGAGCTTAATACAAACGGTGCGACTCCTTTTACGGTACTTAAGGTCTTTCCATATGGAACGGTCGAGGTAACACATTCTAATTTTAGCACTTTTGAGGTAAATATTACCCGACTCAAACCATATGTTGATAGAATTGATAGTAAGAAAAATGAGTTTTAACTCCGTGAACTACCATGGCCATACGAATAACAAGTAAGTCTAGCTTAAGACTTTAAACGAGTGCTTCTCGGGAGGTAACCCGAGCACTAACCCCACTAACGTCCATATTTTCGAATTTTAGCATCTAACTAAAAACTAACCAAATTTTTAGGCGTAGATTTCCATACCATACGGCCTTGCACACGGGCGTGGTCATGGCCGTGTGGACACCAGGAGTATGCATATCAGCGTGGTGGAGATCATGCAGAAATAGGACAAAAATTTTTCCCAAGACACGGGCTCCGACTAAACGCCACGGCCGTGCAATGCGACCGTGGTCGAAACTGCCTAAAGAACAAGGGCTGAGATAAATCCACATGGCCGTGCGAGGCGGCCGTGGTTGATATTATCAGCTTTTTCACATATCGTCACCACCACCACCTCGAGATCACTCCGATGATGAGGACCTTTGAGCCCTTTTATTTTCTTTATTTTTATTCTTATTTTTTTTCATTTTTCATTTTTATTTTAGTTCATTTTCCTTTATTATTAAACTCTTTAAAATTTTAAGTATAATTTGATTTCTTTTCTAGCTGTCTAACTCTCGAGTAACTATAACAAACGTCCATTAAATAGAACTCCCTAAAAATTTTACTGATGACTTCGCAGTTTAAAAAGGTTCACGGTGCCACTCAAGTAACGAACACACCACCTTCACCTATGCCTAGTCATCATGTTCATCATTGATCATCCTCCAAGGATTTCATCCATAATTCAGGAATTTTCACCTCTCTCCCTCTCTTATGACTTTCTTACTAATCATTATCTATCTTTGTACATTGAGGACAATGTCGTCTTGATGTGGGGGTCAACTATAGTAAAATCCACTGAATTATGTCTTGTTCTTAAGTAAATTTTCTCATATTACTATTAGAATGAAATTTCCTTTGATTTATGATTTTTATTGATATGTTTTGGATTAAGTCATAGGTAATTGTGCAGTGATGATTTAAACTTCAGGATACTAGAGAATCAAGCATGATGAGTCTATTTTCAAAAAAATTAAAATTTGTCAGGTTGTCTACCTAAATCTAATTATTACCCTGAAGTTTGAAATTTACAAGGATGACATCAAAAACCATAATTTTTGTGAGACTTTGAGCCTTTTAGAGCATACATTCTTTTCTTGCTCACTTTATTGATTATGAGTATGTCAACATTGATTTGTTATTCTAGAACTTGCTTCGATTATACATGTCGAGACCACACCTATGATTTGATATACTGAGATGGTAAAGGCACTTAGGTTTTAACCCACTTATTCCACTAAAAAGCTACCTTCATAATTAACCCCTAGTGAACCCCTTTTGAGACTAACAACCCAATTCTTGACTCACCCATTAATATTAACCCAAAACCCACTTTGTATTTGTTATCGCCATTTCTCTTGACTACCCTTATATCGAGATTTGATTTGATCAGTTACTTAACTACTTCCTTTATTTCAGTTATCAAATTTTATATTATTGTACTTAATGATTTGTTCTTAAAAAAAATTCACTTCTTTGTTATTGGAGCTTAAGCAGTTAATTTTATATTTTGAGAAGAAGCTCATGTTATTAGTATTAAGTTTTCAATTGATGTAATTATTTAATCTTTAGTTACTTTATCAATTCAGTCTCGATACTAACCCTCTAATTCAGCTTTTATCCACACCTTTAACCCAAGCCCCGTTACAACCCTTTTTAAAGACCTTTTGATTTGTGTATCATATCATTCTACAGTGGTGGAGATTTGATTTTCATGCAAACCTATGGGATTAACTTTTCATGTTTGATTCTTGAGTGCTTATTCCTGAACCTTAAACACTTTGAGTGATTTGAGTGAATCTTTAGTGAGGATGTCAATTCTTGTCGATTTTGAATTAAAGGTGATTATTTAGGTAAGGGGAAACACCTATGTTTGCGTACTATAAAAACTATGACTTTGATTATTTGAATCTTTAGGAACCTTCTGGTTAAATTATCAATGTATGAATTACCTATGAATTATAATGAAACATTATTGGTGAAGGTTATGAATTGAGGAAATTCGATTTTAATTGTGAGTTGAGAATTTTGCTTGAGGACAAGCAAATGTTTAAGTGTGGGGGTATTTGATAAACTGTAATATATACATATTTTAATCTCACATTTAGCATACTTTTTGGATGATTTATCCTTTGAATTGTGGAATTTGATGCTCCTAATCCTTTAATTTCATGTTTTATACTTAGGAAAGCATCGGAGGATAAAAAAACGAGAAACGGGCCAAAAACAGAGAAAATGGGCCAAAATAAGAAGTCGACACGGCATGGAGTTCACTACACAGCCGTGCCCCTTTAACAGGCTCGAACACGGCCTGGGCTCGATTCACACAGGCGTGCTCCACGGGCGTGTCTCTGCCGTAACCCATTGTAATTCTACTCGGAAAAGGATACTTAGGGGCGAAGAAAGACATTTCGAAGTCTATATAAACACGCTAAGTGTGACCTAAAAAAGGGGTCCAACAGAAGCGAAGCCAGAGGAGGCTGAACACAGGAAATTACTCAAAGACAGCCAGCTGAATCATCTCAGAAGTCGAAATCACGCTCAAGACGGAAGATTTTCCCTTCAATTTCCTTCAGAGGGTTTTAGGGTTTTTCTTATGTTTTGTTATTTACTTTCTTCTGAGATGTATTCTTTATTAAACATGAACTAAACCCCTCAAATACCTGAGGGGGATGAAACCTAATACGGATCTTGTTATTGTTTTTTCTGAACTGTATGATAAATACTTGATTTGTTCTTAATTATGTGTTCTTAATTCTTGTTTTAATATTTTAGGATATTGATTCAAGTATTGATGTGCTTAGGCAGTGGAGCAAAAGTCCCTGTTTAAGAGTAGATCTAGCATAGTTAAGTGGAGTTGATCGCAACCCTAGAGATAGGATGACGAAAATCTGCCGGATTAGGGTCAAACCTAATATGGGAGTCTATAGATAGAGTTAATGCAACACTAGGGGTTTTAATTAGAAAGAGATTTCAATTAATCAACCTAGGGTTAGACGTTAGTAGCCTCGAAAGGGGTATTAATATAAATTAGGGAATCCTACAGATCAAGTCAAGTGAATAAATCATCTGGTTCAGAGTTAGATAACAAGTGAAGTCTAGGTGGATTCTTCCTCGGGTATTGTCTTAATCAACTGGTTTTCCCAAAAGTGTTTTCCCAATTCACTCTCTGTGTCTTAGTATCATTAGTTTAGTAATTAGTTAGTTAGTTTTAGATTTAAACCAAATTCTCTTAATATTTAGGTTAAATAATAAAAAGATAGTAACTGCTAGTACTCTTGGTCCTTGAGGATACGATATTTCCGGTCTTGCATAGTTATACTACCCAACGATAAGTGCGCTTGCCTTATTCATTGTCATAGTTAGTTTGGACACGATCAGTAGTCATTGATTACTTTACTAAATGGGTAGAGGCCACTTCTTATGCCAACGTTACAAAGTCGGTAGTCAGCAAGTTCTTAAAGAAGGAGATCATATGTCGATATGGAATGCCCGAAAGGATCATATCTGACAATGCACTGAACTTGAACAATAGTACAATAGCGGAGGTCTGCAGTCAATTCAAAATTAATCACCACAACTCATCACCATATCGCCCAAAGATGAATGGTGCAGTGGAAGCGGCCAATAAGAACATCAAGAAGATCGTGGGGAAAATGACTGAGACTTATAAAAATTGGCATGAGAAATTACCATTTGCTCTCTATGCCTACCGAACGTCAGTCAGAACCTCTACCGGGGCAACACCTTTTTCTTTGGTTTATGGGATGAAGGTAGTTTTGCCCATTGAAGTGAAGATTCCTTCTCTCAGAGTTCTATCAGAGTTAAAATTGGATAAAGCAGATGGATCCAGTCTCAATATGATCAACTGAACTTAATTGAAGAGAAAAGGCTGAAGGCTATTCGTCATGGTCAAATATACCAAAAGTGAATGATGCAGCCTTATAATAAGAAGGTTCGCCCTAGAGAATTCCATGAAGGAGACCTTGTTTTGAAAAATATCATCCCCATACAGAAGGACTTCAGAGGAAAATGGATGCCAAACTGGGAGGGACCTTATGTAGTGAAGAAGGCCTTCTCTTGAGGAGCGCTGATTTTGACAGAGATGGATGAAAAAAACCTGCCTAATCCTGTGAATTCGGATTCAGTCAAGAGGTACTTCACCTAAAAAAAAAGGAGAGGCCAAGGCGAAAACCCGCAAAGGGCGCCTTGAGATCGAAGGGGCAATTCAAATTTTGATCAAAGGTGGGGCATGTAGTAGTCTTGCTATGAATTAATAAGGAGAAGAGATGTTACATCTTGGGGCATCAACAACGTCTTCTAGATCTTCTAAACACGCATCAAGTTCAAAAAGTCCTCGAGAAGTTCGTACGGAGAAGCTCATGCTACGATATCTGGGGCATCTGTATTTACCTTATTCTTTCTCTTCTAACAAATTTGCTATGTTGATTAATCTATTTCGAGCGTTACTCTCTATAAAATTCCATCTTGTGCATTGTGATAGTCTTTTTCAAGCATCTTTCATTGAAATAACGATTAATGGACTAATAATATTCAAGTAAAAGGGGTTTTGCATATTACTCTGAAAAGTTCAAAATAGTACAAGGACCTGAAACGGGACCATTAGTCAGAACTAACCAAACTTAAGGGATGGAAACATTTGGGAAAGAACAGTCTAAATAGCGACTGTTTCTTCGAATTTTCTGTCAAGGATACCAGCAGAATAAGAAGGCAGGGTAATGCGTCGGTGATAGAACCTTGATGAATAACGAGTAATTACAACCTGAGCATTAAAAAATGAGGATCATGCTAAAAATGACATTTCTTGCATTCGTGCAAACATCATTCATACACATCTAGTTAGGAGCATTTGATTCATTCTAATCATGACATCCTAATCATTTGGCATAAATAGGCCCATGAAATACACTTTACAGGTCATGTTTCCCAAAGAATTGCATAACAGACCAGAGATGCAAAAAAATCCTATACCCCTGAAGATGCAGTGGGAAGGATTGAAATCACCATGGCAAATCTTATCTCCCTGAAGTTGCAGTGGAGCAGATTGAGACCATAAACCTCATTTCCCTGAATTGGCAGCGGAACAGGTTGAAGTTACGAGTCTTATCTCCTTGAAGTTGCAGTGGAGCAGATTGAAGATAGCAAGTCTTATTTCCCTGAAGTTGCAGTGGAATAGATTACGACTACAAACCACAAATCTTATCTCCCTAAAGTTACAGTGGAGCAGATGGAAGCCATTAACCTTATCTCCCTAAAGCTGCAGTAGAGCAGGTTGAAGTTACAAGTTTTATCTCTCTGAAATTGTAGTGGGGCAGACTGAAGATAGCAAATCTTACTTCCCTGAAGTTGCAGTGGAACAGGTTAATGCTACAAGTTACAAGTCCTATACCTCTGAAGTTGCAGTGGGTCAGATCAAATCTATCATGGCGAATCTTATCTCCCTGAATTTGCAGTGGAGTAGGTTGAAGATATAAGTCTTATCTCCCTGAATTTGCAGTGGAGCAGACTGAAGATAGCGAATCATATCTCTCTGAAGTTGCAGTAGAGCAGATTGAAGCTACAAACCTTATCCCCCTGAAGTTGCAGTAGGGCAAGTTGAAGTTACGATTCTTGTCTCCCTGAAGTTGCAGTGGAGTGAATCAAAGCAACAATCCCTATACCCCTGAAGATGAAGTGGGTTGGAATAAGGCTACTCGAAGAATAGAAGCACCAAAGAAGTCAAGATTCGGCGAGACTAGGCAAAATTGGCCCTTTTGAAATCTTTGCTCCATTCTCGTTACACGACAATGATCAAAGAGGAGCAGCTGTAATAGCCAATTTTGGCCCAGGTCAATAATACAAAAAAAAACCCAAACAAATAAATAATTAAATAGCCCAAAATAAATGTCCATTTACATATTAAACCCAGGCCTAAAAATACAATAGCCCAATCAAGACCCGACTACCAGCCCAAGACCTAAAAAAGCTAACCCTAGCCCACTAACTATCAACATTTTCAGCAAGCAAAAAACCCTAGCCGCCTCTGCCATCAACCACCACTCCACCCTATGTGCGCCACGTCGTCGCCAGGTTCCCAGCACAAGACGCCATCGGCCTGGCCTCGCGCGCCATCGCCGGCCTCGTCGCGCTCGATGCTTCCCACGTCACCTGCAAGACAAAAACAAAGGACAAGAAGCCAACGCGCAACAGAAAAAAGAAGAAAAGGACAAAAAGCAATAGAAAACAAAACAAAAACGGATTTATGTAACTCGGCTATAAAAGCCGAAATAAATCCCTTGTATTTTTTTTTACGAATATCAGAAATCAAAAATAGAATAGAAGCTTTAGAAGGTTGATTTTGGTCTTTTCTTTGTTATCTCGATTTTCATGTTTATTTCATTTCGATTTTATTTTTTTTTTTTTTATCTTTTAATCTACTTTAAAGCATAAAAGGTAAAAAAGGGGAGGATTCAATAAAAAAGGGGGATTTTGAATGAAAAAAAAAAATCAAAAGATTGAATATTTGAGGTGATTTCTATTTTTATTTTCTATTATTTAATACTGCTACTTTTTTATTTATTTTTCTTTTAAATTTTTACAAATGAAAATAATAATAAGAAAGGAAGAAGAGAAAACTTACCTGAACCCCGGGGTCGCGTCGTCAGAGTCCCTTATCTGTCGTCAAAACCGAACCAAAAGCAGAGGAGGGGCTTTCTTCTCTCGGGTTTTTGGGGCGCCAAGGGTCTGGCCTTCAAAAGGGGCTTCAAACAGGGCACTAAGGCCCATCTTCGTGCATCGTCGGCCACTGGATGCGGTGGTGGTGCGACGGATCGCCGGAGGGAGCCCAATCGGTTGGGGAAGAAAAGGGGGGAGAGAATGCTGCAGTTTTTTTTTTTTTTGAAAAAAAGAGGGTCTGAAATAAAAAAAATGAAAATATGGGCTTAAATCCACCCCTGAAACGGCAGCGTTTCAATCGGTCCCCCCAGGCACCAAAACGGCGTCGTTTTGAGAGAACCCGAACCCGCCCCGATCTTAAAGCCAGGATCCGCGCGTTTTCCCTTAAAAAGGGGTATTTGCGCTGCGAGTCCTCCCCCTTTGTCACTCATTTGCAATTCGACCCTTTTATTTTATTTCACATTCAATTTAGTCCCTCTATTCGCAAGTTGGAGTGGCGCACTTAATGGGGTTTGGGATATTTTCTCGGTTAACCCCTCGCATGTTTCAGTGCGTTTCAAATCCGTCCTCTGCTTTATTTTTTTATCCGAATTTCCCCTTTGAATTTTATTTAGATTTTAATTTAATTCTTTTTATATACTTACGTTTATTTTATTCGAATTTGGACCCTAAAATTTCATTTTATTTGCAATCAAGCCCTTATTCATGTAAATTTGGACTCTTTGATTTTTTTTTAAACTATTTTATTTATTTTAAATTTTATATATTAAACTGTTTTAAATTGTTTTAGATATGTTATTTTAAATTATTTCATATATTATATACTTTAAATTGCTTTATACATTGTTCAGTTTAAACTTGTTTTATGTATTATTCATTTTAAATTGTTTTATTATTTACTTTAAATTATTTTTTTATTTTTTTCTCATATATTATCAATTTCAAATTTTTATATGTATTATCTATTTTTTATATACCATTTATTTTTTAAGATGTTTTGTATATCACTTATTTTAAATTTCTTTTTACATAATATATATTTTAAATTCATTTATATATTATTTATCTTAAATTATTTTACATATTATTTATTCTTAATTTGATTTCCCTCATATATTATTTATTTCAAACTTTCACCTATACTACCGATTTTAAAATATATTTTTTTACACATACAATCTTTTTTTAAATCGTTTTGTATATTGTTGATATTAAATTTCTTTTTTCACATTATTTATTTTATATTTATTTATTATCATTTTAAAATTTGTTTTACATTTTATTTATTTTAATTTGCTTTATAATTTTTTTAAATTGTTATATATATATATATATATATATATATATATTATTTAATTCATTGGTCTTTGATTATTAATGTTAGTATTTAAATAGTGTATGTTGTGAGATTATTGTCATTGCGTGTACTATGATTCGTTTATTTGTATTTTCATATAATTGTCATTCACTTGTGCAATATTTTATTCATGTATTATTATTCCATGCTCATTACTACATTTTTATTCCATGTCATCGCATTGTGAATTAAACCCCAATGTATTTATCCAATATAGATCGTTTTATCTTACTTCGAACCAAATAATGCATACCGTTTAGTATTGTACTAGTTATTATTTAAAAAGAAAAATCTTCAAAAACAAAGGCAATATTTCGCGTTTCGGGAATTCGGGAAATCGTGCCCTAACTTACGGGGTTTCGGTTTTCTTGTTAAACCCAAATAGCTAAATACCTTTTAAATTTCAAAACATTAAGTTTCGAAAAAATTTAAAGGCGAACTTGTTCTCGAGGGTTCAAATGTCGTATCCTAACTTACGGGACGTGGCATTTTGTTTTCTCGGGACGAGTTGACCCTTGAAGCTCGTTTCAATTCAATTCAAGCATTTTTAAAAAATGAACATTGATAAAAAGGGGATCGTATTTTAAAAATCATTTCAAATTTTCAATTTTCGACACTTAGACATTAATTAATCGATTAGGTACCAATTTTGGGCGTGATGAGGATGCTAATCCTTCCTCGCACGTAACCGACTCCCGGACCCGTTTTCTTAAATTTCGTAGACCAAAGTTGTGGTTTTAATAAATCAAACGACCAAATTTTTAGGTGATCCGATCACACCTTATCAAAAAAGATTGGTAGCGACTCCGTTTTTTTCATTTTCATTTTTGAAACCAAAGTCGACCCCGTTTTACAAAAAAATGGTTTCGACAATATACTGGCAACAGAAACCTTAAAAAGAAAGGAGGAGGTGTACCTGGTTATGAATGTCCCTGGGTATGCCGAAAATCAAAAGAAAATCGATTAGGTGCATGAACCAGACTGAAAAATGTTCGGAGAAGAAGGTAAATGAGAGGCAAGCATTAAGAAAAGTAAATGAATAATTTTTTGAAAGGAGAAGCTTTCTCGAGAACTAAAACCGTCAAAAAGAAAAGAGAAATGATGGACAATCGACAGGGCATGTATCAGTTGTCGAAACCATTTTTTACGAGTTTTGGAAAAACGGGGATCGACTTTTAAAATGACAGATGGAGTCGCCACCAATCTTTTTTTTTAGGCGTGATCGGATCACCAATAAAAATATTTTGGTCTACAAATTTTGAGAAAATGGGTTCGGGAGTCGGTTACGTGCAAGGAAGGGTTAGCACCCTCGCAACGCCCAAAAATTGGTACCAAATTGATTAATTAATGTCCTGACGTCGAAAATTTGAAAAGATTCTAGAGTACGATCCTTTTACTTAAGATATATTTGGACAGAATCATATTGGATGCCAAAGCTTCTTATTTCGAAGAAATAAAATGCCGTAATCAGTAAGTTAGGGCACAACATCTTATATTCTCGAAATTAGATTTATACTTCGACATTCAATACTCGTACATTTAAAAATAAGAAGGATATTCTATTATTTGGGTCAAATGAAAAATCGCAACCCAGTAAGTTAGGGCACTATTTCTCAAAATTCCCGAATACGGAATATTGCCTTTGTTCTTTTGAAATTCTTATCTCGAGATGATAAAATATCACACCCAGTAAGTTAGGATGCAATGTCTCAAATTCCCGAGAATAAGTTTTATAATTTAAATATTATGCATTTTGATTTAAGCGAGAAAGGATACTCGGTTGTTAGGTTTTAACGAGGAGAATCGGAACTCAGTAAGTTAGAGCACGATTTTCTCGAAGCCTCCAAACACAAGCATCGCCTTATTTAAAAACCTTTGAATGGAATGATTTTGAAACTTGAACGGGATTAAACATGACTTTTTAAACAAATAAAATACGATATAATAATAACATACAACGTAGAGTAATTATTTACAAATGAAATGCTATACTATTGAATCGCAAAGTACAAATAAATATAAAACAAGAATTACCATACATATAATAGCAATAAACACGTAACGTCTTATCTTAATATCTACATTACCACAATATGAAACAAGTAATAAGAAAATTTGAAATAAAACATAAAACAATTCTAAGCGAATAATATATAAAAGATTTGAAATAGATGTTGTAAAAGCAACTATTTAAATAAGACATAAATGATATATATATATACATATATACATACCCAAAATAATTTCAAAATAAATAACATGAAGAGAAATGATAAAAAATTTAAAAAATATTATACAAAACATTCCTAATAATAAGATAATATGTAAAATGATTTTGAAATAGTTAATAAATAAAAAACAACTCAAACTATCAATTAATCTTAATTTACTAATATAGAAAGGGTTTTCCATGAATAATATATATACAAAACATTTTAAAATAAATAGTACATAAAGAGGAATTTAAAATAATTTGTAGAAACAATTTAAACTAACTAATATATATGAATGTTCAAAGTAAATTTTAATGTAAATAATGTATATTAAAGAAATTAAAATGAAAGTACTATAATAATAAGACAAATGAATGACCAACAATCAAATTAAAACAGATTTAGGGCAAATTTAGAAGTAAAACAAAATTCGGGGTCTAAATGCTAAATATTAAAACAACAAAGGGACCTAAATGGAATACACACGCAAAAAATAGGGGCTGAATGGGTAATTACCCCAAACTATTCAAAACGCGTCGTTTTAGCGCAAACCCAAATGAATCGGAGGCAAAAATCAAGGGGCCAAATTACAAAATAAAGAAATATGCGGGATCACATTGCACAACGCCATAAAAGCGGAAGGGCTCGTTGCGCAAATATACCAATAATGAAAAACGCGCGGATCCTCCCCGGGACGGGTCACTCGCGCGGGTTGAGCCTCTAAACGACGCCGTTTTGGGTATTAAATTGCTATTCCAAAACGACGTCGTATGGTTTACCTTTAAAAACTAAAAATCAGTTAAAAAAAACATTTTGACATTGTCTTTAAAAAAAAAACATGAAAACTCTCTGAAAATCATGGTCTGGCCCCTCGAGCTCCGGCCATGGTTCGGCCAAGCTCCGATCATCGGGGCACCGTACTCCGCCACTGTCCGCCATCGTGCGCGGTGGCCGGAGGATAAAAAAAGGCCGATTTAAACTCCTTTATGAGCCCTAAACTCAGATCTAAAACAACTAAAGCCAAATCCCTTATTAAAATCGAAAAACCCACCCAAAACGCTTCGAATTCGAGACTCCGATCTCACGAAAAGGTAAGAGTTTCTATCCTTTTTTTATCTATATATATGTACATTATATTAATGGCCGAAATGAAAAAAATCGATGGGCAATATACCTCTGTTCTTTCTTTGTATTCAAAAAACGTAACCCCTTACAAAGTTTTCTGGCTTTCTTTTTATAGCCAAGAAGGAAAATAAAAAATCAAAATACAATCTTTTGTTTTTCCTCCTATTTGCTGTCGTTTCTGCTATTTGTTTGCAGGTAGAGAGGCTCGACAGCATACGGAGGCATGGACGTGGCACGTACGGAGGCCGTGCACTCGAACGTGGTTGGCTGAATGCACGCGCACGTGGGGTGCACGGCGGCTGGAGGCTTGCGGCGCTAAGGTCCTGCCCTAGGGTTTCTGTTTGCTGAACCTCTTGGGCCGTTCGGGTTTGCTCTATTATTGGGCCTATAAATTGGGCTGTAGGTTGGGTAGTGGTTAGTTCAGGTTTAGCATTTGAGCTCGGGGTTTAATTTGTGGGTTTAAAAAAACTGTAAAAATGGACTATTTTGGACTTTTATTATTTTGTTTATTTTTTTAATTTAATGGTTTCTATTTTGGTTAATGTTTTGTTTGGCTAATGGGCCCGGGCAAATTTTGGGCCCTACAGCTGCCCCTCTTTGCTCATTATCGTGTAGCGGGAATGCAGCAAAGACTTTAAAGGGGCCAATTTCGCCCGGTCTTGTCGAATCTTGCCTTCTTTGGTGCTTCTCCTCTTCGAGTAGCTTCATTCCATCCCATTGTATCTTCAGGATCATGAGAACTAGCGCTTCGATCCAATTCTGATGTAATTTCAGGGAGAAGAGATTTGTAGTTCGATCTACTCCACTGGAACTTCGAAGAAATACGGATTGATCCTCTTTGTAAACTCAGGGAGGAGTGATTTGTAGCCTCCATTTACTCCACTAGGACTTCAAGGTGATAGGAATTCAGAGAGAAGAGATTTGTAACTTCGGTCTTCTTACTAAAACTTCTCAGAAATACGGACTGATCCTCATTGTAAACTCAGGGATGAGGGATTTGTAGCCTCAACCTACTCCACTGGAACTTTGAGGAGATAGAAATTCAAAGAGAAGAGATTCGTAGTTTCAATCTTCTCTGCTGAAATTTTAAAGAAATACGGACTGATCCTCATTGTAAACTCAGGGAGGAGGGATTTGTATCCTCAACCTACTCCACTGGAACTTTGAAGAGATAGAAATTCAAAGAGAAGAGATTCGTAGTTTCAATCTTCTCTGCTAAAACTTCAAAGAAATACGGACTGATCCTCATTGTAAACTCAGGGAGGAGGGATTTGTAGCCTCAACCTACTCCACTGGAACTTCGAGGAGATAGAAATTCAGAGAGAAGAGATTCGTAGTTTCAATCTTCTTTGCTGAAACTTCAAAGAAATACGGACTGATCCTTATTGTAAACTCAGGGAGGAGGGATTTGTAGCCTCAACCTACTCCGCTGGAACTTTGAGGAGATAGAAATTCAGAGAGAAGAAATTCGTAGTTTCAATCTTCTCTGCTGAAACTTCAAAGAAATACGGACAGATCCTCATTGTAAACTCAGGGAGGAGGGTTTTGTAGCATCAACCTACTCCGCTAGAACTTTAAGGAAATAAGACTTGTATGGCTTCGATCTGCTCCTGCAACTTCAGAATTGCCAGATCTACTATCTTCAATCTGCTTCACTCAGGAAGGTAAGATATTCGAATTCACCGGTGTTGCAACAATGTCCCCTAGGGGACCTGTCTTGTAAAATTAGTTTTGTGTTTATGCTTATGCAAAATGGTTAGGATGCAATGATCAGAATGAATCAAATGCTCCTAACTAAATGTATTATTGACGACATTTGCATGAATGCAGAATGTCATGAGAATGGTCTTTTTACAAAGATTAGGATGCAATGATCGGAATGAATCAAATGCCCCTAAATAGATGTGTCTTATGGATGACATTTGAATGCAGAATGTCATGAGACTGATCTCTTTTTAAATGTTTAAGGATTAGGATGCAATGATCGGAATGAATCAAATGCTCCTAACCGAATGTGTTTTGCATGAATGCAGAATTTCATGAGAATGATCCCTTTTTAAAAGTTTAAGGTGTCATCGCTAATTGTTTATTAAGGCTTTATCACTGATGTATCACACTGCCATCTTGTTAGGCTGGTATTTTCAATAGAAAACACGAGAAGACGATTATATCTTGCTCAATAGATTTGCCCCACTGTAACTCCAGGGTTCATCTTATTGTGACTTAGGGGTATAAGATCTGAATCGAATCCACTGCAACTCTAAAATGTAGGATTTGTTTCTTCTCCCATCCATCCCATTACTATTCAAGGGTACAGGACTTGTATCATTTTCCATCCATGCCACTTTACAACTCGTGGGTAGAGGATCAGTAACTTGTTCATCCAATCGATTGCTTCCTGTGTGACTTAACCACATGTGTATGCATGATATTTACATGGACGCAGAATATCATTTTTCTTGCGAATGATTCCCCTTTTACACTTGGGTTAAGATTGCCCAATTTTCATCAAGATTATATCACTGACGCAGTATCTTGTCATTTGTTCAACCACCATCTTTGACAAAAAATCGGAGAGAAAATCTCAGTTCAGACTCTTCCTTAAACTTGGTGAGTTTTAAACAATAATTCTATTTCGGGTTCTTGTATTATTTAGAAGTTCCCAGAGTAATATGCGAAACTTCTTTTGTGAAAGTGTTATTAGTCCACTAATCGTTATTTCCATGCAAAATGCCTGAAAAAGATCGTAACCATGGACAAGAAGGAAACTAATTAGGAGCATAGCTCAAAACAAATAAGTTAAGCGAAGATAGCAATCGCAATCAAGAAGGAAATTTATTAAAGGCGTATCTTGAAAAGAATAAGGTAATCAAAGATAGCAAATTCAAAATGGATAAGAAGGAAAACTAGGTGCCCCAGATATCGCAGCCTGAGCTTCTCTGTTCAAACTTCTTGAGGACTATTTTAAGCTCAACAAGTATTTAGGGGATCCAGAGTACTTCGTCGATGCCCTAAGACGTAGCATACTTTTTCATTGTTAATTCAGGCATAGCAAGACTACTGTATGCCCCACTTTTGATCAAAATTTGAGCTGCCCTTTTCGGGTTTTCAACTCAAATCCCCTTTGGTCTCAAAGTGCCCTTTGCGGGTTTTCATCTTGGCCTCTCATTTTTCTTTTTCTTTTCCTCTTTTTTTGTTTGTTTTTCTCTTTGGAAAACTTTCTATTGAGTCTGAATTCACCGGATTAGGCAGGTCCTTGCTATCTATCTCGGTCAATATTAATGCTTCCCCGCAATGTGCCTTCTTTGCCGTATAAGGTCCTTCCCAGTTTGGCATCCACTTTCTTCTGAAGTCCCTTTTGCATGGGAAAAGTCTTCTTCAAAGCCCTATCATGAAATTTTCTAGGCGAATCATTTTTGTTGTGAGCTCGCATCACCTGACCATGACAGATAGCTTTTAACATCAATCGATCATATTGAGATTGGATCTATTCGCCTCATCCAATTTCAAAGATCGCGAATTTCGACTCAATGGGCAAAACCAATGAGAAACGTGTTGGCCCCGTGATGATCTTGGCCAAAGTTTGATAAGCATAAAGGGTAAATAGTAACTTCGTATGCCAATCCTTACAAGTCTCGATCTTTTATGATCTTTTGTTTTTCTTTTTGGTCGCTTTTCTGCCTTGATATGTGGCACCCGATCTTTGAACAGACCGCGCACTTTTGACCTTGTGTGGTTAAATGTGATCTTTTGACATTTTTGTCGTCAAGATTCTTTCTTTTTCTTTTCTTTGTTCCGATGACTATCGACTTTGTAATATTGGCATATGAAGCGACTTTTACCATCCTAGTGAAGAAATTGACAACCACGAAGATGAATTGGTGTCAGCCAGAAGCTTCTGATGAGACTGGCCTGATAACATTCATGCCCCCACATATAGGAAATCTTGTTTCTGCATTGAGTCAGGCTTTGATCTTTATCTCCTTCCTTGGCTCGTGACGTATGATCTGTTTTTCATCCAGTATTAACAAATTAGAAGATATGTTGCAATTTATGTCATCTTCAAAGTTCTGCGATCCCTTAGAACCTTATTTCATTCAAAAAGGGAGTTAGTAACAGCGTCGCTCATGTCATTGATATCCGGGTACCTATTGTAGGTACGAAGGCAAATTCCAAATAATAAATGATTCTAAGGATGATTATTTATATGATATTATCATGAATAAAGAATGAAAGAATATTTGCATAGAAATCCAAAGGACAAAAGAATCTACAAATAGAAAAATATTTGCTCAAAAGGATGCATTTTATTGAAATAAAAATTCTGGACACAAGCCTATTTCATAAGAGGACTCTTATTGCCCCTAGGCTAAAAGTAATAAGTGTGTTTCGAATATTACTCTAGATTAGCCTTAAAAAATACATGTCTCTTCCACAGTCCTATTGCTCAAAACACTCCCAGGTTCATATTTCTGCATTTTGCGTGTCATCTAATTTCACAATACCGATGTCGATGAATTTTTCCACTAATTTCTTGAAAGCAAGGCAATTTTCTATCGAATGCACTGTGACCCCCGCGTGGTACTCACACTGGGCATTTGGGTCATACCATTTTGGATATGGAGGTTGCATCAGTTTTGAGTAGTGAGGAGCCACCTCATGTGCATCAAATAGGCTTTGATACAACTCCCTATATGTCATCGGAATTGGTGTAAACTGGAGTTGCTTTGCACTGGATTCTTGTCTTGATGAGCCCTGATGGCCAGTGGTCACAAATTTCGGTTGACCTACAAATGACTAATTTGGGACGCTTGCTCAAGCTGTTCACTTTATTTTCCCTATTTCTCGGGGCTGATCTTTTGGCACTTTCTTCAGCATCTATCTTTCCACTCTTTATGGCATTCTCAATCATTTCTCCAGTCATTACAATGTTTGAGAAGCTCTTTGTAGCGCTCCCTAGCATATGAGTGATAAACGGGGCCTTCAGTGTATTGATAAAGAGCATTGTGGTCTCCTTCTCCAGAAGTGGTGGCTGGACTTGAATGGCAACATCCCTCCACCTTTGTGCATATTGCCGAAAACTCTCGCTTGATCTCTTCTCCATATTTTGCAAGGTGATTCTATCAGGGGTCATATCTGTTGCGTGACTGTACTGCTTCACAAATGCCTGTGCTAAATCCCTCCAAGAACCAATTTCGGTACGGCTCAACTGATTGTACCATTTAGATGCTGCCCCCGCCAGACTGTCCTGGAAGCAATTTATTAGCAGTTGGTCATTGTTAACATACCCAGTCATTCTTCGGCAAAACATAGTTATATGAGCTTCGGGGCAAGTAGTCTCATTGTATTTTTCAAATTCTGGCATCTTGAATTTGTGGGGGGGTATTAGATCTGGCACCAAACTTAGATCTTTAGCGTCGATTCCATACTGCCTATCAGCATTTTCCATGGTCCTGAATTTGTCCTCTAGCCATTTGCAACGATCCTCTAACTGTCTTGGCAATTCAGACTTTACTTTTTTTCTCTCTGCTGCTTCATCAAAGTTGGGAATAACAGCATTAATTGGGTGATCCTCTAAGTTAGAACCTGATCCCACTTGGAAGCTTATTGGTATCGAAACACCCTCTTGAAGTTGTTGAGGTTTAATTGTGACAGATATTTTTCGTGGGTACACCTCAAGATGCGTCAGGGTAAAACCCGAAGGATATAGTGGTTCCTCATTATCTTCACCAGCGTTAACCATGGGGGTCTTTCCTTTGTCTATTGCTCCCGCCAGTAATTGAGTTAATTGAGCCATCATACTCTTTTGTGATTCCATCATTCTATCCATCATATCTTGCTGGATCTTAGCCAGTTGTTCCTGCATTTGCAGCTGAAGTTTATCCTGCATCTCCCTTTGGAGTTGTTCAAGTTTCTCTAATCTCTGATCCATGTTTTTCATTTTGGTTCGGGTACCGTAGGGATGTTTAGTTCTGCCGGTGTCCAGGTTAATGCTGAAATAACTTCAACCAATCAGGGTTTTCTCATGAAATCTGATGCATATAATGTAATGCTATGTGAATGCATGAAATGAATGTAAAGAGGTGTCGATTCTAACTCAATTTCCTTTAGAAAACTTTACTAGAGGACAAAATTCTTTACATGAAACGGACTACAAATACGAACATCCGTGTTGTCTTCCGTTTTATCAAGAAATTCATTATCCATGTCGAGCTCCCTAATTTAGCAATCGAACCCGAATCGACATCTCTCTCTAATATGAAAATGCATGCTAAGTAACAAAGATAAGAAATCAGTACAATAGAAATGAAATTCAAAGCATGTAAAAAAAAATCATTCAAACTCCTATCTGAGTGGCCACTAGGGTTTATCACAGATCTACCTAGGGGGCTCTTAGGGCTTTCTATATGCAGTTCGGTTCTAGAGTTGAGGTACCTGAACCAGTAGATTCCTCGATCCTCACCCATTATAGGCTCATACGGACCGAGTTCGGTTCAGGGGAATACATTTCCCTATGGCTACACGGAGATGAAAATCTCACGAAGACATAGGTACGGATGTATCCCGGAAGCAATTTACTATCCTGCACGGAGGTGAAAACCTCACGAAGGAGTAGCTTCTCACTCCCACTTAAGGGTATGACCCAGCGGTCATGCAATATGATGCAAAGTATTCTATAAGACTCGAACCACAGCAATGAGATGACGCAAGCGAATGCAATAAAAAAAGGATCATAATTTTTCAAATCAAATTTTCAATTTTCGACAAAAGGACAGAAAATAATCAATTTTACGGCTTGACTCTCTTATTTGTCCCCAGCGGAGTCGCCAAGCTGTCGAAACCATTTTTTACGAGTTTTGGAAAAACGGGGATCGACTTTTAAAATGACAGATGGAGTCGCCACCAATCTTTTTTGTTTAGGTGTGATCGGATCACCTATAAAAATATTTTGGTCTACGAAATTTGAGAAAACGGGTTCGGGAGTCGGTTACGTGCAAGGAAGGGTTAGCACCCTCGCAACGCCCAAAAATTGGTACCAAATTGATTAATTAATGTCCTAACGTCGAAAATTTGAAAAGATTCTAGAGTACGATCCATTTACTTAAGATATATTTGGACAGAATCATATTGGATGCCAAAGCTTCTTATTTCGAAGAAATAAAATACCGTGCTCAGTAAGTTAGGGCACAACATCTTATATTCTCGAAATTAGATTTATACTTCGACATTCAATACTCGTACATTTAAAAATAAGAAGGATATTCCATTATTTGGGTCAAATGAAAAATCGCAACCCAGTAAGTTAGGGCACTATTTCTCAAAATTCCCGAATACGGAATATTGCTTTTGTTCCTTTGAAATTCTTATCTCGAGATGATAAAATATCACACCCAGTAAGTTAGGGCGCAATGTCTCAAATTCCCGAGAATAAGTTTTATATTTGAAATATTATGCATTTTGATTTAAGCGAGAAATGATACTCGGTTGTTAGGTTTTAACGAGGAGAATCGGAACTCAGTAAGTTAGAGCACGATTTTCTCGAAGCCTCCAAACGCAAGCATCGCCTTATTTAAAAAACTTTTGAATGGAATGATTTTGAAACTTGAACGGGAGTAAACATGACTTTTTAAACGAATAAAATACGATAGAATAATAACATACAACGTAGAGTAATTATTTACAAATGAAATGCTATACTATTAAATCGCAAAGTACAAATAAATATAAAACAAGAATTACCATACATATAATAGCAATAAACACATAACGTCTTATCTTAATATCTACATTACCACAATACGAAACAAGTAATAAGAAAATTTGAAATAAAACATAAAACAATTCTAAGCGAATAATATATAAAAGATTTGAAATAGATGTTGTAAAAGCAACTATTTAAATAAGACATAAATGATATATATATATACATATATACATACCCAAAATAATTTCAAAATAAATAACATGAAGAGCAATGATAAAAAATTTAAAAAATATTATACAAAACATTCCTAATAATAAGATAATATGTAAAATGATTTTGAAATAGTTAATAAATAAAAAACAACTCAAACTATCAATTAATCTTAATTTACTAATATAGAAAGGGTTTTCCATGAATAATATATATACAAAACATTTTAAAATAAATAGTACATAAAGAGGAATTTAAAATAATTTGTAGAAACAATTTAAACTAACTAATATATATGAATGTTCAAAGTAAATTTTAATGTAAATAATGTATATTAAAGAATTTAAAATGAAAGTACTATAATAATAAGACAAATGAATGACCAACAATCAAATTAAAATGAGATTTAGGCAAATTTAGAAGTAAAACAAAATTCGGGTCTAAATGCTAAATATTAAAACAACAAAGGGACCTAAATGGAATACGCACGCAAAAACAGGGGCTGAATGGGTAATTACCCCGAACTATTCAAAACGCGCTGCTTTTAAGCAAAACCCAAATGAATCGGAGGAAAAAATCAAGAGGCCAAATTACAAAATAAAGAAATATGCGGGATCACATTGCACAACGCCACAAAAGCGGAAGGGCTCGTTGCGCAAATATACCAATAATGAAAAACGCGCGGATCCTCCCCGGGTCGGGTCACTCACGCGGGTTGAGCCTCTAAACGACGCCGTTTTGGGTATTAAATTGCTATTCCAAAACGACGTCGTATGGTTTACCTTTAAAAACTAAAAATCAGTTAAAAAAAAACATTTTGACATTGTCTTTAAAAAAAAAACAAGAAAACTCTCTGAAAATCATGGTCTGGCCCCTCGAGCTCCGGCCATGGTTCAGCCAAGCTCCGATCATCGGGGCACCGTACTCTGCCACTGTCCGCCGTCGTGCGCGAGTGGCCGAATGCTAAAAAAAGGCCGATTTAAACTCCTTTATGAGCCCTAAACTCAGATCTAAAAGAACTAAAGCCAAATCCCTTATTAAAATCGAAAAACCCACCCAAAACGCTTCGGATTCGAGACTCCGATCTCACGAAAAGGTAAGAGTTTCTATCCTTTTTTTATCTATATATATGTACAGTATATTAATGGCCAAAATGAAAAAAATTGATGGGCAATATACCTCTGTTCTTTCTTTGTATTCAAAAAACGTAACCCCTTACAAAGTTTTCTGGCTTTCTTTTTATAGCCAAGAAGAAAAATAAAAAATCAAAATACAATCTTTTGTTTTTCCTCCTATTTGCTGTCGTTTCTACTATTTGTTTGCAGGTACGGAGGCTCGGCAGCGTACGGAGGCATGGACGTGGCACGTACGGAGGCCGTGCGCTCGGACGTGGTTGGCTAAATACACGCGCGCGTGGGGTGCACGGCGGCTGGAGGCTTGCGGCGCTAAGGTCCTGCCCTAGGGTTTCTGTTTGCTGAACCTCTTGGGCCGTTCGGGTTTGCTCTATTATTGGGCCTGTAAATTGGGCTGTAGGTTGGGTAGTGGTTAGTTCAGGTTTAGCATTTGAGCTCGGGTTTAATTTGTGGGTTTAAAAAAACTGTAAAAAGGGACTGTTTTGGATTTTTATTATTTTGTTAATTTTTTGAATTTAATGGTTTCTATTTTGGTTAATGTTTTGTTTGGCTAATGGGCCCGGGCAAATTTTGGGCCCTACATCAGTAATTTCTGATTGGGCAATCGTTCGACGCTTTTATTATCGTTCTAGACTATTCTGCATAAATATCTAGATTGTTTTTCTTTCCTTTTTTATTTGGGCTACTTTAAATTTTGTGGGCCGATTTTAGTTATCTGTTTTTTTGCTCTTTTTGGTCTTATATTATGTAATTGCATTTTATCTATTTAGTAAAGCCCAGTCTGAAAATTTAGTAAAAAAAAAATTATATATAAGCTATAAAAAGGTATATGAACCCCTCAACTTTGATGAAAAAATCAATTAAATTTTTTCGTGAAAACGTATATAATTAAATTTGTAAAATCTCAAATTGCATCAATTAAATTTTTTTTTATCATCTTTAATCATTACAATGTTGATTTGGCCGTTAACGATGCTGACATACCACTCCAATAAGTGACAGTTGCAGAAATCAACAAAATAAAAAAATCAAAAATTTTTAAAAAATAAAAAATATTTTTTTAAAAAAAATAAAGAATTAAAATTTTTACTAGAATGAACCTGGACAAATGGTTGTCCAGTTTCATTTAGACTTAAATTTTAAAAAAATTATTTTTAAAACATAATTTTTAAATTTTTTTTATACATTTTTTAAATTTTATTAAAAATTATCAAAATATTAAATAAAATTCAAAAAAATGTTTTAGAAAATAAATATATAAATAAATAAATTTTGGAGTTAACTTTTAAATGATTTTTAGTAATTTTTATTTTTTAATTTTATTTAATATTTTTATAAATTTTAATAATGTTTTACAAATTGATAAAATTTAAATAAAATTATATTTATATAATTTTGAAAAAAAAATTAAGTCTAGGACGAACCTGGACAATTGGTTGTCTAGGTTCATTCTAGTATAAAAATTAATTTTTATAATTTTTTATTGATCCTGCTTGCCTACACCATCTCCTCCTAAGAAGAAGCCCCGTCTACCCAAGTATAACCGAAACTGCCATTAATTTTCACCTCAACCTTAACTGTGGTGGAAAAGCTATAGGATCCGCTGGCGAAATTGTAATGGAATATAATAAGTTGGCAAACCAGATCATGAAATTGCATTAGTTGTCCATGATTGTGTTTTCTGGAGAACTATGTTGTGTGTCTGCTATAAGTAGTTCTTATGAGTTTTGATTACCTTCCCATGTATCTAAAAGAAAGGCTTGTTGTGGAAGAGTTTCTTTTAGCTCCAGACTGCTTGTACGTTCATGTGATGTTTGATTTTGGAGTTGCTTTATTAATCTCAACCTCCCCCTCTCTCTCTCTCTCTCTCTCTATATATATATATATATATCCTTATAGTATTTTTATCGGTTAAAGTACCATAGAAGCCTATGTATAATGAGTATGATTGTATTTTGTTTCCTCTACTCAAAAAATAAATAAATTAGTCATTGTATGTTATATCAAAGAGCAAATTTATCTTTTTTGTTAAAAAAATTTTATCCATTTATATTGTTAAAAATTGGTGTAGTTGAGGGAATAATTAGTAAGTGACATGTGGCATGTCACGTGAATCTCATGTTGACATATATGGACCAGTTTTTAGTAATAAAACTTGATAGAGTTTTTAATAGAATGACCAGTTTACTCTTTGATCTAATAAATATAGACTTATTTGTCAATTTTTTAAGTAAAGGGGTAAAATCTAATTTGATTCCTAGTATAGGGGCTTTCACGGTACTTTTACCTATTTTTATTAAATATGCTGACCCTCTCATAGATCTATAGAAATTTGTTGATTCAATTGCAAAACGCCATGAACATGGTAGCTATATCTAAGGTATGAATAGGACTCTCTCTTACAAGAACAGCAGAGACAATTATCAAAATTTTATTAACATTTTAATTTAATCAAAGGGATAGCCATATGTTAATTTGAACATTGAAGAAGATGCAGTGTACGTACTTCCAAAATACATATTTGTCTTTAAAACCTGAATCTGAATGACTCGCTTGAGCATAAATTAAAGAGAAGTTCAACTTTTTCAGAACAAAGTAAAGGGACAAATCAGTGTTTATCCTCAAAGCAACAGTTTTTTATCCTTTCATTATTGATAATCGATTACATTTGTGAGCCCTGAGTTCAATCCTTAAGATCAAAGCATTCAAAAGGTTCCTATATATCCCATGTTCATGCTTCAATTTTAGTTCAAACGTTATACAACATTGCAAGTAAAAAACAAAGAGAAATAATAGGACGAAACACAGCAGTTCCAACACTATATATAGGGACTACAAATGCAGGAGTTTATCACACCATTTGAATCATAATCCTTGTTTCTTTTTACTAACTGAAGCATGGAGATAAGGAGCAGCTCTTTCTTTATCATTCTCATCATCTTTGTTTCAACTGCGATTCAAGCAAAAGCAGATTCTGTTTATTGCAGCAATCCGGCGAGCCGGTGCTATGGAAAGTATATACAATGCCCCTATGAATGTCCTAGCACTAGCTATGAAAACCAAAAGGCTAAAGTTTGCCATGTAAACTGTGATTCACCTGTCTGCAAATCACATTGCAAACGTAACATCACCTTCTTCTGTTTCATTTTAAAGTGTCTCATATACATGTTAAAGTTTAATTTATGTTTTCTTTCGTGATTTTAGATCGAAAACCAAACTGCAATAGTCCTGGATCAGCATGCTACGATCCCCGATTCATCGGTGGTGATGGCATTGTCTTCTACTTCCATGGAAAAAGCAATGAGCATTTCAGCTTGGTCTCTGATACCAGTCTACAAATCAATGGCCGCTTTATCGGCCACCGCCCCGCAGGCCGAACCCGGGACTTTACTTGGATTCAAGCACTTGGAATCCTGTTCAACTCTCACTCCATTTCACTTGAGGCTACTAAGGCTGCAACATGGAACAGTGAAGTGGACTATCTAAAGTTCAGTTACAACGGGGAGGAACTAGTTGTCCCAGAAGGTGCACTCTCAAGTTGGTACTCCCCTGAAAAAGAAGTGAAAGTAGAGAGAGTAGCAAACAAGAACAGTGTGATTGTAACATTGAAGGACACAGCAGAGATTATGGTGAATGTAGTTCCAGTGACCAAAGAAGATGACAGGGTTCACCACTACAAAGTACCTTCTGATGACTGCTTTGCTCACTTGGAAGTGCAGTTTAGGTTCTTTAGCCTTTCCCCTAATGTTGATGGAGTCCTTGGAAGGACTTACAGGCCCGATTTCGAGAACCCGGCCAAGCCTGGAGTGGCAATGCCTGTTGTGGGTGGTGAAGATAAATATAGGACAACTTCACTTCTTTCTCCAGACTGTTCAACGTGCTTGTTCTCACCAGAAACCGGTTCAAACCAAGAGACCACATATCAAACTGAAATTCTCACCCTTGACTGCACCCGTGGGGCTTCAGCTGGATATGGCATTGTTTGCAAGAAATAAAGTCCTGGAATGGTAACTTTTAACAGTTAAAATAATGAAAGCTTAAGCTATATAGACTCTCAGAACATCATTTTCATCTCTAAATGGTGCTTCATTCATATATATTGTCTTTTATGTAACCTATATTCACACATATATGCATTGGGTGGATGATCAAATTCAAAGTATTATATAAGAAATTCAAGAAATTGATCGGGTTCAACGTATCATATGAGGGTTCTTTAACGTCATCATCATCCCACCAGTATAAATCCAACTCCCTTTTCAAATTTAAATTGATCCAAATGAAGACAATAAAAATAAGTAATCGTCATTGAAAGGTCTTATATTACAAATGGCAAATGCGTAAAAACACAAAGTAAATAAACACTTGATTACACAATTTCAAAAAAAAAATTATATATGTAAATTATTATCTAAAGAATGATTCACTAGTAAAATTAATAATGTAACTTGTAGAGAAATATTTAGCTTGTGTGTTATTGATATGAGTATCCAGGTATTTATATATGTTACTAATGGTATTATTACAACTCATGATAGGGCCTTACTATTTTGTCTTGACTCTGCTGCCTCCAGTACTGACATTCTTTATCCCTAGTACTGACGTTCTTTGCGAACTCCAAGTTTGTTAGGCACGTGTCTACGGAGCACATGGTCTTTTCTGCTCCTGGGACTAGCATTCTGGACGAGCTCCATACCTACTGAACATGTGTCTGGGTGGCCTGTGGAGCACGTGGCACTTCCTGCGAGTTCTTTGGGTACATGCGAAGTGAGACTGCGACCTTCCCTAAGTCCCGGCGAGCTAAGTCTGTAATCTTATCTTGCGAGCTGGTTCTGCGAGTTGTACCTGCAATCTTGCCCTATGAGCTCGCGCATGGTTCCTACGAGCTAGGTCTGTAGCCTTGCCTTGTAATTTGGTTCACCTTATTGTCCTCTCGTGGTCGGATCATGAGTCGGAGGCTCGGATCTTTTCTAGGATTCAGGTATCAGGTTATTAACGTATAACATAACTAGTAATTACGAATCAATCTTAAATTACTACACCTTTAGCATCCTATATTCTTAAGGGGATATCTTATATTCCAATTAGTGACTCAATAATATGAACTTTCCGCTTTTGTTTCAACAGTTGATCTTAGTCATGGTCAACAAAAATGTGCTGGTTAAAATGTGGCCAAGGTAATATTTCATTCGTGAGATTTATCATGGTTAAAATATAGAAATAAGAAAATTGTAATCATTTGATTAAGTAAAGTTAGAAAATAAAAAATTGCGTTAGTGATATGGATCCTATTAAATCAATTACCAAATAAATTGTTTTTCTCTAAAAATTAGTTTCTCTTCTTTTTAATATTGAAATTGGTTGAATTAGTTAAAAAATAAGCTAATGTTTCTTAATGCAAATCCTACGTAGCATGATCATCGATGGATTAATGTTTTTTTTCTTTTTTATTTCAACCATTGATTTAAAAAGATCCGATGAAATCTCACCATAATAAAATCATTAAAATGATGTTTAATTATATTTGTAGATTCTAAATTTGTGTGTTCTAAATTTTGTTCAATTCATCAAGCCTATCTCTAAAAATGTTTCTAAATTTCAATGTGAAGGACATCTACATTTTGTTTTTTTGTGTGTGGAAATGGAAATATGCAATGACAGAGCTAGAAGAATTTTTTAGGGGAGGGGACCGGAATTAAATCATATATTTTTTCGATAATAAAAATGTAATTTCATCAATTTAGTAGCCTACATCTTTATAATTTTTATCATTCTTGGGGGAGCCAAAGTGCAATTTTACTATTACTAATTTAAAATTTTATAAATTATAAAAAGCCTAAATTGAAAATTTATCATTTTAGGGGTGATAGGATAAATCACTACAATCATTATTATATCAACAATAGGGAGGGATCCTCTCAGGTCCATGTAAAATTAAGGTGGTTTTATATTATTTCAAAAAAATTTATATGATTAATATTTTAATAATTTAATTATTGTATTTGTCAAGATATTTGTATATGTCATCACGCATGTAAAATTTTAAATTGATTTGATATTTTTATCATATCCATCTAAAATATTATCTATATTAATTTATTTATTAATATTGTCTATATTATATAATAGATGTATTTGAATAATGAAATAGTTATAATAATTATAAATACTAAATTAATAATAAATTCAACCTAAATTAACTTATAATAATAAATTTGGATTAAACTAACTCATAAAGTATTTAATTATAAGACTTAAAATTTTAGAAGATCTCTCATTACCATTAAGTCAACAGACAATGAATTGGAAATGAAAGGGACAATATAATTTTTGTACGTGTGCATGGAAATATGAGTTACTAAAAATAGTAAATGATGAGACATATTTCTGGCGTTATAAAATTAATTTGAACATTGAAGAAGATTCAGTGTACTTGCAGAATACATATTTTGTCTTTAAATCATGAATCTGAATAAATTAAAGAAATGTTCAACTTTTTCAGAACAAAGTAAAGGGGCAAATTAATGTTTTATCCTCAAAGCAACAGTTTTTATCCCTTCATTATTGATAATCGATTACATTTGTGAGCCCTGACTTCAATCCATAAGATCAAAGCATCCAAAAGATTCCGATATATCCCATGTTCATGCTTCAATTTTAGTTCAAACGTTATACAACATTGCAAGTAAAAAACAAAGAGAAATAATAGGACGAAACACAGCAGTTCCAACACTATATATAGGGACTACAAATGCAGGAGTTTATCACACCATTTGAATCATAATCCTTGTTTCTTTCTACTAACTGAAGCATGGAGATAAGGAGCAGCTCTTTCTTTATCATTCTCATCATCTTTGTTTCAACTGCGATTCAAGCAAAAGCAGATTCTGTTTATTGCAACAATCCGGCGAGCCGGTGCTATGGAAAGTATATACAATGCCCCTATGAATGTCCTAGCACTAGCTATGAAAACCAAAAGGCTAAAGTTTGCCATGTTAACTGTGATTCACCTGTCTGCAAATCACATTGCAAACGTAACATCACCTTCTTCTGTTTTTTTTTTTTTTTGAAGTGTCTCATATACATGTCAAAGTTTAATTTATGTTTTCTTTCGTGATTTTAGATCGAAAACCAAACTGCAATAGTCCTGGATCAGCATGCTACGATCCCCGATTCATCGGTGGTGATGGCATTGTCTTCTACTTCCATGGAAAAAGGAATGAGCATTTCAGCTTGGTGTCTGATACCAGTCTACAAATCAATGGCCGCTTTATCGGCCACCGCCCCGCAGGCCGAACTCGGGACTTTACTTGGATTCAAGCACTTGGAATCCTGTTCAACTCTCACTCCATTTCACTTGAGGCTACTAAGGCTGTAACATGGAACAGTGAAGTGGACTATCTAAAGTTCAGTTACAACGGGGAGGAACTAGTTGTCCCAGAAGGTGCACTCTCAAGTTGGTACTCCCCTGAAAAAGAAGTGAAAGTAGAGAGAGTAGCAAACAAGAACAGTGTGATTGTAACATTGGACACAGCAGAGATTATGGTGAATGTAGTTCCAGTGACCAAAGAAGATGACAGGGTTCACCACTTCAAAGTACCTTCTGATGACTGCTTTGCTCACTTGGAAGTGCAGTTTAGGCTCTTTAGCCTTTCCCCTAATGTTGATGGAGTCCTTGGAAGGACTTACAGGCCCGATTTCGAGAACCCGGCCAAGCCTGGTGTGGCAATGCCTGTTGTGGGTGGTGAAGATAAATATAGGACAACTTCACTTCTTTCTCCAGACTGTTCAACATGCTTGTTCTCACCAGAAACCGGTTCAAATCAAGAGACCACATCTCAGACTGAAATTCTCACCCTCGACTGCACCCGTGGGGCTTCAGCTGGATATGGCATTGTTTGCAAGAAATAAAGTCATGGAATCAGTTAAAATAATGAAAGCTTAAGCTATATAGACTGATAATAATTCAATATTTTCATTTCTAAATGGTTCGTCATTCATATGTATTGTCTTTTATGTAACCCATATATATCTAATCTATTTCATGTGTCTACAGTAAAAGATGTTGACCAATGGATTTCCTTTAAGAAGCTCAGTCTGTATGGAAGATTGAAGTCATCCTTTATACCATAAATAAGTTAATAATATTTTACCTTTATTTAGCTGTCTCATTTAGATTGTGCTATTATAGACAAATTATTGATGTTATACGTAATATATTTTCAATAGCAATTCTTTTAATTTTGTTGGTGAAGTTTTAAAAATTCAAATTAATTAATAAGCAAGTTTTAATCTAAAAAAATAGTAAAATATAATTTAAAAAGAACTTGGTTAACAGAAATTGATCTACAGGTCAAGTAAAATATTTTCTTGTACCCTCTTGAAAAAGGTAAGTTAATTTTAGGAGAAGAGCTTCTCCATAGGTAATTTTATTTTTATATAAAAATTAATTGAAACCAAACTAAATATTATTATATTGATAATAATTTTTATTTTTATTTTTAAAAAATATTTAAAATTTTAATTTAAAATATTATATTTTTTAATATTATTAAAAATACATATTTAATTATTTATATTTAGTCATATAATAAATTATTAATATAATTTATTATTTTAAGAAATTATTTAATATTTTTATTTTATTTTAATAATAAATTTTAGAAATAATATTTTTCACGTATTATTGAAAATATTCAATATTAATATTTTAATAATAAATATTTATTACAATTATAAATATATTAATAATAAATATTTTGTGGTATAAAGATTAAAATATGTTATAAGTCTATGTACTCTTCACAAATTTACAATTTAGTCTTTATACTTTTATTTTTAAAAATTTAATCCTTCTTCTTTTCATATTTGAATATCAAGTCCAATTGTTGACATTGTTAAATTTTTTTTTGTCAATTTTGTTGTCACTTTTTTAAATAAAAAATACTCACTTGACATTCATGTAACTAAAAACTGACATTGTAATGAACTTAAATTTAACAAAATATTTTTAATATATGCAAAAACAATGTAAATTTTAAAATAAACTCAATTAAACAATGAAAATATAATAAAATCTCAAATGTATGCTTGTTTCATTTAAAACAACTTTTATGAAATATTTTTAAGAAATCTGTCAAAAAATAAAAAATATTTTACATATATTCATCCAAACACCATAAAATATTAACTTTTTCATAAAAGTAAATCATTTTCTGAAAATCATTTTCACTGAAATAAACGAACCATTTTGAGTGAAACCACAATTCAAAATCAAATTTATCAATGCATGTAATAGTTGATATTTATATAATTCATATGAAAAATAGCCCAATGAAATGACTGCAATCAAATAATGTTCCTTGCTGAAAATTCTGTTTAAAATTGTCCAAAAATGAGTTACTTTGTTGAGACAAAAGCATTCTTAAATAAGTTATTTTTTTTTAGGGAAAAAATGATTTTTAAACTTAAAAATTAACCCAAAAATATTTTTGAGAAATATTGCTAAACTAAGCCTTAGACAATTATTCAAGCCATCCCGGGGTTGACCAAAAACAAGTCACTTAACAATGAATCCATCCTAGACCAACCTAAGAGATTGTCAACAGCCAATTTTTAAATCACAAATACGAATCCCAAAGCATTGACCAAAACTATACAATCTTGTGAATGCTACAATGAGACCATGTTCTTGCTTCAAAAGCTGCTAAATTTTAGGATAAGTAAAGATTCTCAGAAGAGATTATAAATCTCTGAAAGTTGGGTTTTTACTTCTAAGGTTACCTTGTGGAGCTTAGGCTTCTTTTAACAAAAAAATGAAGGTCATTAGCAATGCTTCCTCATTGATTATTTTGCTTCTCTTCATATCAGCAGCATCGGTGCAGATTCATGGGCAGGGTGTTCCAGAACGTAGGACTTGCTTTTCACGTAGGAGTCCTTGCTTTCTCAGGACGATGACATGCCCGTCTCAATGCCCATCGACGAAGCCGTCGGATCGGAAGGCAAAAGTTTGCTATGTTAATTGCGATTCCCCTATATGCAAAGCTGAATGCAAAAGTAAGGAACAGGAAAAAAAAAAAAAAAAAAAAATAATCATTTCATGTTGAACTTATTTTAAGTGTTGTTACAATGTCTGGGTTTTTTTTTTTTTTTGGTGATTGTAGATAGGAAGCCGAACTGCAATGCCCCTGGAGCAGCATGCTTAGATCCTAGATTCATCGGCGGTGATGGCATCGTGTTTTATTTCCACGGGAAGAGCAATGAGCATTTCAGTTTGGTATCGGATCCTAACCTCCAAATTAATGGCAGGTTCATTGGCCTAAGGCCAGCAGGCCGAACCCGGGATTATACTTGGATTCAAGCAATTGGTGTCCTCTTTGGATCCGAAACCTTTTCTCTTGAGGCCAAACGTGCAGCAACTTGGGATGAGGAATTTGACCATCTGAGGTTCTCTTACAATGGGAACGTAATTGTCGTACCGGAAGGCCATTTATCATCATGGAAATCCCCGGAAAGTGACCTTACAGTGGAGAGAACATCTGACAAGAACAGTGTCTTAGTGACTTTACCTGATATTGCTGAGATTTCAGTCAATGTGGTGCCGGTGACCAGGGAAGATGATCGTATTCATAACTACCAAATACCCTCTGACGACTGTTTTGCTCACTTAGAGCTGCAATTCAAGTTCTACGGTTTATCTTCGAAAGTTGAAGGAGTACTTGGTAGGACTTATCAGCCAGATTTCATGAACCCTGCAAAACCAGGCACGGCAATGCCAATAGTCGGAGGAGAAGACAAATATCGAACCTCATCACTTCTCGCTGCCGATTGTTATACCTGTAAATTTTCTCCAGCCACAGCATCGGACCAAAGAGATTCATCGCTGATGGACTACAGCCCTCTAGACTGCACCAGCGGTGCCTCTAGTGGGAGTGGAATAGTTTGTAGGAGATAAATCATGGATTTTTTAGAATGACAGGTTGGATTGCAGTTTAAAGATATGTTGATTTTGTGTTTGTCTGAATATGATAAAAATCCAGTGTCGAATGTTCTGTAGTAAATCTAATTTGGCAGTTCATCAAATAAAATAAATATGCAATAAAATTCCTCTTTTATCTCACAAGAAAAATAACTAAAATAGCCATAAATTGTAAACTCATGCAGTGAGCAGAGAACAAATGAGATATATTCCTTATCTGGTAACTGTGTAATAGTAACATGAATTAAATCAACAATAATGGATATTTATGGTACAGTACATGCAAATTTCGGATGGATTTAATTGGTAACCATCACTCAAATATATTACAAACTAAATATATTATGGATGAAAATTGGATGAAAAATAACAGAATAAATGTAAGAAAAAAAAAAAAAAAAACTTCATTAAACCTCTTGGGAATTTTCCAAGTATTCTCTCAAGCAAAGCCAGCAAGGAGAACCGGATTTTTTAGCAGGATGTCCATTGCCGGAATTACCGTCTATCTTCCACGAGGATTTACGAGTTGTGAAAATACTGCACTAGTAGCAGCATCTTCAGCATCATCATCAGTGCCGGAATTACCGTCGATCATGCTCACACTGTTATCAAATGGCTCAAGTGGTGTCTGAATGGCTGGGATATGGTTGGTACTGTTATCATCTGGTTCCATTAGTGCTGATGAAGTCTCTTCCAGCTGAAGAGCATATTCAAGGTTCCATAATACATCTCCCATTGATGGCCTGTCAACGCCGTGCTCAGCCAGGCACTTTTCAGCTGTCTCTCCGTATTTCTTAAGAGAAGCGGGATTCACTTTCCCCACCAGATTAGAGTCCATGATTTGATCCAACATACCTTTCTTCTGCCAAGTCATTGCCCATTCTGCGATATTAACTTGTTCTCTCGGGAGAACAGGATTTAAAGCCGGCCTAGTGCAGAGAACTTCCATCAGAACAACCCCAAATGAATACACATCAGACTTCTCCGTAAGTTGCTGCCTCCGGAAATATTCAGGGTCAAGGTAACCGAAGCTACCCTTAACAGCAGTACTCACATGTGTCTGATCTAAAGCTGGACCGGTTTTTGAAAGACCAAAATCTGCTACTTTGGCTACAAAATTCTCATCCAAAAGAATATTTGTTGTCTTCACATCACGGTGAATAATGCTTTGGGCTGCACCAGTGTGGAGATAATGAAGTCCCCTAGCAGCACCAATACATATTTCAAGTCGTTGCTTCCATGACAGAGGAGGTAGATTTGTTCCATAAAGATGACTTCTAAGGGGTCCATTAGCCATATACTCGTAAACAAGAATCATTTCCGATCTTTCATCACAATATCCAATAAGAGAGACAAGGTGGCGATGGCGAAGTTTAGATAGCATTTCAATTTCGGTGCGAAATTCAGCAAGACCTTGTTCAGATCTGGGATTACCTCTTTTGACAGCAACTTTAGTCCCATCTTCAAGGGTGCCGGTGTAGACTCTTCCGAAACCACCAACTCCGAGAAGTAGGCTCTCATCAAATTTGTTGGTAGCATCAAGGATTTCTTGGAAGGAGAAGAAGCGGCCAAGTTTGGAGGAAGCCAATGAAATGCAGCTTGCTGTTCCACTCTTCTGCGATGTTGTGGACATTTTGGTCATGGTCAGCGAGTTTCCATACAAGGGCAAAGGTAACCATGGATGTCCTTGTTGAGTATCTTTCGACTTCCGCGCCACCAGGCAACAATAACAGAATCCGATTAATGCCACTGCAGCTACAGCTCCAACAATACAACCGATTATTATCCATATCTTGTTCTTCTTCGAGGATGATTCCGGAAGGAGATTCTTAACAGAAGAAGCCCCACCCAGGCTTCCAGCATCATTGCTGATTTTCATAATCTCCAATCCATTCATAGTTCCGTTCGTGATGTCTGCCATTGAATCTGGACCGATACTGACAGTCAAAGTATCGGATTCTACTGAAGAATTGGAGATAAAGTCCTTAAAGTAAGGCACCTTCAGGTCACCAGTCAATGTTGAGAGATCAAGACTTGCAACAGCAATATCATCATTTATGTAAACGTTGAAAACCAAAGTGTTGAGAGATGAACTCATGACATCACAAAAATGTGCCCGAACTAAATACCTGAAGTTCGGATCAACAGGGAAGACCCAAGTCACGTTGAAGGCCATGCTAGGAACATTTGCATCACCCATGACTTCAGCAGTGCTATAGACCAAATTTGGTGCTGTTTCAGGCGTAACCAAAGTTGTATATTTGATAGAAGCCGGATTGACCGAAACATTCAGAGCAGAGCTGTTTACATGGAGATATTTAACATCATTCTCCCATGTTCTTCCAAGTGTATCGTTCTCAGCAGTGATCAATGGCCCTCCCATGTTTAACCGATAAACGGTTTCCATGGCAAATTCCGAAAGACCACTAATAGGAGCAGACGGGTTCAGAGCTAATGCCTGGTCAGGCAGGACTGCATCCGGGATGGAAACAACTTCAATGGCATTAACAAATGAAACCGAATTGTTCGAAGGAACAAAGGTAAGAGTCAGGGTATCTGAAGTCACATTGATTGCATACTCCTTGAACAAAAAAGAACCATTATAGTTCTCAAAAGTGAAGTTGTCCAAGAGCACAAAATCATCCGTGGCAACCGTTATCGGAGCTGACGTCAAGTCCTGGCCTGATTTTGGAAGAGGATAAAAGTAAAGCCGGACCCAATGCCGACCTTCTTGCTTGATATCAAACTTGTAAGAAGCAATGGCGGAGAAGATTCGAGCGGATCGATATATCGAAGATGGAACACTAGATTTAGAACTAACAACAGAGCTTGCACTCTTCAAGGTAAGAGAAGAATGGCCTGAATCAGGAACATAAGTTCTACCTTGAAATGTAACATTTTTTGAAGAACCACAAACAATCAAGTAATTATCAACAGGTGTGAATGAGGCTTGTATTCCACACCCCAAATACTCAAACAACACAACAGCTAAAACCAAAGCCACCAAATTCCCCATTTTCATCTTCAACTTTTTTTCAATAAATTCAAATGCCTAAATCAACAAACCAAGTAAAACTAAGATCTAAAGAAACCCCAAAAATCCCACAAAAAAAGAACTCCTTAAAGTCGCAATAATTCAACCCCCTCAAAGTTCATATCTTTTGCAAACCTGGGATCTAATTAACCCCAATGCTAATAACCATTACAACATAAAGCAAAAATGAAATAAACTTTAGTACAAAGATCAAAACTTTATCAATGCCCTTACCTCACAAATGAAGCCAAAATGGGAAACAACAATGGGGTTTTTTTTTCTCAAAGACAAAAACTCCCAAGTTGAGCTATTAAGAATATCACCAAGAAAAAAAATAAAAAAAGAAACCTTTAAAAACAAAAAACAAAAAAAAAAAAAGGAAAGAAAGAAAGGTGCAAGCTGCTTCTGCAGTGCATATAACACAACTTTTCCAGGCTGTTGATTAGGCTGTCATTACAGAGAAAACTAAAGAGGACCCCACTTGTTTATAAGGAAATGGTAAATTTTCAATGTATCTGAAGCAGCCTGGGAATGTATCACTTGCCATGAAAAACCAGCTGTTTATCTCTCTCTCATTTTCTCAGTATATTTTTTAAAAGAAAAGGTTAGAAATTTTTGTTTACTTCGTTACTTTTCGCAAGCTTTGCTATTTTAATATCAGAAAGCTTCGTGTAAGTCCTCTAAGTGAAGCAGTTAGGGTTGAGTAAAATTCGATTCAATTTGAAAAATTTGATAAAAAATTTAAATTTAGAATTAAATAGTTCGAGTTATTTGAGTTAATCAAGTTATTCGGATCAACTCGAATAAAAAATTAAGTTTTTTGGTTTAACTCGAACATGAATTACACAATTCGAGTTATTCAAAAATCCGAATAAGAAAAGACAAAACTACGTCGTTTTGATAAATGTTTACCTTTTCTAAAGTTAAAAGTCAAAACTATTAAAGTAAAAGGTAAAATTACATTGTTTTGATAAATATTTACTCATTAAATTAAAATGTAAAACAATTATATTGTTTATGTAGTTAAATAATCTTGTATTTCGTCTACTAGTTAAGTAATCGGTCCATGTAAACACAACATTGAGTATAAATAATATGATTCGTTAACTCGACTCGACTTAACTCGAAATTTTTTCACTCGATTCGATTCGATTCGAAAAAAATTCAAATTGAGTTCGGTTGCTAAAATATGATTCGTCAACTCGACTAACTCGAATTTTTTAACTCGATTCGACTCGACTTAATCGAATACTCACCCCTAAAAGCAGTGTATTGTTATATGCTTCACATAATTATTTTTCTATAAAAAAATGGGAAATTAAAATTTTGAAGTGAAAAAGAAAAACAATTTAAATAATAAATTAGATGGAACTGGGAAAGGAATGGTTGATGAGCTTGGGACCAAACGATCAAAGGGGACCCCACTTTAACGCGGTTTTGGAGGTGACAGAAGTTGACGGCAGTTAACTTGGTCTTTATTCCAAGTGAAAATGTGAAATTGTAGGGACCGTTTGGCGTGTTATATTTAATCGATGTTCTTTAACCACGTTAAAGGTGGGGAGATATATGTTTTTTTAGTGATAAATATTAAAATTATATATAAATTTTGATTTAACATGTATTTCTATAAATGAATTTTGATTTTATTCAATTCTTATAAATTATGTATATATTGTATATACATATAATTATATTTATCTAATATAACAATAATTTGATATACTTATTTCTTCTATGATTGAATCAAAATTAATATTTTATTTACACATTTGAAACAATGACTAAATTTTCATGTGTATAATTGCACCAAAACAAAATACATGTATTAAATTGCACATTGAATCAAAATTCATATATAATTTTGAAATTTGTCCTTTCTTTTTATTAAGGTAAAGAGCAGAGGTGTTTATGGGACGGATCAAGCTTATGTATGATTATTTTTAATACATAATAGAGGGAAAAAACAATGGCTACTACTTATCCTTGTGTAGGTGATCCCCACGTTGTCAGCATGTAAAGTCGACTTAGCTTCTTTTGGAGGTTCATGGAAAAATGATATCCAAGCTCCCTTGTTTTCGCACCATTAGACAATGCATCGGCTACGTCATTTGCCTCTCGATAAACATGCTCTAGACGAACAATCCATCCTCTCTGCAACATATGATGTATTGCACGGATCACAACATTTGAAGAAGGCTCCAGATTCCTTTGACCGATAAAAGTAACAGTTGTCAAACTATATATCTCGAGAACTAGTTGTTGCCTTACTCAGACCATCATAGCTTCTCTCATAAAGATTCGTTGAGCAGTTTGAGTCAATATTTCTTGCAAAGCCCACCAACTATCTTCCTAAATGATCTCTAATAACTCATTCGCATGTAGCAATCCTGCCTTTGATTGTCAAGCCACCATCAGTGTTTACCTTTAGCCAGCCCAGTGGCAGTGGTGTCTAGCCTATTTTAATGTTACGTTCTCTTTTCTCCATAAGGGCAGCTTGGACGTTAACGCGACATTTAATCCACAGCCTCAGACTTGTTTCACATATGCTTTCACTTTCAATGAACTCTTTCTCAAAGATCATTTTGTTCCTACGGGTCTATAAAACCCAGCACACTGCTCCAAACCAGATGTCCCATTCATCTACATCCTTTGCAAGAAATATTTAAGGTCAGAAAGGTTCATGAAGACCGAATCTTTAATTGGTATAAACATAAATTCTTCAAGCTTTTCATTCTTTACATATTGCTACCAAGTCATTGCAATAGTAAAACAAGTGCGCAGAACATGACTTATATCTTCAATCATGTCTCCACAGATTGGGCAAGATGGGTCGTTTGTCATGTGTCTTTTTTGTCTTTCTCAATTTATCAACAAGCTCTCCTTACAAACAAGCCACAAGAAAACACAAACCCATTAAGTGCCATGATGAGCCCATATCAATTTCCATCTGTGATCCTCTATCAATGTATGTTCTTCAGTTAAGAGCTCATATGCAAATTTTACTGAAAATTGTCTACCTCTATCCCAAATCCATCCCAAAAATCCTCAACATCAGTTGGTGAGGGAGGCTTTATCGCAGTAATCAGTCATTTAATCTCTACAGATACCCAATAATCAATTCTATTCCAATCCTAATTCCCATATTGATTTTTCATTGACCTAACCGTCATGTAAGCATTCGGTATTTGTTGCACTGCATCAATTCTTTCCACTAGTGGACCATAATCTTGAACCCAATTATCTCTAAAAAAATTAATGTTATGTCCATTGCCCACATTCCAAATATTGCTTATGCGTACATGGTCCCAAATAACGTGGATACCCTACCATAAATTTGATCAAGCACCCTTATTCAAAGTTATAGAAAGGAAACCTTCCTACCTGTATTCTGATCGCAAAACTTTCATCCATAAATGGTCCTTCTTGTGCACCAAATTGAAAGCGACTTTCATGATGAAAGCTTTGTTTTGTTTCTCCATATTTTTTTGGCCCAACCCACCTTTTATATTTGATTGACAGATGGAATCCCATTTGACTAACGACGGTGCTTTTTTCTCCATTGCATAACCCCAAACAAAGCTATGAATCAACTTTTCCATTTCAAGACATATTCCTTTAGGAATAGTAGTGGACTGCATAACATACGAAGGAATAGTCGCAATAATAGATTTGGCCAATGTTATTCTCCTAGCTAGTAAAAAAGTTTGTGCCTTCCACCTTGCAAGTTTTATGTGCATACGTTGAAGAAGAAAAATGAATGATTCTCTCGTAACCTTTTGATGAAACAAGGGAACCCCAAGATAGCACTGTAGATCATCCATTGCCTTAACTTCTAATCTGACACTAATGTCCTCTCGTAATCGACTTGCTACATTCTTAGAGAAATAAATCAAATTTTTATTCTTGTTAATCTTCTGACCTAAAACACTATAGAATTTAAGTAAAACTCCTTTGATAACCTCCATTTTCTCCAATGAAGCTTTTCCAAAAAGAATCAAATTATCAGTAAAAAATAAATGGGACAGCGGTGGGCTATCTCTGGCCAATTTTATAGGCCGCCATCTTCTATTATTTACTTCAAGAGATATAGCCTAGGCTAGCCTTTCTATGCATAAAAAATATATGGAGATAGCGGATCTCTTTGTCAGATTCCTTTAGACGGAGTAAAAGAATTTGTCATGGTGTCATTCCATAAAACCTGCAAAGAAGAGGAACATATGCGATGCATGATAAGTTGGCGTATCGACCCCAGGATTTCCAAATCTATGAGTGTGTCCTCAATAAAATCCCAATTGAGACAATCATACGCCTTCTCCATATCTATCTTGATGGCAAATCAATTGTCCTTCCCTTTTTTCAGTCGCATAGAATTAATAATCTCTTGCGCTATCACTATATTATCAATGATGTTGCTGCCAGGAATAAAACTAGTCTGATTCATCTGTACCCACCTTAGAAGAAAAGGTTTTAACTGATTGACGATGGTATTGGCAATTATTTTATAGAAGATCGTGCACAAGCTAATGGGACAAAAATGCTTAATCGACTTTGGGCTCTCCATTTTTGGTATAAGAACAAGCAAAGTGCGATTAACCCAAGGATCAAAATGGCAATTGTTAGAACTATCATGAACGAAATTACAAATATCATCACCAATCCAATCCCAAGTCTTTTGGAAAATAAAGTTGGATAGCCATCAATATCCAATGCTTTTAGAGGTTGCATGTCAAAAACCACAGTTTTAATTTCATTATTCGTAATTTGTTGCGCAAGAATATTGCATTCATTAACATCAATGGGAGCAAACATACCTCTTATATCATAAGGGGCCGCCACAGTTGCTTCATTAGAAAAAAAAAAAGATTTTTGTAACATTCCACCACCATATGTTACAGAATCTGTGAGTCTTCACACCATCCCCCATTTGATAGCTTAAGGGAAGTGATTGTATTTCGCCTCCTCTTACTAATAGCACTCATGTGAAAAACCGAGTATTTTTGTCACCATCAATGATCCATTTAGAATGTGACTTTTGAAACTAAATAATTTCCTTATAAGCAAGCACAACATCTAGTTCTCTCTTTAACTATTTTTCCAAGTTAACCAAAAATTAAGAGTACCTTATTTCTAATGCACAATAAATTCCTCCAACTCTAGCTATGATTTCTCTCTTCTTCCTGCCTACATGCCCAAAAATATTGAAATTCCAATCATGAAGCTTCTATTTGAAGTTATCAAGATTCACCACTATATTAGCTCATTTCCTCCAATTGCACTTGAGAAATTCAACAAATTGCTCATGCTTCAACCATGCAGCGATGAAACGAAACAGACGATGTTTACTCGAATTTGTCAAAGCCATTGAGTTTAACAAAATAGGGTGATGGTTCGAACCAATACATTCCAGGTGAGTAAAATTTGTGTTTGGGTTTTCATTAACCCATTGATCATTACCAAGACAACGATCGAGTCTTTTGTGAAGATTACCCCGACGCTAGGTAAATTTTGGCCCTATAAATCTGAGATCAACGAAACTCGTGTCAAAGATAAAGTCACTAAACATATTTTGGTTCCAGTTCTTCTTAGAAACACCACTGTCACGCTCCTCTGCGGAACAAATAGCATTGAAGTCTGTTGGTATTTTAGCAACAATATAAAACACAAAAAATATGAAAGAAAGATATATTGGAAGCACACTATAATCTATTGTATTGTTCATATTATATAGCAAAAAAATAACAAAAACCTGCAAAACTTACTCCTAAAAAACATACCACAAACACTTAACTTACTCCTAAAATCATGTAACAAAAATTTAAATCCCTAAAGACTTAGTCTACAAGCCTATTATTAAGCAAGTCTAAGGCACATCCTCAACACTCCTCATTGTCTTAGTAATTGCAAAAGCCTAATTTATTTCTTAAAACTTTAAATCTAACTTTTGAAAGAGCCTTGGTTAACATATCTGCAGTTTGATCTTCAGTCTTGCAAAAAACAGACTTGATTTCACGAATCTTCTGTTCTTCTTTCAGATGATATCCATCAATCTTGTTGTACTAGGTCCTAGAAGTTTGTTTAAGACGACATGAGGCCTTATTTAACATGTAGACTTTCTCTTTATATCCCTTGACTTGGAATGCCTCGAGTTACTTTTCTCTCATTGCTTCAATCCGCTTGTCATCCTTATCAGGTTCTTTAAACTCGACAAACTCAAATACAACAACATTGCACCTTTCATAAATTTTAGATAAAGATCTTGTGTCACGAACTGGAACATCATCGATGTTGTCATCAAAGTACTGAGGAGTCTCTAGCAATTGCTTCATTGTTGACTTCTCCTCCATTAGATTTAAAGCAAAACTTTTCGCTTTCATTTTTACTTTAAAAACATCTCTACCTTTTGAGTCTTTGATCAAGCACCATTTGTCTTCAAATATGATCTTAAATCCTTTTTCAATCAACTGCCTAACACTTAGAAGATTTTGGTCAATGTTTGGCACATATAAAACATCAGTTATGTTTTTCAAACCTGTCAAACTTCCAATAACCATTGTTCATTTTCCCTTAACTGGAATAAACTCACCATTTCCAATTTTTATTTTGGAAATGATAGTTTTATCAAATTCTTTGAAAAGTGTTGGGTCATTGGTCATGTAATTTGTGCAGTCGCTATCGATCAACCAAGAATCATTAGAGAAACATGTCGCCACAAAAAAGAATTCATCTTCTTGTTGCTCAATAGATGCTTTTGCTTCTTCATGTTGTTGATACCTACAAACCCGCTTTATGTGCCCAATACTACCACATTTTTTTGCATTTGATATTAGGCCTCCACCAACATTTTTTAGCAAGTGATTTGTCTTCTTACAATGTGGACATGGTGGATATGTCTCGTTGTTGTTATTATTATTGGGCTCATCTTTAATCTTCTTGTTCTTGCCTCTTGAATTTTCAAGCTTTGCTCGAAAAGCACCCTCTACTGATGCTTTTTGTCTCATATTTCTCCTTTGTTCTAGAGCCTACAATGCATTCACTACTTCTGTCAATGATATACTTGACAAATCCTTAGATTCTTCTAATGAAGAAATTTTAGAATCATATTTTTCAAGTAAAGTGACAAGAATTTTTTGCACTATTCGATCATCGGAAAAATCCTTACCCAACAATCTTACCTTGTTTACTATGCCTTTCAACTTGTTAGAATAGTCTTTAATGGTTTCTGTCTCCTTCATTTTCATCATTTCAAACTCTATGATCAGATTGAGCACTTGCATATTTTTTGTTCTTTCATTGCCTTGATATTATTTCTTGAGGTAGTCCCAAATTTCTTTTGCCGACCCCAAATTCATGATTCTTGTAAATATTTTGCTTGAAATAGCAAAGAAAATACATGCTTTAGCTTTGGACTTCCTTGTCTTCTTCTCTTTGTGAGTCTTCAGTTGATTCATCGTTGGATTTGTTGGCAAAGACAGAACATCGTATTCTTTTTCTACTGCTTTCCAAAGATCCATTGCATCAAGATAGACTATCATTCTAACAACCCAAGATTGATAGTTACCACCATAAAAAATTGGTAGAACAATATGAGAAAACGTTGTGTCAACTTTCATGTCTAAAGCTTATGTGTTTCTTTCAACTCATAGATCCTTTAAGATAAAAGCTCTGATACCTATTGTTGGTATTTTAGCAACAATATAAAACACAGAAAATATGAAAGAAAGATATACTGGAAGCACATTATAATCTGTTGTATTGTTCATATTATATAGCAAAAAAATAACAAAAACCTGCAAAACTTAATCTTAAAAAACATGCCACAAACACTTAACTTACTCCTAAAATCATGTAAGAAAAATTTAAATCCCTAAAGACTTGATTTACAGACCTATTATTAAGCAAGTCTAAGGCACATCCTCAACAAAGTCTCCAACAAGAATCCACGGAAGTGTTATATTTGAAGCAAGATAGGAGAGGAAATGCCAAAGTTCCTTCCTTTTAGAAGCCGACGGACTAGCCTATACAGCAGTAATAAGCCATTTCTTTTTATCAAAAACATTGATACAAGACAGATGAATATATTGAAAATCCACATCCAAAATCACTGTGTATATCATCTCCCCATAACACCCATATACCACCAGAAAAATCATGTGCTTCGACACGAAAAAAGTATTTAAAATTAGTTTTCTTAATAAAATTGTCAACATTACAGCCACTTATCCTAGTTTCCATGAGAATCATTATATTTGGCTTATGAAAATTTAAAAAACCCTTCAAGATACGACTGAATTTTAGGTTAGCTGCACCTTGAACATTCTAGAAAAAAACTTTAACCATTTAAGAAAGTTTAGAACAAAAAAGAAATAGACTTACAGCTCAATTACTCCATCAAAAGCAATATCATCGTCACTCGTGTCTGATTCTTCAAGTGGCTCATCATTATCATTCACATTCTTTATTTCATTAGTCATGGCCTTTATCCATTCTCTGACTTATGGGTCATCATTCATCTCATTGTCAGGTGGTTTATAAGCCTTATAATTCCTTTCTTTAACCCCACACTATATAGAATTAGCATGGGATTCATAAGGTGTAAAAGAATTTTGCATGTCATTTAACGTATTCTCCTTGAGACTTTGCATGGAGATAGAACCCGTAGCCCCCTTCTTCAATCGATACAGCCCGATGTATACCACTTTTTAAGTTTGTTTCTTTTTCTGTCACTAGTTTAAAATGTTGGGCCCCACTAGACCCACTTCCATCATTCATTTTTTTTTGTGTAGAACCCTTCTTGAAAACATTAAAATTCTTTCTCATAGTGAGAGATTCGACTTTCTTTCTGTAACATCCTAGGAAGGGCCTATGCATTTTTCAGATCAATTGTATGAAATGACAAGTCTTAAGTATTATGAATAAATTTTTGATACTTTTGGAAACCTAGAAATGAATGAAAATGGAAATGAAAATGAAAATGGAAATGAAAATGGAGATGGAAATGAAAATGGAAATGGAAATGGACATTTTTGGAAACTTAGACATTTTGGAAACCTAAACATTTTTGGAAATGATCCAAAAATGGAAACTTGAACATTTTCGGAAACTTGGATATAAGAGAGAAATAAAGGAGTTTTATTCACATAAATATGTGAATAATAAGAGATAAATAAAGAGTTTTATTCACATAAATATGTGAATAATAAGAGATAAATAAAGGAGTTTTATTCACATAAATATGTGAATAATAAGAGAGAAATAAAGGAGTTTTATTCACATAAATATGTGAATAATAAGAGATAAATAAAGGAGTTTTATTCACATAAATATGTGAATAATAAGAGATAAATAAAGGATTATTTTCTAATGAGATAATTGAGGAGATAATTGATGGATTAAAGGCTTTTATCTTTTAAATAAAAGAGATAATATTATCAAAAGAGGAGTGGTGGCCAAGTAAAGGACTCCTAGGCTGATAACTTTGGCTATAAAAGGAGGACAGGAGGGCTACTCATCAACATTTGCTCCCTCTTCCTCTCTGCCAAAATTCTCCCTAGGCAAAACCCTCTCTGCCGAATTTTCATTAAGCAAAAATCCTCTCTTTTTTCTCTATTTTCTTCTCCGTTCTCTTCATTAAGTTTGAATCTTTGTGGATTCTAAGAAAGAGGGCAATCATCCACAACATCAAAAGGGGATCTTTCGGGAAATCTAAGGATCTAAGGTAAGGATTATAAATATAAATATGTGGTTAAAGATTATGATTCACGTTTTCAAAGTTAGATCTAATCTAACACGAAGTTATAGGATTTCAACAGGCTTATAAAGGAATCCTCTTCAGATTTGGAATCCCATCATAAGGTAAGGGATATTCGCCAAGGCATAATTTGTTTAAGTGTTTTCCATTATTTCGAAACCGAAAACTCGACATGGTTACATACCTAGTATTAGCCGATTTCAAGGAAGAGGAATTCTAGCAATCTGTTGGGACTTGATTAAATCAATTCGGCAACTAGGTAAGTAATTCTACTTCTAGTAGGATTTGGTTTTAAGACCAAATAGGTTTATTTATATGTTTTAATTAATGGTAGAATATAGGAGTGAAAGATCTAGATCGGTAGATCGCTCTACGGAATTCACGGAAACTATTAAGCGAAAAAAGGTGTGTACTCTTACTAACTTTCAATAAATTGCATGGCAATCATTAAATATATAAATATGTAATAAAGATGTGAATGTGGCTAAGCACCACAAATGTGGTAAGGAGTACCTGTGCACGTTTCCTACTTTTGATAGGATTGTGAATGTGATATATTTTGAACATGTGATTAGTAACATGAATGAAAATTAAGTATGTGAAATATGTTATGAAATAATTGGGGCATTCGGGATATTTGTGGAGGAAGAAAGTGAAGGTGATGACTACGGTCTCACCAACGTAAAGTGGTGACTACGGTCACATAAAGTGAAAAGTGGTAACTTCGGTTACATCCAGTGAATACAGTGTCTAATGACACAACATAAGTGGGCGATGAGCACGTCGATCGCAACGCATCGCCTTCGATGGTGTGTAGCGGATTGAGGGTCGACTTAGTAGTCCCCGCGGTGTACAGGTTGGTACGGGTGGTGTGTAGCGGATGGACAAATAGGTTTGGATTTGGGTTGCATCATCCTTTATTTTGTATGAACATGATATTGATATGACTTGTATGCCTGATTTGTTGGAAATTAGTACTATGTACACATTGAGTCTGTTGACTCACCTGTTGGAATTATTTTTCAGGTGATGAGCGAGAATGGACCGGGTCGGCAGGAGCAAAAGGTGGCCATGCATCGCTTGAAGAAATTATTTGGAATTTGGACTTTATGAAATTTTAGTACTTTATTTTGGGTTTGAATGATGTAATAAGGCCATAAGGCCCAATTGGATTTTCTTTATTTCTGTTTATTTTTATTTGAATATGATACAATTTATGTTTGATTAAAGATAAGTAAATTTATTTCTTTTAAAATAATAAACCCAAAAATTATTTTGTCACCTTATTTAAGTTGGATTTCAGAATTTATTAAATAGGTTTCAAATTAAGCCCAACCCAAAACAATTTTTTTTAAATTACACAAATTTTCTCTAAGTCATTTAGAACATTGAAAACCGATTTATTTAAGGAACATACCAGATCCGGTTCAGGCTCGTGGGCCGGGTGTGGGGTGTTTCACTTTCCTTTCCCCATAGCTTTAGTTCTATTAGGATCAATAATTATTCCTAGATCGGGAACTTTCCTTATTATCACCTCTTGATTGCTCGATTTCATTGCCCTTACACATTGAATTATATGGTTTTCTTTCTTCTCCAAATATGATATTGTCGTAAATCTTGAACCTTGATTGTTACGATTTTCCAAAACATTATTCTTTCATTTCGTGCCATACTTTCTTGAATTAGGTTGCCTTCTCCTGCGAGAAGAAGCTTGCATCCATGGACTATACAAGGATTTCCCTTCCATTCCTTTCACAATTTGGTTATTGTCCTGTTCGTTGCCTCCTTTTGACCATTATTCTTCACGTTAACATCATTCTTCTCTAGTGTTCCCTGTTCTTTCGCATTCTATAGACATGATTCATGAGTATGGCCATATGTACCACAATCATAGCATATGGTAGGTAGGCACTCGTATTCAACAGCCTGAGGAACTCTATCAATTCTGACCCACAATCTTAGTGGTTTATCAATATCAATAACCACTACAATCCTAGCAAATCGCCCACGTTTCCCATCCGTCATATTGTAATCTACTTTCACCCTTGGTGATAGCCCTCAACATGCCTTTGGTATAATACCTATACAAGAGACATGGCAATCTAATCTATACAATGACTTTTTTAAGATGTTTCTATTTGGTCGAGAAATCTCTGCTTCAGGGTTGCACCATGATATAATGACCAAATATTATCCACGGTTCTTCCGTCAAAACTCTCTTGTAACCCTTGGGTGAATTTAGCTTCACAATGAAATAATCATTGTCTAAATCAACCCAATTCGAAATCTCCTTAAAGGTTCCACAGGCTTTTGAGTCTTCCTTCCAAAGTTCGATACCCAATAGGTCTACCAAATGGCTTAATAATAACCACATTCGCCATGCTCTTATCAAAGAGGTCATGTACACGCTCAGAAAATGTGATTTCTAGATAAAGCCCATCTTAGGAAACATGAACATCGCTGTCTAGGACTTCAATATCATCACTGCTTAAAGCATTAAACTCATCATCAGATGGCAGCGTCCGTTGCTCATCATTCAAATGTAGATTAGACATTAGAGTATCCTTCCATGACATTCTAGTCTCTGTGCTAGTCTCTTCCATCAGATCTACAATATCGTTCTGCTTATTTCTGACTTTATTGTTGCTCTTTCTACCCCATGTGAGATAAAAGATCTCGGTCGTTCATTACTCTGAGCCGAGAGAGAGACATCAATGTTCATTGCTTTGTCAAATTTCCAAAAAGGCTTATGAATGATATTAACACACTTTATGCTTGCCCAAACTTGGCCCAACCGAAATATGGGCCTAAAATTTTGCCTAAGCCCATCCGTATTTGTAAATAGCTAACCTAAGCTCATTTTAGGTCCACCAATATTATTTTAAATTTTAAAAAATATATATTTATATTTTTTTTAATTTAATAATTAATACTTTTATATATAGTTATCTTAACCTTTTTAATGTCTATATTATAATAGTATATAATACTACTATAAATTTAATTGTTATGTGTTATAAATTGCATAATATATAAAAATAACATAATATAATATAAAACATTACTAACTTAAAAATGGGTTGGGTTGAGTCAGACTTGAGCCTTTAATTTTCAAGTCCAAGTCCGACCCATATTTTAAACGAACCTAATTTTTTTGTCCAAATCCTCCCAAATTTTGGGCAGGTCTTCAAGCTTGGACGAGTAGCCCAACCCATAAACAAGTATAGTAGTAAGTAAGGAATAAGAATGGTAAAAGTACCATGGAGGTCCCTGTATTAAGAGTTGGATTGCATTTTTCTCCTTCTACTCAAAAAATGGTCAAATTAGTCCATGTATGTTTAAAAATTTAATCCATTTCTACTATTGAAAACTAGTTTATGTACGTCAGTATGAGGTACGCATGGCACACCACATGTCACTACTAGTTATTCCGTCATAAATTCCAATTTTTAATTATACAAATTAATAAAATTGTTAATAAAAAGAACTAATTTGCTCATTGATCTAACATTCAAAGACTATTTTATCTATTTTTTGAGTAGAAAAATAAAATACAATCTTACTTTTAGTATAAAAACATTCACTAAATAAAAGTTATTTTATCGACTAATAGAACATGAATAGATAATAATTGAAATTTAAATATAATTTTTTTGTCACTATATTTGTGGTTGAGTTTACAAAGGAGAAGACATATATTATCAAAGTAAAAGAATTTGAAACTTGATAGACAATATGCTCGGACACAATTTCAAGACTCTTTATGCGTATTATCTTTTTGTACATGTGCGAACAGGGTATGCAAGCATTTATAGGGAGCAACATAATCACATGAAAATCCAAAGTGGATTGGTAACTCAACCCTACATTTAGTGATATCAAATTAACCTTTAAATTAAGTCTTTCAATTATTCTCTTGAGTTGGATTTTTCTTTTTTTTAGTATAAGATCTTGAGAAATTGTTGATTAAAAACACTAGTAAATTTAACTAAACACAATGTTAATTTTTCAAATAACCTTGATCGTATAATACAAATTTTATTAATTTAACGTTTTCCAACAATGTTTAGTATTAAAAAATTTTAATTATTATTAACAAACATGTAATCTAATTTAACTACTTTATATAATATTAATTTAATTATTTTAAATAAAATAATATATTTATCTCAAAATTAGTATATAATTCAATTGAAAGTAAAATCTAAATATTTAATATGTATTTGAATTCTAATATAAATTTATAATTTAATTTAATGGTACTTTAAAATAAAATTTAATTTCAATATTGATTTTATAGTTGAAAAAAGTAATGTATGACAAATAATAATAATAATTATTATTATTATTTCATAGATACATTTTATCTTTTCAATTAATTGTGACTCTAACTTTAAAAAAAATCAAAAAATAATATATAATTTTCAAGAAAATTACTCTCACACTAAAAATAAAAATGATATTTGAAAGAATCTGTAAGAGGAGTTAACGACGTCAACTAAACATTGTTAACGGAATATAAATAAACCTTCAAATTTGGCGTGAAAAAGGTCCGATTATTATGTTTAAAATCCGCCGCATCGCGCACATGGCCACCATCACTAACGTCCCTATCTGCTTCCTTTTTTTAATTATATAAAAACAAATTTTCTTTTTTTCTTATTTCTTATTTCTAACTCTAAGATTTGCTATTTATTTTTTAAATAAAAATATCATTATTTGACCATTTTTATAATTATTTTGTTGCACAATTTTTCTAGGTGTTTAAGCTGGAACCATCTCTCTCTTTCAAACCATTTGGGACTTGGGGATTCTTTTTTATTTTATTCTTAACATAAATAAAGCTTTTCACAGCAATATCTTTTGGACTTTTTTTATGAGTAAGATACATTGTTTTCTATAACGAATTTCTCTTCTTTTTCAAATCACAATTTCTCTTAATATATATTATATTACGTTTTAACGGTGCAATTTGAAGTAATTTAATCTTTATTAATTTCAAAAGTGAATAGTTAAAGACAAGTAATCACAATATTAATATTTTTCATTTATTAATATAATAACAAATTTAATTATCAATATTTATATATTTTGTGCAAATGCTGACATTTGTAGGTTAAATTTGTTAAGTCATACCAAATTAACAGAATATGTAAACTTTAAAAGCTAAATCTGTTATTATACTAATAAAAAAAATGTAAAATTGACAAAATCATTAACGTTGTAATTAATTGTATTTAATTGCTCACATTAGAAATTGATAATGATTAAATTGTTTTGATTTTTTATAGAAGATTGATTTGCTTAATATTGAAATTGAAAGAGATGTCACAATGCATATTATATGATTAGTTGATAACGAAAGATTAATTGTGATTGATCTAGAGAAGTAGAGTGAATTGGCAATTGCCACAATACATGGTTATTTAATTTTGTTAATAACTTTTTAGTTTAATTTAGGACCCTTTTAGATGGCGTTTATCTTCGGTGCAGTACATTTAACCTTTTTTTTTATCTTACGCTACAGTATCGTTACAGTATCTAATCTCACCGTCACCGTCTCGCCCATTCAAAAGAGCCCTTAGAAAAGTAAAAAGGAAGTTGATACAGATGTAAAGCAAAAATTGGTTGTTTATAATTGAAGATGTTACACCCATGACACCTAATAACATATTAGGAATAAATATATAATCAATCATTTAAAACATTTTAGTTAAAAAAGAAGTTTATGCGATGGAAAGTTAATTGATTCCAGATATTGGACGTTGATAGTTTGAATGTAAAAACATTTTGCTACCTATTTTTGACTTTTATATACATGAAATCAGCTAGAAGATATAGCACATTGATTTGGAAAGTTTCACATTTAAAAAAAGGATAATTATTAATTTCGAAATACCTTAACCACAATTAAAATTGTAAAATATTTTTTTTTTTGAAAATTACAATTATATTTATTGTTAAATTTCAAAGAAAATATATATTAGAATCACTATAAATAAAATTAATTATTACAAAGCATAAAATGAATATAACCTAAATCAGAATAATTTTGGGCATGATTAGGGGTGTTCATTCGGTTAACCGACCCGAAATAACATTAACCGAATTAATCGACCTTTCAAAATTTTTAACCGTTAACCGAACCGAAATTTTTTCAAAAAATTAATCGAACCGAAATTTTTTCGGTTAATTCGGTCGGTTAACCGAATTAACCGAAAATTATATGTTTTTTATTTTTGGTTAAAAATTAACCGAATTAACCGAATTAACCGAATTACCCGAATTAACCGAATTACCCGAATTAACCGAATTACCCGAATTACCCGAAATTAATCACTACATAATTAAAAAGATTACATAATTTTAGTTTTAGTTTTAGAATTTTATTTTTATTTATTAAATTATTTGTAATTTTTATGATTGGGTTGGATTGGGTAACTGAGTTGGGTTAGATATTTGGGTTTGGATTGGGTTTAGGTGAATAGTGGGCCTATTTATATATTATAATTTTATTTATTAATTTTTTCGGTTAAACCGAAAAAATTCGGTTAACCGACCGGTTTCGAACCGAATTAACCATTAACCGAAAAATCACAAAATAATTAACCGACCCCCGACTGAAAAAATTCGGTTAACCGACCGATTAACCGAATTCGGTCGGTTAACCGAATTTTTTCGGTTTTACCCGAATTTTGCACACCCCTAATGATCCATATGTTTACATAAGGTGTGACTCTCCTCGAATACTATGCATTAACTTGTTCGACATAATTTAAACTTTATAGCCAAAGTGATAAAAAAGTTATATTCAAGTAGGAGTGAACAAAACTCGATTCAACTCGAATTTTTTTTAAAATTTCAAATTAATCGGTTTTTTCGAGTCAACTCAAATAAGTAATTCAAGTTTTGAGTTCGAGTTGAGTTAAACTTGACAATTCGAATAACTCAAATAACATATTGGTGCAAATATGTCATTGATCCCTATCAATTTTGAAAGTGAGCAAATTGATCTCTCACTAAAAAAAAATTTAAAATATTTTTTTAATTCAAAATATTTATAAAAATTCTAAAATTTATATTTTTGAAAAAAAATTTAAATTTTTTTAAAATATTAAAAATCTAAAGAATCTATAATAAAAAATTCTAAAACAATAATTTTTGAGACCTAAATAAGAAAATTAAGAATTCAACTTTATCATATTAATGTAACTTTTTTTTCTCTTATTTTGTTTTGAAAGAGTTTTAAAAAATATACGGTTTCAAATTTTATGTGCTCTAACATGGAATTAGTTATTTTGTAACAAGATTTTAAATTGACTTATTTAATTTTTTTAATTTAACTCGAACAATTTCATTCGATTCATCTTGATTCGAAAATAAATCGAGTTAGGATGATAAAATGAGACTTATCAACTTGATTAACTAAAAAAAATTTTACTCGATTCGATCAAACGCTAACCCCTATGTTCAACTCTTCATTTATACCAATCCCAATTTTTTTTTTTTTTTGGTACAAGAATAAATTAGACCATGTCTAAATAAACAGACTTAACATCTTCTATCATTATTCATTATTGATTGACGGATATCCTTTTCCAGTACTGTCGAATCGTTGTCGAATCATGGTCGAACAAGTCCGTAGTCTAGTATTTACCATTTATGCATTATAAAAGCATTTAAATACAATTATAATTTAGCTCGTTACATACGAACTTACCTCGTGTTCGGAATTGACGGATCGGATCAACTATTCGACAACCTTGCTTTTCCCCAGATCTAAATCTGAATTCTTTCTTTCTTGATCTATATGAATTCAAAATTAACTTATTTATTCATATACTCATTCAATTTAGTCCAAAATAACTCATTTGGGCATTTTTACACATTAGCCCCTAAACTTCCACATTTAATCAATTTAGTCCTTATTTCACAAATACACAAAATTCACATAATTTCAACAAAACCCATGCCAGTCGAATTACCATAATGCCCCTAACAGCCCATAACTTTCATTTATTTCACATTTCAACCACTCAATTTACATATTTCACAATTTAATCCCTGTTATGCATTTTCATCAAAAATCACTTAATAAAACATGTAAAACTATCATCAAGCTTTCACAATCTATCATCAAACATCAAAGAACACATAGATTCAACAATGGCAACTCTCAAAATATTTAACAATGTCGAAATTAAAGGTACGGGCTAGCTAGATTGAGCTGTAATGATTACAAAAACATAGAAATCATCAAAAACCGAGCTAAAACCGTACCTTAATCAAGCTAGGAATGTGTCGAAACTTAAAAGCTTCAAACCCTTCTTTTCTTTTCTAATTTTTGGTTGCCAAAGATGAATGAAATGAATTTTTGGTTTTGTTTTATTATAATTATAACTTAATTAATCAATTTACTAATATAACCTTTGTTATAAACATATAAAAACATATAATGGATGTCCATTAGTGTCCATTAACACTTAAAATGGTCTAATTACCATTTAAGGCCATCATATTTAAAAGCCAAATCCAATTGACACCTTTAACTAATAGAATATGCATTTTACATTTTATGCGATTTAGTCCTTTTTTCTCAAATTGAGCAATTAAACGATAAAATTAGCTCACGAAATTTTCACACATACATGCTATCATGCTGTAAACACATAAAAAAATATTAAAAAAATTCTAACATCGGATTTGTGGTTCCAAAACCACTGTTTCGATTTAGCTAAAACCGGGCTGTTACAGATGAAATTACATACCCAAGCTTCTTCACGCCGAAAAAGCTTCCTCCAAAGTTAGATTTTCGACCCTGTTCTTTTCCATTACACCCTTTTCAACAGTCGTAACATCTTGGATTTCCTGGTTGTGACCTTGGATAATTTCGTCTATCGCTTGGGCAATTGAAAGAGATGTGGGAGCCTATTCTGGTAGGAGAATCCGTCCTTGCCCAATGTTTCTACTCAAATTGCTGAGCCAAGTAGCTGAATGTTGTCCAAAAACTTCTCCCATTGTCCCTTTCAATTTTTTGTTAGTTGCTCTTTCCAGATTCTCCTCTCCACTAGAATCCCCCTTAGAAGACAATATCTTTACTGTCACATTTTTCCTTTTGTTTAACCCTTGTTCGGCCGATTGAAAAATAATTAAGTCTATCCCTTTGTCCAAAATTCTTGGACCCATCATTGACCCATCGCCGAATGGGTTTTCATTTAATCCAGTAAAGTAGACTTACTTATTATTAGGCTTAAGAATATTTGAATTAGCCTGCAGCTCATTTGTAATAACCACCCCTTTACCTTTTCCCCTATTATCACTTTTTTAAACCCTTTAGACTTAATTTGAGTAACTGTCTTCTCCTTAGCCAGCTCGTTTGTCCCCGCAATTACCACCCCAGAATCTAGATTTCCCCCATTATCATTTAAAGTAGACGATCCACCATCTTCCATTCCTCCATGATTTTCGCTAAGCACTTCAAACCTAGATCCTTCAGCCTTCTGGTCACCGTTAACGTCCTTTGCTTTAACCACCGTTATGAGATTTTGATGATGTTTGCGCTCAACCAAAATTCATGGCCCAAATTATTCTCCCTCCGATCTTTCTCGCGTCACTGCACCTCTACCGTGATTATCCTCCATTGTTCCTTCAGTTGCTTCTCCTTGTTCAACTCTATGTGGGCATGAATCGCGTGTATGACCAACCCTTCCGCAATTGAAACAAACTAGATGCAGCAATTCATATTCCACACATTGAATTTGTTGTCAATTTTAACTTCCAAAACAAGCGGATTACCCAAATCTATGTAGACCGCGAGCCTTGCAAATTGTCCCATTGAGTTATTATCCGTGTTCCGATCATTTTTTTGCAACAGGGCCAATTGCGCTTCCAATGAGTTTGAGTAAACTCTTTGTGTACAATCCTTCTGGCAATCCGGGCAATCTGATCCAAACCATCAAATTCTTTGGGTATTCTTGATCTATTGAAAATACCGATGTCCATGGACGAACTGTGAGATTGTGCCCAAAAATTGTCCATGGCCCCTTTGACAACACTTCAAGATAATCCTCATCATTCTGGAACTTAACCAAGAAATAGTCATTCTCCAAATCAATGACTTGTAGATATTGTTTAGACCTCCAAATTGTTTGCAACTTATTCACCACGGTAAAATATAAGATCATTCTCCTAAGTAATTTCGCAATCACAGTTTGAGCCATTCACTTTGCAATAAATTGGTGTACACGTTCGAAAAATGTAATAGTAAGGATACCGTCAACTACCTCCATCCTGGCATCACCCTCAAGCAATTCAAAATCATCTTCTTTTTTAACATCCACCTTTTCAGAGGTAGTACCCATCAATAATTTATCTTTCCATGATACTCATTGGAACCCAGCAGAGTCTACTTTCATACCTTTATCATTCACCACAAGATCATCAAGATCCGGCGGCTCCTTCGATCTATGCCTTACCTTTCTCGTTGACCTTCCAGTACCATTGCTCACTAAAATTGCATCACCATTCTCAGAAGCCTCCATTCCAATCTATTTAAAAATTTGCTAGATATATTTCTCCACCAATCCCAAGTTAAATTATGAATGTAACGACCCTATAGTCAGGGGTGTCAGAAAGTGCATTTCCGGGATTTCATTCCTGTAAATGGGACTCATAAGTTAGTTGTATAGTTAATTAGGTTTCGGTTAAGTGAATTTGCATGAATTAAAAGTTATTAAGTATAAGGACTAAATCGCGTATAGAGTAAAAGTTAAATTATAGATTAAAAATTAACTAAGGGATTAAAGTAGTAAATATACATATATATATATGTATAGTGGGCGGCATTAATGGTATATATAATATATGTAAACTTATTATATTTATACTATATTGGGTAATAATTAAAAGTTAAAAATATGGATATGTATTATATTATAAAAGTATAATAAAAGGAAATAGAAAAGAAAATGAAATAAAACAAAAGAAAGAAAGAGAACATGCAAAATTAAATAGGAAAGAAAAGAAAGAAAAGAGAAAGAAAGGAGAGAGACACGGCCTAAGGGCTCCAATCAAATTTCAATTGGTTAGTCAATTTAGTCCCATTTTCTTGTAATTTTTTTTATTTTTAGAATCCCGATACCTAGGGCTACCCGACCCATGTTGTAATTTTAGCATTGATTAAGTTTTTAAATGTTGTTGTTGTTAAATATTTTTAGTATTAGGGATTAAATTGATAGATTTTTAAGCTAGAAATGAAAAAGGATTAATTTGTAGAACAAATTATAAATTTTGAGTAATAGGGACTAAATTGTGAAAAAAAATTAAAATTTAGGTGTTTAATTGAAACAGGGAGTTAAATTTAGTTTAAAGTGAAATTTGTATGAAAATATAGAATTAAATGTGAAGAATAAAAATTAGTCTCGGTTTAAGGACTAAATTGAAATTTAAGCAAATATTGAGTAAAAATTTAAATATTCAATGTAAAATTGAATTGTGTTGTATTGATGTAATTTAATTATTTTAATTCCATAGCTAACGTCGTACCGGAATCCTCGACTAAAAAGGGGAAGGATAAAATTGACGTCGAATAGCTCGGAATCCACAGTTTGTGTTTCTATAATCCGAACTAAGTTGTAAATTATTGCATTTTGATTTCTTGCATATGGTAAGCATTGGAGGTGAGAACTATTGTGTTTTACAATTGAAATGGATTGATTTGGTATGTGATGAATTTATTAAATTTATATAGATTGAATTGAATTCTTGTGTATATGTGATAATGTGATTATATGAAAATTTGATATTGGATATTGGTCGTATTTGAAATATGAAATGAAACTCTATTAACTGTATCGGGCTGAGTCGAATGTAAATGGCATGCCATATGATAGGAAGTGTTCAGGGATTTTTTCGACTTTGAGTCTATGAGGCACTGGGTGCTAATTTACTTCGGTTTAGCCGATGAGACACTGGGTGTCAATTTATATAGCGTTGGACGCCGTTATTACTTCGGATTTATCCGATGAGGCACTGGGTGCCAAACTAGTGTGTTGGTTAGATCCGTGTATCCGTCCGAGTCCGAGTCCGAGTCGTGTTAATAGGAGTAATTAAATAATAAATTACTATATTTATATTGGAATGGCATGATATGTGAAAGGAAAATGAGATAGAGTATTGAATCATGAAAAGTGAAACATGTTGTGATCAAATGAAATATATGAGTTATGTATTCATGAATTGAACATGGAATGAATTGTGCCATTGTATAAATGCAATGTTGATTAATATGTGAAAAGCTATTTATATAGCAAGAGATGTGAATTGGGATATTTGTTAAACAAATAAAAGATGATAGCATGTACAATTTAAGTATAGTATGAAATGATATGCTATTATTCATGAAATTGAGATGGTGATAAATTTACAATTGCTTGTTAGATAGAAATGTGATTATGCAATTTAAATTGAGCATTCATGTATCTTTATGTTTTTAAATGTTCGGATTATAGAAATATCACTGAGTTTTACTCAGCGTACGGTTTTGTTTTCCATGCGCAGGTTAGGTACTTCACTTTTGACCGCTGATTCAGCATCCAACAATGATCCCGATCTCAAATGTGGTGATGTTTATCTTTTGTGTTGGCATGTACCTAGGATGTCTAGATGATAGTTATTTTGTGGATGGATTGTAAATAAAGCTATAAGTGTAATGTTGGTTGGTATATATATAAACACGTGTTTGTGTTTGAAGCCATAATATGGTATGTTGAATTGAACTAAGATAGGTTAGGTGTTTGTGAATTTTAGTTGATGTTTAGGTGGTTATGAACTAGGCTAAATGGAGTGATTTTGGTATGTTTATAATTTGGATTTGAGTGATGCATTGATGATATGTTTTGATGATATAAATGTGGTACCAATGAGGGTACATTGGTTAGGCACCTAGGATGATTGTTTTGGCATATTTTGAGTGTGTTTGATCGTGTTTTGAATAGGTTAAACGAATGGTTTTTGAGTTGCTTAATGCTTAAGCAAGTAGGAAATGGTAAAATTGTGGTTTAAGGCACATTTTAGGTCCACACAGCCAGACACATAGGCGTGTGACTTGGCCGTGTGAGACACACGGGTGTGCGAGGCCATTTCGAAGGGTACACGGCCTGGCACACGGACGTGTGGCTTGGCCATGTGACCCAAGTCAGTGAGTTACACGGGCTGGGACACGACCGTGTGTCCCTACTTCGAATGCCCACACAGTCGTGTGAACTCTGCCTTTAATGATTTTAAGCCCCAAATCAATTCTAAAGTGATTTTAAGCCCTTCAAGGCTTGAATAAAGGACTATATGCTTGTTAATGATGAATTATTTTATGATTTTTTTGAAATGTTTAAAAATGAATGATTTAAATTACGGTTACTCAGTAATACTCCGAAACCCTATTCTGGCGACGGATATGGGTGAAGGGTATTACAATGAATGAAAAAATAATTTCCTATGTTAACACTTATATTCACTCATAAACCTAATATATTAAAAATATTACGTTTTCCATGAAATAAATTTGACTTAATAGTTACTCATTACTCACATACGTCGTTTCCTTTGATAATAAAAGAAGCATTAACAGCTCAAAAATTAAAAAAATTAAAAATAAAAAGTAACATCATTAATTCTTAAAATTGTCATATTTTTTTATTTATCGAATACACAAATAGACTAAAAAAACAAATTTCATTTGATAGAAAGTTATAGAACCTCCTTGTACATATATAGTAAAAGCAAATTATTTAAAGAGGAAATTTAAAAGAAAAAGGGAAAATAGATAAAATATTATAATAAAGATAGGATAAAACAATGTAAATAAATGAAGGGTATGAATGAATAAAAAGAAAATAATAAGAGGGAGAGGAGAGTTGGCGTCAATCACGTTGAGAGCGTGAAACAAGGCGGGCGGCGTGTGGATTTAGAGATTTGATTTTGGCAAAACATTAAACATTGAAGATTGAGCTACTAACTCTCTATGTTTATCTGTCTCTTTCAAGACAACTACTAATAAATATTTCGTTTTTTTGACTTTTTTGACTTTTTTTTTAAAACTTTCAATTTTACAAACAGATTAATAGGGTTGTCCATGAAAATGGAAAAATCAAAGACTTAGGGCCAGTTTGACAATGCTTTTGAGAAGTACTGTGGAAAAGTGCTTTTGAGAAGTGCTTTTGAAAAATTTAAGTGTTTGGTATTGTTGTCAAAAAGTGCTTTTGAGAAGTAAAATGTCCATTTTAGACATGATATTATAAAATAACAAATATGTATTTAAATAATGTTCAAATTAGTTAATATTATGATATTTTAGCAAAAATATAAAAAATAATTTATTATAACTTATTGTTAATATTTTAATATATAATATTAATTTTAAATATTTCTAAGTAATTAATATTAATTATTTATTAAATTTAATTAGAATATATAAACTATATTTAAATATTTAAATATAATAATTAAATATTTGTAATTAGATATTGACACAATTGTATTATTTTAAAAATTATTTTTTATTTTTAATGCTTTTAACACATTTGTAAAACTCATATTAGATATTAACATAACATAGAAAACATAAACCTAACAAATTAAAATATTACATATATTTGGATTAAAGTTTCAAAAAGGGATAATATTTATATACCAAATATAAATACTAAAAATTTTACAATAGCATTTACAATTTAAAGTGAATTCATTAAACTAGAAGCTATAGCATCTCTTGTTAATTCCATTTCAAAACCACTTGAATTGCTTGATTTACCGTCATCATCACCATCATCATCGTCGTCGTCATCATCATCACTTTCTCGACCATGCACATTTTCTGAATCAATAGTATTCTCATATGCCCAGTTAATATCTTCATATTCCATAAAATCTGCATCATTTCGACCGACATGTTTTCGGATAAAATTGTGTATCGTCATTGTAGCAACAACGATCATCGTTTGCTTTTCAAAACTATAACTTGGCATATCCCTTAAAATTGCCCATTTTTTTTTTCAAAACACCAAAAGTTCGTTCAATCACACTACGTAATGATGAATGTGAATGATTGAATATCTCTTCTTTACCGTATACCGGCCTACCTCTACGAAAAGTCGTAAATGATATCACTGAATTCTATATGGTCCAAGATAACCTTTCATTTGAGGATATCCAGAATCAACAAGATAATATTTTCCTACATGTCATAATATAGCAAACAATTAATTCAAGAATTTTTTTTATAAAAATTATCAATTAAAGAACTTATACTTTATTTTTTAAAAATCACATAAATAAAATATCTAACCATTTGGTGGGTGCGAAAATTTGTATTTTGGATCTCGAATTGCATCAAGAAATATTCTAGTGTCATGTGCCGATCCTTCCCATCCAGCCATGACAAAGGTGAAACATATATTAAAATCACATACTGCCATAATATTTTGAGTAGGGATACCTTTTCTTCCAATATAGGGAATTTGTTCATTTGGTGGAAGAATAGCAGCAATATGAGTACCATCAATTGCACCTATGCAATCCTGAACAAATAATCATATTAGTCTCGTGCATATTTTTAGTCGACCAAAAATATTAAAAATATAATAAAATTAAATTAAATTTTAACCTTAAAATGCGGCATATATCTAGAATCATTACGTATTTGTTAGGGTATTGAGCTAAAAAAAGCATCTTCGGGTGCAATTAGATCAGTGGCCATCATTGAAACTTTCTCAAGCACAATTCCAAAGTATCGACTTATTGTTGATCCAGACCTTTGAAATATTTCTCGACATTGGGAAACTTTTGCACCGGTGCCCAAGATGTATAAAAAAATTCCCAACATTTCACTAGAAGATATGTTTCTTGAAGTTTGCAAGTTGTATCTTGTTTCCAAAACTCTCAACAAACTTGTGAATACCATTTTAGACATCCTAAAATTAATCATACAACATGATTCGTGACCGTCAAGGATCTCTCGAATCCATGTCTCACCTGACTGTTTTGAATTCATGCATGGTTGCTTCAATATATACTTCTCGTAATATAATTGCACGGAAGAAGATGCAACAACAAATAATCGGTTAAAACATTCCATGCGTTGTAAAATCTCTTTCTTCTCCCTTTCATCATCACTTTCATCACCGCTGTAATTCTCAACTATACTCATCACCTGGGAAAAAATTTGAACATCCAAAATCATATATAAACAATTATTGATAAAACTAATTTAGTATAAATAAGTAGAACATAAATTCAATATCCAAAGACCAAACATAAACAACTATTAATAAAAGTAGATTACACATAAATAAGTAGAACATAAATTCAATATCCAAAAACCAAACAAAAATAACTATTGATAAAACTAGTTTAGCATTTTTGTTCAGTCACATAATAGATATCTCTGAACCCTAGAAGATCAGAAAATTTTCAACTATCCTCCATTTTCATCTTAAGCCACAAAGCTCTAATCTTGGGATTAATTGATAAAAACATAATTCGCTTGTCCTTATTGAGCAATAATCTAAGTGCGAAAAAGTATAGTGGACTAGCTTCTGGAACTTCTTCCGACATGTCATTTGAGCACTTTGACCGCTTGTGGAATACCATACTGATCCATAACAGAGTCAAACTAGATGTGGCTTGACTCATATTGTCACCGCATTGCATAATTTTTCTATTTGATGGACAATCTTGCAGCCCTCCAATTTGCTTTGAGGATTTCTTTCTTCCGCTTTTAAAATGTGAACGTGATATCTCAGGGTTTTTTCTTTTTTGACCGTTTCCATCAATTTGAACATCATTTGAAATGTGAACATCATTTAAAATGCGAACATCATTTCTCACATCTTCTTCATTCTCTTCAGGTATTTCATTGTTAACATCCTCAAAAAAATCACTACGGAGTGTACCAGAAGAAGGTGCCCATGCTTTATCACCTGTTGCAACTATCCCCATGAACATTTGGTCCAACTTCCCTTCGAATTCAGGATCAATGCCCGATGTTCTAAATTTTTGAGCTTCAGGCACAACCTACATATCAAATGATAGTTTAATAACAGTAATTATTAATAAACTCATAAATAAGAAAAAAAACAAAAATATTCAAAATTATTAATGTACCTTTAGCCTACTCTCCCACCAATCATTCGATGCATCAACGGTTCTTTTTATAGGATTCCACCCTAGACCAGTATCTTCGCCTTTAAGTTTCTTCCAAGCTTTTCATTCTTTTTTTAGGGCATCCCACCTATTTTTAAGTTGTCTTTGTGAAAAAGCCTTGCCCGTTTCTTTCTCAAAGTTGGTCATTATTTTCAACCATCCATCTTTTGTGAAATGAGTACCAGGCCTATTGCCTTTCGATATCTCTTTAATACAAATATCACAAAATATTTCTGTCAATCTCTTATCCCATATTGTTTTCACTTTTTCACCACTAACTTCAACCGCCGAAGTACTCATCTATTTTGTATACAAACAGATTCGTTTCAGCGCAATAAAGCAATCAAGAAAATCAAATGTCACATAAGTATATTTGTTTACATGTGTATCAAAATATTTTCCTCTAATACTAATTTTACCAAAAATGGACCCGACAGTAAATGTTATATGTCTTTACTACATGTGTATCAAAAAACAATATATGATCTCTGGGTTTTCTAAATCTCATCAGGGAAAACTAAAATATTGTTAGCAAGCAATGGGAATTAACTACTATCACTCATTCGGTATTTGCTTAGCATAGTACACTGTCAAGATAACCATCCAAACAAAGCAGCCATGCTCCAGAATATATATGTATATAATATTTATAATAAGCAGAATTTCAATGTATATTTAAAAAGCCATCCAATAATTGATGGCATCTACAAGATGTAAATTTGCAGAATTTATTAGTATGATACTAGTGTTACCTTTTCATCATGATCTAATGCCAAGGCCTCATTATCATAACTTTTTGATCAGTGAACACACAAAAACTTCATTTCAATCAAAATCACTTCAATGTATTACTATTATTTTGGATTATGCAAATACTCAAAAATACATGTCATTTCATATTATACCAAAGTTTTGAGTACCTGAGAATCTTCCCAGTTTGTTCATATATTAGACTATGACCCATTTTTTTATAAAAAAAAATAAAATTAATTCAGATAGATAATTGACAAAGCAGAGAAAGTCTAACATGAGGGACAAGAACCTGTTAGAAGCAATCAGCATCTAGATACACCCTATGTACTGAATGCAATGCGATGGATGATACTTTGTGGGGTTTTCATTGGCTTCTTCTTTAAATTGGTTTTGTCAAAAATTGATATGAAATACGCCATTGATTGAGCTCGTTTTTGGCTCCAGCAGCTTTGATGAACTTATTAGTGACCCAATTATGTTATATAATCTTTTACTTGCAACTATTGAGAAGACTTAGGATTGATTAGAGCTAGCTTTACATATTCATTCTGTCAACTAGTGTTTTTAAACCTACGGAACTTTGGGGGCTGAACCATAACAACCTAATCAATATTTACTAGCAAACAAAGATGGCAGCCATACATAGAAAGCAACCACAAATAAGCTACCCTGAAATCTCTCGTTGAGAAAATCAATTTTCTTTTTAGTTATATTGATTTAGTTTATATCTTTTCATCAAACACATGGAAAACTAAAAAAAAAACGTCAATTAACCACTATCAGCTCAAAAAAAGTTTCAATCTAAAAGATCGAAACCCGGTGATGGCAAAACTACTAGCAGTAAATAGGTTTCTCTGAAGCCTCTCGTTGAGAAAACCAATGCTTTTTAAAGTTTATATTGAACACATGGTAAACTATAAAAAAAAATCGTCTATTTCACGAATCAAGACTATTCCAATGCTGTCAGATACCTATCCTCAGCCATCAGACTATTCCAATGCTATCAGATTACATTTTTCCTAAGTCTTTTGCCTTACAATTAAAGAGGAGAAGAAGAGAAGAAAAAGATAAACTCACCGGTGGAGAAGAGGAACAAAGAACCAGAAGTAAGTCCCTGAAATTGTAGAAGAAAGATCAGTGAACATGGAAATAGAAAATGAAGTTTAAAAAACTCACCGGTGGAATTGTAGAAGAAATTGTTGAAGAAAGATCAGTGAACAATTAAAGAGGAGAAGAAGAGAAGAAAAAGATAAACTTACCGATGGAGAAGAAGAACAAAGAACCAGAGGAAAAATAGTAAAGTGCAGACAAGAGAAAAAGGGAAAAAAAAAAGTCCTCCTAACGTCTATTTGTGGAAGAAGAAAGTTCTGCTGAAAAAAAAATTAACGTCTATTTCTGGAAAAGGGGAAAAAGGTTAAACAAGTAAAATACCAGCCCAAAAGCACTTCTTGGCTGAAAAAGCTAAATTTTTTTACTTTTTCATCTCTACAAAAGCACTTAAAATAAGTTAAAAATTTTCCTGCACTGGTGTGTGTTCTTTATTGCTTTTGAGGAAAAATCACTTTTCAGCCTAAAAGCTCATCTTAAAAGCAATGGAGAACACAGCCTTAACGTGGGTTCCATTTTATTAAAATTTAAGTTGATCTTCTTTCTTCTTCTTTTTTTGTTTAGTATGATACTCATATAGCATCTATCAATTACATCATTTTGTTATCTATTAATAATAGTTTTTACATGTGTTTACATAGAAAAATCAGAATTTACATGTGTTTTAGAGAGTCTAGTGGAGTGCTAACGAAGTGATCAAAGACTCATATAGTTGAGCTAAACAGTTAGTCTTTGTTTGTAAGGCGAACGCATCTAAGAGGTACGTAACAAATTCCTATTTGTTATTGGCATGTAATTAAATCCAGCTAAACACAGATGGCGTTGTCCAGGTGGACTCTGGTTCTACTGCTGCAGGGGGTTATGCGTGACACGAAGGGGAATTGGATTTTAGGATTCGATAAGTTTGAGAGTTTGTTCAGTTTTGGAGATTGAGTTATGGGGTATTTTTGAAGGCTTGACTCTCATTTTAGAGTAAGAATTTGATAAAGTGTTGATTAATACAGACAGCATAGAAACAATTTAAATTATTCACTTTAGACGAATCTATCAATTGCTAGAAAGGACAATTTAATGACATACCCAACATATGCCCAAAGAAAAAAAATAAAGTTGCGAATTTTCTTGAAAAAATGGATTGTAATAATGAGGACATTTTATTTCTGTTTGTACAACCTTCCTTGGGGGTTTTAGTTTAAATATTTTGTGGACTTTATGTTTTGTTTTATATTCAAAAAGAAAAAATTACTAGGGTCTAATTAATTTTTTTATCATTAAAAATTGAATAGCATAAACATTTTTAAAGTCGTAACTGTTTTTTTCTTGAGGGATTTTCTTTTTAGGGAAAATATCTGAAATATACCAAAAAAAATTTAAAAATTACGGAATTGGGCCGATTTCTAGAAAATTTACGGAAAATGGTCGTTTCCCCACAAAACGCCAGCGTCCACGTCAAGCTTTATAGGAAATGGCAGAGCGCGCCGAGGAGGGCGCGCTTTGTGCAAAATCAGCAAAAGCGCGCTTTACGTGGACGCGCTTTGCTTTGATTTTGCACAAAGCGCGTCCTCGTGCGCCTTTCCCTTTCCTCAAATATTGGATATTTATTTTTAAAATTAAATTTCAAAAAATTAAACAAATTCTATTTTATAAAATATATTAAAATTAAATTACAAAACATATAAGCAACTATTATTTTATGAAATAAAAAATAAAAAAATTATTATTTATTAAATATATTAAAACTAAATTACAAAAAATAAAAATAAAGAAAACTTCTTATTTATTAAATGTATTAAAACTAAATTACAAAAAATAAAAATAAAGAAAACTTCTTATTTCTTAAATATATTAAAACTAAATTACAAAAAATAAAAATAAAGAAAACTTCTTATTTCTTAAATATATTAAAACTAAATTACAAAAAATAAAAATAAAAAAACTTCTTATTTTATTACATATATTAAAATTAAATTACAATTAAAAATTAAGCAATGTCTAATTTATTAAAGATATTAAAATTAAATTACAATAAAAAAATTAAACAACTATTATTTTATTAAATATATTAAAACTAAATTACAAAAAATAAAAATAAAAAACAATTTTTATTTTATTAAAAATTCAATTTAAATTACATACAAAAAAATAAACAACTTCTATTTTAGTGAAGATATTAAAATTAAATTACAAACACAAATAAAAACTTTTTTATTAAAAAAATTATTACAATTTAAAAATAAAAACCCATCCGAATCAATGTTGATGCTTGGTCGGAATCGCGCACCACACGGGGCGGTCGGCGATTCTGCTACTGGATTCCTCCTTCTTCTAGCTTCCAGCGAGGTCGTGGAACCTCGGGGGATTCCGCCTCCAAAGAAGGAGTGCAGGTTGTGGGTGTTGCGAGGATGACCCACCTTGATAAAATAACGACCCGAGGTGTTTGCATAAACCACGGCGGGGTGTCCGAATCTCGTATGGCGAAGGAGGTGGTAAAAGAAGTGCTCCTCGACGGCGCCTCCCGATCCTCACGCGACGACGGCCTCAAGATCGGTGGCGGTCCGAGTAGTCGCACGGACTCGAACCGACCATGCATTCCAACTCGGGTGGGGTGGGAAAAGGAAACATATATGGGTTAGGATACATATAAGGGGTAGGTACGCACCGCATAAAGGGTAAAGGTTGTGATGTCGGTGTGTCGCTTGCTAAACCGATGGGCCCGGATGGCGTGTGGCGCTGTTGATGGGCCCGGTGGATCGTGTGTCGGCGCTGCGTTGATGGCTCCCGCCTCATCACCCCTTCTCATTGGATTTAAGGGGCCCCGACGTTCCTTTTGTTGTGAAGTTGCTTTATCGCTTCTCTTCTTCCGACAACAAATACGACTTACCATGGATCCTAAACCATGGCATGTATTCCGCACGCACGCTAACTCCGAACGACGATCGATTCCCGGTCAGGTAAATAGTCATACCGCTTCTCCCACGTCTCGATATGTGCTGACCAAAATCTTGGTCAATCCATGTGCAACTGTCGTAAGTCCACTGTGTGCTCATCATCGAGCACCTCAGGTGGCACGGGAATCGGTTGCCAGAATCCAAATTGTCGCAGAACTCGATCTGACTAGTGCATCTCCACGGTCGCATAGGTGATCAATAGGACCTTCACGTGCCAACTGTTCGGATTTTGCAAGAACTCCTCCGGAATTACTGCCCGAATTTTCGGATCCTCGTACGGTGTCCATTGAAACTATATTAACATTACCAAAATATTAGTTATATACATAATACTAGACACTAAATACGAAATACTAAATTATAAATACGAAATTTGAAACTTACTTGTGATTCCGACCGTTGGTCCAATAGAAGCCGTATATCTTCAAGCGAGGTAAGTATTCCAACATGACTCGCCGAATGGTTCCACCTAATTAAATAAATTTTTAGCATACAATTATACTATAAATCTACGTAATAATTGTAAAGTATAACATTAAATTTACCTCGTTATCAGTGGGAATGAATATGGGTGGTCGAGTCGAGGACGTAAAAATGGAAATCGAAACCATGCCCATGACTGCAGTAGTGATAGGCAACCTCCGATTTTCGCTTTACTCGGCCGCGTCGCTGGCAAGACATCTCCCGATACAACCTCGATAACACGGCACTTCAACTCAATTCACCGGCTGCTTCTAAAATCAACAAGTTTCAGCAGACATCTCAATCAGACGAGGTTTCTAGAAAGGTCCCAGCATCGATAACCTCCAATTATCTCAAGAATGTATGCCCGAGCATGTCGTATTCGCTCTATTTCTGTCGAACCCTCATTCGGCTCGAATGTGTCTCGTAACCAGCCATCTCGATCCGACCTCCCGAATTTTATCCGAATGACACCTGAAGCTCGTGAGCATACGGCCATCCAATCACCGTGAAGTTGCGGACCCGGTGACTACCGAATTCGTCCCACCGGCAATCCCAATCGCAATCGCACATCTTCCGAGAGATGGTACACTCTCCGTATGGAAGATGGAAAGTGTGCGCTCGGTCTCCACCTCTCTATCAACGCACCGATCAAAGGCGGCTCCAACTTGAACCCCGGCCTATCGTGGTGCCACGTGCCAAAACCCGCTTCCCGCAGTAATTTTCGATCAACGGCGATGGGGGACCATGCATATTGCGAATATAGCATTGCAACACCCGATCTACAGACTGTTTAAAAAATTATAAAATAAAAATTAATTAGAATTGCATAATTGTAAAAAAATATTAAATAATATTAAAAAATTAAAATTAAAACTTACCATTTTCATTTGATCGACGGAGATGTGCTTATCGTCTAGACGAAGTAATTCCCCGGCCATTGTAATACGATCGAAAATTTTAAAATTTTTCAAAAAAATATATTAAAAAAATTAAAAAGGGCTTTTTTGTAAATAGTAAAGGACTATTTCAAAATTTCAGAGGAAGTTTGAAGGACTTTAAGAGAAATTTGAGAGAAATTTGAGAGGAATTTGAGAGAAGAATGAGTAAGGATTAAAGTGTGAAAAAAATAAAAGGGTTGGGGGTTTTTATAGGTTTTTTTTTACCGTTAGAGGCCCAACGGTCAAAAAAAATTTGACCGTTCAGCCTAAAGCGCGCCCCTGGGGACGCGCTTTGTGCCACCTCAGCAAAACGCGTCCACGTCAGTGCGCTTTTGCTGATGTGGCACCAACGGTCAAAAAATTTTGACCGTTGCAGGTCTAAAGTGCGTCCTCAGGGGCGCGCTTTCCTGCCATTTCCCCACAAAACGCGCTGACATGGACGCGTTTTGTGGGGAAACGGCCCTTTTCCGTAAATTTTCTAGAAATCGGCCCAATTCCGTAATTTTTTAATTTTTTTGGTATATTTCGGATATTTACCCTTCTTTTTAACTCTTAAATCTAGATTTAAAAAAAATAAAAATAAAATATATGATATTAAAATCACTTTTAAAAAGTATTAAAAATTTAAATATAATTTTTAAAATATATTTCTTAAAAAAAAAAGAACAAAACTAAACAGACATGTATCATTCTCGGCAGTGTAACTCCATCCAAAGACTTCATGGATGACCCGTAGAGCTTCATCAAGTAGCTACCTAAAATAATACAACCCGAGATCCTTGGTAAGAGCTATGGTAGCCGTTGTGTCAGTTACTCTGTTGCCTTCACGATGAGTATGAATCAGGTTAGTTGTCCAGTTCCATCGCAACATCTTCTTGATCTCTCTAAGAATTGCATTTGCCGATTCTTCTTGGCCGCTCATCTGGATCAGTTCCACCGTTGTTAAGCTGCCTGTCTCTAATATGAGCCGTCTAGGCCCCGTCTTCCAAGCTTGGATAAGTCCGTCATGTATGCCCCATAACTTATCTTCGACTATGGAATAGACCCCAATATTGCGTGCAAAGCCAGCCTTCCAACCCCCATTATGATCGCGTAGTACACCACCTGCAGCAGCCAAGCCCGTATTCGTCTTCCTTGCTCCATCAGTGTTTACCTTTAACCAATCCTCAGGTGGCTAGCTCCACCCTATCTACCTGCACTCCCTTCTCACCTGCCTTATTGCATAATTCATGTTTGTCCTGAAGGGCTTTAATAAATTCATTGCACATTCTCATGCTTTTGTCCACCGATTCCCAGTCAGATAGTCCCATATTAAAAATTCGGTTGTTTCGTTGGCACCATAAGCACCAACAAAATAACCTAAACAGGATGTCCCAATGCTCAATTGGCATCGCAAACCAAGTCAGATTAGTAATATTAGACCGAATCCATTCACATAAATCTATTTCAAGAAATTCTTGCATTTATCCAGCTTCACTCGTTGGTTCCATAAGCCAATTGTAGGATGACATTTTCGCAGTATGTGATCTATGTCCTCAACTGGGTGGCCACACTCACTACAAACCGAATCAACAGTTAGGTGCCTCCGTGCCCCGTTATCATTTGTCAATAGCTTGTTGTGGGCAGCAAGCCAAACGAATATCCGCAGTCTCCGTAGTCCCCTAAATTTTCCGATTGAAACCTAGTGTTTATCCCTCAAGATAGCAATATCACTAAACCTGTTAATGAGTCGGGTTATTTATCCAGGTTTGAAAGCCCGTCCGAAATTTAAGAGACTATAGGTAAAAAAGAAGAAGAACCATTTAAAATATGGGTCAGACTCGAACTTACACATTCAAGGCTTGAGTCCGACTCAATCCGTTTTAATTTTGTAATAATTTATATTATGTTATTTTTATATATATTATGTGATTTATAACATATAAAAACTAAATCTATAGTAATATATAATACTACTATAATGTATACATAAAAAAATGTTAAGATAACTATATATATAAATTTTTAATAAATAAAAAATATAAAAAATGATTAAATATTAAATCAAAATAATATAATATTTTTTTTAAATAATATGGATAAACTTAAAAATGGGATTAGGTTAGAGGTGTACATGGGCCGGGTGGCCCGGCCCGGCCCGAAGGCCCGGCCGAAATGTGTGAGGGTTTGGGCAAAAATATAGGCCCGAAAAATGGGATTGGACAAAAAAATAAGGCCCGTTTAAAAAATGGGCCGGGCTTGGGTAAGGCATTTTTGGCCCGGGCCCGGCCCGAATTCTCTAAAGGAAAAAAAAAACTATTTTTTAATATTATTTTCTTATTGTTTTTCTCCTTATTTTGCTACCATTTTACTATTATGTTTCTATTATTTTGTTGTTATTGTTTAGATATTATATAAAATTTATTTTATTGTTAATTTTGTTATTATTTTAAAGACATTTGTTAATTTTGTTATTATTTTAGAGGCATTTGCTTGTTAAGTTGCATCTATTTTAGTGTTATTTAAGTCTACATATTTTTTAAAATTTATTTTTAATTTGTTGAAAAATATTTATTTTGATTTTTTAGTATTTTTGATGTATTATATATATTTAAAAATTATATAAAATAATATAAAAATTAATACTGGTAGTAGGGCCGGGCCCGGGTTTTAGCATTTTTATATGGGCCGGACTTGGGAAAAATTTTAGGTCCATTTTTTGGGCCCAGCCCGGCCCGAGCCTAATGAACGGGCCTAAATTTTTAGTTGGGCCCGGCCAAAACCCGGCCCGGCCCATGTACACCTCTAGATTAGGTTAGCCATATGCAAATATGGGCGGGCTGAGGCAAACCTTTACACCCATATTTCAAGTTGGGATGGATTTGGACAAACATAAAATATGTTAATATCATGCTTAGACCCGACCTATAAACACCTCTAAGCATCACCCATCAATAACTCATATGTTGTTTTAACAGAAAATTCATTATAATAACTCTAATTTTAAAATATATTTTTTAGAAATGAATTATAAATTTAAGAATGATCAAAGGACAATGATCAAAGGACAATTTTACTATTATACTAATTACAATTTTTTTAAATACGAAAGGTTTAATAGTAATTTTACTAGTGAGGGGCATGGCCCTTGCTTGGCCCTGTTTATGCCCTTGTATTTAAGGGTGTTAATGTTAGATGCAAAATTATAAATGAATTTTTTTTTCAAAATCAAGAATAATTTGATAGTATAAATATCATATCAATATTTTAAAAGTAGAGATATTTGATTGACAAATTTAACTTTTGAAATTATTTATGAAAATAAGTAATAACCTTATTTTAAAAAAATATATTTTAAAGATACACGTGACTTTTAATTAGAGGTCTTTGGGAGAGATGGGTTGGACTTGTGTAACAGTAACACCCCAAACCCGGCCCAAACGCTACAACCGGATCTGGTATGTCACTTAAGAGATTTTACATAACATGTCGCATTTCGGAAAACAGTTACTAGGTTTACACATTTATTTCGAAAGCTTAATAATTCATTAAAGTATAAAATATTAAGTTACCAATTATCTTGGTAGATTTTAAATAAAAAAAAACCGAAATTTCATGCGGGTCTTAACTTAATTGAAAACATAAAACTTAAAACCCAGTAATAAAAGCCCAACAAAATCCCAAGACATAAATGGTAGTCTAGTGGCCCATGGCCTTATTACAAGGAAATTTGAACCCATTAATTAAATGAAAATAAAAAAAATTAGACTAAGTCTTTTTGTTTGAATTCTCAAAGCTCACGCATGGCCACCTTGCTCTCCTCTCCAGCCCGGTCCGATGCCCTAAGTGTCACCTGAGATGGTTAAAATTAAAGGGTGAGTCGCGAGACTCAGTGTGCAACCCTCATGCACCATTAGATTTGGGCTTTAGCCCTATAAAACAGAATAATCAAAATATAAGTAACAAAAATAATATGCAAAGCCCAACCCATATCCTAGATGTCCATCCGCTACACGCTCTCGCATCAACCATTCACACCATTGGGGATTTCTACAATCAACCCACACCGCTACACGCCTTGATGGCGATCGTCTTTGCTCATCATCGATCATGGCCGTAGCCACTACAACGAATCACTACGTAGGCCGCTACAATAGATCACGGTAAGAAACCGCTACAACGGATCACGGTAAAAACCGCTACAACATATAACTTCCTCCTTTCATCAACCCAACCCATGCAATCACATATAATCAATATTCTTAAATCATTTAATCGAGCATTCACTAACACGGTGATTTGTTTTACCCTCTTTGGGTTCCAGTCAATATGCCGGGGTTTCGGCATTTAACAAAACATGTAATACTTATTTTCATATATTAATCAAACAGATCTAGATGGTGTGGAGAATTACACACCGATATTGCGAAAATCCAATATTCTTAGTCGATGTCCTTGCTATCCGGATCTATTATCCTCAATCTATAGCCTTGCTTAAAAGCCGGAACAATTGCGAAAATAGGCCTCTCCTATATTCGGCCATGGTTAGTATTCTACCCGATTTTATATATATAAATAAACAAATCCTCTTACCTTGAAATCCCGAAATTAGAGACTTATGATTTTCGGCTTTTAGATCTAGTCGACTAAGCTTCCTTCAAATCTCAAATTGCCGCCCATCATAAAACCATTAAACTATTAGCTTTTGGCTTTTGCCTTTCAAAAACCAGGAATAGATCATGAGAACTAATCAAAAATCAACACTTACCTTAGCATAGGAGATTCGGCTAGCACTAGAGAGAGGATTCGGCAATGCCCATGGAAGATTTAAATGCCGGAAGTATAGAACTAATTCTCAAATGGATGAATAGAAGAAAAGACTATGGATGCTTCGGCTTCCTAGAGAAATCGGCACAAGAAGGAAAAAGTGGAGAAGAGTTTCGGCTTTTAAAAAAAATTGGAGAAAAGAAATTGGAGAGGGAGAGGCTAGGGAATTTCGGCACAATGGGAGAGAAATTTAGGGTTTTCAGTGTCAGAATCAAGGAGCTAGCCCCCCTATTTATAGATATTTTGGCACCTACTGCTAAAAACCAAAAATGCCCTTAAAATTTAAGCTAAAAGAGAGGAGAAATTCGGCACCCTCCTTGCCATGCAGTAGCCAAATTTTACACTCCTCTAGGTGGTGGATTTTCGGCCAACACTTCCCTTGAAGATAAGCTCCTAACTTTTCTCCTTTTTATCTATGATATTTTCACTTAAAAATCCACATAAATTCTCCTATTTTATAGCCTTGTAGCCGTCCACCTCTACTAATCCCTAATGCCAAATTTAACTCACTTAAATTAAAATATTTGGGCCTCATTAAACTTAATACTTGGGCCCCTAATTCCTTGTGTGTGGCGTCACCCTCTCTTCATTTAAAGTGCCGAATTTGGCCTAAAACATGGGCTCCTTGCGATCCAAAACTTGTTCCTTTTAATCATTAATGATGCCACTTTAATGGGGCCTTTTGCCTAATTCTAAGCCCAAATTTAGACCCCTATCAATTAAATTAACATAGTAAACCTATCCCTACACTAAATGTATAGGCTCGTAAATTTAGGATGTTACAGTTCTACCCCCTTAAATAAATTTCGTCCTCGAAATTTCCAACTAACTACCATTATGCTTTCATTGCAAGACTCCAATTCTAAAGCCAAAAGAAACACTTAGTATACTATGGTAGAGTACGCACCAGTGTTAGCATCTAGAGCGTCCTCGTCCCCTTGTACTCATTTTACCGATTCGCGTTTATCTGTTTAGAAATTTTATGAATTATTAGTTTTCTTCCATTGATTAACCACGAAATGTTTTTTATGAACAATAGTTTAAGAGTAGTTCTTTCGAATCGCATTCACAATACAGTCTCAAGTTTGTAACCTCTAACTAAAATAAAACACATACATCATACAAATAACATCCAAGCACTTACATTCTTCACGTAAAGGTGTTTTCATTGATTCACTACCCAGGGGTATTTTCGTAATTTTATCCTACAGGGGTATTTTCGTAACTTTTCATAATAAAGTTCCTTGTTGATTTCGTAAAGTGAGAGTATTATGGTAATTTTACAATCCGGGGATATTTTGGTAATTTTGAAATCTGGGGGTATTTCGATAATTTTGAAATCCGGGGGTATTTCGGTAATTTTGAAATCTGGGGGTATTTCGGTAATTTTGCAATCAGGGGCAATTTAGTAATTTTGCAAATCAGGGGTAATTTGGTAATTGTACAAACCAAGGGTATTTTGGTCATTTGACAAAACGAGGGTAGGTTGGTAATTTTTTCTAACTAGGGATATTTCGATGTTGTTGTTGTTATTATTTTTTTCAAACAGGGTACTTTGGGGAAAAATCTAGTTTCATGGTCCGGGTTACTCTTATAAACATGAGATTTTCGGGTAAATTTTCAAAACATAGGTATTTTACAAATTCATGGATGGTTGGTAGTTTTCACAAATCAAACGTATTTTGAAAATTTTGCAAAACTTGAGAAATTTTCTTTCTTTTCTTTTTTTCAAACTAGGGTGGCTGGTCCCTTTCGGGTTTTAATTATAAGGTTTAGCCCATCAACAAGTCCTCGTAACTAGGGTGAATAGTCACCACGCACTGGGTAGGATTCTAGTGAAGAGGAGGTGAGTCGCTAGGGATCGCTAAGTACCAAGCTCTCCTCGAATCCACTCCTGACATGCGTATGCCCATTGCCACACCCTAACTTGGCTAAGGTGAACAGTCCACTACGCACTGGTAGGATTCCAAATAAGAGGAGGTGAGTCACTAGGATCGCTTAAATACTGTGCTCTTCCGGATCCAATCCTAGACATGCGTATGCTGTTACCACACCCTAGTCTTGCGCTCGTTCACGGGTTTGTTTAGTGAAGTTAAGTCTTATGAGATTTTAAGAGTTGTTTCAACTGGGCCTCAAGTCCATCAAGTTCTAATCTAACTAATCTACGTCCCATAAAGCCCATCAAGCCCACATATATTATATCACACAATGGTTCGAATACTTACAGCGGACTTGGGCCGAGACGCAAAGTGCCATCTTTGAGCTAATGCACTGTATAAATATGCATGTTTCAAAACCCAACTTTAGAAAACGTTTTGAGCCCAAAACCCCAGAGCCGAAGTTTTGAACCGGCTCGATACCAATTTGTAACACCCCAAACCCGCCCAAACGCTACAACCGGATCTGGTATGTCACTTAAGAGATTTTACATAACATGTCGCATTTCGAAAATGATTACTAGGTTTACACCTTTATTTCAAAGCTTAATAATTCATTAAAGTATAAAATATTAAGTTACCAATTATCTTGGTAGATTTTAAATAAAAAAACTGAAATTTCATGCGCAGTCTTAACTTAATTGAAAACATAAAACTTAAAACCCAATAATAAAAGCCCAAAAAAATCCCAAGACATAAATGGTAGTCTAGTGGCCCATGGCCTTATTACAAGGAAATTTGAACCCATTAATTAAATGAAAATAAAAAAATTAGACTAAGTCTTTTTGCTTTGAATTCTCAAAGCTCTGTCGCATGGCCACCTTGCTCTCCTCTCCACCCGGTCCGATGCCCTAAGTGTCACCCGAGATGGTTAAAATTAAAGGGTGAGTCACGAGACTCGATGTGCAACCCTCATGCACCATTAGATTTGGGCTTTAGCCCCATAAAATGAATAATCAAAATATAAGTAACAAAAATAATATGCAAAGCCCAACCCATATCCTAGGTGTCCATCCGCTTACACGCCCGTACCAACCATTCACACTATTGGGGATTTCTACAATCAACCCATACCGCTACAAGCCTTGATGGCGATCGTCTTGCTCATCATCGAGATCATGGCCGTAGCCACCATACAATGAGATCACGGCGGGCCGCCACAACAGATCACGGTGAGGAACCGCTACAACAGATCACGATAAAAACCGCTACAACATATAACTTCCTCCTTTCATCAACCCAACCCATGCAATCACATATAATCAATATTCTTAAATCATTTAATCAGGAGCATTCACTAACCTGGTGATTTGCTTTACCCTCTTTGGGTTCCGCGTCAATATGCCGGTTTCGGCATTTAACAAAACATGTAATACTTATTTTCATATATTAATCAAACAGATCTAGATGGTGTGGAGAATTACACACCTGATATTGCGAAATCCAATATTCTTAGTCGATGTCCTTGCTATCTGGATCTATTATCCTCAATCTATAGCCTTGCTTAAAAGCCGGAACAATTGCGAAAATAGGCCTCTCCTATATTCGGCCATGGTTAGTATTCTACCCGATTTTATATATATAAATAAACAAATCATCTTACTTTGAAATCCCGAAATTGGAGACTTATGATTTTCGGCTTTTAGATCTAGTCGACTAAGCTTCCTTCAAATCCCGAATTGCCGCCCATCATAAAACCATTAAACTATTAGCTTTTGGCTTTTGCCTTTCAAAAACCAGGAATAGATCATGAGAACTAATCAAAAATCAACACTTACCTTAGCATAGGAGATTCGGCTAGCACTAGAGAGAGGATTCGGCAATGCCCATGGAAGATTTAAATGCCGGAAGTATAGAACTAATTCTCAAATGGATGGATAGAAGAAAAGACTATGGATGCTTCGGCTTCCTAGAGAAATCGGCACAAGAAGGAAAAAGTGGAGAAGAGTTTCGCTTTTTTAAAGAAATTGGAGAAAAGAAATTAGAGAGGAGAGGCTAGGGAATTTCGGCACAATGGGAGAGAAATTTAGGGTTTTCAATTATCGAGAATCAAGGAGCTAGCCCCTATTTATAGATATTTTGGTACCTACTGCTAAAAACCGAAAATGCCCTTAAAATTCAAGCTAAAGAGAGGAGAAATTGGCACCCTCCTTGCCATGCAAGAGAGCCGAATTTTACACTCCTCTAGGTGGTGGATTTTCGCCAACACTTCCCTTGAAGATAAGCTCCTAACTTTTCTCCTTTTTATCTATGATATTATCACTTAAAAATCCACATAAATTCTCCTATTTTATAGCCTTGTAGCCAGTCCACCTCTACTAATCCCTAATTCCAAATTTAACTCACTTAAATTAAAATATTTGGGCCTCATTAAACTTAATACTTGGGCCCCTAATTCCTTGTGTGTGGCGTCACCCTCTCTTCATTTAAAGTGCCGAATTTGGCCTAAAACATGGGCTCCTTGCGACCCAAAACTTGTTCCTTTTTAACTGTTAATGATGCCACTTTAATCTGGGCCTTTTTGCCTAATTCTAAGCCCAAATTTAGACCCCTATCAATTAAATTAACATAGTAAACCTATCCCTACACTAAATGTATAGGCCCGTAAATTTAGGATGTTACAGTAACTCTCAACACTATACATAGTTATCTAAGCTCGACCCGACATAAAATATGAATTTTAAATTTTACTTAATTTGTTTATATTTGTTAATGTAGGAAAATTTTTGTAAGGGGCCGAAATTAAACTATAATTTTTATGATAGTAAAAATGTAATTTTTAAATGATTAAATCAAAATTTTATCATTTTTAAGGAGACCAAAGTACAATTTTACCTTTACTAATTTAAAATTTTAAAAATTTTAAAAGGGGCCGGGGTCCTGCCAACCCCCTAGATTTGCCCATATGTAAATAGTTAACATAAGCTCTTTAAAAACATGTCCATATTTTTAAAAAAATATAATTACTTTTAATTAATATTTATTAATCATATATATTACTATCATTATATGTTTTTTATTAAATTTTAAACAACAACAGTTTAATATATTTTTAATATATACATTATAATATAATATATTTTTAATACTTTTAAGTCAATATTTTATTATTTCAATTTTATTATTCATAAATTTGAAAAATAACCATAAAGGTTACATTAATGCTTTTATATAAGAAATAATTTATATTATTTTGGCATAATGATAAATTTAGTCTTCTACATTTACATTTTTTTGTCAATTTGGATATTTCTTTTTTAGCTAAATTTAATTATCAATCTTTTAAAAAAAGTCAACTCACTTTTTTTAATGAAAATGTTGACTAAAACATTAAACTTTTAGCAATATTGGCTTGACAACCCACGTGACAGTTTATGAGTACTTCATGCTGATATGACATCATTTGTTATATATGTCAATTCAATAAATAATATTAAAATATTCATAAAATTTAAAATTAATAGATATAGTTCATAATTTTTTTTTTAAAAAAATAGCATGAAGTACACATGAAATACCATGCAAGCTACCATGTTTAAAATTTTAATATTTTAGTCAATATTCTGAATAAAAAAATTTGTGAGTATTTGACACTAATAGTGTATTTTTTTCATTCCACAAGCAACTTTGAAATTTAATATGTGTCATTCTTTTTTAATATCTATTTTTTAAATATTTTACCATACTCCTATAAGACACTTGTCAACCGCCTAACTTTGCTTGTGGAGTCTAAAAACAACATTTACAGTGTACTAAATATTTTCTCTTAAAAAAAAATACAAATCAACTCTTTCCGAAAGGTTTATGGCCAAATTTGACTCTTTCAAAAAATTTAAAAGTAAAATTTAACTTTAAAAAAAATAAAAAAAATTAAAAAAAATATAAACATTAAAAATTAAATTTATCATTAAATTTATTTTTTAAAAATCCAAAATTCCAAATCCAACCTTGAATATAAAATTCTCAATATTTAGGGATACTATTACTAATACACCCAACAAGACAAATAATTTTAATTTTCCTTTTCTATATAATTTTCTCCATTTGAAACTAAAACAAAAAGGGAACTATCATCATAATTATATATTTTCCCCATTTCTATATATGTTTGGAGATGTGGTGTGGAGAAGGAAAAGCAGAAGAAAAATGGAGAATGAACTGTCAAGCAAAAGATGGGAAGATGCCAAAATGCCATGTGGGTCACATTATCTTCCCTACAACTCTTTGGGACTTCCTTTCTTCTTCTTAGGGAAATAAGTCTTTTTTTTCTTAAAATAGTTTCTTTTTTATCTTACAATATCCATAATGACTTAAAAAATAACAGAAAAATTCAGATTAACTTTCCACTATTCATAAATTATGGATTTAATTTTTAATATTTAATTTAATTATTTTTTATTTTTTGAAATTTATTAAATAAAATAATGTGATTTTTTTTGTGAATACTGTAATAATATATCTACCGCATAATATTTTTAAAACAAAAAAAGTTCACTTAATGAATTTAACCTACTCTTTATGCAATTATTAAAATTTCGAAAATAAAAAAAACACATTAATTCATAATAATCAAATTAAAATATATATATTAAATCTTCAACTTACATATATTACAATAATTAATAACAAGATTTAACCTCCGAAAAATTAATTTATGAGAAATCATTTGATTCGCTGCTAATGAAGTTAAAAAAAACTCCACAAGCAGGGGTGAAATGTTGCCATGTGTTCTAAGGGAATATTAGAAAAGGAAATTAAAATAGACACGTGTTATGTACATTGGTAGTGTATTTTTGTATTCCACAATTAACCTTAAAAAATTTTATTTGTCTCTTTTTTTATATATTTATTTTTTAATATTTTACTATACTCCACTGTTAGTGTACCAAATATTTTCCATATATATATATATATATATGAGTTAATATTTAATACACCAGCAAGGTACTTATTTTATTCCATTCCAAAAGTAGCCTTAAAAATTGTTATGTGTCTATTTTTTAAATATTTTTTTTAACATTTTACTATACCTCTATAAGACATTTATCAGTCCTATGACTCTATTTATAAAATCTAAAAACTCTATTAATAATGTACCAAATATTAACCCTACTTCCAGAAAATATAAACTATCATAATATCTTACTGAATATTTTAAAGATATATCTTAATATTTTTGAAAATATTAAAAGAAAATAACCTAAAATTTTGGGATTTTCTTGTCACAACTCAAAAGCTTGCCTTTCTCCCAAATCATTAATTTATGCAGAAGAAGTTTACAAGCAATTGAAGCATGCTAAGTTGCTTCATCTGTCTTCAGAGAAGGAAACACTGCCAAGAAAATGGCCCCATTGTTTTTATTTCTTGTTAAGATTTTTTTATTTTTTATTTTGAGTTTGTTTGTATAATTTCCATACCCTTATCTTTGCTTCTCTTTTTTTAATGCAACTTTATTTGCTTCTTAATTGCATATTTTTATCTTTGGACCTCAAGAACTTGGAATTTAGAACTAAAGTCCTTCCTTAATTACATTATTACTAATTAATTCCTAGTCCCTAATAAAAAATGTTGTTTAGATAATTGAATTTTGAGGTTTGGAGAAAAAAAATGATCAAACTTTAAGATAAAAATTGATCTAATTATATATAATGTTGTATTTTGTTGAAATACTATGTACGGACATTGCCCTTGTAATAAAGCCCTCTAGGCCCATTTGGGCTTCTATCTTTTTATTCTTTACATTTTAAATTCAAATTTAATAATTTCACATCACAATCATCTTATCATTCCATAATATTATATACATTTCAATAATTAGTATATATTATTTTAGTTCAAATAACACATTACATCAACCTAAAAGGATTTAAGGCTTTAAGGAAAATAATCACTATTGTTATTTAGTGATAATAAAATACGCAATAACTCATCCAGATTCGACCCAATGATTCAATCCGAAAATTTATGGTTAATCCATAGGTTAAATAATTCCAAGATACTCCATTTGAGGGGTACCTTTCTCTTCCTCTCTACTTCGAGTTCTTTGCTTCTCGAGAATAAAACTACTCATCCCTATCTTTTATCACAACTGTTGATCTAGTACATCAACAACTATATATATGTCAAATAATATTTTCTGAAAATAAGAATTCTTTACATTTAGCGGTCCTTTTATTTGATCATTACAAACTATATAACTTTCAATATACATATTTATAGGGTGGTCTTCAATCAATTTTAGTAGCATTTTACATATGACCTATATAATTTTTAATATATATTTACAAAATCTTTAATTACTTTTGATAATATTTTACTTATGATGAATACATAATAACAATGAACGAAAATAATACATATTATACATATCCATGAGTTACATGTTAATCCGATTTTAAAATTTTGTTAAGAAGAGAAATTTGTGTGTATCAAAACAAACATTTCCCATTTTTTTTATATCTAAAAAACAAAAACCTAATTAACTAACTTGAAACACAAATAGAAAGCATTGAACTTCAACGTCTGTAAGATTTAAGAACAGCTCCACAAAATGTGCAGATTATAGCCTTCCAAGATTTCCAATAAATTGGGACATAACAAAAACGGGTAACCGTTTTCATGAGCCCGACACTTGCTCCGCTGCGGCACCGCAAGCATGTCCCGGCTGCCGGCTTGCTGCTCATCAGCATATGCCTTTGGTCCACTAGGAAACAAAAGCACACCATTTTCAAGCCAGACCAAAGAAAAAAAAATATTTACTGATTATTTTTTTAATATTCAAACTTAAAGAGGAGAAGCCGAGAAGGGGTTTACATAGGACCAAACATTATGTAAAATGTTGAACTATTTGTAGCAGTATAGCAACCGTTAGATGTGCGACACATGGGAGTAATCAGGCAGAAACAGTTGGATGTTTTGTTCAGATTAATTTTGGGGATGCTGCCATTGGCAATAATAATGTTTGATGGGTTTGCTAGGAGAAAGCAGTTGGGAGGGTTGTAATTAAGTAGTAGGCAGGAGGTTGCTATAGAATAGTAACAACCTTAAAAACCTTCCAGGTTTCAATCAATGTGTAACTCATTGATAAGAGTGCTATAGTCAATCAAATAAGTCGGAAATTAGTTGGGGATTTTATTTTACTTTTCAACTAATCATCAAAGCAAAACAACACCACCTAGACATTGTCCAAAACGTGGGAACACGGATCAATCTCTTTACAGCTTTTGTTCATCAATATAATTATGTCATGGGTTAGAATTTTAGTTTTGTAAACTACGGTGTATTAGATATTTTCATTGCTTTTAAGTCAGTTTAATTCTAAAAATATGAGAATTTATAAAGGAAATTCTCGAGCGAAAAAGCAAAAGCGAATAAAAAAGCTATAAAAAAACTAAACACACCAAGTACTTAAATAAATGCTCTCAATTGTATTGTATTACTCAACAATGAAGTATTGGAAATGAAGGGAATTTCTTTATTTATAGTTGAGCTCCCCCAAATTCAATGGTATAGTTTAAATTACATCAATGGTCAAGATTAAAGTTTTTCTACAAGTCAGGATTTAAGCTTTATACAATCTTATCCCTTAAAATTTATAAATATTAACCCTGATAAATCTAGTTTTACTGGAGTGTTCTCCTGGGCTACCCAGGCTTCAAGTAAATGGATTTCTCCATGTATTTCACGAATCAGACCAGTTCAAATGAGTTAAATGAATTCCATTTAATCAATTAACATTCATGAAACGTTTTATATGCATTTGTCATGGGCTTCGATCTATTGCCCGTGACAATTGGACATGCATAAAACTTCATTGTTTATTCATAGTGAATTTTAAATTTTAGAAACAAGTAACCCTCGGAGAGTTTGCATAAACTTATTAGTTGATCAAACTTAAAGGTACAGTAGAGCTAAAAGCGAAAATTCTGTATATATGAAACACAATATGAATTTTTTAGGTCAAGAACATAATATTCAATAACTCAAAATATAGTTTGATACATTAAGGTAGCCGTAGCTATAAAAGAGGCTAAATTTAGTCAAGGGTACATAACAAATACATATAGCTGTTCAAAATTCCTATTCTTGCAAGGCCATCAACACTGGTATTTCCCTCCTTGAAGATATGCTCCATAGAAGTGTGCTCAAACTTAATAAGGAGGATCCTATGACCATCAATCAAGGGAGAGTTTTTTGTTATGAGTTGCATTGTTAGAGATGAGACTAATGACAACCATAGCATTAAGTTCAACATCAAAACATGTTAATAGTTTGCAATATTAATAATCTTGCATTGGTAACATTTATAAAGTATAAAAAATTTAAATAAACAATTCTTTGTTTATATAAACATTTATAAGCTATTGCCTAGCACATTAGATAAGTGAACTTAATTATTGGGCTTATGCACTTGGGGCATTTTTATCTGAACTTAGGTGAAATAATGTGTTAATGTAAAATTTAATTATTTTCGTTATTTGTTCTTGGAGACATAAATAAAAAATTTAAGTGTCATACCTCAAAATGTAAGGGATTAATTGAAATAAATAATTAAGAAATTGAATAGGTTTAATGGTTAACTAATGTGAGCACTTCTTAGAGATCTTAGCTTCAAGTTACCTTTTTTTTTTTCGTTTTTTTCCTTTTTTATTTTTAGCTAATTAGGATGGAAACCACACTAAAACAAATATTATTGGAGTAAACACTTAATAAGGAATGAGTAATAGCTCAATAATTAAGCATTTATTCTCCCCCTTAATCAAACCAAGTCTGAGCCACACCGTTCCCAGGTACCTTTCATTTAATCGGCAGAGTAGGGGAAATTACCATGCCACTCTCTAGGGTTCTTAAAATCTAGCTATTTAATCCAATTTTTCCCAATAGAATTAGGATTTTCTTTTCTTTTCAAACCCCAATTAGAATTTCTTTTTCTCTCTCCCTATTTCATCTCATCTTTCTATTTTTTCCTCCTCTTTGCATCAAATTTTACATCTTTTTTGCCGCTGAACATATTTACTTTCACGAATTAAATCATTCCCATTTAATTATTCTTCCATTGATTTTGTAATTGACGACAATCGCAATCCGATCATTGCCAAGAAACGATAAGCACATCTCATTTCAAAGTTTAGATCTCGAACTTCTGTAATTTTTCTATCCGGCACTAACCCTACATACTGTCGAAACCATTTTAAAGTTTTTAGAAAACGGGGTCGACTTTTAAAAACAAAAGTGGGAGTCGCCACCAATCCCTTTTTACTTAGGTGTGATTGGATCACCTTGCAAAACATTTTATTTTAAAACATTTAATTTTGGTCTACGAAAAACAAGAAAAACGGGTTCGGGAGTCGGGAGTCGGTTACGTATGAGGAAGGATTAGCACCCTCATAACGCCCAAAAATTGGTACATAATCGATAAAATCATGTCCAAATGTTTAAAATTTAAAAGTATTTAAAAATATGATTTCTTTAAAGAAACTTCGAGCAATTTAAAAATTTGAGACTTTCTTGTTCCGAAGGAATATAAACATCACATCCAACACGTTAGGACATGATATTTTAAAACCTTCATAATCAAAATCATCTCACGATTTACAAAACTTGTTTAAAAGGATATTTAGTTATTCAGCCAAACGGAAAATCGCAACCCAACACGTTAGGGCACTATTTCCCGAATTTCTAAATACCAAAACATTGCCTTATTTTTAAAAAAACCTTTAAACGAAATATAGCGATTTTGCGAAAAATGTATTTTATATTTTAAATAGTAATCCATGTAACAATATTGCATTTATCAAACATAAATATTAAAAGCAATTATAATACATTATCAATTAATATAAATAATAATAATACAAAATACGACAAATAATAATTCCTATGCTAAAGCCATTACAAATATATAATGAAGTATACACAAATATGATGAACAATAAAATTAACTATGAACATATTTCATGCAGATTTAAATAGGTAAAAAGGATATACATATAAACAATATAAACAATGTGTTAAAAAATATATAATGATTTTAAAAAATATAAAAAATTGTAAATGGAATATATTATAAATAATCTTAACTAAATATATGATATAACATAATATTATATAATATGTAGCATAAAAAATATAATATCTAATATATATATATATAAAAATACTAAAATAATATATAATAAAAAATTATACAAAATAATAATTATTTTATAATTTAATAAATTAGTATACTAAAATATATAAGGTATTTAATATAATACTTAATTTAATACCAATTTAAAATATATATAAATTTTTTTAAAAAGAAAAAAAGGGTTAAATTGAAATATAAACAAATTTTTAGGGCTAATTTACAAAATAAATTAATTAATAGGACGTAATTAAACTTAATAAAATGGCGGAGGGATCAAAAGGATAATTTTCCCATTTTCCAAAAAACACGCGGACCCTTGTTCGGGTCCGGGTCAACGCGCGGGTCAGGCTTAGGCGAAAACGGCACCGTTCGGTTTCGCCTATAAAAGTCAGTTTTCTAAAAAAATCATTAGTTTTAAAAGTTTTTAAAAAAAAGTTGGAAAATCCTCTGAGAGAGGGGGAGAGCCTCGTCCTTTCGCTGCGTTACGCTCGTCGTCAACTTTCTCGGGCCACTCGCCACACAGCGCTCGTGTGGTACGGTGGCGGAGGTCTAGATCGCCGATTTCCGTCGTCAACAGTAATCTCCTTTCTTTTTTACTTTTTCAAATAGTGGTTATATTCGCAACATAAAAAGAAATAAAATAAATAAATAAATAAAATAAATGCAGTAACTACAATGATTAAAAGAATCACCTCTGCGAAATCAAGATCTTTTATTCCTCTGTGAATTTTTGACAACGCTTTGAGCCTACTGACTTTGTGTAAATCTATGTGTGCTTGTGCGTTTTTTTTTTGTGTGTTTGTATCTCTGCTTTTCTAAAAAAATCTTTTTTTTCCCATTACGATTTTGCCAAGGGGTTTTATAACCTAAAAACCAAATAAAAAGGAAAACATATCTTTTTTCATCTATCCTTTCCTTTTTTGCTGCGATTCGTTCCTTTCTGCTTTGGGTACTTTCCTTTCTTTGCAGGTTAATGGCGACGATTTCGCGGTGAGGACCAGGCGCGAGAATGGCGGCGCTATCGAGGGGATTCTGGTGGCTGCGAAGGTGCGACGATCGGACTCCAGCTATTGCGGCGTGACAATTGGGTTTTTGACCCTTGCGGCGCGACTGGAAACCTAGGGTTTCAAGGTTTCCAGTTTTTAAAACAAATTTTGGGCCATTAGGTTTGGGCTATAGGTTGGGCTAAGGGTGTAATGGGTATGGGGTCTGTGTAATGTAATTGGGTCTGGGTAATTTGTTTGGTTTTGGGCCAAGTCTGTTTTGGTGCTTGTAACTGGATTGTTTAATGGACATTTGAGTATTTTTATTTTTAGTTTGTTTTATTTAAGCCCGGGCAAAATTGGGCTCTTACACATATGATTAATCAATCTTTATCAGTTCTTGACACATCTCTCGAAAATCTTGATTAATCTTGAAATCAACCATTAATTCTTGTGTAAATGTCGTTTGAAGGACTTTATTTAAGAGAATCGGGCCAGATTTGATCGCAAGGGATGTCGTTCGGGTTTTCGGTGAAAAGTATGTGTTCTTTTACAAGAAAATCGAGGCAAACCGTGCCTAGAATTAAGGTCACACGGGCGTGTGGACCACACGGCCATGTACCTTTGGAACCCTAGGCTAGTTCGCTTATCACACGAGCATAACCCTTCCACATGGCCTGCCACACAACCATGTGCCTACTGTAGGAAATTATATTGTTCACCACATGGTCACAGTCTGTTACAAAGCTTGGCCACACGGCTTCAACCCTTTCACACGATCTGGCCACACAACCAAGTGACCTTTATTTTTTCAGATTTTACAGTTTACCCAAAATTTTATGATTTAATTAGTTTAGCCCCTGAATAGTCCCCCGAACTGTTTTTAGAGTTATATTTCCTTCAATTGAACCCATGATAATATGAGTACTGGAATGCATGATCTGAATGACCGAGTTATTATTGTATATGCATGATATGTAAACAATATATGCCTATTGCATCTGTATTACTTATTGTATGTTCAGCATGTTGTATATTACCGTTAAATCGAACACATGATAAGTATATCTTTTGCTACTGAATTGATTTGTTATAAGCATATTATTTTCTACTTTACCGAACTGTTATAAGTATATTGATTGCTACCGTATTGATCTATTAAAAGCATATTAAATGCTATTATATTAATCTATTATAAGTATGTCATATTACATTGCATGGGGTGGGACGATATATTTGATGGAAGTATTGACAGATTATCTGTAAATTTTACTGTGCAAACCACAGCCATCAACAATCTATTTGCAAACTTATGTGCACCCACAGCTAGAGCCTAGAGGTGATCATGGGTCAGGCCCAGACAAAATTTTAGGCCCGTTTTCTAAGCCCGAGCCCGGCCCAGCCCGAAATATGGGCCTAAAAATTTATCCAAGCCCTACCAAAGAAAATTGATAAAACCCGAGCTCTGCTCACTACGCCCATATATTAATTTTTTTAGCTTTTTTCATTAAATAAAAAAATTTAAAACAAATATTAAAACACAAAATAAATAAAAAATATGTAAATTTAAAAAGTATATTTGATTAAAAATAAAATATATATTTAATATATATAATTCGGATCGGGCCCGGGCCAAAAAAGTTTTGCCTGAGGCCCGGCCCGTTTTCTAAACGGGCCTCGATTTTTTGCCCAAACCCATATTTCAAGCTTATATTTTTATCCGAACCCTCCCATTTTTTGGGTGGGCCGTCGGGCCGGGCCGGATAGCCCAACCCATAATCACCTCTACCCACAGCCATCTACAGTGTTTTTTCTTATTAACTGCAAATATGCTGTTAGTATATCCCTTTGTCGGCACGATATTGTACAATGGACCCGTTTTGACTGATATCGTGGTTTCGTCTATTCCATACATTTCCAACAAATCACATTTTACATTTTTCAATCATTGTAATGATGCTATGAATTAATTTACATTGTTTTTTCTGGTGGCAGAATATATCAATTATCATTCTCCCAATGGAATTGATACTATATTTATCGTCAGGGCCAAAGTAAATGTGAATTTGTGGTGAAAAGTTTACACTTCAATAACATGATGAGCAAGAGATCAACTAAAAGGTAAATTTTATCTGAAGAGTTTCTTTTTACTAAAAATTTAAAATTTTTATTCATTTTTGTTGTTAAAATTTGATTTTTTTTATATCAACATGAGGTATATATGGCACGTTACATATTATTGTCTGATTATTTTGTCAATTTTCTAATTTTTAACAGTACACGTGAATAAAACTCTTAACAAAAAAAAAACTAATTTACCTTTTTTATTTAATTTATAAAAAATAATTTATTTATTTTTTAAATAAAAAATAAAATATAATCTAACCTCGTTTTGAGTATAAAAACACTTAAAATCAAATTGATTTTAATATAATCTTTTGTAGCACAATTGGGTTGTGGTAATGATTAAAGTTATGGTCTAATGTGTAGAAATCACATGTACCCTTTTTCAATATTATAATAAAAATATAAATATATTGGGACTGAATTGACCTAAAATATTAAATACCCAACCTCAAGCTAAGTCTCGATTTTCATATTTTCATTAAATAATGGGAATTGCGTCTTGTCATTTGTGAGGTACTTTTTTAAAATTATAACCTTACGAAAATTATATTATTACATCCAAAATATATATAAAAAAAATTAGTCATTGTTCTAGTTTTACAGATTTTGTTTTTTTACCGACAATGTATCTAGTAATAATTCTTATAATTATTTATTCATATTCTTCAAATGGCACCAAATCAACTGGTAAATTACGAAAAAAATAAAATAAAAATGAGAAAATGTCAAAATAAAAAATAATAATAGAGAATTAGGTCCTGAATTTTACAAGTTTAGATAAATAAATCGATTTTGAATAGAGAAACAAAAAAACGTGTCCTGAAAAAAATGCTTTTTGAAAAATACGTTCTACAAAATGTGTTTTCTTTTAATATATTAACACTTTTGTCAGATGATTAAATGTTAATAAATTTGCCATTGAATCTCAGGTTTGATTAATTTTTACTCACATTATTTTCATTTAATATTGTTTTATTTTTTTTATTTTTAATTAATAAATATATTATTTTTAAGTTTTTTAATTCATCTTTTTAATTAATAAATATTTTTATTTTTATATATAATATATATTTTATTATATAATTACATATTTATTATTTTATTTATATACATAAAGGAGTTATTAATTATAAAGGTAAATTTAAAAACTTAAAAATAATATATTTATTAATTAAAAACATTAATTAAATTTTTTAAAAAAAATTAAAAAGTACAAATATAAAGAGGAGAGGAATTTAACTTGGGAATCAAAAACAAAACCACTAACATTTGACAATCTAACTAAAAGAGTTAATATATTACAATAAGATATATTTTGTGGAAAGTATTTTTTAAAAAACGCTTTTACTTATATGTGTTTTTTTCTTTTTTTAAAATTGACTTATTTCTCTAAATTTGAGAATTTTTTATCTAATTCTTTAATTTTTTTTTTATTTCGACATTTTTACCTAATTTTCCCAATAAAAAATTATATATTTAATTATATCATTTAAATTTTAAAAAATATATTATTTCTTTTTATATTTATCCACTTTTCTAAAACAAGTCACCTAAAAAAAAACTTACACTTACTTAACTTCTTAAATTAAAAAAATATATATATAATTATTTCTTAAAATTATATATAAAATATTATTTCTCAAAGAATTGTCTTGTCCTCGGATTTCACATCAAACGCCTATTAAATCAATGGGCCCCTCGACTTATAATCTGCTGTTGGTTTTGAGAAAAAGTACTATTATTAATTTGAACATCAATGGCCCCCCAGTTGTAATCTTCCCTTCATATCTAATACTTTTTTTCAATTTAATACCTAAAATATCAATCATTTTCTAATTTAGTATCAAAATATGGTTCTGTTATATTTTTTAGTTCATTCTTTTACAGACATTAAAAGAAAATTTTATAGCCAATCACAAAACGCCAAATTATTCTTTATGTAAAAAAATAAATATTTTCTTTTATTAAATGCATATACACATTAAAATATATAAAAATTTAAATATATATTCTAGAAAAAAACATATAAATTATAAAATAATAATGAAAATATAATTTTAAAAATAAAATAATTGAAAATAAATTAGTTGGAATTAATAACATTATTACAAAAAAATTTAAAAATTGTAAAACAAAGTTTAAAATATTTTTTATAAAACTCCTAAAATATATAATTATGAATTTCTAAAACTGATTTTAAATTTCAAGTTTCTTTTTGCAATTACTTTAAATTTAAGTAGCTTTTTAAATTTTTATGATACTTTTCCATTTTTATATATTATTTTAACCTATTAAAAATTTTAACTATATATTTTAAAATTTTAAAAAAAAGTATTTTTAAACTTTTTTATATATTATATATGATTTTTCTACCTTTATAATCAATATAATATATATATAATACTAAAGGCTAAAATATTAAAAAAAAAAACCTTTTGAAAATCAGTTGGCCCCTTATTGAAAAGTGCAATCAATTGGACCCTTAATTCAAAAATAATAATCAATTGGGCTTTCTGAATAAGGCTCTTGGCAGACCGTTAAGTGTTACTGTAGCAGGTGGCATGGCGGCTGACATGAAATAACGTTGACATGTAGGGCTTATCGAATTTTAATTTTTTAGGAGGGCTTAATTTATTTTTAAGGATTATATAAAAATTCCAAATAAATTATAATTTTTTAAATATTTTTAGAAACTATAGAAAATCATATAAAATAACTAGAATGAAAATATTAAAATTATTATAAAAAATTTTTAGCTAAAAGTTATTAAAATGTTATAAATTTTTTGAAAATGATATAAAATCTATCAAAATTATTAATTATCATAAAATTTCGAAAAAAATAAAAACTATTAAATATTATAAAAATTATTATTAATATGTTACAAAATAATGAAGATATTAAATAAATATTATAAAAAAATTAGATAATATAAAAATAATTAAAATATATATATATATATAAAAATCAATAAAAAAATATAAAGACTTATTGAAAGTATAAAATGTTGTAAATAATTAATATATATAAGAAATTAAGGTTTGGATTAGATTTTAATGGGGGAGTTTGAAGTGTGCTGGTAATCAAATTTGAATGGGGTGTGGAGTAAAGGATATGAGAAATAATGAATTTAGTGTTTGGTGGTTTAAGGTGAGTAATAAATAATGATTTTGGTTGAAGAGAGGTAATCAATACACATTGATAAGGATAGTTTAGGGTATGATGTAGTGTTGGAAAACAAAAAAAATGAGTAGTATTTTTTATTAAAATTTTTAGTGATTATTAGAAATTATTAAAATATTATAATTTTTTTAGAAAATCACAAATTATACAAGTTATTAAAATTATTAAATATTGAAAAAAATAGACTAAAAAATATAATAGAGGTACCAAATTAGAAAGTGATTGATATTGTAGATACCAACTTGAGACAAAATGAAAAAATTGGATACACTTCGTGAATTAAACCTTAAAATGATTATCCCCAACCATCCTATCCCATAATATCGGACGGTCCTTATTTACACAAATCTGACGTGGCAAATCAGGGTTGCTTAAAAGGGTAAATTTCCCGAAAATCATTAAAAACCAAAAATAAAAAGAATTAGAACCAATATAAGCCCACATTAAGAAAAAAAATGGGGTTCACTGGTTTAAACTTTAAAAAGCCGAAGAAGCCATTGATGCCTTTGCATCGAAACACGCGTCAAAAAAAGAAAAGATACATACCTGAGTCTCTCTGCAGAAATCCCGAGGTTTTGGAACTTTCTTTTTCCTTTTGTTTTGGCTGTTGAGAAAGCTTGTCTCCAACATGGCGGAGAAGAATGACAAGTACGGTAAAGAGTTGGATTTGGCTGTTAGAATTGTGCATATGGCTTGTTCTTTATGTCAAAAAGTGCAACAAAGCTTGGTTTCTGCTGCTTCTGGACATGTTTTGGCCAAGGATGATGATTCTCCTGTTACTATTGCAGGTATTCTCTTCTTTTTTTTGTTAGTACAAAATGAAAGTTTTTTTTCCCTTTTTTTTGGGAATTTGATGTCTTTTATTTTTAGTTTTTTCTTCGATGGGTTTGCTTTGAATGAGGCTCTTTACAATGGGTTGATTTGTTTTTTTCTTTTTTCAATTTGGGGGGTGGGGTGTTATGAATTTGTAATGTGGTGTTTGATTGGCGTATATTTAAGCCATTGGTTGTTTGTTAGATAGTATAAGAAAGAAAAAGATTTGGAATATGATCATTGTTTGGATGATTGAAAATATTCATTTGGTTGTTTAAATATTAGCATTTTGGTGCTTCCTTTTTTAAATTTTTGTATAAGGAAATTGTTAAGAACAAGTTAGGAAACGTTTTAGTGCTATACATTGGTTTTTTTTATAAGGAAAATGTTAAGAACGTTGTTCCTTACTGTTGAATAGGAATCTTTAGGGATTTACTGTACAAACTTAGGAAAATATGGTCAAGTTTGTAATGGCTGTTCAGTTTTGTTTTCTGGGTTTCATTGTTCTGATCATTTTGGTTGGGAAACTAGTGCAATTCGTTATAATTTGATTGCAATTTGTCCGTGTTCGCCGGCATTCGTGAATGATGGAAAGAAACTCTATAAGCCTCTTTGTTAATTGCAATTGTACGTAGCTGGTCCTTTGAAATGTAAACTCAGTTGGGGATCATTTAATTTGAAAATAGTACTTGTTTGTTCTGTTTTACTTTAATCCTAGGTTGTTACTTTTTGTTATTTATATGCAAGTATACAGGTATGTTGGGGAAGCTAGGGTGAAAGTTTGCCATTGAAAGGGATTAAGACACTGATTAGTAAATTCATGAGAGTTCAATTGATAATTGATGATGAATGCAAATCATGCTTGTTGTATGCTAGTAGACAGAAATGCAGGTCTAGGTGCTTGCTCATAATTATAATTGATTGCCTAACACACGCTCTAGTATTGTTTGATTTGACTGATCGAGTCTTTAAAGATAAAAAAGGAGGTACTTAACAAATTATTGGGCTTTCTGCCTCAACTTTCTATTTCTCTTTCTATTTCATGAATCAAGCTTTCTCCCTTTACTTGTAAGGAGGAAAAAAAAATTGTGCAGAGAGGGTCTTGAATTTGATTATACTTCCTAGTTAAAGCATAAAAAATGAAGTGCGGTTTACAGGAAATATTTTTCGTCTTTGTTTGTATTTTCTTAACTGATCATCATATTTATGGTGTCTATATCTGTTATACTTTAATTTCTATTCTGTTTGTCAAATAATGAAGCATTTATAGTCTGAGATGATGCTACTAGCTTTTATGCATAGATGCTAACACGGTTTGAAAGAGCATCATTTTTCTTTTCTTTTGCTTAATGAAATGCTTTTATCTACTCGTGTTTACTTGTTTTCTTTCGGTTGTTTCTATCTTAACAGACTGGAGCGTCCAAGCAACTGTTAGTTGGCTGCTTTCCGAATTCTTGGAGGGTCGGAGTGTGTCCATTGTTGCTGAAGAAGATGTCCAAACACTCTCCAAGCCTGAAGCGGCTAGTTTACTTTCAGCTGTTGTCAATACTGTGAATGAATGCTTAGCTGAAGCACCAAAGTATGGTCTTCAGTGTCCAAAGAAAGTTCTTGGGACTTCACAAATCCTTGAGGCTATCAGTCGGTGCAACTCAACTGGGGGCCCAACTGGAAGACATTGGGTGCTTGACCCTGTTGACGGGACATTGGGATTTGTACGTGGTGACCAGTATGCTGTAGCATTAGGCTTGATTGAGGATGGGAAGCTAGTTCTTGGAGTTCTTGGGTGTCCTAATTACCCTATGAAAAAGGAATTGTTGAATTATAATCATCAATGCAACCAAATTAAGCCAACGAGTCCACCATCTTCGGATATTTGGCAAAAAGGATGTGTGATGTATGCAAGGAGAGGAACTGGTCAGGCATGGATGCAACCTTTGATCCATGGGGATACAAAATTTGAATGGCCAAATTCTGCTACATTGCTACAGGCTTCTCCTGTTGATGATCCATCGCAGGCAACTTTTTGTGAACCTGTGGAAAAGGCAAATTCAAACCACTTGTTTACCGAGGGGCTTGCTAATAGCATAGGTCTCAAGTGCGTTATGTTTATTTTCACTTCTGAATCTTCTATCTGTTTCCTGCATACGATGAATGAAACGAATTCTTAATTTGGATGAAGCACGGAACAAGAATTACATTAAAAAGTTGAGTGCTTCTGGGAAAATGAAAATGAAATGAACAATTTCATTTATAAGTTCCCTGCTTGTTATTTAGTTAAAGAAATCAAATGTATCTGAAATTATATAGCTTTTGTAAGGTCATCTTCTGATTTGATCCTAATAGTATCTTTTTCATGCACTCTAATGGCAGAAACCGACCTATGCGAGTCCATAGCATGGTAAAATATGCAGCAATAGCTCGGGGTGATGCTGAAGTTTATATAAAGTTTGCAAGATCTGGGTACAAAGAGAAGATATGGGATCACGCTGCTGGTGTTGTCATTGTAGAAGAGGCTGGTGGGGTTGTAACGGATGCAGGAGGTCGCCCCTTGGACTTCAGTAGGGGAGTGTACTTAGAAGGTCTTGACCGGGGAATTGTTGCTTGCTCTGGCCCCATACTGCATGATAAAATCATTGGGGCTGTATATGCTAGCTGGGATTCTTCTAATCTATGAGACTTTCTACATCTTGTCAATGCAATAATAGTGGAGTATTATATGGTAATTTTATGACGGTAAGCTCATCAAAGAAAATTGGCCTTTCAAGTCATTTCGCATCATTTTCATATATTTCATGTGGTCGAAGAAGTTTCTGTTTATATGAACCTGTCGTAATTTTAAAACCAATATATTGCTAAAGAAAGTAGTTTTCAGTTATGAGTTTTACGTCCATTTTCCTCCTTTCTTTCTAATGTCTTCGTTACTATTTCAGGGCAAGCAAAATTGTGAAGGACACTGCCACAAACTAATGACTCGAGAAGCGTCTGCTGAACTATATTCTCCGTTTTAAGGTCTGTTCATTGATTTCACCTCCAGTCCCCATCTTACTGTCGTAGTATTTCTCCATTTTTATTAGCAATAGGCCCTTACAATAGTTCTCAAATGGAAGTTTTGACTCCATTAATACAAAATCATCACTGTGGGGATTCTTTAATACGACAAAAGCTTAAGCTAATGCTACTACCCTATGCTTGCTTAGGGAACTGAACTGATGCATAAAATTTGGTCACAAGTAATTGGATATATATATTCTGCATCTAGACTTGCTCATAGTTAAAGGCCACCTGTCCTGAAGGTCTGTCCGAAAAATGAGAGTTTTTGGACAAAAATACAATACCCGAATAATAGGTTTGGGTAAAATTTAAGGCCTATTTTTATATGTGTTGGGTCTTGGGCAATTTCAGCTTGAATATATTATGTTATAAAAAATAATTATATTAATTATATATGTTAAATAATATTATTATATATTTATATTTATATTAAATCACTAACCCAATAACAATTAAACTCATTACCCAAAACTTAAAAAAAAAAAAAAAAATTTACCCAACTGAATAACTCAACCCAAAGTAAAAATTTTTAAAATTTATATTTAATACAATAAAACATTTATTATATTTATAGTAGTTTTTTTTAATATAAATGTTTTCTAATGTATTTTTAATATGTTAGAAAAAAATTTATTTTAGTGTATTTTTAGTGTATCTAGTGTGTTATATTTTTTAAAAAAAATCAAATATAGGTGGGTTGGGCTCAGATTCACCTTTCTTAAATTGAATTAAGTTCGGACAAAAAAGTAAGTCTATTTTGCAAACGGGGCCTAAAAATTGGTCTAGATACTTGTATGGGCACCACCCAGTCTATGAAAATCTCTATTTGCATCTTCTGCTTTGTTAAACACTGTTAGTTTACTGGTACTTTCCCGAGCCGAGGCCACTTCAAAACACCCATAGGGAAACAAACTGTAGTTTCCAGGAATCTGAATCCAATGCCAGGATATGAAACCTCGAACCTCCATTGATACAAGATTTTTCTTTCGAGTTTGGATTTTTTTTTCCCGGGTATAAAGATGGCCATAGTGGGTTACTGCATGTGGTTACATAAACCGTGGTAAACCTGGGGTTCTTCTATATTTGCAGATTAAAATCAAGAATCAATCACCAGGTTTGATAGACATATGATTTTTGAGTTCATAATATTCCTGGAAACTACAGGTTATCCCAAGTCAATGGCTTGATTATATTTTCCCAGGTGACAGCTAAATTCATGAACTATTCCAATTTCAAAAGGAAGCATCCTTGTTACTGTTTTTATTTATTTATTTACAATTATATCAACAATTTGAGATTTCAAAATTTTCAAAGTTTCATTAGCTGTGTCCAAACTCAAAATTTTCTTAATTATTTTTAATATCAACTTTTGAGAGTGGTAACTATGTCTATTTGCATAAATAAATATAACTAAAGCTGGATTCAAATTTTAAAATATATTTTTTTACCCAAAAATTATGCTCAAGTCCATGCTTAGACTTTGAAATAAGAAGCTTAAATTCAACCCTCTTTTTAAAAAGCACAAGTCAATGTTAGGTTTGATTCTTTGAATTTGGATTATCTATGGGTTAGGTAAGTCCATGTCTGTGGATAGTCTTAGGGACCACAATGCATGTTTTTCCATATTTATTTAATGGATTTTGTCATGTTATCCTTCTTATCCTGTGCTTAAAAGAATTAGTATTTTTTAAAATTCGTGATCACCATCTATACTTTAATGCGAAGAATTAGTTATTGTGCTTGTTTTAGTAGATTCTTTAATAAATTTAAAAAAATGAGATTCGATAAACTTATTAAATTTTAACATTTGTAATTCTTTTTCATTGTCGGTACTACAAATTTTTTTAAAAAAAAAAAAAAATCAAAATAGAGTGGGAACTGGGAAGTAAGTGAAAACATATGCCACCTTTTGCGGAAAAGGAAAAATTCTTTAGGGAAGGGATGAGTCATCGCATATGAACTCTGCATCTAATATAGGAAAAAGAATCACTTATTATTAATTGATTTCAATTTCAACGCTTAACCATCTTTTTATATGTAATTTAGAGATAAACACAAATAATCTCATTGTATATTTAATAGGTTACTTTTGTTTGTCTCAGGTTACGTTTTAGTCATTTATGTATAAAATAGAGAAAGGAGGAAAATAGAGAGAAAAACAGAAGAGAATGCGAAATAAAGAAAGAAAAAAAAAAGGAAAGTTAAAATAACATAAAAGAAAAAATTAAATTGCTCAAAATTCAAAAATATGGGGGTCGATTGTATAAATTAACTTAAATTTTTTGTTTGAAATGATAATTTAACGTTTTACATCACTTCATTACACCGTCACGCAGTGCATTAATTTCGTGACTAAAATGTTATAACATGAAAATGTAACATTTCAAACATAAGTGACTAAGTATAGCCTAAGGTAAACAAAAGTGACTATTTTAGGTGAAACACCCCACACCCTAAATAAATCGGTTTTCAATGTTCTAAATGACTTAGAGAAAATTTGTGTAATTTTAAAAAAATTGTTTTGGGTTGGGCTTAATTTGAAACCTATTTAATAAATTCCTGAAATCCAACTTAAATAAGGTGACAAAATAATTTTTGGGTTTATTATTTTAAAAGAAATAAATTTACTTATCTTTAATCAAACATAATTTGTATCATATTTAAATAAAAATAAACAGGAATAAAGAAAATCCAAGCTGGGCCTTATGGCCTTCATTTTCATTCATTTCTAGGTTTCCAAAAGTATCAAAAATTTATTCATAATACTTAAGACTTGTCATTTCATACAATTGATCTGAAAAATGCATAGGCCCTTCCTAGGATGTTACACCAGTTCTACCCCTTTAAATAAAATTTCGTCCTCGAAATTTCCTAACTAAATGGGGCAGGAGGGTATTGGTTGTCGCATTGTCTCTTCCAGCTCCCACTGCTTCTTCAGATCCATGATTGCGCCATATAACACCTTGACTAAAGGCACCGACTTCTTTCAATCTCGAATCGGCTCCTCCTCGAGGATAGATCGGCCTTAACTCCACTCCTTCAACGGTACCACATGAGGCGGATCCGATCGATAAGCGGCGTTTAGCATGGACACATGAAATCACGTCGTGCATTTGATGCAACTACTCGTGGTAACTCCAATTGGTATGCCAGGCGCCCAACTCGGCCTGATGCCTTGATAGGGCCTATAAACCTTGGGCTTAGCTTCCCTTGCGACCGAACCGTACATAACCTTCTTCCAAGAGTGAGACCTTTAGAAACACGGTCTCCTACTTCAAACTCAATTTCTTTCCTCTTAAGGTCTGCGTCGACTTCACGTCTGCATCGAAGCTTCTTTCAACCGCGTGCGAATTAATTCCACCTTCTCCTCGCTTTCCGCCACTAACTCTGGACCCAAAAGCGCGCGTTCTCTAACTCGGTCCAACAAGTTGGTGTTCTACATTTCTTCCATACAATGCTTGGTATGGTGCCATCCGAATGCTTGCTCGATAGTCTGTTGTTGTAGGCGAACTCGGCTAGAGGCAAGTAATCTTCCCAACTTCCTCGGAAATCCATCACACGACCTCTTAGCATATCTTCCAACACTTGTATAACGAATTCTCAGATCGCCCGGTCGATTGTGGATGAAAGTCGTAGTGAAGTCTAGCTTAGTGCCTAATGCTTGATGAAGTGCTTTCCAAAATCGAGACGTAAACCTTGGGTCTCTATCGGAGATGATCGACATCGGTACCGTGTAGCCTCAACGATCTCCGCCACATATTACAGCTAACTTTTGAAGGAAAATAGTCGATCCTCACAGGGATAAAATGCGGACTTGGTCAAACGGTCCACTATCACCCATACTGAGTCCTTCTTAGTGGGCGTAAGGGGAAGCCCACTAACTAAGTCCATGGTAATTCTTTCCCACTTCCATTGGGGAATCTCAATTGGTTGAAGCAATCGATGGGACTTGGTGTTGACCTTTACTTGCCGACATGTCAAACATTTCCCCAAATTCGGTCCACCTCTGCGTTTGGTCGACTACCAAAATTGTTCCCTTAGATCTCTATACACTCTGACTTGATGCCTCAGGGATGCATAGCATAAGGACTACCATGCGCCGAAGAATCCTTTGTCTCAACTCCTTATCCCCGGCATACAAACCTTTTCCTTGTAAACACAAGCTTCTTCATCATCGTGGCGCCATAATCCTTTAATCTTCTTGTCATGCTTTATTTGTGAATCTTTAGTACTTAAGTCCTTATCATGGCTCGCCCTCTTTTCACCTCCTTGACCAGAGGTTGGCTTGACTTGTAACTCGCCCAACAAAGCTTCCGTCATCATACAAACTTAAGTGAGCAATGAACAAAGCCTCTTAAATCCGACACAACCTTCCTACTTGGCGTCGGCTACCACATTCGCCTTTGCCGGACCTCCAAACTTTGAGGCAAAACCACCGCCCGCGAGTTCCAAGTCATGAGTTGGGTAGTTCACCTCGCGACTTAAGCGCCGAGATGCATGTAGCGACTACCTTTCCTTTCTTGCATTAGCACACAGACCTAACCACGTATGCGGAAGCATCACAATATACTACGAAGTTCCACTCGCCTCACGGTGAATTAACACGAACTTCACAAGACTACCTTTTTAAGCTTTTGAAGCTCTCTCGTTGCTTATCCGTCCACACAAAGCGGTACTTCCTTCCTTAGTAACTTTGTCAAGGTGCGCTTATCGACGGCGAATCCTTCCCACGACCTACGTAATAGCCTTCCTGAGCCTAAAAACTTTTCGATTTCACCACCGACCTAGGTGGTTTCCAATCCAACACCGCCCGATCTTCCTGGGGATCCACTCTTATTCCTTCGCGGATACCACATGTCCTAGGAACGCCACTTCCTTGAGCCAAAATTCGCACTTGCTTCGAATTTGGCATAAAGCTTCTTTCCTTAACACTTCTAACACAACTCGGAGATGCTCGCCGTGCTCCTCCTCCGTCTTGAATACACTGCAAAATGTCGTCCGATGAACACCACGACGAGATCTATCCGCAATGGGGTTGGAAAACCCTATTCATCATATCCATGAACGCGGCCGGCTGCGTTCGTCAACCAAACGGCATCACCACAAATTCAAAGTGACCGTACCTTGTCCTAAAAGCGGTCTTATGAATATCGGCCTCCTTCACTTTCGGTTGATGATACCAGACCTTAAGTCGATCTTTGAGAACACTGATGCCTTTTGGTTGGTCGAACAAGTCATCTATCGCTGGCAAAGGATACTTGTTCTGATAGTCGGTTTGTTCAATCGGCGATAATCTATGCACATCCGCATAGTTCCATCCTTCTTCTTCACAAAGAGAACCGGGTGCTCCCCACGGAGACACTGCTGGCTCCGAATGAACCCACGATCCAACAACTCTTGGATTTGAGCCTTGAGCTCCACTAACTCCTTTGGTGCCATTCGGTGGGAGCGATTGACCACGGAGAGCATTCTGGTAGCAAATCTATTCCAAATTCCACTTCTCTATCTGGGGGTATTAGGGCAACTCCTCAGAAATACATCCTCAAAATCCTCTACTGTTCTAACTCCTTAACACCTTCCTCTTTCTCATCTTAACGCTCATACGCGAAGGCTAAGAATGCCTTACATCCTTTCTTAACCATTTTCTCGGCCTTCGGTCACGGGAAAAACTACGAGACAAGTAGTTCCTCCTTTCTCCGATCATCACACTACTTTTGTTTGTCTCGGAGTTACGTTTTAGTCATTTATGTATAAAATAGAGAAAGGAGGAAAATAGAGAGAAAAACAGAAGAGAATGCGAAATAAAGAAAGAAAAAAAAAAGGAAAGTTAAAATAACATAAAAGAAAAAATTAAATTGCTCAAAATTCAAAAATATGGGGGTCGATTGTATAAATTAACTTAAATTTTTTGTTTGAAATGATAATTTAACGTTTCACATCAGCTTACTGTTACACCGTTAACGGCAATTAACAGCTCAGTGACTAAAATGTTATAACATGAAAATGTAACATTTCAAACATAAGTGACTAAGTATAGCCTAAGGTAAACAAAAGTGACTATTTTAGGCCTGACCACACTATTTTTTAATTTTTTTTTAAAAATATTTATATTATATTATTTTAATATTTAATAATTTTATACATTTTTTATTTATTTAAATTTTTATAAAGACATCTTAACATTATTTTAATGTTTATATTAGAGTGGTATTATATATTTAGTATAAGTTTATTTTTTAATGTGTTCTGAAATACATAATATATATAAATAATATAATATAAAGTATTATAAACTTAAAACGGGTCGGACCAGGTTTTAGCCTTGAATGTTCAAGTCCAAACTCGACTTATATTTTAAATGGGTCTAATTTTTTTACTTAAATTTATTTTTCGAGCTTAATATTTTTGCTCAAACCCTCATATAATTTCGAACAGAACTTTAGGCTTGAATGGAATTCGACTCATGTACAGATCAAATTGAAGCCACATTGACAAAAAGGGAGATTTTTTTGTAATTTATATTGTTTTAATAAACGGAAAACTTGTAAAGATTATGCTCAAGTCTAAATGATCTGTGCTTCTTCTTTTTACAGGTTTTGGTCAAAGTCGTATATAGCATTAACTTTTTTGAGGCGGATTTTGGTCAAATAAATTAATATTTAATTCAATGTGAAGTTAAGTTAGGGGTATATGGAATTAGGGTTGGGCTGGAAAAATGACTACCCCCTCCATTCTATTGCAATCTCTAAACATAATTATAATTAAGCTTAATTCCCCCTAAACTATGTTGCCGTTATCCATTTAACCCCAACGAGATGATGTAAAATATTGTTAATATGTGAAAAATAATAAAATAAATAAATAATTCATGAAGTTAAAAAGATAACGTTTAATTTAAAGAAAATAAACGTAATTATCTTTTAAAAAAAAGTTTCAAAATAAATACACATATTCAATATTTTCGATTTGATTTATTAATTATCTTTTTGAAATCTCTCAGTAAATAAACATATGCATTCATTTTGAAACTTCTTTCAGATAATTACATTTATTTTCTTTAAATCAAGAGTTATTTTTTTAATTTCATGTATGATTTATTTATTTTATTATTTTCCACATGTAATTATTTTATTGGGTTATCTAATTAATAAATTATATCTCATCAAAATATTCTACATATGAAATTTCATATCATCTCGTTAAACGTTTAAAAATATAATTAAGACCATTTTAACAAAATATGTAAACGTTAGTGATTAAATTTGTCATTAAACCATTAGTTTATTGTGCAAATCTGTGTCTCACGATTAAAGCTCCTATTTTACCTCCATTCGGGCGACCTCGATTGTTGATCAATCTTGTCATGCACAACAACACCGTCGATTGCTGCTCCTCCAAACCCAGATTTGTCTCCGATGGCAATGGGTTCACAATGAGAACCCAATATATTCAACAAATCGGAAAGAGAGATAAAAAGTTAATTACGGTAAATAAAAAAAAAATCAATCTCTTTGTTTTTTTCAATAATTTTCTGGGTGTTACTAGTAGGTCAAGAAATTGAAGCAATTGAAGAAGAAGAATAAATAATGACTAAAAAAGTGTTTGGGTGTTCACAATGGGATGAAAAAATGAGAAAATGTTTTATATGTAAAATCATATGTTTATCCTTTTTATGATTTTTATTTAATTATAAATATTTTTTCATGTAAAATTCATAAATAATGTTATCTACCGACATCGCAACATAATTTAAGTATCACATTTGATAAAAAAAATTGAAATACTAATATAAGAAAGTAAGTATAATTTAGAAGATAATTTTTCAATTAAGTCTGTAAATAACAATAATTAGATCACGTGAATCAATATTACAAAACACAACCGAATGATAATGAAATATATTCAAATTTAAATTGAAATAAATTAGAAAAAAAAAAGTGAACATTAACCCAAAGTTTTGTTGCCCTAATTTTTTTAATTTCATAAAAGAATATCTAGAGCTTCAAGCTTGAAGAAATAGAAATATTATTATAAAAATACATTAAATGAATAAAATAATGCTGGATTTGATGATATTTGAGAGTTGGGAACTATGTTTGCCGACAGTTCCCCATGTTCAATGATGCCACTGTCTTCCAATTTTGACATCCACCTCATACATTATTTATATTAAATTTCTAAAAATTACAATATAAAAAAAAAAAAAGTCCATGAAAAATTAGTTAGTGAAGTGAGCTTATTGCTTTTGATTTTTTTAGTATTTTTAAGTGAAAGCGACCACTTCCACGTTAATTTATACTATATGCTGAAAGCACTCTATACTCATATCTAATTATTACAAACTAGGTTGAAATTTTTAAAAAATCAAATTTCCCATAATTTTGCTCCTATTTTAGTTTTGGTTTAAATTTGTATTTAGTATATATACTTTGAAAAAATTTACGATTTAGTCTATGTACTAGAAAGAAAATCTTTCTAGAAGGGATAAATTTTGTCCCATATGACTTTGCTTTGTAAAGTACAAAAAAAAAAAAAAGGAATTGGAAGGATGGAAAATTGAAGGGGTAGAAAACTAGAAGGACGAAAAATAATTTTATTTCTATCCATTACTTGGTAGAATGGAAAATACATAATTTTGAACTACCGTACGCATTTCTCTTATTTTTTCTCCTCTTATTGTTCCGATTTGAAAGAATTGATTTTTATGCATTAAAATAAAAAATAATCATCCCTCTTATTTTATTTCTAACCAAGCACGCACGAAAATTATTTACTTTCTACTTTTTCACTCTTTTCCTGTATGCCTCTATTTTTCCATCTAACCAAGTACACCCTAAAAGTTAGAAATTATTTTATTTTATTTACTCAAAAATCATAGTCCAATTAATAACATCCGTAATATTTTTCGTCAAAAATTTCTAACTTGGCATGTTGATGAGATTTCTCTCGTATAACTTGATATATAATTGACATAAAAAATAGACATGTCAAGTTAAAAATTCAAACAAAAAAAATAACCACGAATTAAAATTTTTAAATAAAAAAACAAAAAAAATACTTGACTTATAAATTTTAAAATACAAAAATTAAATCATAAATTTTATCAAACTACAGGGATCAGTTTATCATAAATTCAAATTTTAACAGTCCAAATTGAAATGTATCCACTTTGGGTAGGGTGTTTAATTAGTCAAAAATTATAATAAATAATAGTGTGAATATAGGAACAAGAGAGACATTTTTCATAGGTGAATGGAATTTAGAAAATAGAAAGTATACTTTGGGTTTTGGCTTTTCAAATGTAAAGTTTTTCATGATTTTTAATGCAAAGTCGGTGCTGCCTTTTACTTCCCCTTTGCGTCAAGAGAAAAAATCAATGCCTTTTCTCCCCCGGAAACATTTTTTTATGGAATTCTTTTAATGCAATATGAAAAACAATTAAAATATCAAATATGAATATATTAGATTATTAGTTATTATTTTAGTGACATATGAAAAAAAAAATCATAAATTAAATCAGGTCGGATCACGACTTAATTGAAAAAAAAATCAAATTCGAGCTAAATTTTATCTTAATCTGACCCATTCAAATAGTTACAATGTTCAAGAAAAAATTAAATCGAATAGGTCACCTGATTTATAGACAAGTTTACTCGTGATCTTGAAGTATTAAGAGTATGCTTATGATATGTGAAGCTTACGATTCAAATCATGTGAATTTTTTTTTCATATTTCTACTTTTTTAATAAAAATATATTATTTTTAAATATTATTATAATTATTGTTATTTGGTACAGTTAATTTTTTTTATTAAACAAGCACAGTTAAAATATGATGCATCATTTTTTAAAAATATTTAAACTTTTTGCTACACTGTAATGATATGTCATACTTATAATTTAGTTTATGATATTTAAAAACTTCAATAATAATGTACGGAATTTTTTTTTTTAGAGGAGTTCATGAGCCAGATTCGAGCTAAAACTTAGCTTGGTCTGACCCATTCAAATAGTTACCATGTTTAAGAAAAAATTAAATCGATTAGGTCACTCGATTTATAGATAAATTTACTCGTGATCATAAAATAGCAAGAGTATGTTTATGAGATGCGAAGATTAGGATTCAAATCATGTGAAATTTTTGTTCATATTTCTAATTTTAGATGTTTCAAGAAAAAAATTAAATGCATAATATTTTTAAATATTATTATAATTATTGTTGTTTGGTATAGTTAAAATATGATACAACGTTTTTTAAAAATATTTAAAATTATTTGCTACACTGTAATGGCATGTCATACTTATAATTCAGTTTATGATATTTAAAAACTTCAATAACAATGTACGGATTTCTTTTTTTAGAGGAGTTCATAAACTAGATTCGAGTGAGGTCTATATATGGTATTACATACTTTATACATGTTTAAGCTTAATTTAACTCAAAATATAGATTTTAAATTTTACCTAAACCGATTCATATTTATAAATGATTAACTTAAATTTATTTTGAGCCTGACTATATATTTTCTAATTTTTACTGTTCTTTAAATGAAATATTTTATAATTTCATCTATATTTTTATAAAAATTTTAATATTTACATGGTAATATTACAAAAGTCTCATAGATTTAAAATAAAATAAAATATTACATAATTAGAAATCAAAGTCTGTTCGCCAGATGGAGCTCGACGTTGAATTTTAGAACTTAAGTTGAACCTATATTTTAAGTGAAATTAAATTTTTATTCAAATTTATTGATTTTTATCTAAATTCTATTTAAAATTCAAATAAATAATTAGACTAAATAGGCTAAATATGCCAAGATTTTCCAATTAGTCAATTAGGTTGTTTATTATTATTATTTATGGTGGGTTTAGATGTACGATGGAATGCGTTTAGCTTATTTTTTATCTCATGTTACAGTATAATTAATGTATTTAATCTCACCATCACTGCTGTTTTTACACTAATCACGGATAAACACACCCTATCCAAACCTACCTTTAGAGAAATAGTCCGATTTTAGAGAGTGTGTGTGAAAGTACATCTAGTTGGACAACCTTTCTACTAACATGTTAGGAAAAATACATTTAGCTGGAAACATTTTTTGAAAATTTAAAAAAAAAACACGTTTAGTTAGCCGTACTTTCTTTAACATGTCAACTAAAAACTCGTTTATTTTTCAACTGTATAAAAAGCTCACCCAATTAAACAAAATTTCCCTAATATATCAATAAAAAGCGAATTAGACGCACTTACCCACCTTCCCTCTAAAATCGATCAACAAAAAGGTTGTTTGACGAATTTTTAAAAGAAAGAAGGGGGCACATATTGAACAAATTTTACGTTCTGGAGTCAAGAACACGTCATTTCATCTGTCATTCCCGCGTTTTCTTTTCCTCCTCTACTTTTTTCAGTGGGAATGGACCCCACTCTTTTTATTTCTTCTCTCACTTGGACGCTTACATTTTTTTCCTTAGAAATATTAAATTTAATTTCCAAATATTTAGGTTCGAAATTCTTGAACCGCTAGTTTTATCTCATATTATTAACATCTCTGGGTTTTAATTTAATAGATTAATTTTAGTTTAAATTATTTTGATTTTTAATTTGTTTATGCAATATACAAATGTCAAAACCATTTTAAAATTTTAGAAAACGGAGTCGACTTTTAAAAACAAAAGTGTGACTCGCAACCAATCCTTTTTTTTAGGTGTGATTGGATCACATTGCAAAATGTTTTATTTTAAAAACATTTGATTTTGGTCCACGAAAAATAAGAAAACATGTTCGGGAGTCGGTTACGTATGAGGAAGGGTTAGCACCCTCATAACGCCCAAAAATTGGTACCTAATCGATAGAATCATGTCCGAAATGTTTAAGATTTAATAAGAATTTAAAAATATGATTTCTAAAAAACTTCGAGCAATTTGAGTTAAAATGTAAGATTTCTTTGTTCCGAAGGAATATAAACATCACATCCAGCACGATAGGACACGATATTTTAAAACTTTCGTAATCAAAATCATTTCATGATTTACAAAACTTGTTAAAAGAATATTTAGTTATTTAGCCAAACGGAAAATCGCAACCCAGCACGTTAGGACACTATTTCCCGAATTTCTAAATACAAAATATTGCCTTATTTAAGAAAAACTTTTGGATAAAATGTGGTAATTAAAGGAGATAGATATTTTTAAACAAAGATTTGAAAAAATAATTTAATGTAAATAAGGAAAAGCAAAAAAGAAAAACAAGTTTAAAATAATTAAAATAAATGAATAAATAATAATTAAGCAATAAAATGAAAAAAAAGTTTAAAAAAACGCATAAGTTCAACCTAACTCCCGCAATATGAGGATTCAACGAAATTCCTCCACCAAAATCTAACTCGAATGGAAGCAACTCAAAAAGAAATGAAGATGAGCGAAGAACAAAATAAGAACAAGCCACAGAAAATAAGAACGCAAAAGAGAGAAATTTGAGTGAATGCTCTTAAGAAATTTTATTACTCCCAATTCAAGTGTCATTCCAGTGTGTCTACAATGAAGGGAGAGGCTTCTATTTATAGTTGAGCCTCCCCAAATCCAACGGTAGAGATCAATTACATCAACGGCTAAGATTAAAAGGTATCTACAAATTAAATCTCTAAGATTACAAAATCATATCTTTTAATATTACATACCATATCTTCTAAGATTGCATATCATATCTAAGATTGCATATCATATCTAAGATTGCATACCATATCTAAGATGCATACCATATCTTCTAGGATTGCATATTATATCTAAGATTTGCATATCATATCTAAGATTGCATATCCTTGAAGATTGTACTTCCATATACGTCAAACTTGTAGATAGAGACCTTTAATCTTTTTAAGTAATGGGCCATTCCGATCGGGCCAAATGATATATTTTGGACTGGACTTGGACTTTATTCTATTATTTTAGGTTTATTATTTTTTGTATGGGCCCGGGCTAAATTGGCCTATTACAGCTGCCCCTCTTTGCTCATTGTTGTGTAACGAGAGTAGAGCAAAGACTATAAAAGGCCATATTTTGCCCGGTCTTTGTCGAGCCTTAACTTCTTGGTCATTGCTTTCTTTAAATGGCTTCCAACCCCACTGTAACTTTAACTATACTTGGAACTTCATCTTAATTTCAATAAGTCTGATGTCTTCAATCTGCTTCTTGCAACTTCAAGAATGCCAGATCTGCAATTTTAATCTGCTCCACTGCAATCTCAGGAATGCCAGATCTACAATCTTCAGTCTGCCCCACTACTATCTCGAGAGGACAAAATCTGAACTTTTCAGTCTACTTCCTTACTATCTCAGGAAGACTTCAATCTTCAGTTTGCTCCACTATCATCTCTAGAGAACAAAATCTAAACTTTTCAATTTGCTTTCTTACTATCTTGAAAGACTTCAATCTTCAGCCTGCTCCACTATCATCTCTAGGGAACAAAATCTGAACTTTTCAATTTGCTTCCTTACTATCTTCGAGAAGACTTCAATCTTGACTGCTCCACTATCATCTCTAGGGAACAAAATCTGAACTTTTCAATTTGCTTCCTTACTATCTTCAGGAATACTTCAATCTTCAGTTTGCTCCACTACCATCTCTAGGGAACAAAATCTGAACTTTTTGGCTTGCTTCCTTATCTTCAGGAAGACTTCAATCTTCAGCCTGCTCCACTATCATCTCTAGGGAACAAAATCTGAAATTTTTGGTTTGCTTCCTTACTATCTTCAGGAAGACTTCAATCTTCAGTTTGCTCCACTACCATCTCTAGGGAACAAAATCTGAACTTTTTGGTTTGCTTCCTTACTATCTTCAAGAAGACTTCAATCTTCAGTTTACTCCACTACCATCTCTAGGGAATAAAATCTAAACTTTTTGGTTTGCTTCCTTACTATCTTCAGGAAGACTTCAATCTTCAGTTTGCTCAACTACCATCTCTAGGGAACAAAATCTGAACTTTTTGGTTTGCTTTCTTACTATCTTCAATCTTCAGTTTGCTCCACTACCATCTGTAGGGAACAAAATCTGAACTTTTTGGTTTGCTTTCTTACTATCTTCAGGAAGACTTCAATCTTCAGTTTGCTCCACTACCATCTCTAGGGAACAAAATTTAAACTTTTTGGTTTGCTTCCTTACTATCTTCAGGAAGACTTCAATCTTCAGTTTGCTCCACTACCATCTTGAGGAAACAAAATCTGAACTTTTTGGTTTGCTTCCTTACTATCTTCAGGAAGACTTCAATCTTCAGTTTGCTCCACTACCATCTGTAGGGAACAAAATCTGAACTTTTGGTTTGCTTTCTTACTATCTTGAGAAGACTTCAATCTTGATTTGCTCCACTAACATCTCTAGGGAACAAAATCTGAACTTTTTAATTTGCTTCCTTACTATCTTCAGGAAGACTTCAATATTCAGCCTGCTCCACTATCATCTCAATATTCAGTCTGCTCCACTATCATCTCTAGGGAACAGAATCTGAACTTTTTAATTTGCTTCCTTACTATCTTCAGGAAGACTTCAATCTTCAGTTTGCTCCACTAACATCTCTAGGGAACAAAATCTGAATTTTTCCAATGTTGCTACACCGTCCTCTAAGGGACATGTTCTGTAGACTCGAATGTATTATGGATGACATTTGCATGAATGCAGAATGTCATGAGAATGATCCCATTTTTTAAAATGTAAAATGATTAGGATGTATGATCGGAATTAATCTAATGCTCCTAACTAAATGATATTAGGGATGGCATTTGCATGAATGCAGAATGTCATAAGAATGATCCTATGTAATGATTAGAATGCAATGATCGAAATGAATCTAATGCTTCTAACTTCAAGAATGCCAGATCTGTTATTTTAATCTGCTCTACTGCAATCTCAGGAATGCCAGATCTACAATCTTTAGTCTGCCCCACTACTATCTCGAGAGGACAAAATCTGAACTTTTCAGTCTGCTTCCTTACTATCTCAGGAAGACTTCAATCTTCAGTTTGCTCCACTATCATCTCTAGACAATAAAATCTGAACTTTTCAATTTACTTCCTTACTATCTTTAGGAAGACTTCAATCTTCAGCCTGCTCCACTATCATCTCTAGGGAACAAAATCTGAACTTTTCAATTTGCTTCCTTACTATCTTCAGGAAGACTTCAATCTTCAGCCTGCTCCACTATCATCTCTAGGGAACAAAATCTGAACTTTTCAATTTGCTTCCTTACTATCTTCGGAAGACTTCAATCTTGACTGCTCCACTATCATCTCTAGGGAACAAAATCTGAACTTTTCAATTTGCTTCCTTACTATCTTCAGGAATACTTCAATCTTCAGTTTGCTCCACTACCATCTCTAGGGAACAAAATCTGAACTTTTTGGCTTGCTTCCTTACTATATTCAGAAAGACTTCAATCTTCAGCCTGCTCCACTATCATCTCTAGGGAACAAAATCTGAACTTTTTGGTTTGTTTCCTTACTATCTTCAGGAAGACTTCAATCTTTAGTTTGCTCTACTACCATCTCTAGGGAACAAAATTTGAACTTTTTGGTTTGCTTCCTTACTATCTTTAGGAAGACTTCAATCTTCAGTTTGCTCCACTACCATCTTGAGGGAACAAAATCTGAACTTTTTGGTTTGCTTCATTACTATCTTCAGGAAAACTTCAATCTTCAGCCTGCTCCACTATCATCTCTAGGGAACAGAATCTGAACTTTTTAATTTGCTTCCTTACTATCTTCAGGAAGACTTCAATCTTAAGTTTGCTCCACTAACATCTCTAGGGAACAAAATCTGAACTTTTCAATTTGCTTCCTTACTATCTTCAAGAAGACTTCAATCTTCAGCCTGCTCCACTATCATCTCTAGGGAAGAATGTCCCGAACTTTTAATTTGATTCCTTACTATCTTCGGGAAGACTTCAATCTTCGATTTGCTCCACTAACATCTCTACAGGGAACAAAATCTGAACTTTTCAATTTTCTTCCTTACTATCTTCATGAAGACTTCAATCTTGACTGCTCTTCCACTATCATCTCTAGGAAACAGAATCCGAACTTTTAATTTGCTTCCTTACTATCTTGGTGAAGACTTCAATCTTGATTTACTCCACTAACATCTCTAGGGAACAAAATCTGAACTTTTCAATTTGCTTCCTTACTATCTTCAGGAAGACTTCAATCTTCAGCCTGCTCCACTATCATCTCTAGGAAACAGAATCTGAACTTTTTAATTTGCTTCCGTACTATCTTCAGGAAGACTTCAATCTTCAGTTTGCTCCACTAACATCTCGAGGGAACAAAATCTAAATTTTTCTGATGTTGCTACACCGTCCTCTGAGGGACATGTCCTGTAGACTCGAATGTATTATGGATGACATTTGCATGAATGCAGAATGTCATGAGAATGATCCCATTTTTTAAAATGTAAAATGATTAGGATGCATGATCGGAATTAATCTAATGCTCCTAACTAAATGATATTGGGGATGACATTTGCATGAATGCAGAATGTCATAAGAATGATCCTATGTAATGATTAGAATGCAATGATCGAAATGAATCTAATGCTTCTAACTAAATGTATTGTGAACGATATTTGCATGAATGCAGAATGTCATGAGAATAATTTCCTTCTTTTTTTTTTTACAACGATTAGGATACAATGATCGGAACGAATCAAATGCTCCTAATTAGAAGTGTGAGAATGATCCCTATTTAATATTTGGGTTGTCATTGCTCAAAGTTCATTAAGTTTCTATCATTAATGCGCTACCATGCTTTCTCGTTCAGCTGGTATCTTCTGACAGAAAACCCAAAGAAATGATCATGTTCTGCTCAATAGACCTGCCCTGCTGTATGTTCCACCCACTGCAATTTTAGGGGAATAGCATTTGGTTTTCCTCATCCATCCCGTTACCACTCAGAGGTATGGATTGTATTATGTTCAATTTAATCTGTTACACCATTCCCTGGGTGTAATGACCAGATATATGTGCCTGAAATTTGCACGAATATAGGGTATCCTTTTTCTTTTCCGAGAATGATCCCCTTTTATTCCTATGTTGACATTGCCCGTCATTTGTCGAAATGGTATCATCGACAAAATGTCTTATCCAATAAGGATCCGAAGAGCTAATCATCTTTCAATATTTCCCAACCCTTAGGGCTTGGTAAGTTTTAAACAATAGTCTTGTTTCAGATTCTCATATTATTTAGAAGCCTCCAGAGTAATATGCGAAACTCTTTTTATGAAAGTATTATTAGTCCATTAATCTTTATTCCAATATAAAATGCTTGAAAAAGATCACAACAATGGATAAGAAAGAAATTAATTAGGAACATAGCTCGAAATAAATAAGTTAATCAAAGATAACCAAGGCAATAAAAGAAAATTGATTTTGGTATATCTTGAAAAGAATAAAGTAATCAAAGATGACAAATTCAAAAATGGGTAAGAAAGAAGCTAGGTGCCCTAGTTATCGCAGCTTGAGCTTCTCTGTTCAAACTTCTTGAGGACCATTTTAAGCTCAATATGTATTTAAGGGATCCAGAGTACTTTGTCGATGCCCTAAGACACAGCATACTTCCTCATTGTTAATTCAGGCATAGCAAGACTACCACATGCCCTATATTTGATCAAAATTTGAGCCGCCCTTTTCGGTTTTCAGCTCAAAACCCCTTTGGTCTCAAAACGCCCTTTGCGGGTTTTCGCCTTGGCCTCTCCTTTTTTTTTTCTTTTTTTTTTAAAATTTGAACTTAAGGTGCCCTTTGCGGGTTTTCACCTTGGTCCTTCCTCTTTCAAGTAAAATCCTTCTTGATTGACCCTGGATTCACCGGATTGGGCGAGTCTTTAGCATCCATCTTGGTCAATATCAATGCTCCTCCAGAAAAGGCCTTCTTTTCATCACAAGGTCCTTCCCAGTTTGGCTTATGCCTTCCTCTAAAATCTTCAATATCAGGTGCCCATCATGAAATTTCTTTGGGTGGACCATTTCCGTCATAAATCAGCATCATCAATTTTAGTACATTTGACCATGATGAATAATTTCAAACCCTTTTCTTCATCCAAGTTCACTGGAGATATTCTTCTTCATCCAATTCCTGACTCAATCAAAGCTTGGAGCAAAGGAATCTCGATTTTCATGGGCAAAACCACTTCATAAACCAATGGAAAAAAGTGTTGCCCCAGCGAAAGTCCTGGTCGACATTTAATAAGCATAGAGAGTAAATGGTAGCTTCATATGCCAATCTTTACAAGTCTTAGTCACCTTTCCTATTTTTTGTTGTTTTTTCTCCTTTTTTTTGTTTGGCAACCTTTGCTTTGCCTTTGTGATATCTTTGCTGATCTTTGGAAAAAGCAGAAACTTTGACTTTGTACAGTTATGCATTATTAAACATGATCCTTTATGGCATTCTTTTCTGACATTTGATCCTTTTTTTTTAAATTTGATGACTTTCGACTTTGTAACATTGGCATATGAAGCTACTTCCACCCTCTTAATGAAGTAATCGACGACCATGACGATGAACCGATATTGACTAAAAACTTTTGACGAGATTGGCCCCATCACATCCATGCCCCACATATGGAAAGTTTGTAAAGAAATGGAGAAGGCACATGAATCTTGTCTCCTTAAATACGGCATAGCTGGTGCCATCCCCTTCTATGTAGATCAATAGTGCCTGATTCTCATGTTTAGCCCGCGTCTTAGTAGCCCAGGCATGTCCTGATATGCTCGTGCAAAAACATCTTTGAATTCTTGAAAATAACTCAATAATGTCTCGCATTATTTCTATGGTGAGCTGGGCTTCGATCTTTACCCCTTTTCTAGGCTCGCAATATCCGTTGACCCTATGTAAGGTAGGATCTATTTTCCTCTTGTTCTACCATTCTTTAATAAATCAAAAGATATGTTACAATCTCTGTCATCTTCAAAGTCATGAGATCCCTCTAGACACATATTTCATTCAAAAAGGGAATCCGTAACAACGTCGCTCATGTCATTGATATCTGAAGACCTAGTGTAGGTTCAAAGGAAGATTTCCAAAGAATAAATAATTCAAAGAATGATTATGGTAATGAAGGAATATCTAAAAGAAAGTCCAAAAAAAAAACAAACAAAACAAAAAATAATTGTTTATATAGTATGAAATGGAAAAAGAATATTTACTCAAAAAAAATGCATTTTATTAAAATAAAAAATTCTGGACATAAGCCTATTTCACAAAAGAGTTCTTATTGCCTCTAGGCTTAAGGCAACAAGCGTGTTTCAAATATTACTCTAGTTTAGCACTAAAAATACAGGATCTATTCCACAGTTCCACTATTCAAAATACTCCCAAATATGTAAGGGCAGATGCTTGGAAAAATCCAGTTCTTTTTTCAGATGCATTGTTAATATTCAGATTTCCCAATGTCAGGTCTTGCACTAAGGCCCTGAACTCGATGCATTCTTGAATCTCATAGATCTCACCCCTTTATCTAGATGATTGAGTGACATATTTTCTGCCCCAGAGGGATCATCGAATTTGACAATACCCATTTTGACAAGTCTTTCGATCATCTTTTTGAAAGCGGTGCAATTCTCAATTGAGTGTCCTGTGTTTCCCGCATGGTATTCGCATTGAGCGTTCGTGTCGTACCATTTAGGGTATGGAGGTTGTATAGGTTTTAGGTAGAAAGGAGATACTACATGTGCATCAAACAAGTTTGGTACAGCTCCCTATACGTGATTGGGATGGGCGAGAATAGGTGTAACATCCTGAAAAGGGCCTATGCATTTTTGGTTTAATTGTACGAAATGACATATCTTATGTGTTATGAATATATTTTGAACACTTTTGGAAACCTGGAAATGTATGGAAATGTTAAGTTTAAAAGAGGAAAGTGAACATTTTTAGAACCTTGGAAATGTAAGGAAATGTCTTGTAAGGAAATGTCATGGAAATGTAAGGAAATATCTTGGAAATGTAAGGAAATGTCTTGTAAGGAAATGTCATGGAAATGTAAGGAAATGTCAAGTTTACTGAGCCGATCGAAAATTTTTGGAAACTTAGAAATGACCTAGAAATGACGAGTTTTAAGGTTTAAAAGGGAAATTAAGGCAATGTGGCCTTAAAAGAAAAAGTTTGTGAAATTTGACACACAAACAGGCTTGGAAAAGTGGTCTGAAGATGTCACTTAGGGCCTATGGAAATGGCGCCATATGCAAGAGGAATGGGCCTAAGTTCGAGTCACATGGGAAGCAAATAAAAGAAATTTTATTTTGCTACAAGGAGCAGAGAGGTGGATCGGCACATGGCTATAAATTAGGAGCTTTTATTATTTTATAAATAGTGGATAAATAAGGGATTTATTTATCATTATTTTCAAGAGATAATTGTTGGATTAAATTCTTTTAATTTGAATAAAGAGATAAAGAGGAAAATAAGGGAGAAGTGATGGCCAAGTAAGGGACTTTGAGTTTAATAATTTCGGCTAAGTAAGGATAGTTGCTGAATTATCTTTTATTTTAAGTGATAATTAAAGAGATAAAGCTATTAAAATAGAAGAGTGATGGCCAAGTAAGGGATTCTAAGTTAGTAATATCGGCTATAAAAGGAAAAGAGAGGCCATTCTGCATTATTTTCTGTTCTTTGAAAGCCTCTGCCGAATTCTCTTCACCAAATCTTCTTCTTCTTTTATTTTTGTCAAGCCAAAATACCTTGTGTTCTAGCCGAATCCTCCATCTTTATTCTTCCTTTTCTTTTCTTTCTAATCCCTCCAAAAGCCGAAAGTTGTGAGATCATCATCTAGCCATAGTCGAATCTCTGAAGGTTGAAGTGAATGAGCAATCGATTTCTTCAAGTAAGGGTAAGATCTCATTCGGTTTCATCCTTTTTTCTTAAGATTTGCCGAAATCTAGGACTAACCCCATTAATATCTTGTTGCCGAAACTTTGAAGAGATCTTTCGGGATTTACTAAGTGTCAACTACAAGGAATGAGAAGTTCTTTTCCCGAAGGTACACCATTGGCCACGTGTTCCCTAGTTATTCGGTGAGTTTCGGGATTTAAAATCCACAAGGTAAGTGTCTATAGTATTCGGCCAAGGCCATGTTTGGTAAATATATGTGTTCATTAATTATTCAAAAGCGAAAACTAACCAAGTTAATTGATTCAATGCTTGGCGAATGCAAGAAGAGTATAGCGGACATTTCAAGACTTGATTCTTAAGTCAAACGGCAACAAGGTAAGTTTAAGTATACTAATCCTACTAGGATTTGGATTTATGGCGAATGGCTTTTTATTAAAGTAGTAGGTGATTAATCAAATGTAGGGATTAAGGATCTAAGCATTAGATCAAGCTTTTCGGATTTCAAGACCCTTCCAGGTAAGTATGATAAGTTGTGGATATTTGGTTAAGAATTAGTATATTGATGATTAAATCGATTGTTACGATTAAGTGTGTTGATGGAGGCGAATACCATTCAAGAAGGAAAAGGAAGGTCCTATCCCGAAGTTTAAGAAGAGATCTGTCTCGGCGGTTAGGGATTGGCCACCGGGTGTGGACCAGCGTCGAGAACAAGAAAGTAGGCAAATAGCGAGTAGTATCGCCTAGTGATAGCATAAATATCGAAAGCATAGTTCTCCAAGTGATCGGTGTGTGATTAACCCACCGTTTCCGAATATATGATATGTATGTGAACCGTGTGTATGTATTATGAATGTGCTAACTAGTGCGATGGAAATTGTGATAAGGATACCCTCAAGGGTATGTCGATAATCCGGTAAGTACCAAACCTGATGATATGTGATTATTAATATGAATATGTGATAATATGCTTGATGAACATGCTCATGCATCATTACATTGTATCATTATTTTATGTGGCATGTGCATGGGTTGGGATATGAAAGAAGATGCGGGTGTACTTGAGTGCGTGGTTTGATGTTAGCCTTGAGCTACATCGTGGATTGGCGTTGGTGAGGTCACGTTGTGGATTAATTGCGATTTAGTTCGCGTGGCTTGATGAGTGGCTATGTGCCTCATCGTGGTTGATATCGGCTATGTGCCATATCGTGGTTGATGAGTGACTATGTGTCCCATCGTGGTTTTGGTGTTAGCTACGGCTACATCGTGGATTGGCGTTGGCGAGGTCACGTTGTGGATTAATTGCGATTTAGTTCGCGTGGCTTGATGAGTGGCTTTGTGCCTCATCGTGGTTGATATCGGCTATGTGCCATATCGTGGTTGATGAGTGACTATGTGTCCCATCGTGGTTTTGGTGTTAGCTACGGCTACATCGTGGATTGGCGCCGATCCGAGGTCGCGTTGTGGACTATTGTGCTTAATTGCACGTGGGCGGCGATGATTACCTTTGGAGTGAAAAGGAGAGGGTGATTTGATAATCCCAGTGTGTGGTAGGTTTGGATAAGGGGGTGTGTAGCGGATGGACCCTAGGTTTGGGTTGGGCTTCATAATTGCATGATTTCGTATGTGAACATATGTGGAAATGGGCCAAGCCCAATATGATATGTGGATTAATGTGGAAATGGGCAAAGCCCGATATATATGAATGTGGATCGGTGTGGAAATGGGCTAAGCCCGGTATGTGGAAATTATGTGGTTAACTACCCTATTAGATGAATGTGATATGAATATGGGCCAAGCCCGAATGTGTTAACATGTGAATATGATATTTGTTATCGATATATGGGTTAATATGTGGTTAACATGTGGGTGGAATTCGGTGGATTAATTACACACTTTGAGTGCAGTATGACTCACCCAATTTTTATTAAACATCGCAGATGATTCGTGGTGATTGGACCGGGTTGGAGTGGATACGAGGTGGCCCATCTGAGAGACATCTTCTTTATTTTATTCATTTATTACTAAGAACTTTTGTTTAATTATTTATTGTAATAAGGCCCAGATTAAAATATTTAAGTATTTCTATTTGAGCATTTTTATTATGTTTAAGCTAGGCGACCATTAAATTATTATTTGGAAGTGCTTTTAATTTGGATATTTTTGTCAAGCTTATATTATTTAGAATTTTTAATTGGACATGGTTTTCATATGACAAAATTTTTAATGTTTTTCCCAAAAGTGAAATCGGTCTTCAAACGTTTTTTCATGATGGCATCTCAAATTCGGTTAAGTAGCGAATGGGCCGAGTTTGGGGTGTTACAAATTGGTATCGAGCCAGGTTCAAAACTCGGCCTTGAGGGTTTTGGGTCCAAAAATAATTTTTTTCAAAGATGGGCTTTTCAAAAGTATGGGCTTTCATAAACCTTTCGAGTTATTCTAGCATGGCACTGTATCTCAGGCATGATCCACGGTAAGTACCCTTGACTCACTGAAGTGAAATGTGTATGTGAATGTTATAAGTATGAAGGAACGTAGATTAGTGAACTAGGATCTGTTGAACCCTAGGGCTAGTGCACTCAAACACATGCATAAGACTTAAGGACTATTAAACAAACTCAGTGAAGTAAGTCGCCCAGAGGCTAGGGTGTGGCAGCATTGTTGTGCGCATGTCTAGGAGTGGATTCAGTGAGAGCTTGGTATTTAAGCGATCCTAGTGACTCACCTCCTCTTTACTCGAATCCTGCAGTGCGTAGTAACTAGTTCACCCTAACCAAGAGGACTTATTCACGAAATAAACCAATCATTAAAACTCGAAAGGACTAGCCATGCGGTTTTATAATATTCTTAGTTTTAAAATCCCTAAATTACCCTTTTAATTGTAGTAAAAGATTATTGTGAAATTTTTTCCAAAATATCTCCGATTTACAAAATTACAAAAATACCCATATATTGTAAATTACTAAAATACCCTTAGTTCTTAAGATTTTCAAAAATACCCTCGACGTTTGCTACAATATTTCTACTTTACAAAGATATCAAAAACTTACATTTTACAAATAACAAGATACCCCGATTTGGAAAATTTACTGGCCTTCCTGACTTCCAAAATTACAAAAATAACCTCGATTTAAAAATTTTTGCAACACCTCGATTTGGAAAACAAAATAACCCAGAGATTTTGTAAATTCTGAAATACCTTTAATTTGAAAAATATTTTCGAATTGACCCCGATTTATTACCAAAATACCCCAGATGGGAAAAGACGAAATTACCCTAGGTAGGGAAATGGATGGAATGGCCATAAAAGTGTAGTGAATGATGTTGTGAATGAATGTGACTTCATGGAAAAATAAATGTGTCTCTGCTTATGAATGTGAATGTGACTCCTGAGTTAGAGTAGTGAACTTGAACTAGAAACTTTGGTTGATCGAAGAACTACTTACGAACATCTCTTTTCATAAAAGCGTTCGCGAATAATCGATGGAATAAAATTTTTGATGCATAAAACTTTTTAATCAGATTAAATCGCGACGTTAGAAATGAGTTCTAGGGGCGTGAACTTAGAGATCGTGCCTAGAAAGTATGATGGTTCTATTAAGATCGAGTCGCGCACATAAGCGTAGTCTTGGTGAGTTAAGATGTGTCGATTATTCGTTAATAAGTAATTTCGAGGACGAAATTATTTTTAAGGAGGGTAGAAGCTGTAACATCCTGAAAAGGGCCTATGCATTTTTGGTTTAATTATGCGAAATGACATATCTTATGTGTTATGAATATATTTTGAACACTTTTGGAAACTTGGAAATGTATGGAAATGTTAAGTTTAAAAGAGGAAAGTGAACATTTTTAAAACCTTGGAAATGTAAGGAAATGTCCTGTAAGGAAATGTCATGGAAATGTAAGGAAATGTCTTGGAAATGTAAGGAAATGTCTTGTAAGGAAATTTCATGGAAATGTAAGGAAATGTCAAGTTTACTGAGCCGATCGAAATTTTTGGAAACTTAGAAATGACCTAGAAATGACGAGTTTTAAGGTTTAAAAGGGAAATTAAGGCAAGGTGACCTTAAAAGAAAAAGTTTGTGAAATTTGACACACAAACAGGCTTGGAAAAGTGGTCTGAAGATGTCACTTAGGGCCTATGGAAATGGCGCCATATGCAAGAGGAGTGGGCCTAAGTTCGAGTCACATGGGAAGCAAATAAAAGAAATTTTATTTTGCTACAAGGAAGCGAGAGAGGTGGACGGCACATGGCTATAAATTAGGAGCTTTTATTATTTTATGAATAGTGGATAAATAAGGGATTTATTTATCATTATTTTCAAGAGATAATTGTTGGATTAAATTCTTTTAATTTGAATAAAGAGATAAAGAGGAAAATAAGGGAGAAGTGATGGCCAAGTAAGGGACTTTGAGTTTAATAATTTCGGCTAAGTAAGGATAGTTGCTGAATTATCTTTTATTTTAAGTGATAATTAAAGAGATAAAGCTATTAAAATAGAAGAGTGATGGCCAAGTAAGGGATTCTAAGTTAGTAATATCGGCTATAAAAGGAAAGAGAGGCCATTCTGCATTATTTTCTGTTCTTTGAAAGCCTCTGCGAATTCTCTTCACCAAATCTTCTTCTTCTTTTATTTTTGCCAAGCCGAAATACCTTGTGTTCTAGCCGAATCCTCCATCTTTATTCTTCCTTTTCTTTTCTTCATAATCCCTCCAAAAGCCAAAAGTTGTGAGATCATCATCTAGCCATAGTCGAATCTCTGAAGGTTGAAGTGAATGAGCAATTGATTTCTTCAAGTAAGGGTAAGATCTCATTCGGTTTCATCCTTTTTTTAAGATTTGCCAAATCTAGGACTAACCCCATTAATATCTTGTTGCGAAACTTTAAAGAGATCTTTCGGGATTTACTAAGTGTCGACTACAAGGAATGAGAAGTTCTTTTCCGAAGGTACACCATAGGCCACGTGTTCCCTAGTTATTCGGTGAGTTTCGGGATTTAAAATCCACAAGGTAAGTGTCTATAGTATTCGGCCAAGGCCATGTTTGGTAAATATATGTGTTCAATAATTATTCAAAAGCGAAAACTAACCAAGTTAATTGATTCAATGCTTGGCGAATGCAAGAAAGAGTATAGCGAGAGATTTCAAGACTTGATTCTTAAGTCAAACGAAAACAAGGTAAGTTTAAGTATACTAATCCTACTAGGATTTGGATTTATGGTAGAATGGCTTTTTATTAAAGTAGTAGGTGATTAATCAAATGTAGGGATTAAGGATCTAAGCATTAGATCAAGCTTTTCGGATTTCAAGAGACCCTTCCTAAGTATGATAAGTTGTGGATATTTGGTTAAGAATTCGTATATTGATGATTAAATCGATTGTTCTGATTAAGTGTGTTGATGGAGGCGAATACCATTCAAGAAGAGAAAGGGAAGGTCCCTATCCCGAAGTTTAAGAAGAGATCTGTCTCGGCGATTAGGGATTGGCCACCGGGGTGTGGACCAGCGTCGAAACAAGAAAGTAGGCAAATAGCCGTAGTATCGCCTAGTGATAGCATCGATGCTCGAAAGCATAGTTCTCCAAGTGATCGGTGTGTGATTAACCCACCGTTTTCCGGGGTATATGATATGTATGTGAACTGTGTATGTATTATGAATGTGCTAACTAGTGCAGTGGAAATTGTGATAAGGATACCCTCAAGGGGTATGTCGATAATCCGGTAAGTACCAAACTGATGATATGTGATTATTAATATGAATATGTGATAATATGCTTGATGAACATGCTCATGCATCATTACATTGTATCATTATTTTATGTGGCATGTGCATGGGTTGGGATATGAAAGAAATGCGGGTGTACTTCGAGTGCGTGGTTTGATGTTAGCCTTGAGCTACATCGTGGATTGACGTTGACTGAGGTCACGTTGTGGATTAATTGCGATTTAGTTCACGTGGCTTGATGAGTGGCTATGTGCCTCATCGTGGTTGATATCGGCTATGTGCCATATCGTGGTTGATGAGTGACTATGTGTCCCATCGTGGTTTTGGTGTTAGCTACGGCTACATCGTGGATTGACGTTGACTGAGGTCACGTTATGGATTAATTGCGATTTAGTTCGCGTGGCTTGATGAGTGGCTATGTGCCTCATCGTGGTTGATATCGGCTATGTGCCATATCGTGGTTGATGAGTGACTATGTGTCCCATCGTGGTTTTGGTGTTAGCTACGGCTACATCGTGGATTGGCACTGACTGAGGTCGCGTTGTGGACTATTGTGCTTAATTGCACGTGGACGGCAGTGATTACCTTTGGAGTGAAAAGGAGAGGGTGATTTGATAATCCCCGTGTGTGTAGGTTTGGATAAGGGGGTGTGTAGCGGATGGACCCTAGGTTTGGGTTGGGCTTCATAATTGCATGATTTCGTATGTGAACATATGTGGAAATGGGCCAAGCCCAATATGATATGTGGATTAATGTGGAAATGGGCAAAGCCCAGTATATGAATGTGGATCAGTGTGGAAATGGGCTAAGCCCAGTATGTGGAAATTATGTGGTTAACTACCCTATTTGATGAATGTGATATGAATATGGGCCAAGCCCAGAATGTGTTAACATGTGAATATGATATTTGTTATCTGATATATGGGTTAATATGTGGTTAACATGTGGGTGGAATTCAATGGATTAATTACACACTGAGTCTGTATGACTCACCCAATTTTTATTAAACATCGCAGATGATTCGTGGTGTGATTGGACCGGGTTGGAGTGGATACGAGGTGGCCCATCTGAGAAGACATCTTCTTTATTTTATTCATTTATTACTAAGAACTTTTGTTTAATTATTTATTGTAATAAGGCCCAGATTAAAGTATTTAAGTATTTCTATTTGAGCATTTTTATTATGTTTAAGCTAGACGACCATTAAATTATTATTTGGAAGTGCTTTTAATTTGGATATTTTTGTCAAGCTTATATTATTTAGAATTTTTAATTGGACATGGTTTTCAAATGACAAAATTTTTAATGTTTTTCCCAAAAGTGAAATCAGTCTTCAAACATTTTTCATGTTGGCATCTCAAATTCGGTCGTAACGAATGGGCCGGGTTTGGGGTGTTACAATAGGGATTTTTCTAAGTTCAGTTTTGGATTGGGTTCTTGCCCTGAAGAGACCCGATGACTGGTAGTTACCATCCTTGGTCAAGCTTATCGTGATCGGCTCTAAATGGCCCTTGTTATACCTTATCTACTATTCGCTTTATTTTCATTTTTCTTCGGGCCTTTTAGAGTACATTCTCCTTTTTCCTTTGCGTCTGCCAGTATAACCGGTTTGGCTCGATCATCATCCGGGTTAAAACCTGAACCTATCGGGGAGCTTAGTAAGGCCGAAGCATCTGTCTGACATTGGGGTCCAATAATGACGGGTACCTCATGCAAATGCGTGTCTGGTCGAATCGGAACACCTATTGGGGAATAAACGATGTCTTCATCATTTTCCTCACCATTGACCACTAGACCATTCTTTTTTTCAAGCCCTTCGGCTAGTAACTGGTTAGCTAGCCTATCACATTCCTTTGGAGTTCTAGCATTTGTTCTCGCATTTCTTGTTGAATCTTGGTCAACTGCCCCTGCATCTGTATTTGCATTTGCTCTATTCTCTCGAACCTTTGTTCCATGTTTTCCAGGTTAACTGAAATATTTTTACCTAATTAGGGTCCTTTTGTAAAAGTCTAATGCAAATGATGCAATGCAATGCAGATGCATGGAATGAATGCAAAAGAAAGAGAAGCGTTGATTCTGAATTCAATTTCATTAGAAAAACTTTTCTAGAAAGTAAATTTCTTTACATAAAACGGATTACATATGTGGCCTTGCCCTCATATTCCAAGCAAAAACATCAACCCCCTTCTTCGCAAAGGTCAAATCTTGCATACTACTTATAGATGCCTCCACTATCTCCTTTTTGCTTGATCTTGGCCGCGACTCACTACTCACTTATCCTCGCAATGCTTGTTAGCCTCTTCAAGAAAGCCTTGCCATGGTGATTCTCGAATAGTGTTTGTCAGCTTGAATCCTTGGGCAATAAACTCTTTGTATTCCTTCACGGACTATCAGTCTTCTCTCGTTGTGTTTGCTTGAAACATATTCGGATAACCGTATTATAATCCACTTTATCAAAAAATCCATTTCCTTATGACAAACTTTTCTATTTAGCAATCGAATTTGAATCAACACCTCTTTTCTATAATATGAATGCAATGCAATAAAAAAAACGTTAGCACAAGAAAAAAAAAACATAGAACACCTATCTGGATGACCACTAGGGTTTGACATAGTTCTACTTAAGGTGGGCTCTTAGGGTTCACTATATACGGTTTAGTTCTAAAGTTGAGGTACCTGAACCAAACAGATTCCTCGATCCTCACCCATTATAGGCTCATATGGACCGAGTTCGATTCTCGAGGAATACATTTCCCTATGGCTGCGGAGATGAAAATCTCATGAAGACATAGGTGCGGATGTATCCTGAAAGCGATTCACTATCCTGCACGGAGGTGAAAACCTCACGAAGGAGTAGCTTCTCGCTCCCACTTAAGGGTGCGACCACAACGGTCATGCAGTGTAATGCAGAGAAATATATTTAGAACCACATGCAATAAAATGATCATGTTTTTTTTTTAAAAAAACCAGAATTTTAAATTCGAACAAAAGGACATGAAATTATCGATTTTGCGGCTTGACTCTCTTATTTTTCCCCAGCGGAGTCGTCAAGCTGTCGAAACCATTTTAAAGTTTTAGAAAACGGGGTCGACTTTTAAAAACAAAAGTGGGAGTCGCCACCAATCCCTTTTTATTTAGGTGTGATTGGATCACCTTGCAAAATATTTTATTTTAAAAACATTTGATTTTGGTCCACGAAAAACAAGAAAATAGGTTCGGGAGTCGGTTACGTATGAGGAAGGGTTAGCACCCTCATAACGCCCAAAAATTGGTACCTAATCGATAGAATCATGTCCGAAATGTTTAAGATTTAATAAGAATTTAAAAATATGATTTCTAAAAAACTTCGAGCAATTTGAGTTAAAACTTGAGATTTCTTTGTTCCGAAGGAATATAAACATCACATCCAGCACGATAGGACACGATATTTTAAAACCTTCGTAATCAAAATCATCTCATGATTTACAAAACTTGTTAAAAGAATATTTAGTTATTTAGCCAAACGGAAAATCACAACCCAGCACGTTAGGGCACTATTTCCCGAATTTCTAAATACAAAACATTGCCTTATTTAAGAAAAACTTTTGGATAAAATATGGTAATTAAAGGAGATAGATATTTTTAAACAAAGATTTGAAAAAACAATTTAATGTAAATAAGGAAAAGCAAAAAAGAAAAACAAGTTTAAAATAATTAAAATAAATGAATAAATAATGATTAAGTAATTAAATGAAAAAAAAGTAAAAAAAAACGCATAAGTTCAACCTAACTCCCGCAATATGAGGATTCAACGAAATTCCTCCACCAAAATCTAACTCGAATGGAAGCAACTCAAAAAGAAATGAAGATGAGCGAAGAACAAAATAAGAACAAGCCACAGAAAATAAGAACGCAAAAGAGAGAAATTTGAGTGAATGCTCTTAAGAAATTTTATTACTCCCAATTCAAGTGTCATTCCAGTGTGTCTACAATGAAGGGAGAGGCCTCTATTTATAGTTGAGCCTCCCCAAATCCAACGGTACAGATCAATTACATCAACGGTTGAGATTAAAAGGTATCTACAAATTAAATCTCTAAGATTACAAAATCATATTTTTTAATATTACATACCATATCTTCTAAGATTGCATATCACATCTAAGATTGCATACCATAACTTCTAGGATTGCATATCATATCTAAGATTGCATACCATATCTTCTAGGATTGCATATTATATCTAAGATTTGCATATCATATCTAAGATTGCATATCCTTGAAGATTGTACTTCCATATACGTTAAGCTTGTAGATAGACCTTCAATCTTTTTAAGTAATGGGCCATTCCGATCGGGCCAAATGATATATTTTGGACTGGACTTGGACTTTATTCTATTATTTTAGGTTTATTATTTTTTGTATGGGCCCGGGCAAAATTGGCCTATTACAACAAATATATGTTTAACAAAAATTAAGGAAGAGTTCTTTTGGGATTTTAATATAAATATTATAAAATTATAGTACGAAGCACAAAGGAATAAATAATTGAGCAAAATTTATATTGATAATCGAGCCTGTAGACTGTAAATATACAAACGGTAATTGCATGGAATGAAATTTAAACTTAGAATACGTTCTCAACATTTACAAACAACCCTAAAATCTCAATGATAACATAATTAAAAAAACTTAATACTATGTGTGTTAACATAAGTTAATTCAATAGATTGAGTCTTAATTTAATTGACTTCGACATTGTTGCTAGTGCAGGAGGACGTGGGTTCGAGTGCGCTGAAGCGCGTTATCCTTCTATTTAAGGGTTGGAAATGAGTTATTTTTTTTTGAAAAAAAACCGATTGGACCTTAATTCAAAAAATTAAAGAAGAAGCAGTAACAAGGCTCTCAACAAATGTCCATGGCGCAGACCCAAGCTCTGAGGCCCAAAGAAAAACCAAATGAAACCCAACAAAATCAATAAAAACAGTCCAGTAAAGTAAAGAAAAATCTAGATACTAAAGGATAAGCCAAACGTCTCATCAGACGTTAAATCCAATCGGTAAGATATTAGCTGGCTCCCACTAACTTCTGACGTTCCTTTTCCCAAAGCCAGCTATCCATTTAATAGCAATAACCAAAACATTTTGAATTCAGCTATCTCTTCGGCTCCAACCCTCTGCATTTGTTCTTCAATCCTGGTTGAGCAAACCATTCTCCACTCTTTGACGCTGTCGGCTCAAGAAAGACCCTTCCTGGAAATGAGTTATTAATAGTTCTAGCTATTGTATATATATATATATATATAGATATGATAATACCCTGAAATGAAATTAATATAAAAAGATTGTATTTTCCTATGATTTTATCATTTTATTAAGGAAAGATAATATATATATTTTGTGAAAGTACGTTTTCCAAAGCACATAGATTTAATTTTAAGCATTTATCACATAATATTTTTTAGATATTTTTCTTTAAGTCTGTAATTTTAAAAATCGTATGAATATTTTTATTTGAAACGATAAAAATTGTGATAATATTCTTTTATGAATTTAAGTTGGTTATTTTTAAATACACCAAATTCTCTCTTCTAAGATATATCAACAAAAAGTTAGGTCTAATCACGAGCATATCTGGGGGTATGGTAGGGGCTCGGCGCCCCTAAAATGGAAAATTTTTTATTTAGGCTCTTTAAACTTTTTAAAATTTTAAATTAATAAAGGTAAAATTATACTTTAGCCCCCTAAAAATGATAAAAAAATTGATTTAGCCCTTTAAAAATTATAAAGATATAGATTATTCAAATAGTGAAATTATATTTTTACTATCGTAAAAATTAAAATTTAATTTCGACATTCCCAACAAAAATTTTCTGCCTTCGCCCCTGGGTCCAATCATAAGTTTTATTGTACTTTCAAAGAGAGAATATAAATTTAAACATTAAAGATGACATTTTAAAGAAGGACAACCACTTATCATAAAAAGAAAATTAACCTTCATGAGTTGTAAAATGAACATAAAGACATATTAATTATATAAAAAAATATTATTTCACAATTTTCTTTTATTAATCTATTGATCGAGTTTATATTTTATTCATGTAAACTATTTGTTTGATTTAATGAAATTTTATGGTTAGTTTTATATTAAGAATGTAGTTGAATATGGTATCCCATTATTTTTATGTTAATTAAGTACAAAACTTTGGGTTTTATTTTAAAAAAAAATTAAGCAATGTAAACACCTTTTGGGTTAGTTTCTTTAAATGTTTATTTATTAAAATATTAGAAAATTAAAAAAATACAAAATATGTATATAAAATCTAAAAAAAGATAATGTAAAAGTTGTATTTAAAATTTTAAATAGAAAATAAAATACGAAAAGTAAAAAATAAGGATAGGAATGTAGATGTTGATATAAAAGATTGGAAGTAATTGTGAAATATTTTATTAATATAGTATAAACATCATTTTCAAACTAATAATTAGAATTAATATTTGGTCGTTACTCAATTAAGGGGTAATAATAAATAAATTAAAGATTGAAATATTAATTAAAAAAATCTTCCAATCACTCTCTACCGCTAAAAAGTATACTCACTCCCTCACTCCCTCACTCCCCAATCCCTTCTCTTTCTCTAAGAAAAATCCCTGCATTCTTTAACTTGAGTAATAAATTCTATAAACAATTCAAAGCAACCCCACAGAAAAGAAAATCTTGAAAGCGCGTGAAAAAAAGAAGAAAATTTGTTAGTTGCTTTAGAGATCATTCTCATTTTATCCTTGAATGCCAGTACCCCTGACATTTTCGCATATTTATATTATTACTTACTACCATAAATCTCGATCCCATTTGTCCTATTTTTTCTCTCTTCTCTTTCTTCTGTTTGGATGAGACCCTGTTTTCTCTGATCCTTTTATCTCTTGCTCTGATCCTATTTCTTCTGTTTGGACGGGACCCTGATTTTTCTGATCCTCCTCCTTTTTATCTCTTTCTCCGTGAATCGTTTTCTTGGATCACCCAAAAGATTTTCCTTAAAACAGAATGAGTTAATTTGGTTGGTAGAGTAATTTAACCAAAACCCATCAAGGACAAAAGTGAGTTGTTTCAAATTCCGAGCTCTTTTTTCTTTAGTTTAAGCTTTTCGAGTATTTTTGCAGAGATCAAACAAGTATGGGAAAAACCAATAGTAGCAGAGATTGGACTCAGATCTATGCAATTTACGGCATGGACCAGTGGCAAACACTTGTTTTCCTTTTGTTCCATGCTGTTTTTTTCTCCCTACTTTCAGTCCTCTTCCTTTTATACTTCGAATCCATTTTCCACTTCTTCCAAACTTTCCTCTCCAGTCCCGGTGCAGCCCGTTTCGCCGCCGGGTTCAGCGGCGGCGTCACGGCGATTTCCGCAGTGTGTTTGTTTTTCGCGGCCGCCAACTTTTTTTACTCCGCCGGGCCGCTGCATTACGACATGGCGCAACGGATGGTGGGGTCGGTCAGTGACTGGTCGACCGTGAAGCTAGCGCTTGATATTGGGTGCGGCAGAGGGATTCTTCTCAATGCGGTGGCGACCCAACTGAAAAAAACTGGTAGTTCGGGTCGGGTTGTTGGGTTGGATCCGTCTAAACGAACTACTTTGTCTACGCTACGAACCGCCAACGTTGAAGGTTTGTAACAAAAAGAAAATTTATTATTATTTAATTACAATCTTTATTTATTTTTTTGCGCTAAAAATGGTGATTTTGAAAATTGAAAACAGGTGTGGGGGAGTATGTGACGTGCAGGGAAGGCGATGTGAGGAGCCTCCCGTTTGGGGATAACTACTTCGACGTGGTGGTTTCCGCCGTGTTCGTGCACACCGTGGGGAAAGAATACGGCCACCGGACGGTGGAAGCAGCGGCGGAGAGGATGAGGGTGTTGGGGGAGATGGTGAGGGTGTTGAAGCCCGGTGGAGTGGGGGTTTTGTGGGACCTCCTCCACGTGCCGGAATACGTGCGGCGGTTGCAAGAATTGAAGATGGAAGACATTAGGGTTTCGGAGCGTGTAACTGCTTTCATGGTTAGCAGCCACATGGTATCATTTCGGAAGCCGAGTCAGCATGTTGTGGGTCCCGGTGAAGTCCGCTTGGACTGGAGATGCTGACATGGAAATTATCCAAGTGAAATTATAAGTAAAACTATATACTCCCTAGTTATATATATTATATGAAAAACGGATTAAGAAAAATGAAAAATTATACATAAAATTGAGGTTTTATTTTTTATTTTTAAAATTCTGGGGAGACGAAGCCAAACCAGATGTTTTTGTTAAAAATAATATACTTAGTTAATATATATATATATATATATATATATATATATGTAATATGGTTATCAATTATAAATATACTAATGTAGTTGGAAGTTGTGAATAATGAATCAGTTTTATTTTTCAATTTTTGGTCATGATACATTGATGAAAAGTTTATTATATAATTCCCCATTATTTTTTAATAAAATGATTGTAAAGTACAAATATTGATAATTATGTATTTATAAAAGTCGAGATATCCAAATTTTTAGGGTTTTATTTTTAATTATGATTTGAGTTTATAAATATATTATTGTGACTTAAAAAATATAATACAAAAGTAATAAACAAAATTTTGAAGGAAAATAAAAGTTGAAAATGAGAGAAGAGAGAGATATGCTTGTAGGTGTGATGTGGACATAGTGGAGGTTGTGAGTTAGATTAGATGTGATAAATGGTTGTCATATCATTGTCAAATAGGTTATTAGGTTTATATCGTATCTTAAGTTGGTATCATGAATTAAATTACAGTTTATTTATTTATTTTATTATAAAAATAGTAAATAAAATGTATTTTTAAAATTTTAGATTTTCTTTTCTTTTCTAGAAGGTGAACAAGGTATTGCAAATTCTATTTAGGATGAAATTGGTTTTGGTACTCTAGCTATAATTGTGAACACTTTGCCCATGTTGATTTGTCCTCATTATATAATTTGCAATTTAACATCCTTCATAGGATCATGCCCCATCTCCTAAACACTATCACATGAATATTGTGTGTGCTTCTGCTCCCTTTTAATTGAAGCATTGTATGTATTTTTTGTCTTTATTATGATAATAAAGTACAACGGATGAATGATAAAGAATTTATATTCGAATAAAAAATTAAATTTTAATTGAAAAAATAAAAGTGAAATATAGAGTAATGGTACAAATGCATCCATGTATTCAGTCATTTTTAATCAATATTCTTTATTTTATTTTTTTTAAAAATGTTTTGCCAGTAATTAGATCTTGGAAATCTTGAGATCAAAGTCAGAAAAAAAAAAAAAAAGGATGAAAGAAGGGTGCATAGTTAATAATTAGTTCAGAAAAAACACATTAATTGCAGCATGTGTGTTTTCACTTTAAGTAAATTTTGTAGTTGAAGTATGAAGCATGAATCAAGGTCCATGCTTTCATGCATTAAATGTTGATTTTGTCTTCTTCTCCAAACAATTTAATTGCTCCATGTGTCTCTGTGTCCTCCCTAATATCTCTCAAATTTGCACCATTTATTCATTTAACCTTTCCCTAAAATCCTTCTTACTGGGGAACCTCAATGTTTTGTCTTGATTTCTGGGAAATGTAAATATAAATGTTTTCTATTACAAACACACATATATATATATTAAAATATTTCAAATAAATTTTATTTTCAAGTTTAATCTAATCACACTGACTCCTTTTACTGTACAAATAATAACAAAAATATTAAAAAATATTTTTATTCTTTAATTGTATTTGAATTTTGAACCGAGATAGCTGGCAAGATTTAATAAGTTCCTGATTAAGGCCAAATCTGTGGATTCGTCTACTCTTTAACTGTATAATATTATATATAATATATGTAAAAGAGAACGATTTATTTAGATTAATATTTTAATGATCTAACTATCATATTTTATATTTTATTTATATTAAATTTAATGTAAATTCAGTATTTTATATTAATGTGATGGAAATATTGAATTAGTTTGAAAATTGACATGGATGACAAGCAAAATTATATCCATAAATTTAACTGTTGAATCGTTAAAATATTAATAGTACAAAAATATACGAAAAAGTGTAAATAGATCCCTCCTAAAAATAATTCTAAAAGAATAAACTTGTTTGTTTTGTACCAAGGACCTATCATAACATCAAAAGGGTGCAAATATAGATTACCTCTATTATGAGGTAATTGTTAAACAAATGGATAAAAAATAAAAATTCTCATTTAAAGATGAAAAAAAAATTAAGGGATAAATTGCATTTAACAAATATAAAAAGTATTTAAAACAAACTATTTTTTCTCAACTTCCTATTAAAAAATCATTTAATTAAAAAAAATTAAATTGCCTACAATTATAAATCAGCTTCTACAACATGATCATCTGAATTATCAATTAACATCTCAGTTCTGAAAAGTAATTTTAGGTATGGAATTACTTTAGGGAGCACATGCAAATCAGCCAAGTTTATAGTCATTAGGTCAAAAGCTATGCAGGTTTTGTGCATGCTTATTTCATCCAATACAGGGATTTTTGGGTACCTTTGGCTGAAGTGTGTAAGAATGACACGATATGCGGCAGCCGAGTTTCCTATTTCTATAGCTTCCTTTGTTGTACTGTGATTCTTTGCTATGGCCTCCCCTGCCATGCCATCCTCAAAAGTTGCCTGCATATCCCAACAAGCAAATGAAGTTAATAGCCACATAAATTTCAATTCATGAGTTCAATGGTCCCTCCAAGGAGGAAAAACCAAAGAGAGGTCATCTAATCTTTACAAGTATTTGCTTTATATCAATTCTTCATTTGCATTCGTTAAAATAATTTAAAAGGAAAGGAACACTAAGGATCTGTTCGATTTTCTTCATTCACAACTTCCGTAGGTACTTGCCTCATGTATAAGAATAGTAGCTCCCTGAGATGCTTCTATCATTTCCGAGCATGGTCGAGTATCACCGGAGTACACAACTTTCCAACCTGGTATTGCTTTTCCGATACTGTTTATTCTGTCAGCAGCTTTCAGGACAACACCGAATGACTCTGGGCAGTGCACAACAGGAAAACTGATGAGCCTTTCAATTCCTGCTTCGTTGAGAACTTTCTTCAGACGGTTTAGTAAAGCAGAAGTTTCAACTTTGGCAACCGGAACACTTAGTTTTAATCTTTTTGAACTGCCCTGCGAACAACTTTCTCTACATGAAGTTAAGTTACCATTCTTTACATCTTCATCCCTTTCAAGAACCAATTCATTGTTTTTGTTTGATTCATTATCTAACTCAAAAGTTTCCCATGAAAATAATGTAGTGGCTTTATTATCCAAGAACTGCATATCTAAATCTTCAAGTCTTTGATATGCATCCAGAAAACGTTTAAGCTGTGATGGCCCTAGAACAATTAATGGATCATGTGACACTCCCTTCAACAAATCGCGTCTCAGAGTAAGAATCCGAACTAAGCCTACATGATGATCAGCATGGATGTGAGAAATCCAAATGCAAGCAAGATTTCTCACAGCACTTTCCGCACCCTCCATGCCATATCTGTTCTCAAGGTTTATAAACAGCTGTATCAATGAAAGGGAAGAAAAAAGGAATCATAAAGGTGTGATTTAAAAGATTTTTTGTCATGTTACCTTCTTTTTAGTTGTGCCAGGGTTCCTTCACCACAATCTAGGAGCAAACTTCCATTTGAGAAAAGATTGAAATAAATAGCAGTAACATTGCGATACTTAGAAGGTTGTGACGAACCGGTCCCCAAAAATGTAACCTCTAGGTCGTCTCTTCGTATATTTTCCAGACAACTAGGAACACTATTTTCATCCAGGATTGGCTTGTCAGTCATAACTTTACTATCTTGAATAGAGATAGCACACTCTTTTGTCTCTGCAGGTTTCTGCCACAACTGGCTAACATGTTGGGCTGCATCTGCTATATCTGGACTCTCTAAAAGTAATTCATCAATGACTGCTGATGCTGCCTGTGGACTTGGAACATTTGATCTATCTAATCCAAGATGAGCATGGGGGCGCAAAATAAACTGTTTTAACATGTCAAAATAGTTTTATTACCTAATATAGCTGATAAATAGGTTAAACAACGTACTTTCATTGCATTTCAAAGATAATTAAATACAACATGGTGTAACAAGCCAAATTAACTAGGAAGAGACAAAAATAAAAGAAAAAAGAAAGTTAACACTAGTCTCATTTTAAAGAGCAACTTAAAATTTAACATTAAAACACAACAAAAAAAGAGCAAATGATTGATATAAAAATAAGATCACAAACAGTATAAGAACTTCAAATGACATGAAATTTCTTTTTACCATATAAAAATGAATCATCCCTCCATAGAGATGTTAATGGTGAATCTCCAGACTCTAATCATGTCTGTGAAACTTTTATAAATTTTAGTTCTTTAACAAAGAAACCATGGCATGAAACAAACCAATCAACTGAGAAGCAGGGGAAAAAATACTTGATAATAGTTTAAGGAAAGGCCAGATATCTGCACTAAAACACTAGAAGGAAAAGACTAAAGAATGTGATACGGAATGTAGAACAAAACACCAAGAAACTTTTTGATTACTAGATCCTAATGAGAAACAAAGTAGATAAATAGACAAAAGTTTTCTGCTCGAAAGTTTAACCATATTTCAGCAAGAAAGCTTGTATCAAGCTTTAAGGAAAACGAAAAAAAAAAATCTAATAACTAGTTAAGTGATTAAGTAATTTTCAAAACCAACGCATGGAGAAATAGAAAAGTTTTAGATACCTTTAGGAGATTTTCTGCAAAGATGCCATCTGAAAGCTTTGAAGTTGGATCCTGCAAAAACAAGCATAATGAAGTTTACTGTTGTCTCAAAGTATTCAACCACAACCAATCAAATGACTAAAATTTATCAAGCATGTCGGAACATGCCTCACTTAAGAAATTGAAGTCTGATGCAGTACTACTGGGGTGCTGAATAGAAGAAGACATAGGTGGAAATAAATGAGGACATAAGTAATTAAGTCGGGCTGTGTTCCTTGCACTTGATTTTAGGATTGGATTCTGCACTTCATTCCTGCAAACACCATTAATCTTCAAAAAAGGTCAAATAATTTAGGCAAAGAGAATTCTTTAGGAAAAAAAAAAAAAAAAACTCACATTACATGTCCAGCCATAACATGCTGGGCTGAACTAAATTTTTTCATCCATTTCTTGTAATGAGAACTATTTACAACAGAAGCAGGGCCTAAATGAATAACACAATTGACAATCTTGCCACTTTGTGATTGATTACTGGAATCTGAATAATAACCATTAAGAGATTGTGTGGAGATAAGTTCTAGTGCATGGGAACTAGTTGGACAGTCAACTATAATCACAATGGGACCAGGGACAGGAGCACCCATTACATCATTTGGATGAACCTAAGCGACAACATAAACAATGCACAACGTAAAAAGCAAGAAACAAGTTTCTATTAGAGAAAAAAAAGAAAAGAAAAACCGAGCATAATTTATTTTTTCTTAATTTTGAAGAACTCACTGTGATATCTAACAAATCTGACTTGACTGATTTCCCTTGAGTCAATTCCTTATATTTTGTCTTCACTGTTATGCCAAGAGCGTCCGCCTTTTCTTTGTAAAATTTCCCCTTAATCTCATGCAATTCACACACATATATCACTGACACATCACTTGGCTTCACATCAGAACCTTCCACACCATTTGGCTGTAAGAGAATGGCTGATATTTTGACATCTTTGAACTTGCTTGCAACTGCTGCAGAGCTGTCTATTTGAAGAGGGCCAGTATGAGAGACAAGATTGGTGTGAACCATGGAATGATGAGGGATGAAGCACTTCATAGCATCAACCAATAAGTTGAGATTTGAAGGACCCCAAATGTTAACCTGTGAGGAAAACAAGGGAAAACCCCCAAGTTAAGATGAAATTTTGGTGACACTAGCAAAATATTTACTAAATATAAATAAGATATTTTAAGTCAATAGGAACTTACAGGCACTCCATCTCCCATGCCAGCCAAAGTCAAAAGCAAACCTACAAAGAAAAACAAATAATTAACACCTTTCAATCCAGCCTAATCACAAATTATCTCTCAAAAGTTGAGACACAAACCTGGAAGTCCACCAACAGTCTCTGAGCTGACGCGGGAAAGACATATGTGATCTATCTGAAAAGAATTGATATCATTGGTAGCAATCTAAAGAAATATGTGTACATTAACAAAGCTTAGAAGTATTTATTGATAGCAAAACTCTAATCTGGATAATACCTTTGATAGTTTAATCTTATGTTCAGCACAAAATCGTTGTAAGCCCTGTAATACCAACAAGTAGATTAAGGGATCAAATATAAACGTTTCAGTTCCTTGAGGCTTGAATATCAAGCACCATTTACGACACAAATAAAATTATATGGATAAAACTGAGATTATCTAATAATCACACAAACAAAAGTAATTTTTTAATGTCATCATAAGCCAAGAATTACCTCTCCGGCATTAAAGATAAACCTTTGTCTGTCAAAGAAAAGTAAAATTGAAGGCATTGTATCATGAGTATCCATTCCAACACCCAAAATCTGTAACAAAGATAAAAGCAGCCAACACAAATTAACCAACAAAGAGAAATATTGAAACAAGTCGTGAAACCACAATGTATGGAACAATTTATGTCTCCAAAGCAAAATATTAACAAGTAAAAAAGAAAAAAGCACAAATAAAACATCTTCCCAGCATAACTAATTATAGAATATAATCTCGGATTGTGAAAACCAGAAAACTAATTTAAACTTAAAAGTTGAACTTTAAACAAATTCACTCTATTTAAATCTATTAAAATTCACAATAACAGTGTATCATCTTACATTCTTATAGCATATATTCAAATAAATAATAATTACATTACATGTTTATAATAAGATAAAATAATTAATTAGTATATTATAGCCATAACTGATTATCAAAGTGATTAAAGATAAGTTTCCAGAATGAAACACGATTACCAACCAGTAAACAAGTACACACAGATATATCTATAAACAGAGATTTATAAGAAAGTTAAAAAGATTAAAAATATGAAGAAATACCTGAATATAGGCAGTAGTATTGGTAGAATTAGCAGTATGATGTTTGAGCGGAAATTTTTTCATGACGGTAGGCTTACTACTTCTATCAGTCCCCTTTGCCCTAGCTTCGTTAAACTTAAATTCTTTAGTTTTCACCATTGACAGACAAAGAACAGAGCAATGGCGAAAGCAACCTGAGAAAACTGTTTAATCCCTTCCCCGGTAGCGACCACGGCTTTGCTGCTGAGAAACGTGCAACGATATCAGCGGGGACAATTGATGTAAATATAAATATGTTTTTCTTTTCCTTAAATAAACCAAAAATAATTAAAATTTTAATTTTTTAAGTAAAATATATTAATTATTTTATATTAACCTGGTATCGATGTGGATACGGGCTTTTCATTCGGGTTGGGTGGCCCGAGTCCAATAACAAAAACCGGTTCATTCCGTTTTCACTTCCCTCCTTTCGTAGTCCTCACGTGTCCTCCAAAACGTTTCTTCTCTTCCAAGATTTCATTTCTTAATCAAATCATACAGTAAGTTCTCTCTCTGTACGAATGTACTCTTGTTATGAATATTTTTAAATCTTTTTTTGAGATTTCACTGTTTGGCAGCAGAAGCTTATCAATGTGTACTCTGTTTCTTTTTCTTTTTTTTTTTTTTTCCTTTTTCTGTTTTGTTTAGGGTAGCTTCTAAAATGAATTGTGAAGTATAGTAGAGGCAATTACAATAAACTTGGTAGTAATCTGCATTATTAAATTTTCTTATGTGTGAGCTTTTGAATATTAGCGATGAATTGCTTGTTTTCCTGGGTTTTGTTTGGATTAGTTTAACAGCTAAAAAGTTTGCTTGAGCTATGTTAGATTAATTGGCTCAGTTGATAGCTAAAAGAAGGGTGAGAACAAGAAAGAACGAGATTAAATTATTTGCTCTTTCTAGTTTTTATGATTGATTTTTTTTTTTTTTGGCTTTCAAAGAAATTTCTGAACATGTCATTTCGGTAACTTAGACTTGAATATAGATTTAGAGATGATACAGAAGAGTTTTTGTTTATGTTTTGAATGGATTGGTTTTTGTTTATGTCTAGATTATTTTAAATTATTTGCTCATCCTTGTGTAACATTTTACTTAGATTTATGTTAGTTTAGCATAATATATTGTAGCTTTCTTCGAATTGCAAGTGCATATATAATAAGGCATGTTCTTTGAAATTGTATGGATTGCAGGACTTTGCGAACATTGTATGGACTTTTTATGTTTTTATTGTGGAACTCTCTTTTTAAGTTCATGAAATAATCAACTTTTTTTGGTCTTGAAATTGCACTATTGACCTGTTCAAAGTTGAACAAATAAATTATGCAAAAAAAAAAAAAAAAAAAAACCCCTTAGAAACTGCATGCAGCAACAGCTAAAAGTGAAAGTTTTGTCTTAATCCATAGATATGCAGTAAAAAGTAGGGTTCTCGAGGTTTAAATACAATATATCTTTGTTCTTAAAGAAGTAACAAAATGAGACAACAGATGCAATTCTCTTAGTGGCATTGTCCTTTATAATGCGCATAATATATGCTCATGTTTTTCCTTTCTTCACAGTTCATAATGAAGTGGCTGTTTAAGTTTGATAAGGACAAATGGCAGAAGAGGCAGAGGCAGATGCAGAAAAATCTCAGGAGTATGGAGAGTATAAGGAAGATAAAGAGAGAACTCATTCTTTTCTTTAAGAGAAATCATGAATTTTTTCATGTGGAGCGATGTATAGAGGATGCTGCAGGGGATCCAATAGCAATTCAAAAAATGGTACTTTTTCAATATCTACATGCAAGACAAGCTATCTATTAAATGCATGAAAGTGTGCCCCATCCGACTTTTAGGATTTTCTTCTTGTCATTGTTATAGTTTGACAGTATTCCTGTAATGGTGAGCGATCTGATGAGTGGTAACGAGAGTTTCCAATTCGCGGCTACAGCTAGACTGAGTTTTTTGTTATCAACTGTTATGAGTGTAATTCCTATATACCTTACTTGTTTGCTCTTGTGAAGAGAAAATTAAAAGTTTTTGACCCTTTTTCCTGCTTTTTAGAAAATCCTCCAATTGATGTAGTTATTCAAAGTGGTGTTGTTCCTCCACTTTGTGCGATTTCTTAATGAGCAATATGGCCTCCAACACAAGGTTTGAAGGCTATTTACAGAGTTTCCCTTGGTGAAGTGAACTACTCTTTTGGAATATATAAATCACAAATAACATCACTGTGTTTTCCTTTCTATGTAGCTTTATTCTGTAAGAGCTTTATATGCTATTGGAAAAGGGTCATTAGAGCAGGCAGTCGTTGTAATTAAACATGGAGCCATACCTATGTTTATACAGCTGTTGTGTTGCTCGGAAGAATGTTATCAATTGAAGGAGCTGGTTCGTGCTTATTCACTTCCATATTTTATATAGTTGTTCTTTACCTAGTTATTTGATTTACTGCATGCTTCGTAATAAATTAGGTGGCAGCAGCTTTGGGTAGTCTGGCCAATCAATCTCCTGATTTTAGAGACTATGTTCTTCAGTTTGGTACTCTCACTCCATTGTTATCTTTATTAGATAACCACTTGGAGCCTCCTATGCTTCATGAGAAGATAACCTTGTTGCGTGCATGTAGCAACACCTTGGCTATCTTCTGTCAAGGAAATCCAGCACCATCATTTAAACAGGTATAAAGTGAAGTAGGCAGCTAAATTGAATTTTAACTGATAACTTACTTTATTTCATTTGAAGTGTAGATATTGACTTGCTGTTGTCTTTTCTAGATAAGGTCTGCACTGCCAATTCTTCGTAGACTTATTCATTTGAACCCTCCGGTTGGAGTTATTGGTGACGTTTGTGAGGATGCTTGCCTGTGTCTCTCTTATCTATCAAATGGTTCAGCTGAACAAATCCAGGCTCTAATCGATGCAGATGTCTGTGCAAGGCTCGTTATGCTTTTAGGGTAAGATCATGTCTCAAGCATAGTTTACCTTTTCCAGTTGCAAAAACTTTGTCTGGTCATGCCTTTTATTTTTATGTCTGCGACCTTGTTTGATTAAGTGGTTTGTTTAATCCAGTTTTTCAGATGGAAAAATTGTTGAGCATGTGCTTAGAACAGTAGGAAACATTTTTAAGGGAGTTGATTCTCAGATTCAGGTATATCATGTGTTTGAGCATTTTCTTAATTTCCTAGTAAAGTATCTTTCACTATCATTGCCTTTTATTTACAAATTGGATGCATTTTATATGGTGTATCAGGATTAACTAAGTTGGTGCTTTATTTCAATTATAGTATACAGAAGTCATCAATGGATTCTGAAATAATAACTTAGTCTACATTCGTTTCCAGATTCTGATAAACAACGGGGTTTTCTTTCGTTTGAATGCTATTCTCATGCATGGGAGTAACAGTTCTGTCCTGAGGAAAACTTGTTCGGCAATGTCAACTTTGACAGCTAGAGATAGAAATCAGATACAAGTAGGAATTTACTATGGTTTTGTATGTGTTAGATTTGTAAAATAAATCTGAAATAAAATTTAATAAACCAGGATCTATCATGTCAAATCATCAAGAATAAATGAAGAATAAAACTAGATGCGGAAGCGTACCTGAATCCATGAATTCCTTGTAGTTTTACCGGATTTGGGGATTTGATCTTCCAAATTAGCACACAAGAAATTTAGAGAATATTTGCTCTCTCTCTCTTTCCTAATGATGGGATATTAGAAAAGATATCATGTGTATAATTTGGGGACCATAACCCTAATATTTATAACCTTGGCATATTAGTTTTAATCAAATTCTAATTAGCCCATCATTAATTAGAATTTGATTAGAAGAGTATCTACACATATTTGACCCATACTTTATTTAATAATTAAAAGCCCAATAAAATTCTAACCAAATTAGATCACTTTTAATTTGGGTTAACCTATCATGATAGTAAATAATAACATGTAATTATCCTTATTATATATGTGATGTCCAAATTTTCCAACAATCTCCCACTTGGACCACATATATATATTAATTACTTTATAATTACATGTCATTATATAACCTTATGAGCTCAAAATTTTACTATCATATCCAAAAGGTATTCCGAACAATCTCGCCCCATTAATTATGTTAACATAGAACCAATGCGACTTTTCGTTACATATATCGTAATTCTAAATCCATCCATGATCACGTATATTAACACAACCAAATGACATAGATCAAGTATGGATGTGTAGCATGGAAATTACATGCAATATGATCTAAACATGTCTATTTCCAACCGGGTCCTCCTTAGTGAGATCAAACCTTACCACAATCAGAGTGTGAATAAACCAAATAAACTTTATTTCTGCAGAAAATAAACTTAATATCTTTAAACTGAAATAACTGAAAATGTGTCTATAACATAAAAGCATTTAAAATACAAACTCCCACTAAAACCAAATATCCTTTAAATGACATTACACCCATATGAGCAGTGTGCTCTTATAAAACCTTAGGTGTAATTCCTTAGTAAGCGGATCCGCAATCATGGAGTTTGTCCTAATATGCTTTATAAGCACCTAACCACTCTGAACTTTTACTTTAACAACCAGGAACTTAAAGTCTATGTGTTTTTACTTTGATGTGTTTCTGTTGCTACTGGAATAAAAGATTGCAATTTGTTTTCATAATTTGCACCTTAGTGGAAAAATCTTATATCCATATTCCATCAAAATCGGAGTCTATATACCTGATGATCTCTAACTGATTAGACCTCCGGTATGTGAGCATGTAATCTTTTGTTCTCTGAAAATACCTTATAACCCTCTTGGATGCTATCCAATGGTCCAAATCAAGGTTGCTTAAAATATCTGCCTAACGTCCCAATAGTGTACACAATATTCCAATGTATACAAACCTGAACGTACATTAGACTTTCCACTGCTAAAATGTAAAAAATCTAATGCATTTTTGTAATTTCAAAATCATTCTTAAGGTATTGATTGAGGCTATACTTATTATTAACAAGCAGTATGTCATTAACATATAAAACTAGAAATATGTACGTACTCCCATTGATTTTGTGATACACACAATCATCAACAATGTTTATCTCAAAACCAAACGAGACAATTATTTGATGAAACTTATGGTACCATTGACGAGAAACTTGTTTGAGTCCATAGATGGATTTTGTCAATTTGCAAACCATATTCTTTGAGTCTTTTGACTCAAAATTTTCTGGTTGCACCATATAAATTGTTTCTCCAATGTCGCCATTAAGAAACGCAGTTTTAACATCCATCTAATGTAACTCAAGATCAAAATGAGCAACAAGCGCCATGATTATCCTAAACGAGTCTTTAGATGAAACTGGAGAGAAAGTCTCTGTAAAATCAATACCTTCTTTTTGAGTATATCCTTTAGCTACAAGACGCGCTTTATACCTCTCCATATTACCATTTGCATCCCTCTTGGTTTTAAATATCCATTTACAACCAATTGGTTTTGCACCTTCAGGTAATGGGACAAGTTCCCAAACTTTATTGTCTCGCATAAACTTATACTCATCTTTCATGGCATCAATCCACTTTTGAGAATTAGAACTTTTCATGGCCTGATGAAAGTTGATTAGATCATCTTCCATCATTCCATTATCATCCTCATGTTCTTGGAGAAATACAACATAATCATCTGGAATAGCATTTCTCCTTTCTCTTGTGGACCTCCTTAATGGCACTTGTTCTTGAGGTTGTTGAGTTTGTTCTTCTGGAACAATTATCTCATTTTGAATGGGAAGTTGTTCAACATTGTCTTGCAGAGGTTCTGGATTCACTTCTTGATCAATGATAGGTATAAGAACCTGAACATCGTCAAAATTGATAGTAGGTGTAACATCCTAGGAAGGGCCTATGCATTTTTCAGATCAATTGTATGAAATGACAAGTCTTAAGTATTATGAATAAATTTTTGATACTTTTGGAAACCTAGAAATGAATGAAAATGGAAATGAAAATGAAAATGGAAATGAAAATGGAGATGGAAATGAAAATGGAAATGGAAATGGACATTTTTGGAAACCTAAACATTTTTGGAAATGATCCAAAAATGGAAACTTGAACATTTCGGGAAACTTGGATATATGAGAGAAATAAAGGAGTTTTATTCACATAAATATGTGAATAATAAGAGAGAAATAAAGGAGTTTTATTCACATAAATATGTGAATAATAAGAGATAAATAAAGGAGTTTTATTCACATAAATATGTGAATAATAAGAGATAAATAAAGGAGTTTTATTCACATAAATATGTGAATAATAAGAGATAAATAAAGGATTATTTTCTAATGAGATAATTGAGGAGATAATTGATGGATTAAAGGCTTTTATCTTTTAAATAAAAGAGATAATATTATCAAAAAGAGGAGTGGTGGCCAAGTAAAGGACTCCTAGGTGATAACTTTGGCTATAAAAGGAGGACAGGAGGGCTACTCATCAACATTTGCTCCTCTTCCTCTCTGCCGAAATTCTCCTAGGCAAAACCCCTCTCTGCCGAATTTTCATTAAGCAAAAATCCTCTCTTTTTCTTCTATTTTCTTCTCGTTTCTCTCATGTTAAGCTGAATCTTTGTGGATTCTAAGAAAGAGGGCAATCATCCACAACATCAAAAGGGGATCTTTCGGAAATCTAAGGATCTAAGGTAAGGATTATAAATATAAATATGTGGTTAAAGATTATGATTCACGTTTTCAAAGTTAGATCTAATCTAACACGAAGTTATAGGATTTCAACAGGCTTATAAAGGAATCCTCTTGATTTGGAATCCCATCATAAGGTAAGGGATATTCGGCCAAGGCATAATTTGTTTAAGTGTTTTCCATTATTTCAAAAACCGAAAAGCGACATGGTTACATACCTAGTATTAGCCGATTTCAAGGAAGAGGAATTCTAGCAACTGTTGGGACTTGATTAAATCAATTCGGCAACTAGGTAAGTAATTCTACTTCTAGTAGGATTTGGTTTTAAGACCAAATAGGTTTATTTATATATTTTAATTAATGGCCGAATATAGGAGTGAAAGATCTAGATCGGTAGATCGCTCTCTCTGAGAATTCACGGAAACTATTAAGCGAAAAAGGTGTGTACTCTTACTAACTTTCAATAAATTGCATGGCAATCATTAAATATATAAATATGTAACAAAGATGTGAATGTGGCTAAGCACCACAAATGTGGTAAGGAGTACCTGTGCACGTTTCCTACTTTTGATAGGATTGTAAATGTGATATATTTTGAACATGTGATTAGTAACATGAATGAAAATTAAGTATGTGAAATATGTTATGAAATAATTGGGGCATTCGGGATATTTGTGGAGGAAGAAAGTGAAGGTGATGACTACGGTCTCACCAACGTAAAGTGGTGACTACGGTCACATAAAGTGAAAAGTGGTAACTTCGGTTACATCCAAGTGAATACATAGGTCTAATGACACAACATAAGTGGGCGATGAGCACGTCGGCTGCAGCGATCGCCTTCCGATGGTGTGTAGCGGATGGAGGGTCGACTTAGTAGTCCCCGCGATTATGCAGTTGAAATACGGGTGGTGTGTAGCGGATGGACAAATAGGTTTGGATTTGGGTTGCATCATCCTTTATTTTGTATGAACATGATATTGATATGATTTGTATGCCCGATTTGTTGGAAATTAGTACTATGTACACATTGAGTCTGTTGACTCACCCGTTGGGGGAATTATTTTTCAGGTGATGAGCAGTAATGGACCGGGTCGGCAGGAGCTAAAGGTGGCCATGCATCGCTTGAAGAAATTATTTGGAATTTGGACTTTATGAAATTTTAGTATTTTAAACTTTATCTTGGGTTTGAATGATGTAATAAGGCCATAAGGCCCAATTGGATTTTCTTTATTTCATTTATTTTTATTTGAATATGATACAAATTATGTTTGATTAAAGATAAGTAAATTTATTTCTTTTAAAATAATAAACCCAAAAATTATTTTGTCACCTTATTTAAGTTGGATTTCAGAATTTATTAAATAGGTTTCAAATTAAGCCCAACCTAAAACAATTTTTTTAAAATTACACAAATTTTCTCTAAGTCATTTAGAACATTGAAAACCGATTTATTTAAGGAACATACCAGATCCTGTTCAAGCTCGTGGGCCGGGTGTGGGGTGTTTCAGATTGAGTATCGAGCCGAGTTTTAAAACTCTCGGCACGTGGGCTCGAGCCCAAAACGTTTTCAATTCGAGCCCAAATGAATTTCTTTGAAATAAGCGAGGTTTTATGGCATGGCACCTAAGTCTCCGATTCGCAGTCCACCGTAAGTACCTTTAACCATCCGTGTGATTATGTGAATTATGAATTGTAAAAGGGTAGCAAAGGCATGGAACGTAGAATAGTGTGATAGGAACTTGAACCTAAGGATTAGACTACTCAAACACTTGAAACTCATAAGACTTAATGAACTTAACAAACCTATGACTAAGTTATTAAGCTAGGGTGTGGCAACCCACACGCATGTCTAGGATTGGATCCCAAGAGCTCAGTATTTAAGCGATCCTAGTGACTCACCTCCTCTTGCAGTATCCTACCTGTGCGTAGCTTCGGTTCGCCCTAACTCGTAAGGCTCGGTGGTGTGGCAACCTCTCATGCGCATGTCTAGAAAGGTCGGTGAGAGCTTGGTATTTAAGCGATCCGCGTGACTCACCTCCTCTTCATTCGAATCTCGCAGGTGCGTAGCTTTGGTTCACCCCGACCAAGAGGGCTCGGTCATAGGCTAAACACAAAGAATAAAACCCGAAAGGGACTTAGCCGTTTTTCTTTTATAAAAAAATAAAAAAATGTATAACCAAAATTTAGTTTTAAAACTCTTAGAAACTTATGAGAACTATTTTACAACATTTTCTTCTAAAAAAAAAAAAATACCCTTGGTTTATAAAATGACCAAACCACCCATAGTTTTAACAAAATTTCATTACTTTATCAAATGTTCAAAAACCCTAATTTGTAAAATATCAAACTATCTTGATTTTGGAAAATTACAAAATTGCTCTAACTTACAAAATTACCAAAACGACTCGATTTCCAAAATTTTTATAGTATCATTGCTTTGAAAAGTGTAACTCTCAAAGGAACCCTCAATGTTTTACAATCTTGGAAAATATTCCTAACTTATTAAATTTTACAAATTTACCCCGATTTTTGGAAAATTATCAAAAGGCCCCCGAGATCAAAAATTACCGAAATACCCTGGATTTCAAAATTCTTCCAAAATTTCACTTAACTTTAGAAGTACCAAAATACTTTCACAAAAATCACCAGGGAAATTTTTATTTTTGAAAATTTACGAAAATACCCTCTATAGGATAAAATTACGAAAATGCCCCAGGTAGTGGAAAAGCAAAATAACGAAAACAACAACAAGAATTACAACGTTTCTTTGAATGAACGAAAGTTCATATTTGTTGATGGATGAATGAATGAATGCAAGATCTGTATGCGCATGTATGAATACGAAAGAACCACTCTTAAACTCTTCTTCATAAGATATCATCATGGGTAATAAGTGAAACAAGAATACTAATACATAAAATTCCTTAATCGGATCTCGCCGATAATGAGCTCAAGAGGACGTGGTCGTCGTGGAAGAGGTAGAGAGAAGGATGATCATTAGATCGGGACAAGGTTCGACAATGAGATACCACCACCACCATCACCCCAAATGTCAATGTTGAGAGAAGTTGGGCCCGCATGCGGGAAGATGCCGTGTCGCAGTCGTCTTTGCGAGTTTTGGAATTGGTGGTCGGTGCAGAAAACAATTCGTGGAATCGTAAGTCCGCGGCTCGCGCTCCCGGGTGCTAATGGAGTGAAATGTTTAGAGGAGTATCGGGAGTGGCACCCAAAGATGCCGTGATCATCGGTTGGAAGCAATCGAGCGCATCATGGATGAGCTCGACTTGACCCCGAGGAGAAGTTGAAAGGGATGACGGCATCGTTACGCGATGAAGCGTATCAATGGTGGTTAACCGTTCGGACGGTGCCACGGCGAAAAGATCTCGACACGGGAATATGCTAAGGAAGCATTTCGGAAGAAGTATGTGGGAACCGTATATATAGACGAGCAAAGGAAGGCTTTTCCGGGTTGGTACAAGGAAGTAAGTCTCACACCGAATATGAAGCGGAATTCTTGAGGTTGAGCCGATATGCCCGAGGAGTAGTGGCGATCGAGCATGAACGCAGCGTGTTCATTTTGAGGACGGACTTAGGGACGATTTGAGACTTTTGATAGCACCGCATCGTGAGCGGGAATTCTCTCGCCTTGGTGGAAAAGGCTAAAGTGGTGAGGAATTAAGGACGCCACCAAGCGGTGTGGGACAGAAATAAGCCCAAAAGAGGTTTTGGGCCATCCGAAAAGGCCACAATAGGCCTAGAGTTGACAGCCACAAAGTCAACAGTTTGTACTGGTGGGTGGCAATTTCGCCCTTGAAACATTGTGGAAGGAAGCACGGGGAGAGTGTTGGAAAAAGGCGGGACGATGTCTCAAGTGTGGGTCCAAGGACCATATGATTAAGGATTGCCCAAAGCTATTAGATGAGAGCCAACCAAAGACTCGGAATGCTAACCAGCCGGGTAGAGGCGACAAAGACCTCAAAGAGGTCGTGGGTCGCCAACAGAGGTAGTGGCGGAGGCCGTGGAGCTCGGGGCCGAGGTGCAACTAACGCCAAGCAAGGCAACCGGGTTTGGTTTACGCGGTTCACGGAGGGAAGAGGGAGACGCGCGCGGATGTTATAACCGAGACGCGTTCTTTATTCATGACAAACCCTATTTTGCTCTTATTGATGTGGGCTCAACTCATTCCTATGTTGCATGTAGTGTGGTTGAAACACTAGGCCTAGACTCAAACTTTCTGATAGGCGGATAATCGTAGTAAGCCCTTTAGGCCAAACGGTGAGATAGATAGGATCTTTCTAATGTACCCTAGAGATTCAGTGAGCGAACTTTCTGGGCCGACTTAATGGAATTACCCTTCTGAGAGTTTGAGCTTATACTTGGAATGGATTGGCTAGTAGAGCATCGAGCCGTGTTGGATTATGCGGCTAAACGTATGGAACTAAGAACCCCTAAGATGAGGTAGTAGTGATGATCGGAGAAAGGAGGAACTACTTGTCTAACGTAGTTTCGTGATCAAGGCCGAGAAAATGGTTAAGAAAGGATGTAAGGCATTCTTAGCCTTCGTGAGTGCGTTAAGAGGAGAAGAGGAAGGTGTTAAGGGAGTTAGAACAAGAGGATTTTGAGGATGTATTTCCTGAGGAGTTGCCCTAATACCCCAGATAGAGAAGTGGAATTTGGAATAGATTTGCTACCGAGAATGCAGCTCCCGTGTCAATCGCTCCCTCACCGAATGGCACCAAAGGAGTTAGTGGAGCTCAAGGCTCAAATCCAAGAGTTGTTGGATCGTGGGTTCATTCGACCCAAAGGTGTCTCGTGGGAGAGCACCGGTTCTCTTTGTGAAGAAGAAGGATGGAACTATGCGGATGTGCATAGATTATCGCCGCTTGAACAAACCGACCATCAAGAACAAGTATCCTTTGCCAAGGATAGATGACTTGTTCGACCAACCGAAAGGGGCAAATGTGTTCTCAAAGATCGACTTAAGGTCGGGTATCATCAATCTGAAAGTGAAGGAGGTCGATATTCATAAGACCGCTTTTAGGACAAGGTACGGTCATTTTGAATTTGTGGTGATGCCGTTTGGGTTGACGAACGCACCGCCGCGCGTTCATGGATATGATGAATAGGGTTTTCCAACCCTACTTGGATAGATTCGTCGTGGTGTTCATCGACGATATTTTGGTGTATTCAAGACGGAGGAAGAGCACGATGAGCATCTCCGAGTTGTGTTAGAAGTGTTAAGGAAAAGAAGCTTTATGCCAAATTCAGCAAAGTGCGAATTTTGGCTCAAGGAAGTGGCGTTCTAGGACATGTAGTATCCGTAGAAGGAATAAGAGTGGATCCTAGGAAGATCGAAGCAGTGTTGGATTGGAAATCACCTAGGTCGGTGGTGAAATCGAAGTTTCTTAGGCTTGGCAAAGCTATTACGTAAGGTTCGTGGAAGGATTCTCGCCAATAGCCGCACCTTTGACAAAGTTACTAAGGAAGGAAGTACCGCTTGTGTGGACGGATAAGCAACAGGAGAGCTTCAAAAGCTTAAAAAGGTGCTTCGATGTAAGCTCGGTGTTAGCATCAAATGAGGCGTGTAAGACTTCGTGAGTATATTGTGATGCTTCGCACACGGGGTTAGGTTGTGTGCTAATGCAAGAAGGAAAGGTAGTCGCTATGCATTTCGACAGCTTAAGGCGCATGAGGTGAACTACCCAACTCATGACTTGGAACTCGCGGCGGTGGTTTTCGCCTCAAAGTTTGGAGGCACTACCTTTATGGAGAAAGGTCGAGTAATTTACACGGACCACAAAAGCCTTAAGTATTTGTTGACTCGTAAGGAGTTGAACTTGAGGCAACGAAGGTGGGTGGAGTTATTGAAAGATTATGACTGCTTCGATAGAATACCATCCGGCAAGGCGAATGTGGTAGCCGACGCCCTAAGTAGGAAGGTTGTGTCGGATTTAAGGGCTTTGTTCGCTCACTTAAGTTTGTATGATGACTAAGCTTTGTTGGCGAGTTACAAGTCAAGCCAACCCGGTGAAGGAGGTGAAAGAGGGACAGGTTGGCGGATAAGGACTTAAGTACTAAGTTACAGCAAGTACGGTAAGGAGGATTAAAGGATTATGGCGTCAATGATGAAGGAGTACTGTGCTACAAGGAAAAGGTTTGTATGCCGAGGATAAGGAGTTGAGACAAAGGATTCTTCGGGAAGCGCATGGTAGTCCTTATGCTATGCATCCCGAGGCATCAAGTCAGATAGAGATCTAAGGGAACAATTTTGGTGGTCGACTCAAACGAGAGGTGACCGAATTTGTGGGGAAATGTTTGACATGTCGCTAAGTAAAGGCTGAACACCAAGTCCCATCAGATTGCTTCAACCAATTGAGATTCCCAATGGAAGTGGGAAAGAATTACCATGGACTTAGTTAGTGGGCTTCCCACGCCCACTAAGAAGGACTCGGTATGGGTGATAGTGGACCGTTTGACCAAGTCCGCACATTTTATCCCCGTGAGGATCGACTATTCCTTTCAAAAGTTAGCCAAGTTATATGTGGCGGAGATCGTGAGGCTACACGGGTACCGATGTCGATCATCTCCGATAGAGACCCAAGGTTTACGTCTCGATTTTGGAAAGCACTTCATCAAGCATTAGGCACTAAGCTAGACTTCACAACGGCTTTTCATCCACAATCGATCGGGCACCGAACAGGTTATACAAGTGTTGGAAGATATGCTAAGAGGTCAGTGTGATGGATTTCCGAGGAAGTTGGGAAGATTACTTGCCTCTAGCCGAGTTCGCCTATAACAACAAATGCTATCGTGCAAGCATTCGGATGGCACCATACGAAGCATTGTATGGAAGGAAATGTAGAACACCAACTTGTTGGACCGAGTTAGAGAACGCCGCGTTTTGGGTCCAGAGTTAGTGGCGGAACCGAGGAGAAGGTGGAATTAATTCGCACGCGGTTGAAAGAAGCTTCCGATGATGTAAGTCGACGCAGACCTTAAGAGGAAAGAAATTGAGTTTGAAGTAGGAGACCAAGTGTTTCTAAAGGTCTCACCTTGGAAGAAGGTTATGCGGTTCGGCGCAAAGGGAAGCTAAGCCCAAGGTTTATAGGGCCCTATCAAGCATCGGCGAGTTGGGCGGTGGCATACCAATTGGAGTTGCCACCAGAGTTGCATCAAATGCACGACGATTTCATGTGTCCATGCTACGCCGCTATCGATCGGATCCGTCTCATGTGGTACCGTTGAAGAAGTGGAGTTAAGGCGCCGATCTATCCTACGAGGAGGAGCCGATTCGGATCTTGGAACGTGACGTGAAAGCACTACGAAAAGAAGTCGGTGCCTTTAGTCAAGGTGTTATGGCGCAATCATGGATCGGAAGAAGCTTCGTGGGAGCCGGAAGAGACAATGCGACAAAGAATACCCTCAATCTGTTTAGTTAGGAAATTTCGAGGACGAAATTTTATTTAAGGGGGTAGAATCTGTAACATCCTAGGAAGGGCCTATGCATTTTTCAGATCAATTGTATGAAATGACAAGTCTTAAGTATTATGAATAAATTTTTGATACTTTTGGAAACCTAGAAATGAATGAAAATGGAAATGAAAATGAAAATGGAAATGAAAATGGAGATGAAAATGAAAATGGAAATGGAAATGGACATTTTGAAACCTAAACATTTTTGGAAATGATCCAAAAATGGAAACTTGAACATTTCGGGAAACTTGGATATATGAGAGAAATAAAGGAGTTTTATTCACATAAATATGTGAATAATAAGAGAGAAATAAAGGAGTTTTATTCACATAAATATGTGAATAATAAGAGATAAATAAAGGAGTTTTATTCACATAAATATGTGAATAATAAGAGATAAATAAAGGAGTTTTATTCACATAAATATGTGAATAATAAGAGATAAATAAAGGATTATTTTCTAATGAGATAATTGAGAGATAATTGATGGATTAAAGGCTTTTATCTTTTAAATAAAAGAGATAATATTATCAAAAGAGGAGTGGTGGCCAAGTAAAGGACTCTAGGTCGATAACTTTGGCTATAAAAGGAGGACAGGAGGGCTACTCATCAACATTTGCTCCTCTTCCTCTCTCAGAAATTCTCCTAGGCAAAACCCTCTCGCCGAATTTTCATTAAGCAAAATCCTCTCTTTTTCTTCTATTTTCTTCTCCGTTCTCATCATTAAGTCAATCTTTGTGGATTCTAAGAAATAGGGCAATCATCCACAACATCAAAATGGGATCTTTCGGAAATCTAAGGATCTAAGGTAAGGATTATAAATATAAATATGTGGTTAAAGATTATGATTCACGTTTTCAAAGTTAGATCTAATCTAACACGAAGTTATAGGATTTCAACAGGCTTATAAAGGAATCCTCTTCAGATTTGGAATCCCATCATAAGGTAAGGGATATTCGGCCAAGGCATAATTTGTTTAAGTGTTTTCCATTATTTCAAAACCGAAAATCGACATGGTTACATACCTAGTATTAGCCGATTTCAAGGAAGAGGAATTCTAGCAACTGTTGGGACTTGATTAAATCAATTCGGCAACTAGGTAAGTAATTCTACTTCTAGTAGGATTTGGTTTTAAGACCAAATAGGTTTATTTATATGTTTTAATTAATGGCCGAATATAGGAGTGAAAGATCTAGATCGGTAGAGATCGCTCTACGGAATTCACGGAAACTATTAAGCGAAAAAGGTGTGTACTCTTACTAACTTTCAATAAATTGCATGGCAATCATTAAATATATAAATATGTAACAAAGATGTGAATGTGGCTAAGCACCACAAATGTGGTAAGGAGTACCTGTGCACGTTTCCTACTTTTGATAGGATTGTGAATGTGATATATTTTGAACATGTGATTAGTAACATGAATGAAAATTAAGTATGTGAAATATGTTATGAAATAATTGGGGCATTCGGGATATTTGTGGAGGAAGAAAGTGAAGGTGATGACTACGGTCTCACCAACGTAAAGTGGTGACTACGGTCACATAAAGTGAAAAGTGGTAACTTCGGTTACATCCAGGTGAATACAGATGTCTAATGACACAACATAAGTGGGCGATGAGCACGCCGATCGCAGCGATCGCGCCTTCGATGGTGTGTAGCGGATGGAGGGTCGACTTAGTAGTCCCCGCTGGTACAAAGTTGGTACGGGTGGTGTGTAGCGGATGGACAAATAGGTTTGGATTTGGGTTGCATCATCCTTTATTTTGTATGAACATGATATTGATATGATTTGTATGCCTGATTTGTTGGAAATTAGTACTATGTACACATTGAGTCTGTTGACTCACCCGTTGGGGGAATTATTTTTCGTGTGATGAGCAAAGAATGGACCGGCCTGGCAGGAGCTAAAGGTGGCCATGCATCGCTTGAAGAAATTATTTGGAATTTGGACTTTATGAAATTTTAGTACTTTAAACTTTATCTTGGGTTTGAATGATGTAATAAGGCCATAAGGCCCAATTGGATTTTCTTTATTTCTGTTTATTTTTATTTGAATATGATACAAATTATGTTTGATTAAAGATAAGTAAATTTATTTCTTTTAAAATAATAAACCCAAAAATTATTTTGTCACCTTATTTAAGTTGGATTTCTAGAATTTATTAAATAGGTTTCAAATTAAGCCCAACCCAAAACAATTTTTTTTAAAATTACACAAATTTTCTCTAAGTCATTTAGAACATTGAAAACCGATTTATTTAAGGAACATACCAGATCCGGTTCAAGCTCGTGGGCCGGGTGTGGGGTGTTTCAGTAGGAATTGAGTTAGAATCCAATTCCTCCTCAAAAGCAATGTATCTAACCTTATTTCTCCCCCCAAACTCAACATCCTCAAAAAATGTTGCAATTCCCGTCTCAAAAATATTCCTTATTATGGGATCATAAAACTCATAGCCCTTAGATCGCTCAGAATTTCCTTAACCCTTAACCTTATAGACATCAAAGAAGTCAGAAGTGATGTCATTTCAACCTTATCGTTTTTAGCAAAACGTTTCTTAATTTCGTCAAGGAAACCTTGGCCTGAGTAATCTTTTCAGATTCTATGCCTTAAAGGCTTCTGAAATGCTATGCCTCATGATCATTAGACTCTTGCAATTTGAACGATCCCACCTCTCAAAATCCCTTTTAATATAGGGGGTGCTTTCCGCAGTGAGAGGTGCAAGTAGTTCTTCCCTTAGTGCAAGGTCTATGTTCATACAGCCAAGCACTATAAATAAGTGCCTTTTCCATTCATTTAGTCCCATTAAGCATGGGTATAGAATTTATATTAGCAGATATTGTGGCAGTAGAATATGAATTAGCTGAATATAGAACAAAAAATAAATAAAAATAAGCTCACATCAATATTCATAAGTAAACAATAAATTCGTGATAATGGCTAATCTCATCTCAAGATACCAAACACAACATTAATATCAAGTCTTTGGACAAAGAAATATTAACAATGGCGGTACTCTTGTTGTAGCAATCAAACATTGACAATAAATTATGTCAAACAATTAATTAATCTTTGGACTAACTTATTGCTCACATAAAATACCTTATAATTGTCACACATTTATCACCACAGATGTCGTTGAAATTCTGCCAAATATTAACTTACCTTTGGGTCAATTAATAAACGCATGAATCACAAAAACATATAATCATCTTAATATTTCAAATAAACTAATCTACACAAAAGAGGTCACTTTGGCGGCATTTTGTTTCAACTAATTTATTTAAAATATTAGACATCCTTAATTAAAAGCCAAAATCTGAATTTATTTGTTTCAAAATATCTCTTTTAATTTCATCTTTCAATCAAATTAAAAGATAATAGTATATATATGTATATATATTTATCCCAAAACAACATGCAATGATGTTGGCAAAAATAATAGTTGAATAAATCATAAACCATAAATAACCTCACATAAGACTTCAAATTTAAACCAAAATAATTTGAATAAAGGTAAACCTCATCTTAAGATATCGGACACTCCATTAATATTTCATCTTTGGACAAAATATTAACTTGTAAGTGATATCTTGGTGTAGTAATCAAACATTGACAATAAGAACATGTAGAACAATAAATCTTCCTTTGGGCCGATTTATTACTCACATGTAAAAACCGAATAATCGTCACATGTTTATAACCATAGTTGCACATGTAATATTACTAACCTTCATTTGGGCCGATCAATATCAACATAACTTAAGTTACATGCACATAACCTTTTATATTTTAAAACAAAATAATTAATAAAAAAAAAATCACTTTGGTGACTTATTGCTTCAATTAAGTTGTTTTAATATATATATAAACATACCAATATTCAAATTTAAAAATTACCCAATAGTCAAATGTGAAAACTATTTTTTTTTATTACTTTATAGACTCCAAAATAACCTAAAATAAGGTTGTCTTAATAATGTAATAAAAAAAATGAAAACCTTAATTTTTGACATGTAAATCCAAAGTTGTATTTATGATTAAACAAATATTCACATGAATACTTGAAAAATATTTTCAAGCCAATAAATCTCAAAAACAAAATCATAATAGTTGGCATATCCCACAATTCATACAATAAACCATATCATCATAATTTAACCAAATATTTGGAACCATAAGATGCCAAAACTTAAGATTATAGAACCAAACTTAAAACCAAATTATTTAAACACGTATTATGATTGACATCAATTTGCATCAAAATCTAATTTCATCATAATTAAACCATAAAAATATAACCCTGATCGACTTGCCTTACATATCCCAAGTAAATCCAAATTCAAAATATATGCTTAAACTGAATAGTATGAGAATAATAAGCATATAAACTCAATAATAAATAATATATTCTATCAACTATATATTGAATTCAAGAATTAATGATTATAAAAATTGAATTCAATTGTACAATTGTTAAACCGGATTTGAATTAAAAAACAATTATAATGAAACCCTAAAATTGAATCGATAAAAAAATATTTAAAACTAACAAATATTACCATCAATCTTAAGGATTCAACATATATAATGAATTCATTGATAAACAATCGGTATATAAAAGACACTTTACCTGAAGCAATTTCTTTTACCAACCATATATCATCATGTAAAATCCTGAACATAATTACTAAAGTGTCTCCAAAACAATATATATATATGTATATATATGAATCCATGAATAAAACTAGATGCGGAAGCGTACCTGAATCCATGAATTCCTTGTAGTTTTACCGGATTTGGGGATTTGATCTTCCAAATTAGCACACAAGAAATTTAGAGAATGTTTGCTCTCTCTCTTTCCTAATGATGGGATATTAGAAAAGATATCATGTGTATAATTTGGGGACCATAACCCTAATATTTATAACCTTGACATATTAGTTCTAATCAAATTCTAATTAGCCCATCATTAATTAGAATTTGATTAGAAGAGTATCTACACATATTTGACCCATACTTTATTTAATAATTAAAAGCCCAATAAAATTCTAACCAAATTAGATCACTTTTAATTTGGGCTAACCTATCATGATAGTTGTACAACCCATTTTCTGCCCGGCCCATTCTACAACCTTAGACCCAACTACCCAACAACCCGATTCAAGCCCAATCCCAAATTACTAAGCCCAAATAAAAAAAAGCAAAACAAACAAAAAAAAACCCTAAAGCTACCCTAGGCGCCGCTCCCTTGTCTGGCCGCTGACTCCACTTGCTTTGACCTCTGAGCACTGCTGCCACCGCCTTGTCACGTCTCCACCGCCCTCAAGTGGCCTGCAATAGATATAAAATAATAGATTTAGGCTTTGTAAATGGCTATAAAGCCATCAAAAAATTCAGATGTAAAGGGGACGATTTCTGAATAAAAAAGACAGAGAGAAATCGATGAAAAAACGGGATTTTGATAAATAAAAAAGAGCGAATATCCCAATCAACAAGAAAAGAACAGAAGCCTTAAAATTTCGGAGAAAGAATACAAATCGAAAAGAACCCTAAGGTCAACATATCTCTATTACTTTTCTTATTTTGTTTTGTTATCTTTCGAATCTATCAACACCTATTCATCTATTTTTTTTTCCTTTTAAAAAAAAAAATCAGCACATACATATAAATATATCATTAAAAAAAAGGAGAAAATTTACCCTTTTTTTCGATTTTCCGGTCACCGTGTGCGGTGGTCGGCGGCGACGTCGGCGACGGAGGAGCGCGGTGGGGCTGGTCGGACCCTCGCCGGACCCAGCTCCTGCAGAGAAAAAAAGAAGAGGGTGAGAGTTTTTATTTTTTAAAACCAGTGATGAAATGAATTTTTTTAGGAATTTTGGGCCTTATATAGCCTCTCAAAACGACGTCGTTTTGGGGCTGGCCTTAAACACCCAAAACGACGTCGTTTTCCCTTCAACCCGATTTTGACCCGACCCGCTAGGGAGGATCCGCGTGTTTTTATTAATGGGTTTATTGCGCTTTTGGTCCTTTCGCTTTTTTATCGTTTTGCGATTAAGTTTATGGTATTTTTTTAATTTGGCCCAACAATTTATTTCGGATTTCAATTGGATCCTCCCTGATGGTGCTCATTTTGAAGGAAGGGGTTATTGTCTATTTTAGTCCCTCCACTTCTTTCACGCATTACAATTTGGTCCTTCCCCTTTCTTTTTATTTCAAATTTGCCCCGGATATATTGTTTTTAATTCAATTTAGTCCCTTTTTTGTTATTTTCACTATTTTATTATTAATTTAACTAACTTCCTTATTATTATTATTATTATTATTATTATTATTATTATTATTATTATTTTTATTCCTATTACTCTCATTTCATTATTATTATTTTCCTTATAAATCATATTATTATTATTTATATATTTATTATTATACTATTATTATTATTACCATTATTACTATTATTATATTACTATTTATATATATATATACATACTATTATTATCATTTCATTATTATTTCATTATTTCATTTATATTTATTACTATTTTCACTTTTTGTTTATTATTATTATTATTATTATTAGTATTATTATTATTATTATTATTAGTATTAGTATCATTTTTATTATTATTAGTTTTATTAGTTTTATCATTATTACTATTTCTTATTTTATCATTTTTTTATTTCTCGCCCACTATTTTTATCATCATTATTATTTTATCATTATTTTCTACTACTGTTAATATACGATTATTATCGTAATACTTTTATTTTATCACTACCTATGTTATTACTTTTACTTTATCATTATTATTAATACCTTAGTATCACTCGTACTAGTGTATTATTTCACATCGTTATTTTATTATTATTATTCTTTTCACCTATAACATCGTGTTTTCATATTATCATTTGTCACATTAATTTTTCTCGTTACATCAGTTTTCAAATAACCAATATTTCGTATTAAAGATTCGAGGGAATCGAGCCCTAACTTACTGGGTTCTGGTTCTTCTCATTTAATCTGAATAACAGAATATCCCTTTTAAAATTGCAATACAAGTTTTAAATAAAATACTTGTTCTCGGAAATTCGAAATGTTGTGCCCTAACTTACTGGACACGACATCTAGATACTCTAAGATAAGTTTTTTAAAATAGAGGCAATATTTCGTATTTGGAACTTCGAGAAATCAAGTCCTAACATACTGAGTTTCGGTTTCTCACTTGACAAATAATCGAATATCCTTTTGATATTTTCAATGCATGAGTCTCGGGAATCATGAGATGATCTTGGATTCGAGGATTTAAATTGTCGTGTCCTATCGTCTTTGGATGTGACATTTCATTCCTTCCGGAGCGAGAGAATCTTAATATTCAATTCGAGTAAATTCAAATATTTTCTAAAGGATTCGTATTTTAAAATCTTTTCAAATTTTCAATATTAGGACATTAATTAATCAATTTGGTACTAATTTTGGGCGTGACGAGGATGCTAATCCTTCCTCGCACGTAACCGACTCCCGAACCCGTTTTCTTAAATTTCGTAGACCAAAAGCACTTTGCTTTAGTAAACCAAAACGTTTATTAAAACAAAGGTGATCCGATCACACCTAATAAAGATCGGTGGCGACTCCCATTTTTATTTTCGTTTTCAAAACCAAAGTCGATCCTCGTTGTTTCAAAAAAATGGTTACGATGACGACTTGGCGACTCATTGGGACATAAAGAGAGTCGGGCCAGTAAATTGATTATTTTCTGTCCGATGTCGAAAATTTGAAAATTCAATTTGAAAATTTGATTTGAAAATTACGATCCTTTTGTTGCATTTGTTTGTTGTTTTCTTACGCACATTGCATTGCATGACCTTTGTGGTCGCACCCTCTTAAGTGGGAGTAAGAAACTATGCCTTCGTGAGGTTTTCACCTCCGTATGGGCTAGTGGATTGCTTCCGGGATACATCCGTACTTATGTGCTTCGTGAGATTTTCATCTCCGCATGGCCATAGGGAAATGTATTCCCCTGAACCGAACTCGGTCCTTATGAGCCTATAATGGGTGAGGATTGAGGAATCTGCTGGTTTAGGTACCCTTCTTTAGAACCAAACCACATATAGAGAGACCTAAGAGCCTACCCTAGATAGAGCCACACCAAACCCTAGTGGTTACCCGGACATTTATTATGTGTTGTTTATTTCTCTTGTACTAACGTGTTTTCTTCTGTTTTGATTACATTGCATTGCATCATCATAGAAAGGAGGTGTTGATTAATATTCGATTTCTAAATAGAGGAGTTTGTCATAAGGAAATGAATTTCTTGATAAAGTGGATTATAAGACGGTCGTCTGAATATAGTCCAAGTAAACAACGAGAAGGCTGATAGTCCGCAGAAGAATACAAGACTTTGCCCTAGGATTCAAGCCAGCAAGGATTATTCAAGAGTTGTCACGTCTCGACTTTCTTAAAGAAGCTTATGAACATCGCGGAGGATAAGAAGAGGTACGGCCTGAACCAAGCAACTAGGAGCTAGAAGAGGCATCTATAGAGAAAGCTCACGGGACACAACCATAACATCAGGATAGGAAGAAAATGATTGGTTTTCACTTGGACTATGAGGACAAAACCGTATATGCAATCCGTTTTATGTAAAGAGCTTTATTTTCTAGAAAAGCTCTTCTAGTGGAATTGAATTCATAATCAACGGTTCTCTTTCTTTTTGCATTCATTCCATGCACTTGCATTGTATTGCATCGCATCATCCTATAAAGGAGGTGTTGATTCATATTCGATTGCTAAATAGAAGAGTTTGTCATAAGGAAATGTGTTACTTGATAAAGTGGATTATAATACGGTCATAGTCCGTAAACAACGAGAGAGGGACGATAGCCCGCAGAGAATACATACAAGACTTTGCCCGAGGGTTCAAGCCGACAAGGATTATTCGAGAGCCATCATGTCTCCATTTTCTAAAAGAAGCCTATGAACATCGTGGAGGATAAGCGAGTGAGGATGTACGGCCTGGACCAAGCAACAAGAAGCTAGAAGAGGCATCTATTGAGGAAGTTCACGGGGCACGACCATGATGCCTGAATATGAAGAAAAGGATCGGTATCTTCACCTGGACTATGAGGATAAAGCCGTATATGCAATCCGTTTTATGTAAAGAAATGTATTTCCTAGAAAAGTTCTTCTAATAGAATTGAATTCATAATCAACGCCTCTCTTTCTTTGTGCACCCATTCCATGCATTGGCATTACATTTCATGCATTTGCATCACATCATGTCACATGCATTAAAATTTGTAGAAAGACCCTAATTAGGTGAAATTATTTCAGTTAACCTAGAAAGCCATGGAACAAAGGTTGGAGAGATTAGAGCAAAGGCAAACACTGATGCAAGAGCAGTTGGCCAAAATTCAACAAGATATGCGAGATCAAATGAATATGATAGGCCAGTTAACCCAGTTACTAACCGGAGGACTTGAAAAAAGGAGTGGTTCAATGGTCAACGGTGTGGATGATGATGAAGAAATCGTTTACTCCCTGATAAATATCCCGACTCAACCAGACGCGCATTCGGGCGAGGTACTTGTCATTATCAAGCCCCAATGTCAAACTGATACTTCGACCCTGTTGAACTCCTCAATGGGTTCAGGTTTTAATCCTGGTGATGATCGAGTCAATCCTGTTGTTCTTGGCCTAGCAGAGACAAAGGGAGAGTGGGCTTCAAAGGCCTCGAAGAGGAAAGACAAGGATGTGAATAATACGAGTGGGTATAACAAGGGCCGTTCGAGGCCGTTTATAGTAAACCATCCAAAGAAGGCAGTTACCAGTTATCTGGTCTCCCCAAGAGAACTCAATCCAGAATCGAACTCAGAAAAACCCCGATTCGTGCCCATCCCAATCTCGTATAGGGAGATGTACCAAATATTGTTTGACGCACATGTTGTAGCTCCTCATTACCCGAAACAGATGCAACTTCCATACCCAAAATGGTATGACCCAAATGCCCAGTGTGAGTACCACGCAGAGGTGACAGGGCATTCGATAGAAAATTACCTTGCTTTCAAAAAATTGGTGGAAAAACTCATCAACATGGGTATTGTGAAGATAGATGGCGCGCCAAATGCAGAAATATGAACTTGGGAGCGTTTTGGGCAATGAGACTGCGGAAGAAATTCCTGTAGTATTTAGAAGCTTACTTAGAGTAATGTACAAAACGTACTTGTTGCTTTAAGCCTAGAAGCAATAAGATTTCTTTTGTGAAATAGGCTTGTATCCAGAATTACTATATCAGTAAAATGCATCTTTTTGAACAAATATATTTTTTCTTTTTCATACTATACATTCTATTTATTCTTCATTCATAAATAATCATTCTTGGAATCATTTATTCTCGGGAATTTACCTTCATACCCACAATGGGTCCCAGATATCAATGACATGGGCGACGCTGTTACTGACTCCCTTTCTAGTGGGATATGTGTCTAGAGGGATCTAAGGACTTTGAAGACGACAAAGATTGTAACTTATTAAGAATGGTAGATCCTACCTTACGAAATGTCAACAGACACTACATGTGAAGATGGAAGCTTAGCTCACTGCAGGAATAAGGCAAGGCATCATTGAGTTATCTCCTAGAATTTAAAGATGTTTTCGCATGATCACATCAAGACACGCCTAGGCTATCAAACGCATGGTATGCTGTTAAGATTGGTGTTTAAAGAACCCATGTTAATGGTTCTACAACGGCCAGGAGGTTCGAGCTACTGGTTTACCAAGAAAGGGAAATTGAATACATGACTTATGCGCCTCCTTTATTTCTTCACAGATTCCCTATATGTGGGGCATGGACATTATCAAGCCGCTCCTCAAAGCTTTTAGCCAACATCGATTCATATTCATGGTCGTTGGTTACCTCACTGAAAAGGTGAATGTCGCTTCATATGCCAAAATTACAAAGTCAGCAGTCATCAAATTCAAATCCAAAAGAGAGAGAGAGAGAGAGAGAGTGGCAATAAAGAATGCCAGAAAGAAACGTGTGTTTAACATAATTGCACAAATTTACAAATTGTTCAAAGATCGGACACCATTCGATCAAGGCAAAGCAGCGCATAAAAAAAATGACTGAGATTTGTAAAGGTTGGCATAGATAAGTTACCATTCACCCTCTAGGTTTCTTAAACGTTAGCCAGGACTTTCACCGGGGCATCTTTCCCATTGGTTTATGAAAGGGAAACAGTTGTTGTAATATAAGATTCATTTTCCCTAAGTTTTGATTGAATTGGATAAAGCAGAACATCTACAGTAAGCTTGATTGAAAGTATTCATGGTCAAATGTACCAAAAATAGATGATACGGGCTTATAACAAAAAGGTTCACTCAAGAGAATTTCAAGAGGAGAACCTGGCATTAAGAAGGATCCTTCTTATCCAAAAGGACTCAAGAAGAAAAGTAAATGCCTTATGCAGCAAAGAATGCCTGTTCTGGGGAAACATGGATAATAACCAAGATGGATGGCAAGAACCCGCCCAATCCTGTGAGTTCAGATTTGTTATAAAAAAAGAAAAAAAGAAAAAAAAAAAAAAAAGGGAAAAAAAAGAAGAAAAAAGAGAGGCCAAGGCGAAAACCCGCAAAGGGCGCCTTGAGACCAAAGGGGATTTAAGTTGAAAACCCGAGAAGGGCAGCTCAAATTTTGATCGAAAGTAGGGCATACAGTAATCTTGCTACACTTGAATTAACAATGAAGAAGTATGTTGCGTCTTGGGGCATCGACAAAGTACTCTGGATCCCCTAAACACATATTGAGCCTAAAATGGTCCTCAAGAAGTTTGAACAGAGAAGCTCAGGCTGCGATATCTGGGGCACCTAGTTTCCATTTTACCCAGTTTTTTTATTTGTGGTTATTTTATTCCTTGCAAAATACACTCTTAATAAACTTTCTTTTTCTTTGCACTTGCTAGCTGTGATCAACTTATTTGTTTCAAGCTATGCTCTCAATTGGTTCCCTTCTTGTCCATTGTTGTGATATTTTTCAAGCATTTTGCATTGAAATAATGATTGGTGGACTAATAATACTTTCATAAAAGAAGTTTCGCATATTACTCTGGAAGCTTCTGAATAATACAAGGACCTGAAACAAGACTATTGCTTAAAACTCCTCAAGTTTAAGGGATAGAAATATTGGTGGAGGGAAAGTCCAATTGAGGCTATCTCTTCTGATTTGTCAAAAATGGTGATTGAACAAAATGACAAGATATTACGCCGATAATACCGCCTTGACGAAAAAGGGGCAATGTTAACCCATGTGTAAATGGGGAATCATTCGCGAAAAAAATGATGTTCAGTATCCGCAAATATCATGCATACACACCGGTCATGACACCTGTGGAATGGAAGGTGTAGTAGACCAAATCGTTTGAATAAGTTACAAATTCTATACCCCTGAGTCGTAGTGGGATAGATTGAAGATGACACAGATCCTACACCCCCTGAAGTTGAAGAGAGGGGATCTGAAGATGGTATAAGCCTTAAAGTCCTATAGGTGCCGTGGAATGGATCTTGAAGTTACATTGGGGCAAGTTATTTGAGCAAAATATGATTGTTTCTTTGAGTTTTTGGCAAAGGTACCAAAGAGAGCGAGATAGCAGCGTAGAATACGTCGCCAGAATAAGACTCGATGGATGACGAGCAGAGATAACCCTAAGCATTAAAAAGGGATAATTTCATTTTACATTCATACATCATCATTTGGGGCGTTTCGATCATCGCATCGTGATCCTTATATATATTTTTAACAAAGAATCATTATTATGACATTCTGCATTCATGCAAATGTCCTCCATAATATCATTTAGTTAGGAGCATTCGATTTATTACGATCATTGCATCTTAATCATTAAAAAAAATCATCATTCTCATGACATTCTGCATTCATGTAAATGTCATCCATAGCACATGTAGTTAGGAGCGTTTGAGTCATTCCGATCATAGCATTCGCATCATTTGCATAAACACAAGCATATAAAACTGAGTCTACAGGATATGTCCCTAGAGGACGGTGTAGCAACATTGGTGAAGCCACCATCCTATTGCCACTAACCAGTAGTGGAATAGGTTGAAGATCGTCCTATTGCCACTGACCAGTAGTGGAATAGGCTGAAGATTGTCCTATTGCCACTGACCAAATCTTCGGAATAAGTTGAAGATTGTCCTATTGCCACCGACCAAGTAGTGGAATAGTTTGAAGATTGTCCTATTGCCACCGACCAAAGAGTGGAATAGGTTGAAGATTGTCCTATTGCCACCGACCAAAGAGTGGAATAGTTTAAAGACCATCCTATTGCCACTGACCAAAAGAGTGGAATATGTTGAAGATTGTCCTATTGCCACTAACCAAAGAGTGGAATAGGTTGAAGATTGTCCTATTGCCACCGACCAAAAGAGTGGAATAGGTGAAGATTGTCCTTATTGCCACCGACCAAGTGAGTGGAATAGGTCAAGATTGTCCTATTGCCACCGACCAGTAGAGTGGAATAGGTTGAAGATTGTCCTATTGCCACCACCAAAGAGTGGAATAGGTTTAAGATTGTCCTATTGCCACGACACCAAAGAGTGGAATAGTTTGAAGACCATCCTATTGCCACCGACCAAGAGTGGAATAGGTTAAAGATTGTCCTATTGCCACTAACCAAAGAGTGGATTAGGTTGAAGATTGTCCTATTGCCACCGACCAAAGTAGTGGAATAGGTTGAAGATTGTCTTATTGCCACCCGACCAAAGAGTGGAATAGGTTGAAGATTTTCCTATTGCCACCGACCAAAGAGTGGAATAGGTTGAAGATTGTCCTATTGCCACCGCGACCAAAGAGTGGAATAGTTTGAAGATTGTCCTATTGCCACTGACCAGTAGTGGAATAGGTTGAAGATTGTCCTATTGCCACTGACCAGAGTGGAATAGGTTGAAGATTGTCTTATTGCCACCGACCAGTAGTGGAATAGGTTGAAGATCATCCTATTGCCACTGACCAATAGTGGAATAGGTTGAAGATTGTCCTATTGCCACTGACCAGCAGCGAGAATAGGTGGAAGATTGTAGATCTTGTCGCCCTAAACAGTAGTGGGGCAAGATCGAAAGCAAATCTTGTCTCTTTAAAAAGTAAGGAAACATGGTTTAAGCCATCGTCCTATTGCCCTGACCAAAGAATGGAATAGGTTGAAGATCAGAGATCTTGTCTCCTAAACAAAGAGTGGGATAAGATCGAAGGCAAATCTCGTAGCCTTAAACAAAGAGGGAAACATGATTTAAGCCACCGTCCCCATTGCCCTCGACTCAAAGATGGAATAGGTTGAAGACTCAGAGAACTTGTCGCCTAAACAATGAGTGGGATAAGATCGAAGGCAAATCTCGTAGAGCCTTTAAACAAAGAGGGAAACATGATTTAAGCCACCGTCCTATTGCCCTCGACCAAAGAAGGAATAAGTCAAAAATTGTAGATCCTGTGTGCCTAAACAAAGAGTGGAACATGATCATCCTATCTTCCCGACTCAAAGAAGTGGAATAGGCTGAAGATCACAAACCTTATCTCCCTAGAGATACAGTGGAGCCATTTAAAATAAACAAGTCTCATCCCCTCGAAGTTGCAGTAGGAGCAAATTGAAGCTACAGGTTCTATCCCGTTGAAGTAGCGGTGGAGTGGATCGAAGCGACAAGATACAGTGGACCAGAATAAGGCTACTTGAAAAAGAGAAGCACCAAAGAAGTCAAGACTCTGCAAGACCGGGCAAAATGAGTCTTTCTTAAAAGTCTTTGCTCAATTCCCGTTACACGACAACGAGCAAAGAGGGGCAGCTATATAACCCATTTTCTGCCTGGCCCATTCTACAACCTTAGACCCAACTACCCAACAACCCGATTCAAGCCCAATCCCAAATTACTAAGCCCAAATAAAAAAAAAAAGCAAAACAAACAAAAAAAAACCCTAAAGCTACCCTAGGCGCCGCTCCCTTGTCTGGCCTCTGACTCCACTTGCTTTGACCTCTGAGCACTGCTGCCACCGCCTTGTCACGTCTCCACCGCCCTCAAGTGGCCCGCAATAGATATAAAATAATAGATTTAGGCTTTGTAAATGGCTATAAAGCCATAAAAAAATTCAGATGTAAAGGGGACGATTTTTGAATAAAAAAGACAGAGAGAAATCGATGAAAAAACGTGATTTTGATAAATAAAAAAGAGCGAATATCCCAATCAACAAGAAAAGAACAGAAGCCTTAAAATTTCGGAGAAAGAATACAAATCGAAAAGAACCCTAAGGTCAACATATCTCTATTACTTTTCTTATTTTGTTTTGTTATCTTTCGAATCTATCAACACCTATTCATCTATTTTTTTTCCTTTTAAAAAAAAAATCAGCACATACATATAAATATATCATTAAAAAAAGAGAGAAAATTTACCCTTTTTTCGATTTTCCGGTCATCAAATCTTGTATTTGGCCAGCGGCAGACGCCACGGCGACGGAGGAGCGGTGGCGGGTCGCTGGCGGACCCTCGCGGACCCAGCTCTGCGAGAGAAAAAGAGAGAGGGTGAGAGTTTTTTTTTTTAAACCCGATGATGAAATGAAATTTTTAGGAATTTTGGGCCTTATATAGTCTCTCAAAACGACGTCGTTTTGGGGTGGGCCTTAAACACCCAAAACGATGTCGTTTTCCCTTCAACCCGATTTTGACCCGACCCGCTAGGGAGGATCCGCGTGTTTTTTATTAATGGGTTTATTGCGCTTTTGGTCCTTCCGTTTTTTTATGGTTTTGCGATTAAGTTTATGGTATTTTTTTAATTTGGCCCAACAATTTATTTCGATTTCAATTGGATCCTCCCCGATGGTGCTCATTTTGAAGGAAGGGTTATTGTCTATTTTAGTCCCTCCACTTCTTTCACGCTGCGTTACAATTTGGTCCTTCCCTTTCTTTTTATTTCAAATTTGCCCTGGATATATTGTTTTTAATTCAATTTAGTCCCTTTTTGTTATTTTCACTATTTTATTATTAATTTAACTAACTTCCTTATTATTATTATTATTATTATTATTATTATTATTATTATTATTATTCCTATTACTCTCATTTCATTATTATTATTTTCCTTATAAATCATATTATTATTATTTATATATTTATTATTATACTATTATTATTATTACCATTATTACTATTATTATATTACTATTTATATATATACATACTATTATTATCATTTCATTATTATTTCATTATTTCATTTATATTTATTACTATTTTCACTTTTTGTTTATTATTATTATTATTATTAGTATTAGTATCATTTTTATTATTATTAGTTTTATTAGTTTTATCATTATTACTATTTCTTATTTTATCATTTTTTATTTCTACTACCACTATTTTTATCATCATTATTATTTTATCATTATTTTCTACTATCATTAATAATATACGATTATTATCTTAATACTTTTATTTTATCACTACCTATGTTATTACTTTTACTTTATCATTATTATTAATACCTTAGTATCACTCGTACTAGTGTATTATTTCACATCGTTATTTTATTATTATTATTCTTTTCACCTATAACATCTTGTTTTCATATTATCATTTGTCACATTAATTTTTCTCGTTATATCAGTTTTCAAATAACCGATATTTCGTATTAAAGATTCGAAGGAATCGAGCCCTAACTTACTGGGTTCCGGTTCTTCTCATTTAATCTGAATAACGGAATATCCCTTTTAAAATTGCAATACAAGTTTTAAATAAAATACTTGTTCTCGGAAATTCGAAATGTTGTGCCCTAACTTACTGGACACGACATCTAGATACTCCGAGATAAGTTTTTTTAAAATAGAGGCAATATTTCGTATTTGGAACTTTGAGAAATCAAGTCCTAACTTACTGAGTTTCGGTTTCTCACTTGAAAAATAATCGAATATCCTTTTGATATTTTCAATGCATGAGTCTCGGGAATCATGAGATGATCTTGGATTCGAGGATTTAAATTGTCGTGTCCTATCGTCTTTGGATGTGACATTTCATTCCTTCGAGCGCGAGAGAATCTTAATATTCAATTCGAGTAAATTCAAATATTTTCTAAAGGATTCGTATTTTAAAATCTTTTCAAATTTTCAATATTAGGACATTAATTAATCAATTTGATACCAATTTTGGGCGTGACGAGGGTGCTAATCCTTCCTCGCACGTAACCGACTCCCGAACCCATTTTCTCAAATTTCGTAGACCAAAAGCACTGTTTTAGTAAACCAAAGCGTTTTATTAAAACAAAGGTGATCCGATCACACCTAATAAAGATCGGTGGCGACTCCCATTTTTATTTTCGTTTTCAAAAACCAAAGTCGATCCCCGTTGTTTCCAAAAAAAATGGTTACGACAATAGTAAATAATAACATGTAATTATCCTTATTATATATGTGATGTCCAAATTTTCCAACAGTATGAACTTATTTCTTGTGTAAATATAAATCACCTTAATCGTTTTCATTGAATATTCAGTGTTCCAAAGACTGATGAAATCTATAGGTTTATTCTTATACAAATATTTGTATGTTGTATGCTCTGTTTCTACAGTGCGAGTACAATGTATGGGACTTTTGTACAAGTTCTTGGTAATATATGCATGTTATCGTTTATTAATTTTCTTTGAAACAGAAAATTATGGATGCACATATTATCCCATCTCTCCTATATCTTTCCCAAGCTGACAACTATGATGTTGAGGTTCGATGGGATGCTGCCTGTGCTTTATCAAATGCTGCCCGAAGAGGCTCCAATGAGCAGATTAGGTACTTCCATTTACCAATTTGTTTTACCTTTTGGCCTCTCCATACTGATTTTCGACTTGTCTGCATGGATTATTGTTGCTCGCGTTTAACCATGGTGTTAGTTAGTTAATATATGCTGTTATGATTTATGATACTCGGACTTGGATGTGTGTTGAATAGGATATATGTCTGATATGGACTGGATCAAAATTTTCCGAGTTTTAGAACTTCGGAGGTCATATTGTGATTGTCATGTATCAAATATGAGTATCTAATAAAAGCACTTCAAGAAAAATAGAAGTCAAAGCAACATTAAATTACCTTCCTACTTTTTATTGCTCCAATCTCTATGGAGTTGTCTACAAGGGTAACTTTAGTGGTGAAATTGTAATGAAAAATCAAACCTTGCTGCTTGTTCATTTTTATTATGCCTGGGAGAAGCATCAAAACAAGGTTTTAGCTTACACGATTTGTACTCTTTCAGGTTCTTAGTAAACCAAGGTTGCATTGGACCACTTTGTGATCATATACTCTGTCCAGATCGGAAGACATCAATACTGTGCCTTAAAGGACTCAAGAGCGTTCTAAAGGCAGGTGAAATTATGTATAGCACTAGGAACCTTTATACTCTGATCATTACTGACTTCGATGGATTTGGTAAAATAGAGAAATTACAGAGTGATCCGGATATTGGTGAAATGGCCATGAAACTTTTGATGAAATATGGGGTTTAGGCAAAAATGTGAGAGGGACGGACAACAGTTGCAAAACCCTAACGATATTGGACTATTGACTTGGCTAGTGTAATTTTGGAACAAGGACCAGATCATCTCCCAGGATCCTGATATATTTTTAAATGTTAACAATTCATTTTATATAAAAATTTCCATATAAAGCCATTTGGAATTGAATCGTGTTGGTCTGCAGATTACAATGATACACAACTCTTCTGTACATGAGCCACAACACATTACACCAACTGGTGAAAGCAGTGAAGGAACAAAATTTGGTCTAAATCTAAATCTGTGACAGTTAAAAGTTTTTTATAGAACAAAGTTTACTTATCAAAAGTGGAAATTTTATGGCCAGAGATTGAGTCAGTATGAGGAAAATCCATGATGATCAGGCTGGAATGCAGAAGGATGAACTAAGCGCAGGAGGCAAGACACAAACGAGGTGAGGTCCGGCTGGACTGCAGCTTATGTTTGCCTCATCGATATCTGGTAGCCCGAGATGAGGGGGGTGGACATAACCGGCATTGAGTGGCATGCATAGTATGGAAATAAATATCCTTGAACCTGTAATTGGAAATAAAATGGCATTTACATTCACACCAATAGATATTGATAATATGATTGCTTTATCAACTCAGCTACGTAGCCATCAGGAATTATCATTAAGAAGTGAAAAGGGAAGCAGTTTTTAAACCTTGCTTGGTGGAGAGAGAAACATGCCCTCTTTTCCTCCCGGCTATCATCCAATTTTCGGAATTCGCATTCACTTCATATAGCACATCATCCTGTCAATAAAGCAATAAACATGAATTACAAAGGTGCAAGCTTTGGCCAACTTTGGTCGAGAAGGATTATTTCAACTTACATTGGTTTGAGGAACCCTGCTCTCCTCGATGTCTTTCAACCTCTCAACCCTCCATTTCATGGTAACAAGTTGCCCGACCCGTAGACCATCAGAAGGAAGAGGTAGAAACCCAACAGCCAGGCATGGATCAAGAACAGGCCGTTGCAAAATTAGAGCACTCCGGAAGATTAAATCCTGACTAGTACCCTCAATTTCATTTGATTTCGCAGCCACAGGTGGGTGTGCCCCAATGGTCCTATCACCAGCAATTCTATAGCTGATGTTTAATATGCTCTCTGTTTGAGCCTTATTTTCATCTGTAAAAGCACGAGGTTGATTACTTGTTACAGGGCAATATGGGAAGGTGTATTACATTTCCGCGATGTTATCACATACAGGGCTTGTTAATTCTAAGACAATAAATATAATGCACAGCCTCATTGAGTCAGACATTTTAAAGTAAATAAACAGGTCGAGAATCACAGAAGCAGAAGCTTACAGCCCTATACCCTCATACTATCCTAAAAGACATGAAAACCATACCTAGAGCTGTTCCATTCCCCAAGCATACACGGAATAGGAGTCCTGCTCTTGAAGTTGGAGATATGACGAGTGGGAAAAAGCCGGAAACTGGTCTTCCATCATCTTGTCCAGCGTGAACAAATCCGTCTTGAAGATCAAGCCAAGCATCATTGACAGTCAATGTGGCCTTCACCTGGGAGTGCAGTGTTACCTGCAAGTAACATGAACCAATGTGAGCTTCATACAAAGTATGAAGAGTTATGGGAAATTTGTATCCCATAAATCAACGAGGAATGTCATTTTCAGTATACACAATGAATTGTAAGACTGAAACTACCTTTCTTACTGACATGCGATATATACATATATTCAGTACATATGGTAAATTCCTAATCCAACATGCAGTCGGTTTATATCTTATGAAGTGGTTTACACAATGACTGAGCAATGCTACTAAAAAGGTATAAGCATTTCACATTTTTAGATGCTATACAACAAGCTCAAGCTATTCACCTGCAGGGTGGTTGAAAGTATGCTAGACTACATGATGTTCACTTAAAATTTACCATTGAAAGTATGCAAACATGAATGTGGTTGAAAACTACGGACATATTACCTGCAAAAGCAAAGTACCATCATTGCATTGATCTGCAACACGTGTACTCACATGGAAAGGGTCGGTGAAATGCAAAGCTATTGTTCTGCATATATATTACAGTGTCTGTTTAATAAAGTACAGGGAGAGAGGGGGAGAGAGAGAGAGAGAGAGAGAGAGAGAGAATTCAAATTCAAACATAGAGAACTAAAACTAGAAATACAAGAAGCAATACTGGTCATAGATCTGGTTGTTTGATATTCCAAATTCAAGTTTCAAAGCTACTGTCCGCATTCCATCCACGATACTTTGTTTCTGCGGGGCCCCTGCCACAGCATGCAACATAATTGAACAAACATACATTTTTGCACACAAAACAAACATGTAGACAAAATTAAACTATCAGAAATTTTCTAGTGTTTCCGGACCTGAAGATGACCCCCTTGCAAGCTTATCATCAATAGCACGAACAGGAATCCAAAGAATTGAGGTCACATCACTGGCCCAATCTGGAAACTCTATTTTACCATCGAGGAGACTTAGCTGCTCAAAGTTTTTATTACCATCTTTCCTAGCATCACCAGAGTTTGCCATATCAGTGGAAATTTGAGCAGCATTTATGTAGGTCTCCATCTCGATGGAATGCGACTCTTCAATCTTCAGACCTGGACCAGTATCAATATGCATGACAGCACCTTTCAAGGAGTAGTTTATTGGTTGCGCTATAATTCCAATCCACTGAGCTTCATTAATCAGCAAGGCAGATGATATTGCAGCAGATAGATCAACCAGAGGTCTTGGTTTGGAAACCTAAGAGAAGGTTTGATCAGGAGATTGAAGAAATAGAAAGAACAAATAGGATTCCTGATCTTACAGTTGTAGGTATATCACTAAGGTATAATTTTAACATTAAAAAAACAGTTAACTTTATAGAAATGATTATGAAGAGTATTGTCCGAAACTTTTGTTAAGCCATATTAACATGAGAGACAGCACTTATATCAAAGAGAGATAGACAGTACCTTCAAGACAGGCCGGGTTGTTTTCTCATAGCTCATGAAATCATCACTATCTGCTGGACCTGCCTTGGAGAAACTATGAGATCTAAAAGTCAAGTGTCCAATGTGTCCAGTAAGAACTCCCAGGACATACGAACCAGGTTTTTGAGGTGGTAAAGGAAAGGTGATTGTATTCCTACCAGGCTTTAGTACAGTGGCACTAGAGCTCCTTAACTGAAATTTGCATCAAATAACCAAGTCAATATCAAGCTATGATATAGCTTAAAACATACTAGCAACATCTTGTCTTAAAACCATACCTTACCACCTTCATCAGCATTATACGTAGCCATCAAAGTGAGAGTAAGAGAATCAAGGGTTATTTCATCAGGAAAGCCACTCCAAACTGTTACAGACAAGGTACCAGGATCCCCATCACATAACTCCAAAGGAGGCCCAGGATTTCCAGAAAATGTAATTAACGATGACACATCAAGCGGAACGGGGTGCTTCATTTCACTATGTGCAAGACTAACAACTTCTGACTGAAAAGCTTGGCGTTCCTTCACTGAGAATAAACCTTTATCTAGTGAAAGCAATCGTACAATAGATGTTAGGTAGCCAGCTTGGTCATTGAGTATCTTTTGACATTCAGCTAAATTCGGCAGTACTTCAGCCAATAAATCTTGCCACCCTTCACCAGCATAAAGAGCGCAAACCTTCTCATATGACTTTGCAGCTAGGTCAAAGTTCCCACGCTTAAAGCAAACGGCTGCAATTTCACCATCAAGGACAACTCCATGCCTTTTCCACCAAGAACGATGGTAATTATCAGCAGCACCTTTAGTAAGATCCATATATTTTTGCTGCCATGACCCAAATAGAAATCATTAGAAAAAAGAGAAAGAGAGATTAAATATTGAATATAAGTGCCCCAGATCAGTCAAATAAATCTTGAATATAAATCCGAGAATGTACTTTTGGTATAAATTTTTGTTACTATTTCTAAGGAGTCAAAACCTTCCTCCACCCCTGGTCCCCCCCCCCCCTCCAAAAATAACCAACATAGAAGGGGTGGAAATAAGAACAATGCACATGTTGTAGCCTATGTTTGATACCTCAATATACTGTATGGATGACAAAGTTTTTAGCAGATCAGGATTTGAAATTGTTTGCTTCAGAGCATGTTCAGCAGCAACAAAAATTTCAGCAAGCCTCATGGGTCGATCAATAGAGCCCTCAAAATTTCCAGGAGTGGAGTAAGTACGAGACATCGAAATTGCTTGTGCTTTACTTGATGGGGAAGTCTTTGAAGATGCATCTGACCCTGATCTGTCAGATTGCATACATTTACTTGACATTAAAACTTAAAAAAAAAAATGGCAAAATGAAAACAAAAAGTAAAAAAAATTCTTGACATGAAAAACTCAGTCTAATAGTAACTCATCTTCAAAAAAATGCTAAAGCAACATTGCCTGGATTCTTGCGATTTCCTTACCCATCAGCAAAGCCTAGTTTGCCATCAAACATCTCAGATGTGTTTCCAGCAGAAAGGGAAGCCCTTCGCCGATTTGCCTCCCGAATAAGGGCAGTAGGTTCAAGTGGCAAGGGTTTCCTCTGAATGCCAAAGTGCTTGACTCTAGGATTTTCTTGCAGAATCATCTGAATCAAATAAGTAAAGATTAAACGTGAAATAGCCATTAATGGGCTATATACTCGTGTAATGCATAAGTAAAGTTTCTACCTTGAATAAGGCCACTAAAAAGGGAGGACCATTATTGCAGTCAACCATCTATTAAAATGTTCCATTATTGATCTTTTAAATAAAAAAACGATATCCATATCAGCAGCTTATAAACCATGAATTATAATGTTATGGCATTGAGAATACAAGATGGGTAAAAAATTGAAGCCCTACACTACTAGTTTGACAAAATCTTTACTACCAAGGAGCAGTTTTTATCAAAAGAACAAATGTGCCCTTCTGTGAGTTTTACAAATGTGGAACAATAACTTGCCTTTTCTTTCAGAAGCACCTCAGAGGCAGCTTCATCAGGAACCAAAGGCCAAACTGCTGGCTTGGGCCAAGGTAGCATGCTCAAAGAAGCACTGCTCAAAACAAAAGGCAACGATACCATTAGATAGTTTAACATTTGGCTTCGACCTCATGACTTGCCTTCTTTAAATTATGAAACAAGTAACCGAATTCATGGAAAGTCAAAAGTGGATTTGATCTACAAAGATGGAATGCATACCTGTTAACAGGACTCCTTTCTATCTCTGTTCCATATCCAATTAGATACGCAAGCCTTAAGAACTGCCACAATCATCAATATGCATCAGTGGGTGTTCAACAAAATAACAAATGAAATTTCTTTGTTATTTAAAATAGGAAATAAAAAATTACCTTAACCCTACATAATGAGTAAAGATCACCTTGAAGGCGATAGAACTCCCTTTCTATTTCAGGGGTTGCAATCCCTTCTTTATATTGAGAATTGGTTGCATTGACTAAAGCCAAGCATGCAGTGATGACCCAAACTTCACGCATACAGAAAGGTAAAATACTCTACAACAATCCCAAGAGGAAAAGATTAAGATTAAAAAAGGGGAAAGAAAACAGTGAAAAAATGTTGCTGACAAAAGCAAACATTATCAAATACCTCATGTAAAGCCAGGACTTTTGAGAAACTAATCACAAATGAATAACCCCTTGAAGCAACCTCAAAAGGACGATTCAGCTTGAATAAAAGCTGCAATTTAATCAGTGAGAAACTTTAGGCACATAGACAGACATGCCAACTACGATGTCAAGCTAATAAACCAATGCTAGTAAAGAAACATCCATAGAACATTTCAGTAAAGCTAAAAGAATCATTTGGAAATTGTTTAACCAACTAAATGAAATGCTAGGAAATATAGCCAACAGCTACAATTCCAATAACCCATTAAGGATGGCATTATAATAAAGTTCTAAAAATTGACAACAGACACATAAACTGATTTTAATAGAAATTAGTCTCAAAGTCAGACTGTGAAATGTTGAGTACTTCAAGTCTAAAGAGTTAGCACTTAGCAGTACCAACCTTTGATTGACAAGCAAAGAGATACTGTCTGAATTCGAATCCCCTGAAAGAGTCATCTTGGACAATCTGTGTTAGAGATTTGTTTCCAGGAATGAGCAGTGCTGCCTGATCATCACCATGGTCTAGTCCTCCGAATTCTCTACGTTTCCCGCCCATATTAACTGCATTTATATATTAAATATGACCACGAAATGCTTGGCTGAAAGCAACTACCAAATTCAAAAGAAAAATGGAGCACTTCAAGACAAAACTTTAATAATTATACTTATTATAAATTTGGCATTTACTAAATGCCCTTGCATACCCTATCTTCCCGGTCAACTGGAAATTAAAAAACTGAGATATGAAGACATATTGCATTAGCAATTTGCCACCATGAACTTTTTGTGGCAGCCAAATTCCAAAGTAAGACAATTGAAGGCAAAAGTTAAGCACTACATAAAGAATGGAATTTGACTATAAGTACTACTCATATTCATATTACAACAGGGAATTCTTATTTATACAAAATCATACTGCTATTTAGAAGCATAAATAGAAATAAAAAATATGTAGAGTAGAAAGTTAAGTACAAGATGAAAACAGACACTTAAGGAAGTGACATTTATATTTCACACCTGTTTCCAAATAGCACAATTCTAGTTCATCATATTCACGCAAGGCATCCTCATGAAGATGAGCCATCTCAAACATAAATGCCAAGCTTTCCTAAGGATAAGAAAAGTGAAGCATTAACAGTCGAAGTGTTGAAAGTAAGCTTAAAAAATATACTTTTTTGATTAGCTTAATTGGGATTATATCCCTGGAAGGACAAAACAGATTTAAGTTAGAGCCTCTCAAGTAAGTTCATGTTTCTTCCATGACCCTCAAATATACAAAAACCAGAGAAAGAAAATCATAAAGTTTTCCCCTGGATCAATATTAGCCATAACCATATTCTCTTAACTTTAAAAAGAGTACCGAACCTTCAAAATGAAAAAATTACAGAAGTTCCAAATTGGCATGAAACGCTGTTCGCTAAGCTTGCGTATCTCATCCTCATAGAATTGTATACGCCTATCCAATGTATTTCTGACAGACTCCATAATCCTGGCCTCTAAGTCTTCCCAAAAATTTGCTTCAGGGGCATATATGTCAAATTTGCAGCACCTAAGTGAACCATAGTTTTCAAGTATCAGAAAATGACAAAGGAAAAATTAAATACCAGTTTCCTGAGAGCACTACTTTTTCAAACTTTCACCACAATTTTCTTTTCCAAAGGTTTGCAACATGGGTGAACTAAGTGCAAAAAAATGCTTAACATAATGGAAACAAATCTTTAGGAATGGCAGAATATAAAGGGAGCGGAAAATCATATCAAATTTTTTATATGTTGCCTAGCCATACTTTAGATTAAAACTAACACTTAAGTCTAAAGTAATCAGCAGCAGCATAAACACTATCCATGCCATCAATCAGAATGTATACAAACTGCAGAGAGCTGCAAGCTTACCTTTCCCTCTTCTTGGAGCTGAAATCAACTTCAAGTTTGGCATATACTTTCTTTGCCATTTTAGTGGCCTGATCATTGTTGGGATGGGCTCTAGACACAAATACAATAAACCATTCACGCTCATCATTTTGGACAATTAATTTCAGGCGTGGCTTAAGAATGGTCTTGAACTCATCAAGATCCTGTGGAAGAAGAATGCGAATAAAAGAATAAGAAAATATAGAAGATGGAAAATAAACAGGGACAAGCATATTAAGGCAAAGACTAATAAAAGAAAGAAGAAAAAAACTAGAAGCATCAGAGAAAAGTCTAAGTATATCATCATGGAAAGACAAGGTTTGCCCAGACCGACACCGTTATTTTACAGGCTCAGTTGAAGAATTATGATCTGAGTTATACAGAAAGCTAAGGATTCATCTTTTTCTCAAGTGTGATCATGGATCTAAAATTTAGTTCACCTCCAATAAAGATCATAAACTGGATTGAATGTACCTCACATGTAACAAGAACCAAAGTTGCATATGGCTCTCGGAACCAAAATAAATATTGCTCCTGAGGAAATCTGCTACGTAGTCTTGCATCAGTTGTTAATATGTATTCAGCTGGCAAATTCTCTACAAACACAGGATTCCGGGTCTTGTTATTTAAGCAAGACCTTTTGAATGGAAGCCGCTCTTCAAAACTATTCTTGACAGTAGGCCACAAGTCACTGACATCTTCAACTGTAATGCAGTTGACGATGAAATAGTTAGTTAGAAATCTGAAGCTAGGAGAAGATCGGAACAATGTGAGCTAGTTCTGACCCATGGTTCACAAATTACTACTGAATACAAACAACTAGAAAAGAAACAAACTTTGGAGTTGATAGATTAAATATCCATAGGTCATATATTTACATTTTGCATTCCATACATCTAACCGATCCAGAAGGCAAAAAGATAAAGTATAAAACTTAAAGCGACGACATTTATTAGACAGTCACCGGCATTGATGCAATCAATCGAAGATTAGTATTAACTTCTCCCTACTTCTAAGTTGTAATAAATCCCCAGAAAAAAATAATCAAGTACTCGCTTCATAAAATCAACTAAGAAGCTGAAAGCAACAACATTTACCTCATGATCACCAAAAATTATCCATTTTAACTTAATTCTTCACATTTAGACAATCCTTTACTTCAAAAAAATCAACTCAAAATCTTAAATCATGAATAAATAACATCAACCTTTAGAATTTCCACATCAGAAATCTAACAGTAAAGTAAACACATCCCTGATCCCGCACACCCAACACCATAAAAATCCCCAAAAGAGATTTAAAACTAAACCCAAAGTTCAATTGGAAGAGTTCAATTCAAATGAGAAGCAAAAAAAGTAATTACCAGCAATGATAAGATGGCTACAAGTGCTCTTGATTGTTTGAAACTGAGCTAGATAGTTCGCCATTCTCTTCTTTCCCGATCTATAAGAAACTTACAAAATCCATTAGATCAAATGCAGAAAAGTGAAGGAAAAATGGTTAATTTATCTTAGTGAGAGATTTGGAGTGTTAGTTTCGCTTATGCTCCAACCCAAGGATCTAGTTTCTCCTCCGCTTCGTCCTCGTTAAGCGCTATGTTTTCTCAAAGTGTCAGCTGGGCCTCATTAATGGCGTCGTCCATGTCTCAAAGAGTTTTCTTAGGCCCAACTAAAGAAGGCCTGAAAGAAAAGATCGATTTTAGCCCAAATTACTTCTCCATTGCCTGCAAATGCTGTGTTTTACTCTCCTGAAAGAAACATTCCAGGCTAAAGTATTTGGCTGAATGGATGTGGAATACAGGTATGTATTTGATACGAATTTTTACAATAAAGAGTTGGGGTAACATAGTTTCGAAATCCCAGGCCAGCAAACACACACATGAAGGCTATCCAGGATGTTACATTGATAATTGAGTTTGCATATTATTGTAAGTGATACTAATATACTAATCAGCCTTATGGACCATCTTCCTTTTGCGTTTTAGGCTTCTCTGGAGTACTTTGCCTGCCCTCCAGCATTGCTAGCTATGGGTTCCACAAACAAAGCCTTACACAGTTTGACTTGGTCTTTCCTTTATTCTACTGCTTCAATAGTTAATCTGACTTGGTCTCTCTCAGTCTGTCCTATTCTACAGCTTCAACAGGTTTAATTACTAATCTGATATAAGATTCTTTTTAGTGTATTCGGTTGTTCGTTATTTTAAATAATTCTCCTCTAACATGAGATATTTTTGGACCTCAGTACTGTCCTTAGATCAAGGTAGGATTTTGTCTTCTAACTCTGTACAGAGTGGTACCATCTCTCCCTAACTTATATATTATAAGTTAGATATTCAAACTCTGCCAATAGCAAATAACCACCATTTTCTTGATAATTAACCGTGTGCTACACATGACCTGATTCAATGAGGATTCTCGCTTTGCAAACTCCATCTGGCACTATGGCTTTCCATAGATCAAGAGGTAAAACCTTTGGCTTTCCATAGATCAAGAGACAAAACTTTGATTCAACTTGAGACAATACTGCTCCATTGAAGGATTTGTCTATTTTTGATAAATGTTATTTTAAAAACCTCTCCAAAAGGAGTTAAACTCTCCTCCACAAAATGTGTCTTTTCAACTAGACCAAACGTTACATGCCTCCCCTCAAGTAGCCTATATCTTATAGGTTGGGAGTTTAAATCCTACCATAGGTAAATGACCGTCATTTCCTTTGGTAGTTGACTTAGTGTCATGCACGATTTAATTTAGTAAGGCGTTCCTTCTTTGTGAACTCTTGTTCTCTTCAATCACTTGGATTTTTCATAGAATTAGAAGAAAAAATCTTGACTCAACTCGGGGATAATATTAACCTATTAATAGTTCCATTGGCTTTGATCAAATGGCACTTCGAAGACCTCTCCATAAAAATTCGGTCTCCCCTCGACGAGTTCCAAAGGTGTATTTCTTGCGAAGGGGCATTTGGAGAACCATGTGGATATATCGGCCATTGAAACATTAAGTTGTTTTTTCTTCTGCAGGTTCAGACTGGTGTTGCACTGTCTTTCTGAGCAGCAGTTTTTTGTTTACTTAGAATGGACTCTCCATTGTTTTGAATCGCCCTTAATGCTGTTTTTACGCTGACATTAACTATATGTCATGTCTAATGTAAATTTCGCCTTGCTAATAAACAACAGTCTCATTCAATTCATTAGGTATATGGTTATATCTTCTGACCATGTTGCTTGAATGCAAGGCAAAGCGCATTCTACTCTCTTGGCTTTGCTTCAAATAGATTATACTTACCATATTTTGATTTCAACATGAGAAAATCTTCAAAAACGCAAAGAAACCCATGATTGTGCTTATTATCTATCAGTTCTTTATGACCGAAAGAAACAAAAAAGTGAAAGAAGATGCTTGCACAGTTTTAAAATAATGAAGCTTTTGAGAGGTTCCCCTCTTTTCTATTACTTTAATTTGCCAATATTTCCTCAAATATTTTTCAGTAATTTCAATGGTATTTGCTTATATTCTCAGTTTCAGATTTTGCAGATGTTGTGATTTTAGCTGCCATTATCTGGTTTAAACCTCATTCTGGGAATTAAAACAATACCATGGCAATGGATTTTAAGGTTTCCAGAAACTTATATGAAAGACCCCCCCAAAAAAAGGGCTGAAAATTCCAGTCTATGATATACAAAAATCAATCAAAGTTTAACCAACCAATCAAATTCATTTACATATACACTCTCTATAAATCCCCTAATGTCAAAACTGGTAAAACAAAATCAAAAGAAACAAAAGCTGAAACCTTAAGCCACAGACATGTTAGAAAGCCTGCTTGGTGTTGGCTTAAAGTTCCACCACCTAAGTGTCATCTTACGATTTGGTGAAGGAGTCAATGCCCTCCTCAATATCTCTTTATTAGCACTATATCTCTTCATGTTCTGCTTTGGCACCATGTAACCATGCCTGCTACAAGGTGCTGAACCCGGACGGCTCGAACACGTACACCTTGGACGACGTCCCGATGATGGTGATGCCATGTAACTTTTCCTACGACCCCGGTTCTCCTCCGCCGCCGGTGACGCCGGAATGTCTAAACCTTGTGTAGTTTGTTTCTCAAAGATGGTCAACTGCATATTTGTTGAGTAGGTGAAGAAGCTGAAACTGGTCATTAATGCCTTGTTCATTTTGATTTGTTAAGCTTATATAGATTCCATTATATATATATATATTGATTTTGTATTTCTTTGAAAGCTGTTTCTTTGATTGTAAGAAGGGAGGCTTTGACCAAAATTTTTGAGATTATGGTGGACATGAGATGACTGTAATATTTTGACTACAAAAATATTAATTTTTTTTTTTCACTCGGTTTCATTATTTGCTTTAATTAGAAGGAATTTTACATGTGATTTTTAAGCTATAAATGCTTATTTTGTTAGGGAAAAATTATGATGAATGAGTTGGACCACTAATCCAACTCCACTACTTAATTTTGACTTCCACACCCAAATGTCATGTCATAAATCAATTTTATTAAATTTTGTGAACCACTAAGCTACTCTTTTTTTCATTGGAAAATGAATTTAACCCTTAAGATGTCATGGAAGAGACATTAAGATTAATTATCCAATTTGTTATGGCATATTGTTTTAAAGGTCAAAATATAATTATGTAGTGCTTTTTTTTTTTTTGCACAAGAAAATGACTAAAGGCATCTAATCATCAAGCATTGAACCCTAGGCCAACTCATTATTCAATTTCTTTTTTTATTTATTAATAAATGCCTGTAAAAACAAACAAACAAAAAATCTAAAACTATTCAATGAGTTAATGGTGAGTGCTTTTGAGTTGTCTCATTTTTTTTCATCAAATGTAGGCAGGCAGCTAAGACCCATCTCTCATCTTTACTCTTTTTTATATTTTTTTAATAAACTTTTTTTTATAACCATTTTAAATATTTTTAATCAGACTATTCCTTTATATATATATCCTGAGCTTAATTTTTTTTAATTTCAAAAATAAATTTATGCTATTATTATATTTTATTTTCTAATTAGTTTTTAAATTTTTATTTAAAAAAATCTAGAATTTTCACTATCATTAGTGATATTATATTATAATTGTGATTCATATTGAAAGGATGATTTGCTGTTCTGGGTCATTGGGAATGGCCACAAATTCATCCAAACCACATAAGCAAAAAACTCAGTGCCAGCTTGTTGCAGCTGTGCAAAATCCCTTTTATTTATTTATATTTTTTTTAATTTTCCAAATCTAATTGTTGAATATCTTCCCTTTTTCTTTTTATTATATATGATTTCCAGCAAGAAATTCTTTTTTTATTTCATTTTCTTTTTGTGCAATTGTGTGTCATCCAAGGCAAATTGTTGCAAGACTTAAAACAATAGAAAATTTATTTATGATATATTCACAATTTATGATATTTTAAAGGTAAATATTGACCAATTTAATCGATTGAATCAAGAATCATATTCTATTTGGTTCGAACACTATTTAAGATTTAGAAAATATTTAAACTGATCAAAATCAAAAACCAATTTAACTGATAAAAAATTAATTATATTTAATATTTATTTTACTATAAAAAATCAAAAATCAAATTGATTCCATATTCTTTTTAATATTGTGCTGCCTGCAATTGTATAGCCTAAATTCATTTTCTTCTTTAGAAGAAAATACAGCCTATTAATTGAAATTTCTCTTTTGCTTTTGCAATTCGCACAACTAGGTCCTGATTATGACAAGTGATTAATTCTTATTTTCTAAATTATTTTGCAATTAGGTTGATACTTGGCACTGATGCAAGAAAAAAACATTGGACATTAAATTCAACAACCTGGATCCAATGCTGCTTTTTTGTTGCTAGTGTCAATTTCTGCTTCACTGTTAGACCCGAAAATACTAAGCACAACATGAATATATCATAAAAGATTAATTAAAATATGAATGGTACGAAAAAAGTATACAGATGTGTCAAAATTTATATCACATAATTTATTATAATACTTTAAATACGAATAAATATATAATATAAATAAAAATACTCGAATTCTGTCCAATTAGGTTGTTAAAATGTTTAATTCTACTTAGCTGCTTCTTTTTTTTCAGTTCAAATAATGAATTATGGGCCCAAGATTTGTATAGGAATTTTAGTTGCACCATTAATGAAAACCCTATTCTTTTTTATAGGGTCATTAATGAAGAAGAAAGAAAAATCAAAACCTAACCCATTTCAATAAATTAAGCTTTTCCTTTAGAAGGAGATGATGGATAATGTTTCTTCGTAAATATGTCCCGTATTATTAACATTTATGATTCTCACAATTTCTCTCTTTCTTTTGAATAATGACTTTACAAGATATAAATATTGTTTTGAAATAAAATTTAAATAAAAACAGTTTCATTTATTTCGTAAAAAAAATGATTTCTTTAAAAAAATTAATCTTTAAAAGATGAATTGATGATACACAAAATAGACGATGAAGGTTGAGCCAACTCATATAAAGATGTAGAGAGTCGTGTCTGGTAGTTCTTAGAGTTAGGGAGAAGAATAAAAGGTTTTGGGATGAGTTTGATAGAATTTTAAGTGTAAAGGAGTGTTTTGGAGAAATCTGGTCAATGGATAAGGCTTATATAGTTTGATATAACTCCCTTTGAACATGTATCTTACTGAGGAGAGTTAGTAGCCGAGTCATGGTTGATGTCTTGTTAACGGGTCCTTAAGTTGGACCAATGTGACTTTGTGTTTCTACATATGTTGAATATGCAGGAGATAGGTATTAATGGGAGATCTAGCCTAAACCTAGCAGGTGTGGTGGCTACATTATGCCTAGCAAGGTGGTTTTTTTATTGTAAGTTGGGTGAGCCCTTCATTGGTTGTAAATTGGACAAGCCCCTCATTGTTCTCTCCCTTAGTCAAGGTAGTCAACTTAGTCTAGGCGTTTACATATAATAATTTCCCTCTTTGGATGTAGAATTACACCCATAAAGGTGATCTAGGTGTTGTTGCAAAGGGACATTGAACAATCCTATTATCAATATGAGTTTTAGGTTCCAAAGGGATTTTGTTGTTTGAGTGATGTGGAGATGGATGAAAGGGGGTTCCATTTGCCCCTTTATGTATTTAAGATAGGATTCCATTTGCCATTGCATCAATTTTTTTTTTATGTATGCCATAGATGATTTTGGTATTTGTTAGTACAAATCTCCGGTGAGGAAAATCTCGAACACACGAACGAGACTCGAACAGAAGAAGAAATAGGACAAGGCTCCAAGGCGTGTATCAAACCACTATCTTTAAGGTTATATTCGCCCCCACCTATCTTTGGTGTGCAAACGAGTTCCAACCAAATTAACCTCGAGGATACAATGAAGCCAAAGGCTATTTGCGCTTTTACTGCTTGTGAGAATAGCCCACTACACCTTGAGCAATGTATGACAAGAAACTTAATTTCTATAAAGGATTTCTGCAGTAATACTTTATAGAACAATCTAACAATATTAGAAAATGAAGGAAGAAAGAAAGAATATTAGAATTTGTTGGTATATCTCCAAATGAAATCTGATTCCTATTTATAGGAATTTTTATGTCTCTTCATAGAGACATCTTTCATCAATAGGTGTTTTTCTGAATAATAATATTTTTTAAAATAAAAACATAATTATTCATTTAATTATAACTATTCAAATAATATTATTTAAATAGTTATAATTCTTTTTCAAAAAATCAAAAAAATATAATCTTTTGATTAATTACACCCATTCATTTATAGTTATTGGAACACTATAAATATTTGAAAATGTTCCAACAATCTCCCCCCATTTTCAAAATATTTTAGATTTTGATATTCTTGGAAATCAATTTGCATAAATGAAGGTATCTTACGATTGAACCTTCATTTAGTGAAAACGTGTTAAAGTTAATCGAAATTGCATGGTAGACTAAGCTTTGAACCAACTATTTCATTTGATTAACCGAACACATCTCACACAATGATTTCAACATCGGTCAATGCATAGTATCTAGGGACACTATTATGGCCATGTGTCCGTGTCCTCTTTTCATGAGTCTTTGTCGAGCCAAGCCCTTGAGCTCCTAGAAGCGGCCACACTTCCACTCACATAGGTAGATCCCATCAAGAGTGTTCCGTAATTATAACACTCTAACATATTTATGTTATGGGTCCATTAAGAGTACATTACTCATCCTTCCCTTATCATTACGGGTACCTAGCACTTTAATCTTAAGATGGATTTATTTATAGTGCTAACAAATCACATACTAATGATGTACTTTGTCTCATTGAACTCAAGACTTGACGTTATACCAAGCGTTGAGTCGAGTTTCCATCATGGATGACTCTAATTAATGGGCCTGAGTCCCATCCCTTTTGAGGTCTTTTTTATTGCATCTCTAGCAAGACTTTTTGTCAAAGGATCCGCCAAATTTTTACTTGACCTCACATAATTAATAGTGATCACTCCATCAGAGATTAATTGTCGGACATAACTATGTCTTAATCCAATGTGTCTAGACTTTCCATTATATACTTGGCTATATGCCTTTGCTAGAGTAGCCTCACTATCACAATGGATAGAAATAGGTGAAATTGGCTTAGGCCATAAAGGTACATCATAAAGCAAATTTTTTAACCATTCTGCTTCTTTAGATGCAGCGGCTAATGCAATAAATTCTGCTGCCATGGTGGAATCAGTAATACATGTTTATTTCTTGGAACCCCAAGAAATGGCTCCTCCACCAAGAATGAAGATCCATCCACTAGTAGATGCATGATCTTCTAAACTTGTAATCCAACTAGCATCCGAATACCCTTCTAAAACTGGAGGATATCCATTATAACACAATCCATAGTTAATAGTTTTCTTTAAGTACCTAAGTACTCTATTCAAAGCTTGCCAATGCAAACTACTTGGATTACTTGTGTACCTACTCAATTTCCCAACAACATATGCAATATCTGGTCTTGTACAAGTCATTATGTACATAAGACAACCAATTAGACTTGCATATTTCAATTGATCAATTTTCCTACCAGCATTAGATACTAATTTTATTTGAGGATCCATGGGCGTAGATGCTGGTATACAGTTGAAAAGATCAAACTTTTTAAGCACATTTTCAATGTAATATAATTGTGATAAAGCTATAGTGCTTTCATCTCGGGTTATTTTAATCCCAAGAATAACATCTGCTACACCCATATCCTTCATAGCAAAGTTGTTTGACAAGAATTTCTTTGTGTTTTCTATTTGTTCCAAATCCATGCCAAAAATAAGCATGTCATCTACATATAAGCAAATTATGACACCTTTTCCATTTTCAAATTTGCTATATATGCACTTATCGGATTCATTTATTTTATAGCCATTAGTTAAAACAACATTGTCAAAATTTTGGTGCCATTATTTTGGTGCTTGTTTAAGTCCATATAAAGATTTAACAAGCTTACATACCTTATGCTCTTGTCCTGGAACAACAAATCCTTCCGGTTGTTCCATGTACACTTCCTCTTCCAATTCACCATTTAAAAATGCAGTTTTAACATCCATTTGGTGAACAACAAAATTATATATAGAGGTAAGTGATATTAAGAGTCTAATTGTAGCAATTCTTGCTACTGGAGCATAGGTATCAAAGTAATCGATACCTTGTTTTTGTGTAAAACCTTTGGCTACCAACCTTGCTTTAAACTTATCAATGGTTCCATCGACCTTCATTTTCTTTTTGAAGATCCATTTACAACCTATTGGTTTGGAATGCGGTGGAAGATCAACTAAGATCCAAGTTTGATTTCCCATTATTGAATCCATCTAATCATTTATTGCTTCTTTCCAAAAAGTAGAGTCTTAAGATTTCATTGCCTCTTCAAATGTAATAGGATCAGATTCTGTATTATAACAATAAGGTATCTTATTGCATATACTTTCACCTTTTCCTTCTACAAGAAACATAATGAAATCTGGTCCAAAATCTTTGACCTTTTTAATCCTCTTAGTTCTTCTTAATTCTTGACAAGATTCATCATTATTATCAATTTGTTCCAATGGAATCTCATTCTCATTTGAAGAATGAATCAATTGTTGTGCCTGTAATTGTCTTAATATAGAATTAAATCTATTTTCATCAAAAATAGCATCTCTTGATTCAATAATAGTATTAATTGAAATTGAATCATTTGGTTCAATTACCATGAACCTATAGGCCTTGCTATTATGTGCATATCCTATAAATATGCATTCAATTCCTCTTTCACCTAACTTTTTACGTTTAGGTGTTGGAACTTTGACAATAGCTCTACAACCCCAAACCTGCAAATAATTAAGGTTTGGTTTCCTTTTCTTCCATTGTTCATAAGGGGTTATTTTAGTTTCCTTATTAGGAACTCTATTCAATATATGACAAGTCGTTAGAATAGCTTCTCCCAAAAACCTTGTCCAAGACACGAATATGATAACATTGAATTTACCATTTCAAGAATACTCTATTTTTCCTTTCAGCTACACCATTTTGTTGTGGTGTGTAAGGGCCTGAAACTTGATGGACAATCCCAGTGGATTCAAAATAACTTGGATTATAGTATTCTCCACCTCTATCCGATCTTAAGCACTTGATAAATGATTCACACTGAAGTTTAACTTCAGATTTATAAACTTTAAATTTATCAAGCGTTTCATCTTTTGAATGCAATAAATATACATAACAATATCTAGAACAATCATCAATAAAAGTAACAAAATATTTCTTTCCACCTAATGTAGGAGTATTATGCATGTCACATAAATCACTATGTATCAAATCAAGCAATTTTGTTTTTCTTTTAACCTTAGGGAAAAGGGTTTCTTGTAATTTTAGTCAACATACATGTATTGCCTTTTCCAATATTATTATTAAAAACAAGAATTAAATCTAACTTATACATGTCATTCAATTTTCTATAATTCAAATGACCTAATCTATAGTGCCATAAACAAAAAGATTCAACCATATAAGCAGAAATAGTATTTTTATTCTTATTAATAATATTCAGTTTGAACATACTTTCATACATATACCCTTTCCCTACAAAAATCCCTCCCTTAGATAAAATAAACTTATCTGCCTCAAAAACAAGTTTGAAACCAAACTTATTTAACAGACTTCCAGACACTAAATTCTTTCTAACTTTTGGTACATAATATACATCTTTTAAGGTTAAAACCATTCCAGAAGTGAATTGTAGTTCAACAGACCCTTTGCCTTTGATTGCTGCAGTGGAAGAATTTCCCATGTACAAGACATTGTCATTTTCACATTGTGTGAACTTTGTGAACATGCTTTTGTCTTTGCACACATGTTTGGTTGCTCCAGTATCAATCCACCATGTATTATCATCTTGTGCCACATTAATTTCAGATATCATTGCAACGAACTTTTCGTTATTATCAGCCTTAGAAGATGATTTCTTCTTTAAAAATCGACATTCATTCTTGAAATGTCCAGGCTTACCACAATGATAGCATGAGCCCTTTTGTTTCTTTTTAAACTTAGGTGCTCTATCAGTCTGTTTGAACTTTCTCTTGAATGGTTTAGTAGTCTGTACTTCCTCCGTAACATGCACTTTGGCATTTTCAGAATTTAGATTCTGATCTTGCTTTCGATATTCTTTTTCAATACGAAGATGATTTGCCAAAGCCTCAAGAGATATTTTCTCTTTCTTATGTTTTAGACTTCTTTTAAAGTCTTTCCAAGATGGAGGAAGTTTGTCTATTATGGAGGATACAACAATCATTTCATCTATTTTCATATCATATTGCTTGAATTGATTCAGGATTTTTTCAATATCACGGAATTGTTCCATAACAAAACGACCATCAATCATTTGATAATTATTGAAACGACTGGCAAGAAATTTCTTACTTGTAACATCTTCGGTCATGTATCTTGTCTCCAATTTGTCCCATAATTCTTTAGCGGTGACCTCGTTTTGGTAGGTGTCGAACAAACCATCAGATAAGCCATTCAATATGTGGCCCATGCACATGTAATCAGCATTGTCCCATTTTTGTCTTTCTCGGGTTGCAGCAACAGATTCGTTTTCGGTCTCCTCTGGTCTTGGAGTATCCAAAACATAAGCAATCTTCAAAGTTGATAATAAGAAGTGCATCTTTTTCTGCCATCGTCGAAAATTGCCACCATCAAACCGATCAAGTTTGACAAAATTGGAAGCCAACTCCCTTAGTGTTCCACTTTCATGAGTTGTTGTAGTCATCATGAAATATAACCTTAAAATTGTTAGTACAAATCTCCGGTGAGGAAAATCTCGAACACACGAACGAAACTCGAACAGAAGAAGAAATAGGACAAGGCTCCAAGGCGTGTATCAAACCACTATCTTTAAGGTTATATTCGCCCCCACCTATCTTTGGTGTGCAAATGAGTTCCAAGCAAATTAACCTCGAGGATACAATGAAGCCAATGGCTATTTGCGTTTTGCACTGACGAGATGTAACACCCCAAACCCGGCCCAAACACTAGAACCGGATTTGGTATGTCACTCAGGAGATTTTTGTAAAAGATGTCAAAATTTGGGCAAAACTTAATAACTTGATAAGTTTAAGTAAGATTTAAAGTTCATTTGTTGTTTTCGTGAATTAAAAACCAAAACCTTAATACATGCCTTAGTTTAATTAAAATTTAAATGTCTATCAGTAATAAAAGCCCAAACTAAAACCCAAAACAGAGTATAATAGTCTAGTGGCCCGTGGCCTTATTACAACGAGATTCAAAACCCATTAAATAAAAAAATATAAAATAATAAATTAAAGCCTTTTTGCCTAATCCAAATGTTCTTTTGCATGGCCACCTTGCTCTCCTCTCGGCCAGGTCCGATGCACTAAGTGCTACACGAAATTTGTTAAAAAAATAGGGTGAGTCGCGAGACTCGGTGTGTGCACCCTCGTGCACCATCAGATTGGGCCTTAGCTCACGGATCGAATATAGAACATAATATAAGAGATAACATACATAAAAACCCAACCCAATCCTAGGTTTCCATCCGCTACACACCACCCTTACCTGCCAATCACACCATTGGGGATTTCTACAATCAACCCACACCGCTACACACCATCGATGGCAGTCATGCTGCAGTTAGCTGCTCATCGTCAGAGTTGTGACAGAGTCACCAGGCTGAAATGGCAGAAGCCACTAGAAACAGAGTTGTGATAGAGTCACCAGGCTGAAATGGCATAAGCCACCAGAACAGATCACTTCCCCTTTTTATCAATCACCCAACCCCGAGCATACATAGAAATCGACATGCAAAACATATCTTTTTAATAGAAACATTCACTGAAGAATGGTAGAAAACACTAACCTGATATTTATCCTTTACCCTTCTCGGGTTTTCAAACATTATGCCGGGATTTCGGCATTTAACAGAGTATAGCAGATTTATACTTATATATATATATATAATAGCATTCAATCTAATGGTGTGAGAAGTTACACACCTGATTAATGTCAATACCCTTACTAAACCGATCTACAACTTTGCTCAAAAAGCCGAAAAGATGTGACAATAGGGCCTCTCCTATAATCGGCCATGGTTAGTGTTTCACCCGATCTTACACACTAAAATCAATAGATTCCCTTACCTTGAAATCTCGAAAGTACCACGATTCAAGTATTACAGAACTTATGACTTAGAGATCTACGCAATTGACTCCTCTTCAGATCCCAGAATGCCAAAAATAAGAGAGAAATAAGAGATTAGTTTCTAAATAGTCATTCGGCTAGGGACTTTGAAAAGCCGAAAAAAATATTGAAATCCCGAAATCAACACTTACTATTGCTTTCTTCAAAATTCGGCACAAACAAGCTCCACTAAAGAAGATTCGGCAACTTTAGGAGGTGAGATCTTAGTGATTTCGGCTTTTAGAAGAACAAAGAATTGGAAAAATAAAAGCAAGGAATGGGTAGAGAGATTCGGCCAAAAGAAAAGAATAGCAGGGTTTCGGCAATTGAGACTTCAAGAGCTTTGATCTCTGTCAGAAAAAGAAAAGAGAGAAGAGCAAGAATAGAGTAGGAATTTCGGCAGAGAAAAGAGAAGAATAATGAGAACTTGCTAGCAATTTCGGCACATACACCTTAAGCCAAAACCGAATGCCCATTTCTTTTCAAATTCCTCAAAGTTTTGGCTAGCATTAAACACTTAAAGATGGCTCCTATCTTTGATCTATTATCTCCTCAAAAATAGCATTTATCTGCTTATTATCCACACAATAAAATCCTTAAAATTTAGCCTTGTGCCGTCCCCCCTTGCTCATTTAAATGCCGAATTTTAGCCCTAAAACTTGGGCTTCAAGCAACCATAATTTGGGCCTTCCTCATGCACAAGTGACGCCAACTCCTCTTCCTCCTAGTAGCACCATTTCCTCTGGGCCACAAGCCCAAAATGCTTATTAAACTACTAAAACTTCAATTTAAACCCCTAGAGTGTCTGGACAAAATATATAAAACAAGGCCTCAGCCCAATTTGAGCCCTATTTGTACCTCAAACTCTCAAATTAACACATTAAACGCATCCACACCCTAAACGCATAGGCCCAAAAATTCAGGATGTTACAGTTCTACCCCCTTAAAGAAATTTCGTCCTCGAAATTTCCAATTAACTATTAATCGTACTACCCAAGTCTCACCATTATGCTTCTGCTGTGAACTCTAATTCTAAAGCCAAAAGAAACACTTAGGATAATATGATAGAGTACGCACCGGTATTCGCATCGGGAGCGTCCTTGTCCCCTTGGCGACGTGCTGCGTAGACCAAAGCTGGCTGCCTCGCCTCAGCATAACCTGTACCTCCACGACCATGTCCTGTGCCATTGCCACCATTGACTTGACCACGGCCCCTTGGTGGTTGTTGACCTCCTCTCCCAACCTGATCAGAACCTCGTCCAGCTGGCTGCACCTGATCCCTTTGTGGACAGTCCTTTATCATATGATCCATAGACCCACACCTGAAGCATCCACCAGTTCTCCTTCTGCACTCCCCATAATGTACCTTCCCACACGAAGGACATGATCGATTCTGACCCGTCGAAACACGAGCTAGCCCATCAGACCTAGGCCTTTTCTGGAAACTCCCAGATGATCCCGACGGCCCAAAATTCCTCTTATTCCCATTCCTATCCTTATCCTTATTTTGTTTCTCAATCCGCTTAACCTCCTCAGCTATCTTATCTTTCTCAACCAAAACCGCAAAGTCCCTTTCCCGCTGCGGTGCTACTAATACCCTCAGCTCATCCCTTAGTCCATCCTCGAACCGTACACAGCGCTCATAGTCAGTCGCCACAATCCCTCGAGCGTAACGGCTCAACCGCAGAAACTCCGCCTCGTATTCAGATACAGACTTACTTCATTGCACCAAATTTAGGAATGCCTTCCTCTGTGCATCCACATAGCTGGCCCCAACGTACTTTCCCTGAAATGACTCCTTAAATAAATCCCAGTCTATTCGGTCTGCGGCAGTACCCTCCTTTACCGTGAGCCACCACTGGTAAGCCTCGTCTCGAAGAAGAGAAACGACCCCTTTTAACTTTTCCTCCCCCGTGAAATCTAAATCGTCCATTATGCGCTCAGTTGCTTCCATCCAATACTCAGCTGCATTAGGGGCTACGCCAGAAACTCCCCTAAACACTTCTGCCCCATTGGCCCTAAGCCGCTCCGGCACAGATTTTCGGGCTCCTGTGCCCATGCCTACTCTAGCAACCCTCTCTAAAACCCTCAACATCGCCTGAGATACAGCATCATCTCCGGGCGCCTCATCCCAAAATTCTCCTTCTATAGCCGGCAGATCCGACATCTCGTTTCCTGACCCATGGCCAGACCCTACTGGCTCTAACGCGATCCTCCTACCCTACCGCGTCCACGCGGCGGACGTCCTCTACCCCTTGTACTCATTCTTTCGATCGACGTTTATCTGATTAAGAATTTTATGAATCATTAATTCTTTCTACTGGTTAACCACGAACAATCTTATGAATAGCAGTTTTAAGGGTAGTTCTTTCGAATTCGCATTCATAATTTAGTCTCATGTTCGTACCCTCTAGTTCTAGGAAACACATACACTCAATTAACATACAAAGAATCATCCATGAACTTACATTCATCAAATAAAGGTGTTTTCATTGTTTCACTACCCAGGGGTATTTTTGTCATTTTATCCTATAGGGGTATTTTTGTAATTTTCCAAAATAGGGTTCCTTGGTGATTTTTTGAAATAAGGGTATTTTGGTAATTTTACAACCCGAGGGTATTTCAGTAATTTTGACATACGGGGGTATTTCGATAATTCTGACATCCAGGGGTTTTTCGGTCATTTTGAAATCCGGGGGTATTTTGGTTATTTCGCACATCAGGGGTGGTTTGGTAATTTTACAAATCAAAGGTATTTTCAAAGGAAAATTTTACAAAACTAAGAAGTTCTTTTTTTTTTTAAAAGGGGTGTCTTGGAGAATTTGATTTCGGAGGAATAATAATAGTGTTCAGGTGTTTGTGGGTTTGTTGTCGTGTGTTGTGTGAGTTTTTCTTTGCTAGGGGAAATTTCGTTGACTTTGTAAATCAGAGTGTATTTGCAAATCATGTGTATCTTGGTATTTGTTTTCGAAGTAAGGGTGTTTTAGCAATTTGTAAAAATAAGATGGCTGGTCCCTTCCGGGTTTTAATTATAAGGTTTAGCCTGTCAACAAGTCCTCATGATTAGGGTGAACAGTCACTACGCACCAGGTAGGATTCCAGCGAAGAGGAGGTGAGTCCCTAGGACTGCTTAAATACCAAGCTCTCCCTGAATTCACTCCTAGACATGCGTATGCCCGTTGCCACACCCTAACTCGGCTAAGGTGAGCAGTCCTCACTACGCACTGTAGGATTCCAGCGAAGAGGAGGTGAGTCACTAGGACTGCTTAAGTACCAGGCTCTTCCGGATCCATGCCTAGACATGCGTATGCCTGTTACCACACCTTAGTCTTGCAGCTCGTTCACGGGTTTGTTTGGTGAAGTTAAGTCTTATGAGATTTTAGGAGTTGTTTCAGCTAGGCCTAGAGTCCATCAAGTTCTAATCTAACTAATCTACGTCCCATAGAGCCCATCAAGCCCACATACATATAACACTCAATGAGTTCAGAATACTTACCTGGCGGACTTGGCCCGGAGACGCAGGTGCCATGCCGAGCTAACAAACCTGTTATGCATGTTTCAAAAACCCATCTTTAGAAAATGTTTTGAGCCCAAAAACCCCAAAGCCAAGTTTTGAACCGGGCTCTGATACCAACTTGTAACACCCCAAACCCGACCCAAACACTACAACCGGATTTGGTATGCCACTCAGGAGATTTTTGTAAAAGATGTCGAAATTTGGGCAAAACTTAATAACTTGATAAGTTCAAGTAAGATTTAAAGTTCATTTGTTGTTTTCGTGAATTAAAAACCAAAACCTTAATACATGCCTTAGTTTAATTAAAATTTAAATGTCTATCAGTAATAAAAGCCTAAACTAAAACCCAAAACAGAGTATAATAGTCTAGTGGCCCGTGGCCTTATTACAACGAGATTCAAAACCCATTAAATAAAAAAATATAAAATAATAAATTAAAGCCTTTTTGCCGAATCCAAATGTTCTTTTGCATGGCCACCTTGCTCTCCTCTCCACTCCGGGTCCGATGTACTAAGTGCTACCAAAATTTGTTAAAAAAAAAATAGGGTGAGTCGCGAGACTCAGTGTGCAACCCTCGTGCACCATCAGATTGGGCCTTAGCCCACAGATCAGAATATAGAACATAATATAAGAGATAACATACATAAAAACCCAACCCAATCCTAGGTTTCCATCCGCTACACACCACCCTTACCTGCCAATCACACCATTAGGGATTTCTACAATCAACCCACACCGCTACACACCATCGATGGCAGTCATGCTGCAGTTAGCTGCTCATCATCAGAGTTGTGACAGAGTCACCAGGTGAAATGGCGAAAGCCACCGAAATGAGTTGTGACAGAGTCACCAGGCTGAAATGGCATAAGCCACCAGAACAAATCACTTCCCCTTTTTATCAATCACCCAACCCCGAGCATACATAGAAATCGACATGCAAAACATATCTTTTTAACAGAAACATTCACTGAAGAATGGTAGAAAATACTAACCTGATATTTATCCTTTACCCTTCTCGGGTTTTCAAACGTTATGCCGGGATTTCAAAGATTTAACAGAGTATAGCGATTTATACTTATATATATATATACATAATAGCATTCAATCTAATGGTGTGAGAAGTTACACACCTGATTAATATCGATACCCTTGCTAAACCGATCTACAACTTTGCTCGAAAAGCCGAAAATATGTGACAATAGGGCCTCTCCTATAATCGGCCATGGTTAGTGTTTTACCTGATCTTACACACTAAAATCAATAGATTCCCTTACCTTGAAATCCTGAAAGTACCATGATTCAAGTATTACCGAACTTATGACTTAGAGATCTACGCAATTGACTCCTCTTCAGATCCCAGAATGCCGAAAATAAGAGAGAAATAAGAGATTAGTTTCTAAATAGCCATTCGGCTAGGGACTTTGAAAAGCCGAAAAAAAAACATTGAAATCCCGAAATCAACACTTACCTATTGCTTCCTTCAAAATTCGGCACAAACAAGCTCCACTAAAGAAGATTCGGCACCTTTAGGAGGTGAGATCTTAGTTATTTTGGCTTTTAGAAGAACAAAGAATTGGAAAAATAAAAGCAAGGAATGGGTAGAGAGATTCGGCCAAAAGAAAAGAATAGTAGGGTTTCGGTAATTGAGACTTCAAGAGCTTTGATCTCTGTCAGAAAAAGAAAAGAGAGAAGAGCAAGAATGGAGTAGGAATTTCGGCAGAGAAAAGAGAAGAATAATGAGAACTTGCTAGCAATTTCGGCACATACACCTTAAGCCAAAACCGAATGCCCATTTCTTTTCAAATTCCTCAAAGTTTTGGCTAGCATTAAACACTTAAAGATGGCTCCTATCTTTGATCTATTATCTCCTCAAAAATAGCATTTATCTGCTTATTATCCACACAATAAAATCCTTAAAATTTAGCATTGTGCTGTCCCCCCTTGCTCATTTAAATGCCAAATTTTAGCCCTAAAACTTGGGCTTCAAGCAACCATAATTTGGGCCTTCCTCATGCACAAGTGACGCCAACTCCTCTTCCTCCTAGTAGCACCATTTCCTCTGGGCCACAAGCCCAAAATGCTTATTAAACTACTAAAACTTCAATTTAAACCCCTAGAGTGTCTGGACAAAATATTTAAAACAAGGCCTCAGCCCAATTTGAGCCCCATTTGTACCTCAAACTCTCAAATTAACACATTAAACGCATCCACACCCTAAATGCATAGGCCCAAAAATTTAGGATGTTACACGAGAATAGCCCACTACACACTGAGCAATGTATGACAAGAAACTCAATTTCTATAAAGGATTTCTGCAGTAATACTTTATAGAACAATCTAACAATATTAGAAAATGAAGGAAGAAAGAAAGAATATTAGAATTTGTTGGTATATCTCCAAATGAAATCTGATTCCTATTTATAGGAATTTTCATGTCTCTTCATAGAGACATCTTTCATCAATAGGTGTCTTTCTGAATAATAATGTTTTTTAAAATAAAAACATAATTATTCATTTAATTATAACTATTCAAATAATATTATTTAAATAGTTATAATTCTTTTTCAAAAAATCAAAAAAATATAATATTTTGATTAATTACACCCATTCATTTATAGTTATTGGAACACTATAAATATTTTAAAATGTTCCAACAGTATTGCTCCTAGCCAATTGTCTAGTACATCGTAGTTGATTATGATAGGTTTCTTTTTCAACTATTATGAAATAGGTGAACCTACTATGTTAGAGACGTGGTGATAAGGAAGATGGTTGTGTTTTTACTCAAGATTGTCACCTTTACTAAATTTGAATCAGGGCAAATAATTTTTGATGAAATAATCAAGAATGTTGAAACAAAGAATCCAAGAAATAATCAATCATGTTGAAACAAAGAATCCAAGAAATAATCAATCATGTTGAAACAAAGAATCCAAGACTATCTTTGCCTTTCCCTTCCTTTGATCTTTCAAATACTTTTGCTGCAGAAACCACATATTTTGCTAAGGATAAAGTCTAAGAACCTCAACCTTTGGAATTAAAATATTTTTCCATGTGGAAACATGGAAAACATGGAAAGCTTGCAACTGCTGACAATAAGGAAGCAATTGATAAAGAAGAGGTGGAATGTGAAGATGTGACTAAACCAACTATAAACCCCACTGCAACTACCTTTACAACTACTAAACATTCCATAATTTTATAGAATAAGTTGTTACAACATTTAGATGAGGATATTGGCAACTTGGATAAAAGCATCTAATACATTGAGAATTAGTTGAGGGTGTTTCAACATCAAATAACCTATGCTCAATGTTACAAACGATCTTCTTACCTATATGTAGTGATATTTGGCAATTTTTAGAATAAAAAAAAGAGGGAGATGAGTAGCAGTGTAGAGTGTGCAACAATTGGGGTTTCTTTATAAAACTTTCAAGTTTTTAAACTTATGATTTTGATTTTATTTTGCTGAACTTATAAGGGTGTGCATGGATTAAGGGGGAGTATGTTGTTGAATATGCTTGCTTTTGTGGATGGTAAAGTTTTTGTTTAAAAATTGCCAAAAATGGAGATTCTTAGTGCCAAATTTATCTTCTAGCTATAACATTAGTTGTAACTTGAGGCATAGCTAACAATTGTATAAAACTTGTGTTATATGGATTGACATATTTTGACCCAAACTTTATGGACCTTTTTTAGTGGATCTCGATAAGTGATTATGACCCATTTATGAAGCTAAGACATATAAGAATCAAATTAAGCAAGGATCAAATCAAAATCTTTCAATACAGTTCAAGTTCCCATGTTTAGAAGATCAATCATAACGAGTATTTAATGTTGAGGAGATCTCAATCATATAAAGATGATTGAAGACCTTTGTATGTGGCTACTTATGTAGAAAAGTGATTGTAATTGTTTGTAACTTTAACAAGCTTTTTAACTCTTTATATACACTACTTGTTTAGGTTAGATTAGAGTATTGACAGAGCACTTTATTTTGTTTATAGAGGAACTTTTTAGGTTAGTTTACATTTAAGCTTTGAAGGGAAAGTCTCAGAGGGAGAGTGATCCTATTTAGAGTATAAGAGTAAGGTTTCTATTTGATGAGTGAGTGAGACAAAAATCACAACTTTTACTCATTGAAGAATAGTGGATTAACTCTTTGGCAAGTTCCTGCACATGTAGGAAGATTTCGGACTATGTAAACAACGTTCTGGTGTCCATCTCTTTTTTTTTTTGCAATAGCTATTTAGTCTAGTTGCAACTTGCCTTATATCTGAACCTATATTTGATATATAACAATCAACATTCTTTAACGCTTGAATAGGTAAGCTTGAAAAGGTGAGGTTGAAAATTTACAACCCACTAAATATTTAAGGCTAATGATATTGTGACTGAATAGACAAGCCTAAAAAGACAATGTTAAAAAGCCATAACTTGTTGAAAATCCAAGTTTATTGATATTGTGCCAAAATAAGAAAGTAAGAAAAGGCAAAGTTGACAAGCTATAAATTGCTAAGAAAACAAGTTTAAATGATAATACAACTAAAAAGGTGAGCTTAAAAATGTGAGGTTGAAAAGTCATATTTTTACACACCTATTTAGTGATAAAACACAATTCCTTTCAATTTTGAAATTGAGTATTACAAAACACCTTTTCAAATGTTTGTAATTTCATGTTTCTAAGCACAAGCTTTTTTGTCTATCTATGCTAACTCGTGTGCACTGTAGCCAGTCTTCTTAGTAACCCTATATGGTCCTTTCAAGTTTAGTACAAATTTACCCTGATGAGATGCAAGAAGGCTAGCTTTTGTGTTTCTCAAGACTAAGTCACCAATATGAATGTAACACCCCAAACCCGACCAAGATGTTATGGCCAAATCTAGAGATGTTACGTAAAACGAGTGTAAACCCAGTTTTCGTAAATTTAAAAAAAATCGTAAACTTTTATTACTTAAAACCCCGGTTTAATAAAAAAGACATCTAACTTAACTTTATAGTTGAAAACGATGTTTGCTTACATTTTCTAAAAGAATACTTTGTAGCGAAAATTCTCAGATCGTTATGTTTTAGAAAAACCAAGTTTATTTTCTCGAAATCAGTTGTTTTGAAGGAAATTAGATATTTTCAATAAAACGTTTTTAATGGTATCATGCAAAAATTGAAAATAAATTTCCAAAAACCAAAACAGTCCAAAATAGTCCAAATATTACAAAACGCTTAAATCCGAATTTAACTTAATCAAATGTAACAAATTTATTGTAACTGAGCTCCCGTGGCACCGACCCGCCTAAGTCTAAGTATTACTTGAAAATATCAGTCAAACAAAAGATGAGTTTTCAAAACTCATTGTATAACGAATAACTTTACATAGTTAATTTATATCAGACAGATTTAGCATAACAGAGTCATATCAGAGTAATACAGGTACAGACATATATTCCTACCCCCATCCGCTACACACCATCTTCGACCATCCAAACACACCATATGAGGTATGAAACTCCTATCCAACCCTACATACCACTTAGTGTCTATATGACACTTTCCAAAAATTTGTAGCTGAACTGCCAGTGTAATAGGCGAGTTATCGCCATTCACAGAAATAATTCATCCACATAATATTACCCATCCCAGACGCAAATCTAGCTATTTGTTGAGTGTAAGTCGCCAATCTAGTTTTAACTAGGTCTCTTTCAAGTAAATCCAAGTTGGTTATGAGGGCTTTATAATTCTGTTGGGCATTAAATGAGGAATCCTAAAAGTGTTGAGTCCTATTTCAACTAGTATTACAACCTCCAAACCATAAATCATGTTGAATGGCTATGAGGGTCATTACCATGGGAGATCGAATATTTGGTGTGACAAGCCAAGATTAGCTTATAGAATATTTATATTAGGCATTCCCAACTCTTCTATTTTTGCATGTTGGTAAGCTTTTTAATACAAATGATACAATTTAGTTTGTCATCGATCAATGTATATCTTAAATTTTAATGATGAACCCTTGATATAAACATCTGTATTGCCTAATCATTAGAAAAAATTCTTTGTAACAACCCGTATTTTAGTAGTGCCGAAAATGATAATCTCTCATTAATGGATTAGTTCCCCATGGATCTAATAAACATCATAAACTTGATTAAAATGATAAACATAAAGAATAGATCAAGCAAAGAGTTTAAGAATCATCATGATATATTGATAATAACACTAACAATAATCCGTGAAGAGTTGATTGTTCCACAAATTGGGTTTCGCAAAGAACGAAACAACAACTAGTATAAAAGTACAATATGAAAAGAAACCTAAGTACAAAATAAACTTGAATAAAACTATTTATAAAGTGTTTAGAGCTATCTATTTATAGGCTTAGGGTTGGTCGTCGTCCATTGACCTAATTCAATTGACGTTTTTGCATTAAAGTTTATTGTGCAGAGCAAAACGCCATTGGTTCATTAATTCCTCTTGTCACGTCGGTGTCGTGACACCCTCTGGTCTTGATGCAACACTGATGGTAGTTTACGAGCTAAGGCTTGATTACAAGGCTGTGTCGCGACACCCTTTGGCTATGTCTCGACACTAAAGGCAGTTTGCTCCTTTTGAGTGCTTTGTTTAATATATTGCGACATCGACGTTCCATGTTGCAACATCGCGGCCCGTCTAGTGTTCCTATGCCTCCGAATGATGTCCTGCACACTCACCAAATACGTTAGCATACCTTTAGGCCTACTTTGGCCCCTAAGGTCATATAAATAGATTAATTTACACTTTTTATTATCTATGAACTAAAAATGAAAACTGAATAAAAACATAGCTAAATTGCTTTTATACGAGCTTCTTAAGTACGAAAAATAGTTTAATCTACTACAACGAATTGCGAGAGATCAGATACATGTGACACATGTTTAGCTCAGACGAGTAACCTAATGTCATTTTATAGGTTTAGCCCAGACAGATAACCTTACATGTATATATAATCCTGACCAGGCTATTTGATGAGTCAATAGAAGGTTTAGCCTGGACGGGTAACCTAACAGAAATGGATATGTTTGACTCAGACATGAGCATGTTGATACCAACTTTGAGTATGTTGTTTAAGTGTAAAGGGGGAAAACCTACATTGTGCATGAGAGACATCCAAAATCACCATATATTTTTTTTATAAAAGGTAGGGGTAAGGTTTGTACAAGGATTGAACTCGGGAGGACTTGTTAATTGAAAACATGAACACATCTTCTTCCACTTCACTTGTAGTTCAATAAACACCTAAAATCTTCATATAATTATTATACTAGACCAAATGATCCGTGGAATCCTTAATGACACCATCTGTCTTTTTTGGAGGCTTAAAACTTGAAGGCACCTATTCAATAGTAATTTTGATAGCTAAAGGATCACTATAGTTTGTGACCTGCATCACGCGTGTGCATGAAAAAAAACAATTTTATAAAACAATTTTAAAAGTGCGATTAACTACAAGCGAACAGTGTCAGTTGTAATATTTATAATGTCCAATGAAACATCGAGTATTCCAAGGGTCGAACCCAAAGGAGTCGATGATTAAACAATTCCTAAGCTATAAACAGGCAATCAAAGAAGTCTAGTTAACTACTCACTAAGTAGTATATTACAGCAGACCATTCACGAGTTTAATTACACTAATTAATTACCTAAAAACAATGAAGGACTAAATTGTAAATAAAATAAAATATGAAACTAACAAATACGATAACAGAAAGTACTTGGTTGATTTTCATGAGTTTGGTTAACCTTTGAATTAGGGATCTAAATGACTATTACTCCTAAATTGGTTCAATTTTACCTTTCGGCCTAAACTTTACCAATTTCGACAAATTAGTTTAGTTTACCTCTCGACATCACCAAGCTAACCTGGGACTGTAACACCCCTAACCCATATCCGTCACCGAAACAGGGTTACGGAGCATTACCAGAGTTTACAGATTTAAATACAATTTAAACATATCATTTAATTATTCATAATCGAAATCAAACATATTCAATCATAATGTCCCTTGAATGGGCCTTCAAGTCCCAATTTATGCTTTAGAATTAAGTTGGGAATAAATCGGGTACTCAGAGAATTTTTCGCAAAATCTCAAAATTTTTCTTAGGTGCATGGGACACACGCCTGTGTGGATAAGCCGTGTGGCTCACACGGCCAAGTGTCACGTCCATGTCCCAGACCGTGTGGGCATTCAATGTGAGACACATGGCCATGTCCCAGCCTGTGTCTATTCCTGTGTAACTCTCTGACTTAGGTCACACGGCCAGCCACACGCTCGTGTGCCAGGCCGTGTGGACAATTTAATTTTCGAAAAATTAGTTGCAGGGGTCACACGAACAATTTAAGACACATACCCGTGTCTCTGCCAGTGTGAGAAATTCGAAGCATTCTGTTTCTCAAAATTTTATTATGCAGAGGACACAAGGCCAAACCACACGCCCGTGCACGTGGCCGTGTGTCACACACGGCTGAGACACAAGCCCGTGTCTCTACCCATGTGGACAAAATAAGGCCATTTCCAAGCCTTATTTCTCACCCAAATTTGCCTTGCACCTACATTAACATTTTAACATATTCCAAACCAATTCAAAACATTTAAATCAAGCCAAAACCAATTCTTATGCATGACATATCATCACATATTTTCAAGTGACCAACTTGCCAAATTGGTCAAATATTCATTTAAGCATATTTATACCTAATATGTATATCAATTCAAGTACACAACACATATCAACATAATATGGTCTCATACACATATACATCAAAACATACCATCCCTAGCCATTACAATGGCAAATAACAACAAAATATTAACATGCCATCATTTGGTTAATTTAACCTATACATGTCATTATACCAAGGAAAATTTTACTAGTTATACCAAAATGAGCTGAAGGATAGTGTGATCTTGCTCCGACCCGCTTCCAACCTTTACGAGCTTCCGAGTACTATAAAACAGAGGAAATAAAATAGAGTAAGCATATTATGCTTAGTAAGTTCATATAACAGAAAATTAACTTACCACTCATTTACATTTAAGGTAAGCATACAAAATCCATCCAAAGAAATTTGGCAAATTGCTTAAACACATATAATCTCAAGAAACTTGTTAGTCATGTATTACATGTAAGCACATAAGAATCAAGGATGAGCTCATCATATAATAACTTTCATATACATATGCTTTTCATATCATATTTCCATTTCTTTCTATAACAAATGATCTTAAGTTCGGTTTAACCATGTTAGAACTTTACCCGTTGAATTTATTTGAAATATCAATGGATACACATGTAGTACACTCGAAGTGTACAAAACTGTAATCCGTCAACTCTGTAATGCCCCAAATTTCTTATTTCTATTTCTGTTAAACTGTGACACAACTGTGTATCTGCTTCAGTGGTTAAGTGTTCTGGGTGTGTATGAGAGGTCCCAAGTTCAAGCCTTGTCTTGGGAAAATTTTGGAATTTTTTTTGAATAAAGCCTTAACCTTGTTTAGTAGGCTTTTATTTAATTGTTTATAATTCCATAACAGAATGGGCCTGCTGGTCTAGTGGTTAAGAGGTGGGTTGATTTGCTATAGGTCTTGTGTTTGAATCCCTGCGCGAGCAAGGATGTTATTTTTGCTCGGTAGACTGGAAGAGGTTCGGTCAAACAGGAATTTTGAGTAGTGGGATTAGTGGGAGATAATTAAGGGATTTAGGGGGTTATCAGATGGATTTTATTTTTATTTTTTTCTTTTCTTTTTTTCTTTTTTAAATTTTTTTCCCCAAAATTTCTGACGTCCCATTCCCTCTTTACTCACTCTACCGATTTTTCCTTCTGTTTTTGTCATCAAAATTATTTTGCTTTTCTATCTTTTGCCAAATCCCCGCGCTTCATTAGTTCGGAACTTGTCTTGCGATAAACGGTAGGTTTAGTGGATCGATTCTTGTGTTGACTGAATGAATCAGGTATTAATAGAACTCGTTTTGTGTTTAGGAGAGGATCAAAGGGCTAGGGGCTGTTGTTCGGTACCTTAGTAGTGTGTAATCATCGCTTCGATCGAAGGTAAGTTTTGGTTGCCTAATTGGTTGAACGACTCATTTGGGATCGGTTTAGTTTATCGATTTAAGCGACTAATTCAGAGTCTTTTTGGATGAAAATAGGTTCTGGAGTGCTCAGGGATCGTTTTAGCTTCAATTGAAACCAAGTGTGTACCCAATTACGCAGAAAACGGGGTTTCGACGAAAGCTAAAAACCCCACTGTCGATGCCACACGGGCGTGTGGTCACCCGTGTGGTAGGCCTTGTGCTATAACACGGGCATGTGATAGACGAGGCCAGGCCGTGCGCACAAGACACGGCCTGTGATGGCTAGGTAGGCAGTGTGCGATACACGGGCTAAACTGAAGGCCACATGAACGTGTGGGCCCACACAAGTAGTCCACACGAGCGTATGGGATTCTGGGCCAGGTCGTGTGATCCACACGACCAAGGCAAATTTGGGCCATGTGGGCCCACACGGGCAAGCCACATGGGCGTGTGAGCCCATTTATCTGAAATGATTCCTAGGGTTGCACGGGTCGCCCAAGTCGACTATGAACCTACTGTAGGGTTGGTAAGTGGTACCTAGACCCCTAAATGTATGATCTGAGTGTATGTGATGCATGATAAATTATGCATGATTACTGATATATGTATGTATACGTATGACGGATGGTTGCATAACAGCGTGACATATTATATGTTTGCATTGCATGGGGTTGGGATGATGATATTTGAAGGAAGTGTACTGAAAGGCTTTAAGCCTAATATCCGCAAAAAATTTCACCAAATTACTCGCTTATGTGCCGCATTCGGTACCATCTAGAGTGTAGGGATGGGTGGGTTGGTTTAATCCCCACATAGAGTGTAGGGTTGGACGGAGATGGTGTGTAAAGGCTGGTTGGGTAGGACTTTGCTACTGAATATTTTATGACTGATACTGATACTGTGTTGGGCTAAGGCTCTACTGCATACTTGGTACTGTACTGAGATGGACTAAGGCCCAAACTGTTACTGATACTAGAAAGGACTTAGGCCCAAGAACTATTTTGGCCGTGCAATGTGCTTTGCTATTGTTTGTTCCTGAGGGATTACACACTGAGTTTACGTAAACTCACCCTTTTGTTTAATGTGCACAGGTAATCCCCAGACTTGATGGTTCGGTGCGGCGGAGGACTCGGCGGTGGCCACACGTATTTAAACTGCTTTACTCTCGTTTATGGTTTTATTGATTATGGGGTATTTTTTTATGTAGTTGGACTTTATAGACTGTTTTGCTTTAACTTTGGAAATTTTAACTGCTTTTACAGACTTACAACTTCAAACTTAACAAAATACGAATTTTTCTAATAACCAAGGTTTTCTATGAAATGAACTATTTTACTTAAAATAAATGATTTCTAAAGCTTCCGCAACGAATTGTGTTTTAAAACAATCTACTAGATGAGTAAGCGATTTCTGAAACCAATAAGAGTAATAAATGAACACAGTTTTATCGTAATAAATTAGTTTTCAGAAATTCCAATCCATGTGACATCGCCAGATTCGGCCATAACGTCTGGGTCGGGTTTGGGGTGTTACAAACTCATATTCAGGGGTACCCATTAGGGCACATAATCAGGAAGCACTCTATCGAGCCATATAATAGGATGCTCATGTGAGCCATGTAACAGGAAGCTTATCTAGGCTATAACAGGAAACTCATAAGAGTTTAAAACATGAAGCTCATTGAGCTTAACAGGTAAATCTAAAGAATTATTATCACGGAGCTCCGAATAGCCATATAACAGGAAGTTCAAGCGAGCCATATCAAGAAGCTCTCAAAGAGCCTATATTAGGACGCTCATAAAGAGCTGCGTTTGTGTCCGCAATATATGCAGGATCATAACCGATCATATAACAGGAGGCTCACAAAGAGTTACGGTAGTCCGCAACACATGCAGGATCACTACCGATCAGGATGCTCGCAAGAACCATATAACAAGAAGCTCGAGAGGACTTATAACAGAATGCTCGTAAGAGCTATGGTGTGTTCGCAACATATGCAGGACCACAACCAATACGGGAAATCTTGTATCCATCGAATTTCATTTATTCAAATGGAACTTAATGTTTATCAGGTATTACCGGATATGACTGGTTTTCATACATAAGACATTTATACAATTCACATATCTAAAACACTCAATTCAAACATATTAATATACATAATTTAGTTACACGAACTTACCTCGATACTTGTTCGTATTCGAGAATCTACTAATCCGATACTTTTTCTTTTCCTCGATCTAACTCTTTATTTGATCTTTCCGGATCTATATAAATGAATTTAACTCAATTTAATACAATTCATATTCAATTCAACTCAATTCACATCTTAGGCAAAAGTACCATTTTGCCCCTATACTTTTAATTAATTCTAATTTCGTCCCTAGGCTCAGAAAATGAAATTCATGCAATTTAATCCTTATTCCAAACCTAACCAAATTTTTCATATAACATTTGCAGCTCATGTATTTCACAAAAATCAGAAATTTTTCATGAATTTTACAACTTTACAATTTAGTCCCTTAATCATAATTTCATCAAAATTCACTTTACAAAAATTGTTTATCTATCAACAACCTTTCATTTTGTACCATAAATTTCATAATTCATGCATATTCATCCATGGCAAAACCCTATTACTTTGATAACTTTACAAATTAATCCCCGAGATAGCTAGATTAAGTTATTACGATCTTGAAAATATAAAAATTACTAAAAACGAGACTTGAATACTCACCTAATTTGGCCAAATAAGTTTTCTCTTTCTTTAAGTGTCCATGGCTAGGGTTTCCATAGATTTTATTTAGGAAAGATGATATAAAAGATGATATTTTCTTATTTTATTTATTTATCATCTTTTCATCTTTTAATTTCCAATTTCATCTTTTTCTTTAATTAAATTTCCATGGATGACTAATCATACTTATCTACTAACCCCACTAATTGGTCTAATTACCATATAAGGACCTAAAATTTTGAATTCCATAGCTATTTGATCCTTCTAGCTATTAGAATTCAACTTTTGCACTTTATGCAATTTGGTCCTTTCCTCCTAATTAAACATGAAATCGGTAAAATTTTCTTAACAAAATTTTCATACATTATTCCTATCATAATGCAGACCATACAATAATATTAAAATATTTTTTCTTTCTGACTTAGATTTGTGGTCCCGAAACCACTATTCCGATTTCATTGAAAACGAGCTGTTACAGGGACTATCAAATTGATGCCCAATAAGATCTCCTATTGGTCTCTCTTATCTTAATTTTCTCTTAGGTTCATCAATCCTAAGTTTTGAAGTCTATTCGATTTAGTCCAATATTTGTGATTTAGTCCCTAAACTAAAAAATCAATTACCCATCACTTTCATTAACCAACCACTTCGGATTTAGTTACTCATGCTCATATTTGAACCTATTAATATTAAGAAATCAAATAGAAACACCATCAACTTAACCTAAAAGAAAAGTGATAAAGACTCAAGCTTTCTTACAAAAGCTTGATGAACACAATAATGGCAGCAATGAAGGTAAAGAAAAACACCCGAGACAGGATTTTAACAGAGGAAATATAACAAAGCCTATTGGTATTAAACTAATGGATTGAAGTGCAAATACAAGAAGGTTTGAAAGGCTTAATAAGTAAATAAATCTTAGCTATAATAATAACTAACTTAACTACTAGCTATGGAACTAAGAAAAGCAAAAAATGAACATGAAAATAAACCTTAAGCTATGGAGAAGAACTAAACCCTACAAGATGAAGAGAAAAATGTAAAACTAGCTAATGTGAAGTGGTGTGTCCTTCTCTCAACCAATTTTGGTATCTTTTAGCATTTTTTCTAACCCAACATTTATGCCCAAAATGCCCCTTAGCATGAATTTTTTATTGGTGTTAAAGTTGGACAAGGTCTACCCTTGCAGTCATTTTTTGTCTCTTCTCGTCAAGGGTATCGCGATACCCACACCAGTCTTGACTTAGGGGAATCCTTGGGAGTTGGATATCGTGATACCCATAGCTGGTATCGCAATACCACTGTGGATGGCTTCAATCCTCTTCAATTCAACATTGTCGAGGGCATCATGACTTGCAGGCTTTGATATCACGATACCCCCTTCTAGGTGATGTTTTCGCTCATGTTCGAGCCTCTGATGACTCCCTACAACACTCAATCAACCATTAGATTCCCTATGACGCATTTGACCATTTCGGGTCTTAAAAGTGGCATAAAACGCACCATTTCACTTATTAAGGCAAAGAATGAAAACTAAGCAAAAATACGACAAAAACATATAAATTGCTCGAAATAAGCTCTTTAAGCGTGATGGGGAGCCTAATTTGACATATCAAATTACGACATATTAGTATGAAGTCCATCAACATCATAAGATCTAGTTCTATGATGTGGGACTCTTTGGATATGTGATTTATTAAGGAGAGTTAGTAGTTGGGCAATGGTGGACCTCTTGCGCAGTGTACTTGGAGGTAACTGGGAACATTATCTTGTTAAAGGATCCCAAAATCAGATCGATGTAACATGATATTTATACATTTGTTAAACATGCAAAAGACAAGTGTTGATAAGAGACTTAACATAGTCCTTATAGACATTGTAACAGTCCGATTTAGACCCTAGTCGGAACAGTGGTTTCGGGACCACAAATCCGAGTTAGAAAAATAATTTAATATTATTTTTCGTGCTATGAGTATGTGAATTGGTATGTGTGAAATTTTCGTGATTTAATTTTTCCGATTGTGTGATTAATTTGCGAAAAGGATTAAATCGCATAAAAGGTAAAAGTGACATTCTATATGTTAATGTGTTTAATTGACTTGGCTTTTGAATATGATGGCCTTAAATGGTAATTAGACCATTTTGAATGATAATGGACATTAATGGCCTTAATATATATGTTTTATATGTTAATTAAAAAGGTTAATATGGTAAGTGATTAAATAATGTTCATTAATTAAAACAAATCATAAAATATGGCCATTATGTTCATCCATTTTGCCGAATTTGAAAGAAAAAGAAAGAAAAGAAAGCAATTTAGGGTTTGACCTTGATGTTCTTTTATTAAGGTATGTGTTTTGGTCCATTTTTGATAATTTTTACGTTTTTGATATCGTTACTATGAAATCTATCAAGCCTATGTCTCAATTTCTGAATTTGATGATGATTTTGTGTTTTTTCATTGTTGAAAGCTTGATGAATCTTGTGTTTGATGTTAGAAAATAAATATAGGTTGTTAGATTAATATGTTTTGTATTTGAATTTTTGATGAATTTGAATAATTTCGGCTAAATTGTGAAAATAATAAATTGAGGGACTAAAATGTGAAATAAATAAAATGTGTGGATTTATATGAGCTTAGTGAATATTCGGCCAAGCTATAGTGTGGTCAAATTTTGAATATTTTGTGTTTTGTGAAATAGGGATTAAATTGAAAAAAATTGTGAAATGTCAGGGGAAAAAGTGTAATTTGCCCATTTATGTGTTTTTGGACTAAATTGAATGAATATTTTAATAAACAAGATAATTTGTATTAATTTAGATCAAGAAAAGAGGAAATCGGAATTGGATCGGGGGAAATCTAAAGTAGTTGAATAATCGTCCCGTTTCGTCCGTCGATATCCGAGGTAAGTTCATAAGTAAATAATCGTTGTTAAACTTATATGAAAATGTGTTTATTATGCTGAATTGGATTTTAGTAGAAAATATATGTGTATGCCGAATTGGTAAAAGTATGGGAGAATTATTTACGAGCCTGAATCGATCGAGTTACGACGTCCGAAAGCCCCGTACGAACCTTAGGAATAGTTAGGATACATATGTCATGACATAGGATTCCGATATGTGATTTCGTGTAAGACCACGTCTGGGACGTTGGCATCGACTTGTGATTTACGTGTAAGACCTTGTCTGGGACATTGGCATCGTATTTGATTTCGTGTAAGACCCTGTCTGGGACAGTGGCATCGATATGTGATTACATGTAAAACCACGTCTGAGACATTGGCATTGTACGAGATTTCCGACTATCCGAGTATCCTTATTGATTCCGAATGGTTCAACGGGCATTAACGATTTATGATTGAATGTGAAATCGAGCTAAAAGGTTCAGGTATGTGCCAAGTTTAATGTTAATGAAAATAAGGTAAGCTTGTTATTTGAAATAGTGATATATATATTATACATGATACAAAGTGACTTATATGTATATATGAATGTTTATATTCAGCCAAATGATGTGTATGTGATATTAAAAGTGAGAATTATATATGCTCATGAGTATTTGTGCATTCGGCCATATGATGTTAAAATGCTAATGTATATTTGATGATATACGAATTTTTGAGTGTGATATATGTACATTTAGTTAAGGTTTGGATTGATTCGTTAATTGAATATAATGTTAATGTTCATTTGGAAAATTATTTGCTTATGACTTACAAAGCTTTTTGAAAGCTTACTTTGTGTATGATTGCATTGTTTTATAGATTAACGAAGCTACTGGAAGCTCGGGGATTGTCGAGGATCATCACCACACTATCAAATTATATTTTGGTACCTTTTGAAAATGTACATATTGAAGTATGGCATGTATAGGCTAGATATGTTAAGATATGTTTTGGGACATGTATATATATAGCCATTTGATATGGCTTGATAATGAATGAGATTATGGGTGAGTTTAGTCCATGTTATGTGATGCAAAAGTTGGTATGTTTTGATGTGCTCATGAATGGTTAATTTGGTGGGTTTCATGGTTAATTTTGGGAAATTTAAATGGTGAGAAATGATATGAATTGAAATGGATTTATATGAAGTATGAATCACATGATTTTGATGTGAGGTTGGTATTTGAAATTTGTATGATTGAGTTGGATTTTGCATTTAGAAATGAATGATGTGGTTATGGGTCAAATTGTGCATAATTTAGTATGTTTTGGCTGCCTTTGGGGCATGAATTAATGCATGTTTGATGCTTGTAGGTATGACTCAAAATGGGTGGCAATTTGGCCTTGTAAATGGCGTATAATTGCCCACACGGTTGAGCACACGGGCGTGTGTCTCGATAGTGTCCTTCACTGCTCCAATTCAAAGCAAGTCAGACTTGCACATAGGCCAGACACACGGGCGTGTGACAGGCCGTGTGAATCAAGTCAGTGTTGCACACGGGCTAGACACACGGGCATGTCTTCGGCCGTGTGTTGAAAGTCAGAATGTATGCCCTGTTTCACACGGTCTTAGACATGTGCGTGTCTTGTGGCCGTGTGAGGCACACGGCCTGACCACACGGGCGTGTGACCTCTGTAACATTGAAAAATGTTTAAATTTCGGAAAAATTTGTATGTGCTCGGTTTAGTCCCAACCCCTTCCCAATGTATGTTTAAGGTCTCGTAGACCTTCTAAAGGGACTCTATGTGTATATTTCATTATGGAATGGTTGTGAATGTTTGATGTTAATGAAATGTTTGCGTTATGTCCGGTAATGCCTCTTAACCCTTGTCTGGCGACGGATACGGGTTAGGGGTGTTACAGACATGGTGGCTATAAATCATCTAGCAAGGTAGCTCCTAGATAGCAAGTTGAGTCGACCCCTCCTTAATTGTAAGTTGGACAAGCCTTTTTGTTATTGTAATTTGTAATTTGGATGAGCCCATGCTTGTCCTCTTCCGTAATGAAGGTAGTCAACTTCGGCAAAATAGTGACATATAACAATTTTTTATTATTTAAATGATCTTAAAAATAAGATCTATAAATCAGATAGGCAGCCATATACCTTATGTACGTAGGACATATGAATGTCCAAAGCAAAAATAAAAAATAAAAAAAAATCCCAAAGCCTTCTCAATTTTTTTCTAATCCAATTTTAAAAATGAAATCGATCGAAGCTACTTTTTTATTTTTCATAAAATATATAACAAACAATGTTAAAAAACAAATTTCAAAGTAGTTTTTTTCCTGAAACAAATGGATTAATAGATTCGCACATTCAATTTTTTATCACATACGTGTACGTTAAACATAGGCGTATATCACACGTATTCGTATGTACACTGCACCTATATATATGCAATGTATTCGTATATTATACGTGTATACTAAAAATCTAACGTACAAGCATGATATTTTCTAATAAAAAACAAAATCATATGTAAACTATAAAAACGCATAAAAATTATTAGGATAAACTACAAAAATAGTCACTTGTGTTTGTTTTAGATTACATTTTAGTCACTTATATTTGAAATGTTACGTTTTAGTCACTTACATTATCGTTTTGTTACGAAGTGGTCACTCTACCGTTAAGCTTCATTACCTCCCTAACGGCGGTCCTACGTGGCAACCCAAATAGGTTTTAAATGCCAACTTAGATGTTCTACGTGTTAGTCCAAATTAAATTTATTTAATTAAAAACTTATTTTCATCCCAATAATTAGACATCCAAGTTGGCATTTAAAACCCATTTGGACTGCCACGTAGAACTGCCATTAGGGAGGTAATGGAGTTTGACAATAGAGTGACCACTTCGTAACAAAACAATAACGTAAGTGACTAAAACGTAACATTTCAAACATAAGTGACTAAAATGTAATCTAAAGCAAACAAAAGTGATGTAGTTTACCCAAGTCAATATTATAACCATTAATTTTTTTATTTATTTGAATAAATAAATAATCTAGTTATAATTTAAAAAAATTATTGGTAAAAATATGTTTGTAACCCATTTTACAAATTATTGATATGAAAAGGCTTTTTCAAAAACTAAAAATTTAAATATAAAATTTTTATTACTGTCCACATATGATAGAATAATCTCATATTTGAGGAGATTCTAGGCTTTTAATTGTGGGATAGGTACACAATTAAGATAATAGTCCATTTTCAAAAAGGAAAACAAATCGGGTTTATTTATTTATTTATTAATTTTAAATATATATTCCAAAATGGATGAGTAAATGATGTGAAATATTTTTATAAAGTTGTTTTGTACGTTTTCCTTGGAAAGGAATGAAATTAAAAGGGCTTTTAATTTGTGTGGTTTTAAGATAATGATTCCTTTTGATGACAGTGAAATGGTCCCATAGTTTTCACAGAGAAAAAAGAATAAAAAAGTAAGAAAAAATAAAAATAATTAATGGTCATTTAATTTTGTGAGGTAGCCTCTTATTATCAATTTGTGTGACCTCTAACTAGGTCATGGAATATACTTAGCTATTGTCTTATCAAAAAAAAAAAAATTGACTTCCACTCTTAATATCTTCAACAAAATTCGGTAATTAATTAATATTCTATCAAAATTAATAATTAATAATTTTTTAATTATTTTAAAAAATTAATATGTATTTTGTTTTTTTAATAATATTACATTTTATTAACTAAGTAAAAGAAAATTCGACTAATGAAATTTTGGTCCTTGGAGATTTTATGTTCAAATCCTACCGTGATAGCTTTTGATTTATGTTTTATTCTTATTTAAGTTTCATTGTGTATAGATCTTATCCGAATATATGTTGTCCATTTGTATATTGTAATTATTGACTCTTACCATAATGATATATCTAGGGGCGAAGCCAGAAAATGTTTTAGGGGGCGAGGCCCTTACCAGCCCCCTTAAATTCGCCCCTGAATATATTGATCATTTTGAGAAATTTTATTAATTTTAATTGAACTCCTAGAATTTTTAAAATTTTTACTAAATTCTCTCAAAATTTAATCTCAACACTAATAAATTAAACTTATACAAATATATTAATTATAATTATGATTGAAAAAGATTCTTCAACTTTCAAAATTTCCAATTCAAACCCATCACGGTATCATATATATATATATATATATATATCTTAAAAATTGTGTTTGTGGGTTTAAATTATTCTTAATTTAATTAAACATGCATAAGACAACTAATGAGAACTATTGAAGCACTCAGTCATGGGAGGGATATATGTATCTCTTAGCAATTGGTTAATGCTTTGAAATTTTTTACTTTTTTATCTTTAGGCTTAAGTTATTAAGTATTTTCTCTACAACCCTGTTTTTCATCTTGTTTGAAATAGTAAAATAAATAAAAATTTAATGGTATCTTTCTTTATTCAAACATTTTAAAATTGTTATCTTTCATTGTCGAGGAGATCAACCATCTTTGTCAAGTGAAAAAAAGGAAGATAAGGAAAAAAAAAATCCATAGCTTGACATTTGACAATTGAAAAATAAATTTATAATAATACAATTTAAGGGTTTTATATAAACAATTGTCAATAAGGTCATAGTTTAGCAATAAATTAAATCAGGTGATGGGTTTAAAAAAAATTAAAATATTTAGTTTAAAATTATAGTAATAATAGAAAAAGTTAAAAATAGTAATTTGGCCCCATTTACTTCAGCTCTTATCAACCAATTATTGAGTATTCATACCTATTACTGCTATAATCATAATTATTGTTCTAATTATATTATTAGTCAATTTATACAATTTAATATTATTATTTTCAAAACTATTTCACTTTAAATTCAAGTTAATTCATATTTTAAGAAGTGAGAAAGCTTTCTATTTTAGATCCCTCCTATATATATTTGGTATCGATTTTAAGATCTTTCGAGATTTGTAATTGTTTTTCATAATAATATTTTATTCACAGTTGGAATTTAAACTTTTTTAATATTGATCACTTTTGAGTTGATCCATTTATATATAATCACATCGCATGCTTTGGCATACAAAATTCTCCATTTTTATATATTTTAAAAAAAAAAGAATTATTTGGATATTCGAGTGCTAGATTCTTTGAAAACCTAATTAACTGAAAAGCTGGAAAAAATAAAAAGTTATACCCTGTAGGGTTAATGGGGATTTAACCATAGAAATTCCAAACTTGGCACAAAATATTGATATAGACAAAACTATAAAACAATATGTTCTTAAAACTGTGCATCATCAACAAGGATTTCTGTACAAGATTTTCAGTTTTGTATCCTAAAAACAAAATATTTTATCATATCCATCAGTTATTATTATTTATTTTCTACAGCAAGTTTCCACCTCCCTCATTTACCCCCACCCTTTTCTTCTTTTTCATTGCATCTCTCTCTATATAATAAACAACAAACTACATATATATATATATATATGTATGTATGAATGTATGTATGTTTGTATGTATACAATCTATATAACTATATATATATTATAAAATTTACCTATGGCCTCAAGAGATGAAATTTGGCAGCTAACTGTTACACTCAAAGAAACAATGAGGCCTGATTCATCTAATCTCTGCCCTAATAACCAAAATCTCAAATCTTTTTTATCCCAATACTCCCAAATGCTTCAGACACTATAATTTTGACGACTGTATCAAGAATTATGTAACATGATACTGACAGCTTGACCCCCACTCTACCTGGAAATTTAATTAAGAGTACCAGTTGAGTCCTGGAAGTTGATATGGAGGACGAAATATCCCATCTCCCATTGACCCCAACATTGCTGCTTGTTGCTGCTGCAATGGAGGGGTTTGTGGTAGCTGGCTGAGCAGAGTGGCAATTGAACCATTCCCATCTGTTTTCTCCATGCTCCCATCATTGCTATCCCCATGGAATCTCTTGCTCGTCGATGGTCCAGCGGTTTCATCGTCGGTCCAGTAAAGCGACGGGAGGGTCCTTTTGAGAGGGTTAACCATGGAGGCACTGTTAATCCCATCACACCCCATCATTCCATCAAACAGACTATTATGTTCTTGATGTTCTAGTAATGTGCCAAAACTTGTTCCCTTTGTTGAGAAGTGGAATTTTGGATTATGTTGGCTACCGATTGATATTGAAGGTGGTACAGAACCAAGCATGTCATCCATGGAGTCATCTTTATCATGTTCCAGAGGTCTATTCGCGTTGTTTTTCTTGTAGATTCGACATAACACCCAATCATCAAGCTGTAAAACCAAAAAAGCAACAAAAACAAAGATCAATTCATGATATCATATTATAAACCATTAACATGAAATAAATATGACCAAAAAAAATAAAATAAAGTGATTTACCCTTAGTGAGTTTTTCTTGTTGCCCAAGTCACATCCAGGGGGTTTGTTGTTAGTCTTATTATCAGCAAGCCTATATTCATGCATGATCCAATTGGTTTTGATCCCTTTAGGGGGCTTCCCTCCATAAAAAACCAGTGCCTTCTTCACACCAACCTTTTGAGTCCCTCCCGAAGTCAACACCGGCTTATCCGTCCCGGTTGCCTTCCAGTAACCCGAGGTAGCCGCCCTGTTCGGTCTCGCTCCATTCGGATACTTCCTGTCTCTCGGACTAAAAAAGTACCATTCTTGTTCACCAAACGTTGCCTTTGCTGCAAAACCCCAAATCAAATCCAAAAAGATTATTTTATCAGAATCATATAATTTATACCCTTTTTCCATTAAATAATTTAAAAAAATAATAATTTAGTTTACCTGGCAATTCCCATGGATCAAACTTGTACAAATCAACCTCAGCAATAATTGCAACCGGCAAAGGAGCGGAGCTAGCTTTTTTCTTGAGGTAGTGTACCACTAGTTCCTCATCAGTGGGGTGGAACCGGAATCCCGGTGGGAGGTTCGGCTGCTGTGAGCCGGTCGACGAGTCGGTGCTCTCCATTGCGACACCTTCAAATATATATATGTATGTATATATAATTCAGTAATGAAATTGAGAATATTTTACTTTGAATTCTGAAAGTTTACCAGAGAAGAAGAGCATCATAGGATTTTTATGGTTTGTTTTGAGAGGCTGCTAAAAAAATGTTGCATAGAGTTGGCATGACCATTTTCTTTATAAATGGGCATTAGAACAAGATTATGAAAGGTGGGCCAGGATTTAATACACCAAAGTTGGCATCTGTTACTATTTAATCTACCTAATCCCGACAAGCCACGTGACGGGTTTGAAGGTTAGTCCGGTCATTTCGCTAACGTTGCTAAAGACTAAGCTCAGGTTTTAATTGGCTGAATCCCCATGCACAGCAAAGGTTGACACAAGGCATGCAAAGTAAGAAGTTAATTGGTCTAATTCTAAATTTCATCCTTCTACTTTATGGAAATTGATAAATCAGTCCATCTACTTTATTTTGTCAAAAATTAGTTCTTTTATTTTACAGAAAATAAAAAATTAATCTAACTATTGGAAAAGAAATATAAATATAAATTTAGTTTCGTGCGTAATAAATTGATAAAGAGATTGATAATGAGGAGAACGACAACGAAGGATTTTCGCCTGCTAATTGCTCGACACGTGTAATTCCCAAGTGTGGGACTGATTGACACGTGAGCAATGAGTGAGGTGGCGGGGACCACACCCCCACACAAGGCAACAAAAAGATAATATGGACGGACTTTAGTGATGTGGGGTGGGAACAAGCTTTACGCTTCAGATGTCATGCTTTTGTTATGCAAATCCCACCACCCAATCCTCATTTTGGGGATTATAGCTACCACTAGAACCACTAAACCCATGAATTTGGTTAGACCAGATCGAAAATCAGTTGATTCGTAAATTTAGAAAAGGAAAATAAATCAATTGACTCGGGTTAAAAATTGATTGAATCAATTAAATTTTTATAAAACAGATTGGACAATAGATAGTATTTGTTGTGTTTAATATTATAATAAAATTGACAAAATTAAAAAGGGGATTATAATTGTAATATAAATTTGGATTGATGATTGAGATGGGTGTTAATTGTTTTCTGTCCTCTTTTACTTACTTAATCTTCAAAAATTTATTTAATCTTCTTTGTCTTAAAGCGCCGACGACTACTTTCACGTCTACATTGATTGAGATTTAAGAACTTAAAATGTTAGATTGATGTTTTTATTTCTCGCTTAATATATCTATATTCTTATAAAGTTTTTGATTGAACACCAATTTATTTAGAAAAAAAATCAATAATAACAATTTTTAGCATATATTTTAATTATTTTATAATTTTTAAGATTAAATAGCTAAAATTACAATCTTAAAATAATTAAAACAGTTACTTTGATAAATTTTAAAAAAAATTTGGATGTGGGTTTGTTGAGTATATATATAATTAATTTAATAGTAATTAAACAAATATAAAGATGTGTTTAGTTCATGAAATATAATATTTATGGGGTAATGTGAGATTTTAATTTAAGATTTTCATGTTTACTTTTAATTGAAAATCTCACATTCTCAACAGTTTCAAGGTAATTATATTTCCTTGATAAAATAAATTTATGACAATTTTACTTTCATTCTTAATGCGTTAGATTCATTTATATAATTCATAATGAAATAATAATAATTAATGAATCAAATTCTTCAAATTTTTTATATATTCTTTCAGTTATATTTATTTATTATTATAACTTGAGAAAATTTAATATTTAATCTATTCCATTACACTATGCTCAAATATTATTTTTATAAAAAAGTAATTTTCTTCATTCTTTCCCTATCATTTTGATTAAAAGAGAAACTTTCGGGCAATTTACCAATAAATGCCTTTTTTTCAAAAAATTACGGAAATAGATCTATTATTCAATTATTTACTGGAATGGGCCATTTTCTCCGAAAGCGCGTCCACGTCAGCGCGATATCAGGGTATGTGGCAAAAAAACGCGTCCCTGGGGAGCGTTTTTGCCACATCAGCATAAAACTAACTTAAGATAATTTATTTTTAAAAAAAAGGTAATTTATTTCAACTTTTTAATAAATTAAGATAATTTATTCCAAATTTTTAATAAATTAAAACTAACTTAAAATTTTCTAAATTAAGTGGTAAGTAGCCACTACCTACTTATCTTATTCGACACTTTTTTGTTGAAAATTTTATATTAAGTAAAAAATTAAAATGATTATCAAACACATTTAAAATATTAAATGTTAAAATTTTTCATTTTCAATGAAATGAAAATTTTCAATGGTTTATCAAATACACTCTAAGTCAATTTTATTTATTTTATTATATTATCCTATTAAAAACCTTATGTTGAAAATTTTGATTTTTTTTTAGAATAAAGTGAAATATTTAAAAATTAAGGATAAAATGTAGAAAATATTTTTTTTTAAATTTAAAATCTATATTTATCAAACAATCTAATTATATTATGTAATTAATGTTAAGTAATATATCAAACAAATTTTATAATTTAAATTCAGTACTTAATTTTCAATACTTAATTTTCCAACTCTTATTTGTTCAGCACTTAATTTTTCAATTTAACAAACAACACCTTAGATGTCTTTTCTTTACAATCCTCTTACCATTTTTTTCTACTCAACTTCTTCGCGGTATTCAGATTTCATGTTCTGCAACATTAACTATGTTATGCAAAGTATATAGAAAAGAACGAATTTTTTTTTTTTTTAAAAAAACAAGTTCTGAATCAAGGTGAGAAAGGATTTGAAATCGAAATTTAAAAATGAAAAAGAAGCTCATCTAGATACGAGTCTTGATGAGTTTTTTGACGGATTCAGATAAAACTTAAAAAGAGATAATGTTTAATTTTTTTTTTATATTTTTTAGTGTGTAGGCATAGAGAATTAAACTTAATGCTAGAATGTTGGAATTTCTGTCTTTTACCTAACCTGAGTTAATATAATTACTAAAATATGCTAGTTAGGTTTCCCAAAATCGAATTAAATCCCACAACACCAAAATCCCATTGCTTACTTGTCCTTCAAATGAGGATTTGAAATTTTCAATTGAAGCATCTCAAAGCTTGGGGAGACTCTTATATTATGGTATAGATAAGATGAATTATATGGGAAATAAAATGTATCTTTTGAGTGTTGTAAGTTCATAGGCCTCACAATAAGGTTATTTGAATAGTACATTTTAATAGGTTCATGCAATATTCATTTGTAAAATTAAGGTGACATTCAATTGTTTGAATCCTATTATGATATATTAGTAGTTTTAATCATGTTGTAGGTAATAATATTATATTATTTAAAAATGTCAATAATGTAGAACTTTAAAATTATAATTTATCGTGATTAGTTGACAAAACTTTTATTTGTTCATGGGTTAGGACTTTCTTTGTACCTATATGTAGTCAGCTCTATTTATAGCAACCACATGCTATGATAACATTTTGTTATAACAATCAAGTTTTTAGTAGAACTGATTTTTTATGCTTTATTTAAACCATCTATAACAACTTTTCACTTATAACAACAACATCCATATTTATTAAGTACATTATTTATTAAATTAGCTCTCTATAATAACATATTGTATAAATTTAAGTGAAATTATAACTATTTCCTATAAGCAAACCTATTAATTATAAAATATTAATAAAATTTATCTTAATTAAAATATTATTTCAATAAAATATTTAAATTTCACATAAAAAACTATTAATCATATTTTATTAAATGAAAATAATATTCTATGAGTGGGATTAAAGATATCAATTCAATACATTATTAAGTTCTCTAATCGAATATTCTACTATGAATTTGGAACATCATAAAATTATAAACTAATTACTTAAATTTAATAACTTACGATAAATTAATCAATTTATTTTGATAACTCATATTGATTAACTGAACTTGTTAGATTTATGAACTTCATAATTAATCATGTGAAAGAATGTAAAATAAAAGATGCATAAAAGCAAAAATGCATGCAAATGTTATACGCTTGTTAATTTTGTTGATTTGATTCTTATTTTCTTTATTTGATGGAAATTCACAAAAAGAATTCTATAGTAGATTTACAACAATTATCTCTCTATAACAACATGATGTTATAGGTGTATAACAAGCATATTGATAAGTGTGTAATTTCCTAATTATTTGTGACATTTCTCTCATTGAATTATGCTATTAATGTTCTTAATTATATTATTTATACTTATATTTTATTTAGGGAATAATTAGAGAAAAAAGAGCTTAAAGTTTATTTTTGACAAGATTTTGCGGTTTGGACTTTCAACACAGTGCAGTTTCAGTATTTTGGTCATAACTTGAGCTACAAACCTCTGTTTTGGACCCATAATATTGATTTGAAGAGAATTGAAAGATCTATCTAAAGTTATTTCATGGATGAAGCCCAAAAACGTTAGGAAGGCACCCAAAAATGGCCTGGAAGTTTGACGCAAAAATAACAAACAAACCTAGAAAATTTCTACTTTATTTAATTAAGGGCACTTTTGTATTTTCTCCGTTATATTATTTTTGCCCTATAAATAAACATTATTATGTTAAGACTTGGGGAGACCGAGACCTAGCCATTTTTAGTTTTATTTTGTTTTCTTTATTTTATGAGTTTCTAAACCCTCTTTTCTAATTAAAGTAATATTCGAAGTTTGATTCTACAAGTTTGTGAGATCGAATTACTCTTAATGTTTCTTTGTTCTTTAGTATTTGCATGTCTTTTGCTTCAATTACAATTATTCAAGTTCATTAAATATTCGACCGGTATTTAATAACTTAGAATAATTGCTTTGTCAATTAGATGATTAATCGATCAATTGATTTGTAATATTTGTGACGACTGCATAATTATTTGTATAGTGTGAGCATGCGATTTAACTTAAATAAACCCTAATTGTGCATTTGTTGGTTAGACTTGGGCCTCTTTCGTTATTAAGGCTATTGATAAATTAAATTCTTAAGCGATTGTTATAGGGTTAATTGTCAATAAGGGAAATAATTAGTGACTATTGTCTTGATTATCGAGAAAATAAGAAAAGATTAGGTTACTAGGCTATTGTTACTAGGCGATTGTCTGTAACTATAACCAATTTATTAAAGAACATTGAAATTCATCTTTATATCAATGATCAAACCCTTGAATCGGAGATTTTGCTTTGATTAGAGTTCTTCATCATTGGTTTTCTTATATTTTATTTTATCATCTATTTTTTATTTTGTTTTAATTTTAATTTTTAATTTTAAACCCCATTATTTTTTATTTTACTTTATTAAAGAAATAAAATTATCACCGATCTCTATAGATACGACCTTACTTTCTACTATCTACTAATTTATATTTTTCAAGTAGGTTTTATTTTTTACGGCTTTGACAACCGTTCATATCTCTCTATAACAGGTAAAAACTTGACAAACAAAACAATACCACTGTTATAGAAATGATTGACTATAGATGCATTAAGCTCCCATATCCCTAAGGTTAAGGCATATCACATACCAAGATTTGAACACAAAATCTTAATCACTTATCCCAACCCCTGCCAAATCTTGAATAATTTATTTTTGATTCAAATCAGATTGGGCTTTATAATTAATCTAGGAAATAAGTTTACAGATCCAATAAAACAACTATAAAGAAAGACCGGACCAAAATCATTGAAGCCTAGCATGAGAAAACGTTTTGGCACTTAAGGCCCTAAATTAAAATTTCTCACAGAATACTCTAGAACAATAATTAAAATAACTGACACGTCCTACTGCCCAATCACATCACCTGTTCGCCTGCCTTATCTACCGCATCTGTCATTTCTTGCATTTATGGCAAAATCAGATTACCGAGGAGAGTAAAAAGCATAGAAGACTGTTTATTTTTCAATTTGAAACTCCCCTCTATCATTTCATCTCTGCTACTGTTCAATTTGGTTCTCTCACCCTCTCGTCTTCCACCTGTTTCTCTGCATAACTGGGAACCGCTTCAACCAGGTAAATCTCCTCTCTCCTTTTCATGGATTCCGTTGCTAGCATATGGGCAAGATTGTTAGCTATTCTAGGAGTACACTCGAATCTTATTTTTCTTGATTTTGCCTGCATTCTACGAATATCCTGTATGTAAACCCCGACCATTGATTTGTCAAGATCTGGACTGTTGCATTTTTTGATGATAGACAACGAATCTCCTTCGATTATAATATCTTCTCTGTTTATTTCAAAGCCTATTTGAGTTGCTTGGCGGCATGCAATCGCTTCAGCAGCGAAGGCGGAATCCACTCCACTGTGAAGTTCTGATTTTGTAAGGAGAATACGGCCCTTTCTGTCCCTGACTACAACGCCCGATGCCGATTGCTTTCTTCTTTCGTCAAACGCTCCGTCAAAGTTTATTTTCAGTGTTTGTCCAGGTGGGTGCCTCCATTTCATTTCTGAGAACATAGATTTCTATTTTTCTATTTTAAGTCCATCGAGTTCTTTAAGATACCCATATACAAACTTTATTATTTCCTGACTGGATCTGCCTTGTTTATTGTGAATACGAGAGTTTCTACCCCTCAAATAGCCCAAAGCATTCCACAGTAGATTCTACATTTTTCGGGAGGAAGAAGGACAAAAACCTTGGTAAGCCATTCTATGAACTCCGCTTCTGGAAACATTGAAAAGATTGGATCTGACAGTTCTCTCCAAACTATTTTTGATGCAGGACATTCACGGAAGAGATGGTGCATATTTTCTTCACTTTCATCGCACCTAGGGCACAGAGTATTCCTTGTTACCTTCCTAAGTGATAAATTAACCCTAGTAGGTAGATAATTCCAGGAGATTTTCCAAATTAGCAACTTAATCTTCAAAGGTATATCTATCCGCCAGAGTTTTTTGTAAAATTCTTTGTAGAAGTTTTGTAAAGCGTAAGCTGTAGGATCGATTCTTTGTAATAGTTTATAAGTGCTTCGAATTGAGAACTCACAGGATGGTTCACCAATCCATACTCGAAGATCTTCATGTGGTTCCAGCGCCAGCGGAATTCGGAGAATCTGCTCAGCTATTTCTACTTGGAAGGTATTGACTATCAAATCCCTATCCCATTCTCTGTCGTGGCTTTTGATTAATTCTGAAACTTTATCAAAATGCAAATTATAATCACCAGAATTTAAATTAACATTAACGTAATTCGGGATCCAAACGTCGTTCTTAACTGAAATATTCGTACTGTACCTACTCTCCAGAATAGACCTTTTTCCAATGTGGCTTTAGTCGACCAAATGCTGCGCCATACATAAGAACAAGAATTCCCCAATCTTGAATTAAGAAAGTCACCCGCTAGAAAATATTTTGCTTTGAAAACTTGCGCTACTAATGAATTCGGATAGTTTAGCAACCTCCACCCTTGTTTTGCCAATAAGGCAATATTGAACTGAGCCATATTCCTAAACCCCAAACCACCTTCTTCTTTCAGTCGACACAAACATTTCCATTGGCACCAATGAATTCCACGTTTTCCAATTCCTTTTTGCCACCAGTATTTTGCAATTTTGCTCTCTATCATTTCACATAAAGCTTTAGGCAAAAGAAAACAAGACATAGCATATGTGGGGATTGCATGTAAAACAGATTTTATGAAAATTTCCTTGCCTGTAAAACAAATTTTATGAAAATTTCCTTTCCCTCTTGAGAAAGCAGTCTGGTACTCCATCCATCAATCCTCTTCACTATTCTGTCAAGAACATTCTGAAAAGCCTCATTTTCCGCCTGCCTACTACATTTGGGAGACCTAAGTATTTTTCCGGACACGTAGAACTCCTTACACCAAGTACTGATGACACTTCTTCACGCTTCTCACTACTTGTGTTCGAGCTGTAAAATATTGTGGATTTATTGAAATTTATGCATTGCCCTGAACAACTCTCGTATTCTTTTAGAATATCTTTCATAATCCTTGCTCCCTTTTCTGTTGCTTCACCGAACATTATCCAGTCATCTGCAAAAAGTAAATGAGAAATCTCTGGTCCCCTTATGCTTGCTTTTGCTCCTTTTATCAAACCATTATTCTTTGCTGATCTCAACAGAGATGAGAGGCCTTCACTACAAATAAGAAATAAAAACGACTTAATGGATCACCCTGTCGAAGTCCTCTTGTGGGTTGAAAGATATTTCCCCTCCCTCCATTTGTGATAACTGAATAAGAAACTGTCGTGATACATTTCATAATAAGATCCACCCATTACTTTGCAAATCCCATTTTGAGCATCATCTCTTTTACGAAATCCCATTCCACCCTATCATAGGCCTTACTCATATCAAGCTTGACCGCCATATAACCTTTTTGTCCTGTTCGTTTTCTCCTGAACGTATGCAAAATTTCATATGCTAGAAGCACATTATCTGAAATCAGTCTGCCCGGGACAAATACACTTTGCAATTTGTCTATACAATTTCCAATTACCCCTTGCAGTCTATTTGCCACTGTTTTTGCAATGATTTTATAAATTACTGAACAAAGACTGATAGGCCAAAAATTGACCAAAGTTGAGGGATGCGGAGTTTTCGGAATAAGCACTATATCTGTAGTATTTGCTGCTTCAGCCCCCTTATCTCCATTTAAAATTCCCAGACAATACTCCGTGACGTCCTTGCCTACTATATGCCAATACCTCTGATAGAACAATGCAGGAAATCCATCTGGACCTGGTGCCTTTGTGGGTCCCATTTCCTTCAGTGCTTTCCATATTTCTTCCTCTCTGAATGGTGCTAGTAAATCTGTATTTATCTCATCTGAAATACTTACTTCAATACCTTCTAACACTTTATCTGGATTCGCAACTCCCTTCGATGTAAAAAGTTATTTGAAAAATGTCGTTGCTTTGTCTCATTAATTTCAGCTCCTGTGGTGATCCCTTTCCCATCTTCTGTTATTAATTTGGAGATCGAATTCGCTCATCTACGAACTGTTGCACATTTGTGAAAGAAAGCTAAATTTTTATCTCCAAAACGTAGCCAATTTGCTCTCCATCTTTGTTCCCAGTACATTTCATCTTTGTCAATTTCCATGTTTAAATAGATTTTGGTATCAATTATCTTTGCCATTATCTCATCGTTTCTTTCTTCATTCAGCAAGAATTCAAGTTCTTTTACTAACCTCTTCTTTCGATCCTCCCTCTTGTTTTTATTGGAACGTGCCCACATCTTCAGCCTATTCTGCAAGTGTCCCAATTTCTCCATTAATGGATCCGAATTTGTCTCCCATGCTTCCTTGATAACTTGTTCAGTAGAATCTTCCAACGTCCACCAAGATTCAAAATGAATTTTTTTTTGACCGAAAAAACTGACTGTGTGATATGTGCTAATGAGTAGAGGACAATGATCTGACATCGAATATGGAAGATGTTGAACGTTACTCATTGGAAATAAAGCAATCCATTTTTCGTTAGCGACTCCTCTATCCAATCTCTCTCGAATGTTCGTCTCTGGAAGGTTTTCTCTTTCCCATGTGTACCAAGTTCCTGAGTACCCAATGTCTATTAATTGACAGTCCTCTAAAGTGTTCCTGAATGCATCCATCCTCCCCTGATCTCTCTGAATTCCACCCTTTTTCTCGGAACCATATAAAATCTCATTAAAATCTCCTGCAACCAGCCAAGGTTGAAGGTTCTCTTGACTTAATCTTCTAAGCAAATCCCAAGCGGTATTCTTATCTTTTAAATATAGAGAATCGTAGAATCCTGTGAACCTCCAATCTTCTTGCCAATTTTCTCCCCTCACCATAGTATCTATATACCATTTCGAATAACTCTTTATTGTGACCTCAATGTCCCCCTTCCATGCTAAACATAATCCACCTCTAGACCCCTCTACCTCAATATCAATTCCATTAGTGAAACCACACCTCTTACGAGCCTTTTCCATGCGCTTTTGATCTAATTTGGTCTCCATTAGGAAGACCATTTGGGGATGGTGCTGCTTAATTAAATAATGCAGCCTCCGAATCGCTCGTGAGCTCCCTAACCCACGAACATTCCAGCAAATGGTTTTCATTGTGAGCGGTCGGCTTGCCCATTGGCAGTTGCCGATCCAAAATAGTTTGTAACAGTAGACTGTTCCTCACCAACACATGTAATCTCCATACAGTCATCTCCCTTATCAACCTGATCTTCTTTTTTCTGCCTTTTTCCTACCCCTTTGTTCGCCGAACCTGAACAAACTATGTCATCAATTTCTGCTAAAAATTCCTTTTACCCGTCACACTTAAATGCTTCTTGGATTCAACACGATTCACTGCCTCCAACCGTTTCCAGCTTGTCTTTTTGGTAGCTTCATCTCTTTCTATTACGTCAAATTTTTCCGTCTGTTTCCCCATTCCCAGCAAATTGTGAGTCTCTTCCTTTTCCTGAAGTCCTTCCATCCAATTCTCCAATGTCCTTCCTGTCTGTCTTATTTCTTTTAGAACAACAGATTCAGATCCCTTATCCCCTTCAGGATTTTTACTTAGATTTCTCGTGTAGATATGCTGCACCCTCATCTTCTTTGTAAAAGCATTAAATTTTAGACTTTCTTTGCCCATTGCTTTTGATTCTGCTTTTAATGCAATGGAGAAAGGAGGATCTTCTCTAACTTTATTCTTTTCTTCAGGTTTAATCTGCTGGCAGTCGGTCAGGCTATGATCCAATCTTCCACACCCAAAATAGAAAACTGACAATTTCTCATATTTAAAAGCAATCCATTATTTAACACCATTATCAGTTGACACAAACAGACCTCTTCTAAGTGGATACTGAATATCAAGATTAACCCTAATTCTGCAATTATCACCATTTATTTCTGACCTGATAATTCCTCCAAAAGCACAGCCAATAGCATGCATGAGATCCTTCTTATCAAATTCAGGAAGAATTGGGCTAAATTTAATCCAAAAGCGAAAGAAGTAAGTTTAATATGATCCCTATCAATTGGATTTCGTGTCGTTCAAACAAAATTAAATACTTACGGAATAACCAAGGCCGCCTTCCATGATCGACTCCAAATCATCTTCCAAATCAAAGATGATTAAGAAGAGATTCTGCCCAGTCATTTGGATTTCGAATTTTTTCTTGGTTTTCCATATGCTCTTCAATTGCGCCCTCAGACTATCCGGATTAAAGGACTTTCTTGTCAATACTGAACATATTAGAATCGGCTTTACATCTGGCACCACCATCGATCTTTTGATGGACAATTGAATGAGCTCTTCCGCTAACAATGAGATCTCCTCGCTGCTCTCCCTCTCATCGCCACCACCCTCCTCCATCCTAAGTTGCAGTAGTTACCACCCTCCCTAGGACTCTTGTGGAAAGCACTCTTGGTTTTCAAGAGAGGTTCTATCACTAGATTGAAATTTTTTTAAAAATCTTGAATAATTTAATTATGCACAAAATAGATTAAAGATGATATAGAAATTTATATAACAAATAATAATTTATATAAAATCAAATAAGAAATAAGAAAAAACAAGTAAGGTGAAGGGTAAAGTAATTCTTTTGTGTGGTTTTTTAAACAATATAAAAGAAATAAAAAAAACTCTTTTCAAAAAAAAAGAAAGTGTTTTTTTTTAAATATATTGTTTATATACAATAAATAAAATCCCATCAACAATAAAATTTGAATTTAAAAGACCATAATTTTAAACATTAAACGTCACAATTTCAACTAAAATATTATTTAATTTTTATATAAAATATTAAATTTAAATAAAATTTCACCTACATCTATAGTGGTATAGATTTTGCTTTCACATTGTCCATGGCCATAAAGTTAATTAAGAGGAACAATTTTCATTCTTACGTCTTTCCTGTAGAAGGAAAATGGAGGGGGAACTAATAAAAAAACATGGTTGAGGCTGAATTCCTAATGCAATGGTGGTGAAATCATGGGAGGCTTTAATCAGTTGCCTTTGACCACAATTCCATATCTACACTAAAACAAGCTAATTGTTAATTAGAGAATCAAAAAGCTTTTTTCACCATATATATTTCAATGGCCAATATCCACAAGGATGTGGGGTCAATTTGCTGCTCTCATCCCAATAGGTCCCATCAACTGTCACTTCTTGCACCCCAATTTCTTTTCTTAATTTTCACTCCCCCACACTAGTAATCCCGAAGTAAATTTTATATTAATAATATAAAATTAATAAAGTTCATGATATTTTTACCGAAATATTATTTCTATTTTTCTTGCTGAAATTTATGGGGTAAAAAATGAGGGGGAAATTTATTCTAAAGAATGGCATCTATGGACTATGGCTCACCAAATCCTTTTAATGTTTTAAAGCTATTAATTCATATAAAAAAGATTTGTACTTTGATGATGTGGATGGTGGAATAACTGAGCCCCATTCTCTTTTGTCTTTGTTACTTTCTTTTTATTTTTTATTTTTCAATTTCAATAAAAGGGGGAAAAGGGAACTAAAGAAGAAAGGATATATCGTACGTTAAGATAATGGTTGTCCCCATTGAGTTCATATCATAGCATGATTATATCATGGGGGTTTTAAATTTTACTTTTTATTTTAATTATTTTATTTATTCTCAATATTATCATGTGAGACTCAACATCCATATCTTTATTGAGCACCTTGTATTAGCCTAATGATCAGTGTATTTATCGCCTCAAATATAATCTGGATTCGAATTATATTGTTGTTAGGGTTTTATTCTCTTTTTGTAATTTATCAAATTTTTTTTATCTCACATTATTTACATATTTGTTATGAGAAAGTTATTCAAGGAGTGTTTGGAAGAAAGATTCACGAGAGAGGTTTTATTTGTATTAAAGTTATTAAATTTTAAAAATAAATTTATTTATTTAGATAAAATTATTGAATTATTTTAAAATGTTTAAGAATTTCAAGAGAATATTTTAATTACTTAATTTTTTTTTTTAAATTTCAACTAAAGAGTTAGTTTTTCAAAATTCTTCTAATTTTATTTCATTTAATACAAATGGTCTCGCTATAAGATAAAAATTTAAATATAATTTTTTATTTAATTCTAATATATTTTTAAAAATTTATATTATTATTTAAGCTTCTAATTGAGTCGGTGTCACCCTCAACTGGGTCACCAACTCGGTTAGAAAGTTACATGAATGCCCTTTCGTAATTAAAATAAGTAAAGCTTAAGGGTGTAAAAAGGCCTCAAACTTTTTCAAAAAAAGCAATTAAGCCCATGCTTTTATTAAAAATTATAAAAATTTAAAATCAATAAAAGCTATAAATATTATTAAATTTTAATAAAAAATCAAATATTAAAAATTTATTAAAAATTAGAAAAAATATAAAAATAGTAAAAAATATAAAAAATTGCAAAATTTTATAAAAATAGTAAAATATATAAAATATATAGAAATATATAAAAAAATTATAAAATTTTATAAAGTTGTAAGAATATTATACAAAATGTAAAGAAATATAAATTTCGTAAAAAAAATTTATAAAATTTATCGTAACAAGATAAACATTTTATAATTTTTCTATAACTTTTATTGATTTTTATTTTTTATCATTTTCCGTCACATGCCACATTCTATTGCGACAGGTGATGACTTTAATTGAAAAAAAAGGGATCGTTAAATTTTTTTATGATTTTTATAAAATTTTACAATTTTACAATTTTTATTAAAATTTAATAAATTTTCTAAAATTTATTATTTTTATGTTTTATAATTTTTTTTCTAATTTTTAATAAGATCAGGGGCTTAATTGCTTTTTTGAAAAAAATTTAGGGTCTTTTTAATGCATTTTGAAAGTTCAAGTACCCAATTGAGTGAAAAGAAGAATAGGGGCTTAATTGCTTTTTTTTTTTGAAGAAGGTTGAGGGCATTTTTTATGCGTTTTGAAAGTTCAAGTACTCAATTGAGTGCAAAAAAAGAGGGGCTTAATTTTTTTTGAAAAAGTTTGAGGGCTTTTTACACCCTTAAACTAAAAAGTAATATTATTCAAAGATATTTTAGTCTTTTCACGTCAATCATATTAATAAAACATTTAATTTACCATTCAACTAAAACTTTATTTTAATATTTTTATACAATTTAATTTTATTATGCACGCTTTATTACCTCAATCAATTGTATATATCTATACTATTAATAAAACCCCTAACTCAATTGTTGTCACCCTCAACCAAGTCACCAACTTGATTAGGAAGTTATGAGAATGCCCATTTGTAATAAAACTAAGTAATATTATTCGAGGTATTTTAGTCTTTTCACTTTTAAAACACCGATAAAAACATGGATATAGGGGATTTAAACCCACACTAATTGTATTATAAAAACCTTTAATACACCACTCAATTAAAGCTTTATTTTGGTATTTTTATATATTTTAATTTTATTATGCACATTTTATTGCCTCTATCAGTTTTATATATTAATAATGTATTTAATTGAGTTGGTGTCACAAGTTAACTTGACATCGACTCAAGATTGATGACAATACCATGATAAACATTTTTATCTAATTTGTTCATTTTAATAACGTGCATATCTCATGTGTTATTATTAATTAGTTTCAAACTATATGTTTTATTATTTATTGTATGTTATTTTTAAACAGACATTTGTGTTCTAAATTTGTGGTTTTCACTCGCAAATGCGTATGATAAGATTTCTAGTTGTTATTAATAAAACCATTGGTTGAGCTTGTGTCACCCTCTATTGGGTCATGAACTTGATTAGGAAGTTACAAGAATGCCCTTCCGTAATTAAAATAAGTAATATTATTTGAGATATTTTTGTCTTTTTACTTTAAAAAAATCAATAAAAATATGCATATAGCGGGATTTAAACTCACGCCAATTGCATTAGTAAAACCTTTAATTTACCACTAACCTAACAGTTGTATATCTATACTATTAATAAAACATCTGACTGATTTGGTGTCACCTTTAACTAGGTCACCAATTCGATTAGGAAGTTATGGATATTTTAATCTTTTCACTTTAAAAAAAATGCATATGATGAGATTTGAACTTACAAAAATTGCATTAGTAAATCCTTTAATTGACCACTAAACTAAAGCCTTATTTTATTATTTTTATACATTTTAATTTTATTATGCATGCTTTATTACCTTCATAAGTTGTATATCTATCTATACTATTAATAAAACCCTAATTGAGTTGGTGACGAGGATACTCTTCCGTTATTAACATAATTAATTTATTCGAGGGTATTTTAGTTTTTTCACTTAAAAAAACAAAAAAAAAATGCATATGGTGGGATTTAAAGAAACACCAATTGCATTAGTTGAACCTTTAATTTACCGCTAAGCTAAAGTTTTATTTTAATATTTTTATACATTTTAATTTTATTATGTTCATTTTATTACCTCCATAAATTGTATATATATACTTACTATTAATAAAAGCCTTGACTAAGTTGGTGTCACCCCCAACTAAGTCACCAACTCGGTTAGGAAGTTAAGAGAGTGCCCTTCCGTTATTAAAATAAGCAAAATTGTTCAAGGGTATTTTGGTTTTTTTCACTTAAAAAAAAACCAAAAAATATGCATATGGTAGGATTAGAACCCACAACAATTATATTAGTAAAACTTTCAATTTACCATTGAACTAAAGCTTTACTTTAATATTTTATACATATTACTTTTATTATGCACACTTTATTACCTCTATCAGTTATATATCTATCTATACTATTAATAAAACCTTGATTGAGTTGGTGTCACCCTCAACCGAGTCATCAACTGGTTAGGAGGTTATGAGAATGCCCTTCTGTAATTAAAATAAGTAATATCATTCGAGAGTATTTTAGTCTTTTCACTTTAAGAAAACTAATAAAAATATGTATATAATGAATTTTGAACCCACACCAATTGTATTAGTAAAACCTTTAATTTACCACTCAACTAAACCTTTATTTTAAGATTTTTATACATTGTAATTTTATTATGGACACTTTATTACTTGCATCAATTGTATATATTAATAATGTATTCTATTGAGTTGGTGTTATAAGTTAACTCGACACCCAGGGGCGAATCTAGGGGGCTAGCAAGGGCCCTGACCTCCCTGGAAAATTTTCCATTTTGGCCCTTTAAAATTTTAATTTTTATATGTAAAATTGCACTTTGGCCCCCTAAAAAAGATAAAATTTTGATTTAATCCTTTAAAAATTACATTTCTACTATCGTAAAAATTATAATTTAATTTCGACCCCCTTAAAAATTTTTCTGGCATCACCCTTGTCGACACTGACTCAAGATTGGTGACAATACCATAATAAACAATTTAATCTAATTTTTTTCATTTTAATAACATACATATTTCATGTGTTATTGTTAATTAGTTTCAAATCATATATTTCATTATTTATTGTATGTTATTTTTACATAAACATTTGTGTTCTAAATTTGTGGTTTCCACACGCATATGTGTGATAAGATTTCTAGTTTTAATTTATTAAAATTATTTATACATTTCTACAAATATAATGATATCCCTATTAAATATTTTTTATTTTTAATATAATTATTTTCTAATTTTTAAAATGCTAACCTTTTAAAAATCTCAAAAATTTTAAAATTCTTGAGGAAAGGACTTTCTATTTAATGCACTATCAACATACAAAAGCTATACACTCTTGGTCTATATATATATATATGAGTTAATTGCATTGTAGATTCCTAAATCATAACTTTTATTCTAAATTGGTCACAAACTTTAAAATTTTCTAATTACATCTCTAACTATCAATGTTATATCAATATTTATTTAACTGTTAAATGAAATTTATATCTTATGTGGTATAATTTATTATGTGCATCAATAAATCCTAAACATAGCTCTTAATTTTCATGGTAACTTTAAAAAATCTAAAGAGGATGTGTGTTTTAGCTAGGAAATCAGATTTTTGTCATTTTAAGGTGTTGTCTACTAGTGGTTTATGAGGGGGTATATGTGCAATGTATGACTCTTCCATTAATGTAATTTTCATTACTACTTGTATATATTCAGATTTTAGCGAAGGAAATGCGAAGGTTGTAGATGGGTAGGTTATTTTAGTTTGTGCTTTCATGATTTTGATTCAATATACATATAGACTATTAAGTACTAATTTAACAAACGTAATACTTGATATTTGTCTCATGATTGGTAAGTATATGCTCTCACTAAAATCTTGTGAACCCCTTTAGATTCTCATTAGAGTAAAGAGACAAAAACTCGAAGTTAAAATTGAGTATAGACATTCGAAAAATAATACCTGTAAGGGAGACACTTCCCCCTCAATCACATCAAATTAAATTAATTTAGTTTCCGGTCCCTTTAGTTTTAGGTTGGAACGGGGTGTGATTGTCAACTTTTTTTTTCTTTAATCTTTTTATTTGCTTGTTAAATAGGATTAACTCGGATTCTAACATGATAAAATATTAAAATTAAATGAAAATTTCAAGTTGAAATAAACTATTCAATAAATGTCCATCACATGTTAAAAGAAAACGATACACTTATTTTAAGAAAATGACAATATATGTTATGCATAGCTGGGTTTTTTTTTTTTTTGAAAAGGTCTATACAATGCAATGAAAGGTCCAAAATTTGCCTTATGTTAAAAGTATGGGTTGCCATATTTGGAATTTAGTTATTTGTAGCAGTCACATTTCAAATCCAAAATTTCACATAAATCACTACTGATAATTGAAAAAAGAACTCATGTAAGTGACATAAATAAGTATCAAATGCCGCCCAAATTAATTTTTTTTCTGATATTTTGTCTGATTTTGTGGATCCCACTTTTACTCAACATTCTTTAATGATTTTTACTTCACAATTGCATCCCAAAATCTGATTGAAATCCTAATCGAATCTAAAGAAATTTATTTTTATAATTTAAAATTTAATTAATTAGTAATTCAATTAGAATTTAAATTTCAGAATCTGCAATTATTTTTTTAATCCCAAAAAGTCTTTCTTTACACTAAACAAAGGGATTAATTTCGCTACTATATTTTCAGCTCGATAAATATGTATAGTTCACAGTGACGAGAGCTTTATTTGTAGGTTAAGTAGGGAAAATATGTCCCCAACTAAACAAAAAAAACGCCACAAAGAAAATAAAATTGAATTTTGTAATAGACTTTACGTTGCAATTCTTCAAAAATTATTGTTAAAAAGTTATATAAATAAACCCACGCTAGTGGTTCTTCGGGGAATAAAAATGGCAGCTGTAAGACCACAAAAAAGGAAATATTACGTGAGGAGGACCCCCTCGATGAGGGTGGAATGGAAGTGTATCAAAGGGAGGAACTGAGTATTATGTTCAAGGAGATGTTATTGAACGCTAACTCGAATTAGATCAATAGAGGATCGAAGCCAAATGATGAGGATTTAGAACTATTAGATGATGTTATAATGGATCTTTTTTATGGGTCCCGTCGATCACGTTTCTTGATCGAGTCCATGCTTTGGTGAATCAGAGTATGACATGTACGGTGATCATTGAACATCTGGGTAGAAAGAGTGGCTTTAATGCTATGTTGAATAAGACTTATGCTTTGGGAAGCCATCACTACACTTTCAATTGACTGATATGGAGAATGACTGCTATATGGCGAAATTTAGTGCTAAACAAGATTATATGAAAATCCTATTAGGAGGTCCTTAGGTAATGTATGGACAATATTTAATGAAACAATCATTAGGGATGGAGTCAGAAATTTTGTTTTCAGGAGGAGATTAGATTATAAAGTTTGGGGTGACAAAGTTAAAAATCTTATATTAAAAATGCTTTAAATTAAATTATTAATTTTTCAAAAGGGTTAAAATTATAATTTTTTTTCATTTAATAGGTTAAAGAGGATTAAATTAAAAAAATTAATTTTAGGTTGAGGCTATAAAGCAATTTCTCAATTTAGTCAAGGGGGCCAAGGCCCCTGGCTAACATCCTTTGGCTACACCCCTGACAACCATGGTCTCTTTTTAATACGAGTCAACCCTACCCATTGAACATGATCAATTGGATTAGACTACGAAAATTATCTGGAGCTTTATATAGAGAAGTCTTTTCAACGCTATTGTTGAGTTGATTGGAAAGATGGTTAAAATTGATTTTCAGTCACATAATGTATCGAGAGGAAAATTCACTTGTATGGCGATAGTTCTTGATCTTAGTAAACCTTTGGTATCGATGATTCATATTGATGGCCAATTACAATGTGTTGAATAAAATGGTTGCCTCATATCTATTTCAAGTGTGGGAGGTAGGATCACGTTAAAAAGACATGCCCATTGACCATAAACGCTAGTATGGATGATTTACAAAAAGAGGTAACTGGACCTAAGACAGTGTCGGTGGAACATATGATGGCCACAAAACTTTTGGATCGTGGGTGGTGATCTACCATATTTATATACGTCAAATTAAGCTCTTTAAACATTTAATGACCTTATTCTCGAGTACTTTATACCATATTTTATCATTAGGAACTTAATCTTTGGATTGAGCTTGTACATATAACACCCGATTCCCAATTAACCCGAAATTGGAAATAATTGAAGAGCTAAATCGAAAGAGACCGCAAGTTGGCGGCCTCCATTGAAATAAATAGAAAAGTTGGAAACTAAACCGGACATGGTTAAGAACCAAACCTGGTTCAGTTAGAATGGAACCAGCCGGTTCCTTAGTGAGGGACAACATGATTAGGAACGCACAGCTCTCATGAGGTTGGTAATAGAGCGGGAAGGATTATATATAGCTGGGACATGGCTTCCCAAGGATGATTTTCTTCTCGATTTTGTTTCATTTTTTTTCCGTTCTTCATCTTCTTCGATAGCTAGAAGAAGGAATAGCCATGGAAGGTTCTGCATGAAGCAGACTTCATGAAGAGGGAGTTGGAAAAGTAGGAAAACCAGTAAGCGAGTAAGGTTTCTAACCCTTCTATGTACATAAAACAAAGTTATGGACTTCAGAACCATTTTAAGGTTTTGCATGTTTCTAGAAAAATGGGTTTGAGCTGAGAATATTGAGTATAACCCATAATTTAGGTTGAAATGCTTAGTTGGCAGGAGAATGGAAGCTCTGGCATTTAAGAAGGCTAAGCTATGGAGATGATGAAGCTTCAAATGAGTTCCAGACTCCAAACCCGCTGGTATGATCTATGTTGTTTGAGTAAACCATTTTGCATAAACATAAATAATCGTATATGCATAAAAGTAAGCATGAAATGATCATAGTATGACATGTGCATGCTTTGCATGAAAATTTTGGGAAAAACCTCTATGGGATACATGAAGTTAGGAAGGGAAATGGGGAGTGATCTTGTTAGTTACTGCCATGGGTGAAGCTCCAGGCCTTGTGGAGGGAACACTGCGGTGTTCGAACATTAAGATTAGGTGGTGTAAAATAGGTAATGGGAGGAGGATTCGGGAAATGAAAATAATGGAAAGGTATTTACCACGACAATGATATCGACTGGTCCTTCGGGGCGACACCGTGACGACGGTATGTGGCGTAAGACCATAGATAAAAGACGCTATGGCAGTTTGGTATGAGGTACGTAGTGTAAGACCATGGATGAAATACGCCATGACATCATAGTAAAATGTATAAGATATATGGTGTAAGACCATAGATGAAAGATGCAATGACAGCCATGTATAAAGAGTAAGACCATGAAAGAAATACTCCATGACACCCACAGAGATTGATACGGTCCGCCTCGAGAAGAGTCGAAATGTATGCAAGTTGCCCAATCGTCCACGAGGAGTAAATAAAGCCTTCGATAAGATTGAGAAAATATGGAAGAGTTGCGGAAACTTTTAAGTGAATTGGTTTTAAGAAATGGGTTAAGTTAGGAATGGAGGATGGAAAATGAAAGGAACGGGCTTAGATAAATTATAGGATGGGTTCGAGAATAATTATGGAAAGAAGATGGTGAAGGATGAATAAAATAGATAGATGTTAGTTTGGTGGAAATGGATTAAAGAACTTAAACAAAGAATCGATTCAACACTATGACAGTGCCACCCCGGGTTCTATATTTGTTTAAGGTGGAAAATGGAATCGAAGATGGACCACTACCCGTTATCTAGGTAGATAAGAACCAATGGTATAGTTGGATGAAAGAACAAGTGATAGACGCCACAAGCACGGCTCGATAAGTCTATGAAACTTGTACGAAAGTGAAGAGGAGAATATCTCACTCGGTGAACAACGTTCATATAATTTTCATAAAAATGATCAAAAAAGCCATCTACAAATGAAAAACAACAACTATTTATAATACCATCTCTTACTAGTCGAATGGTCATTCAAATAACTTAATAACTAAGCTAAATTAATCTAGAAACACTTAGAAATTTTCCAGAATTTTGGAGAAGGTTTCCTTATAGTTTCCCATGCATTGAGGACATCAAAGGCCACTTCTAGAAGCTTAATTGAGCTGAAAAATCTGGAATAAACTCATTAAGTGGTTATGGGCAGATTCGGCTGAATGGGAGTCAAGTGGACAGCTTCTAGATGGAGCAATTAACTTGGTAGATGAATGCTTGAAGGAGGTCAATGGACAAGTCCAAATTCAGCCTCTTGGAACGTTAATAGCCATGCTTCATGAAGAAGAAATTCTTCCAAGTCCATGTACAGCCCTTGGGAACTTCATTAGCCATGTTTCTAGAAGAGGAGATGAGTTTTGGGTCACTTGAAAATGCATGCAGCAGCTAGGTACGTCCCATGCAATAATTGATCTCTTAATTAGCTTTCTTTTGGCTGAAAAATGTCCAGCAATAATGATGAAGATGAATGGCTCTTTTGGATGTGTAAATTCAGCCCTTTGGGACGTTTTGAAGACATCTTAATGAAGAAGAAAATGGCCAAACGAATTTGGACAGCAAAGGAGCTGAAAAGGCTTGTCTAGGTTCGGCCAACATTGGGGATGAGCTGCACCTTTTGTTTGAGAATTTTCCAGCATTTAATCATATCTTTGAATGGCTTGCATGTGGTTTAATTCAGCCTTTAAACTCCCTTGACCTTGGCTATGCACGAACAACCCCTAGGAAATTAAATAAGCTGCTGCCTATTTTAATTTCAGCTTAAAAAAACCTTCATGAACTTAACCCATGCACTTAGCCTTCTTTCCAGTTGAATGGGGCCTTGAATAGCCAAAAGTTGGCTGCCATAATGCATGCTTCCAGCCGTCCATGCACCTCCATGGTTCATTGAAGCATTCGGTCCAGTACAATGCACCTAAGTGCATGAACCTCCCTTTAATGCATTGGTTCATTCGGCTGTACCTACAAGAGCATGAATCACACATTAAATCCTTTCAATTCAGCTGAATAGAATTAAATACATGTTAGGGACACATCAATGGACACTTTGGACAACTTAATGACACCATTAGGACTCATGGGATTTTCGGCAGCCCCTAATTAATAGAAAAAAAGACTGCACTTTAATTTTTGATTTAAAACACTTAAAAACATGTAATAAAAATGTGACAAATTAATTTAGACTAGGAAAAAATAATTTAGACACTAAATAAAATATTAGGACGCATTAATTTGCTGTAGGAAAAAATTAATAAATTAAATACTCAATTTATTTAAAGCATTAAAATTAACGAATCAACTCAATGAGCTGGAACGAGCTCGAGTGAGCTCAAATTGAGCTCGAATGGGTTAATCCGACTCGATTTGGAAGTGCACCAAAGTACATATCAACTTCACGACACTTGGTTTTCGATGATTCGAGCTCATCGGTTCACAAAATGTTGGAGGCCTTGGGCGTGCCCGTAGAAGAGATAGTCCGCTGGAACAATAACATAAAGATAGTCCGCCAGGACAGTAAACACGGGGTAAATCCAAGGGGACAAGGGAAACAAGGTAATAAAGGTGTAAGACCATAGCTTGGCTACGGAAACCCATAGAGTCTGCCTGGACCACAAGCACGAGGTGTACTGCCTGTGCGCCAAGCAAAAGAAACCACACAAGTGGAAGAAGAGTTAAAAGAAAGTGTATGTATGACAAGCAGATTATGAAAAATCTGCCAAAAGTGATGAAAGCGGTAAGGATAGCTGTGAAAGCCGACAAGGCATGGGAAAGAACCCGAAAAGAATTAGAGGAAGATAGGTCATGTGAGAGCTGGCCTAACTATGGGAAAGTATAAGGGGAAAAGTATTCCAGGATCGCAAGCAATGATCCATCATGAAGAGCCACTAGGGTAAGCTTAAAGAATTTGTACACAAGAGGAAAACCTCATAGAAGAGATGGGGATTCTACTCCCAGGATAAGGATTCTGTCAATGGGACAGTATGTCTGTCAAGACTATTCCTCTTTGAGGCTAGTATTTTACGGTAATATGTCATGAAGCTAGCTCTGAAGGGAGAACATACGTAAGAAAGGAAGTAGACTGTATAGTATGATGAGCGCTGACTTTCCAGGACGATAAGTCAACTGTTCATCATATGGGATGGGTGAGGCCCCAGGTTAGTCTTGTGCATAAGGTGGATTACTAGGAGTAATCCCGCCACTGTTACCGATAGGATGGAACAAGAATAAGTTCGCTAGAGGGGCGAGGTCCGTTGTAAGTCAGCCCAATACAAAAATGTAATTGATCCTTTGAAATATGGATATTGGATCAGGATTGCATTGAAGATTTATCTCAATTGGTCCTACTTTATCATGGCCTTTATTATTATGCTATTTTAGATGCCACTTTATAGAGGAATCGATTGTAATTGATCTAGTATGTTAGTAAGTATTGAAAGTTTATATATTGGAGAGACTTCTATAGGTGATTTTATCAAGAGTTTGATCACTTATTTGTTCATTGAGGAACCTATTATTTGCGAGTGTATTTGAGAGTGTAAACAAGTTTATTTTTTGGTTTACAACTTAAGTTCTCCCCTTGAGAACTTAGAAATGAGTGATTTAGATCTTTAGGTACAAAAGTTATGTTGCAATACCAAGGTGTGACAAGACTTAAATCACTTGTGTATTGAGATTAAAGATAGTGGATTATCCACACTAAGCTAGTTCCACAGATGCAAGGGAAATGAATTGTGTAAACAACTTGTATACTTATTTTGTTGTTCTTTGCAATGCAACTTTTTGTGGGAACTACATCTACCACTTTCATTCAAACACTATGTTTTTTCTTAATATTTATCAATTGTATGTTCCAACAAAGTTGATTAATGAGAGATGAGAGGATGTAGGACTTCCAACTTTAGCAAGAAGAATCCAAACCCCGTTCTCAAGAAATTGGGAGGTAAAGTTAAAACATGTGTTTAAAGAGGTAAACTTGCTACTAATTTCATGTTGAGAGCAGGGACGAAGCCAGGGGGGCTGGCATGGGCCCCGGCCCCCTTAAAATGTAAAATTGCTATTTAGGCCCTTAAATTTTTTTAAAAATTTTAAATTAGTAAAGGTAAAATTGCACTTTGGCCCCCCTAAAATTATAAAAATTTGATTTAATCCTTTACAAATTATAAAGATATAAACTATAAAAAATTAAAATTTCATCCGGCCCCCACTAAAAAATTGTTCTGGCTTCGCCCCTGGTTGAGAGTGAATGTAGGCCTCCCTAGGCATTTCGAAGTTCCCTTTTGTTTGATATACAAGGGCTCACTATGGGTAGATATATTCATAGTGACTAAGTAATCGAAGGTGATAGCCTTCTTTATTTTATTTTATTTCTAAAAACCATGCTAGTTACCAAATTAAAATGAATTTTCATTTTTTTATATTTTCATGCTTATATCAATGTAATCAAACTTTTATTCATAGTGCCTATGTTTCTTTATATATATATATATATATATATATATTCAAAACATGGGTGGTCAATATTAATCATGCCACATAATCTCCCCATGTGAGTTGCATAGGCCTTAAGTTAATGGCCAAAGATGATGTGTTACCAAATAATGTTACCAGTCATCTTCTTCCTCTCTCAAATGGTAAACCTAACTATCCCCTTTATTTTTTTCTGCTGTGGAAAAAAACAGTAAATCTCCATGTGCTCGTGTATTTCGTTTCTTAATCCACCCCCTTTATCGTCTTTCTTTCTTTAATATAAATTTTGGTTTTCTCTTTTCGTCGACGGTTCTTCGTGTAACACAAGTAAACCAACATGCTTTAATCCGATGTTCATAATTATATAGCATCTAAGCAAAGCCATCTTATTGACCCAATGTGATTAAGCAAATAAAGCTTGAGATTGTACAATCTCGTACGTCTTAAACTCAATCCCTTGTCTCAAAACCTCTATGCATGAACCTTGTTTAATATAGATTTGAAGATTTCTTGAAATTCAAAATTAGAAAAAAGAAAAGCCTTTTCTTTTTTCACTAATGAAGTAATTTGGTAATATAAATTTTATGCATTACAAATCACTTATAAGTATAATATACGCCTCCTATTCAATTTGTCTTGATTCAAAACTTTTTTTTATAAAAGGGATAATGTCACATTTATTACTTGTATTTTCATAAAATGTCAAATGTGATGCTTATATTTTGAAAAAATCTAATGTGGTACTTGTATTGTCAATCTTTGTATTATTATGATGCATGAAGTTAACACTAGCCAATGAAAATTCAACACGTAGAATTTTTTTCCCAAATCATAAGTCCACACGTGGATAATATAACATTATGAGAAAAAACTAAATAAAAAATAATTAAATTAAATTAAAAACAAATAACTAAATCTAAAAGACATATGCCGATTGAGTCTTAACTCGATTGGCATCAGCTTATTGCTAGTGTAAGAGAACATGGGTTCAAACGCGCTAAAACACGTTTTATCATCCTATTTAAGGGTTTGTGAAGGATTATAAGTAATTTTAGGCATTATATAAAATAAACCTAAATAAAATATGGTTAATAAAAAAAAAAGAAATACTAAGCTTACATAAACAAAAACATCATATCCTCCATTAAAGTAAATACTAAAGTCATTTTCCTACAATTATTTGTAGGAAATCAAGTAACACATAATTGTGAAGTATGAGATTCTTCGAATTTTGCTTCTAAAATTTTTGGATTCATCTTAAGCTAAGAAGAAGGTGAAGTTTTGAAAGAAAATTTGGAGAAAATTGAGATTAAATTTCTACAAATATGGTTTTTTGTGGAGAAAACTTGTTTTCAAATGGGAAACTCCTTGGAGAAAATGACTTCAATATTTACTTTGATGGAGAAGATGACCTTTTTGCTTTTGTAAGTTTAGTATTTAATTTTTTTTTGTTAACCATAAGCATTTAGGTTTAGTTATTTGTTTTTTTAATTTAATTAGTTTTTTCTATTTAGTTTTCCACACAATGCTATATTATCTACATGGACTTTGATGATTTGAAAAAAAAAATTATGTGTCAAATTTTCATTGAATGGTTTTGAATTCACTAACGATATTAACTCTAGGCATCATAATATTACAGAGCTTGATAGTTTAGGTGCCACATTGATTATTTTCAAAGTACAGATACTACATTAGACATTTTATAAAAGTACAAATACCAAATGAGACATTATTCCTTTATAAAATAAGGACTAATGAAAATGAGGGTTTATTAAGGTGGTGTTATTTGGCAATTCTTTATTTTTTTTTTCAATTTAATTCATGATAGCTCCCTTTACTTTAAAACCTAATGGTATTTTTTTTCTTTTGACAAAGTCCTCTCCCTTTAGGTATTTTAACACATTATCTTTCTCAATTTAGATAAAAAAATTTCGTTCAATGTTTTTGGCATAGCTTTTTTGTTTATTTATTTATTTACTTAATATCCCCTTATATCATCCTTTCCTATGGTGGGGATTTGGCATAGGTAAAGTTCATATTCGACACCATCACCGAGCATTACGCCACAAGAAAGGCCAAATTTCCTCCTCCTCTCAACAGATTTCGGCAATGTCACAATTGCATGACCCTATCACATGTGATGGATTCTACAAACTGTTAGTTGGCATACATATGTATTTAAGTTACCTAAATTTCATGTGTTAACCCTAGTTGGAAAACCTTCGAAAAAAATCCAGTCCTCAAATTCGATTCCTTAATATCATGTATGCAAGGTTGGCTTTAGTATCCGTCGCTATCGCGAAAAAATCAAAGTAAAAAAGCACAAGAGCTTGCGTTTATAAGATGAAAACTTATGAAAACTATGGCTAGGGTTTGTTTTGATTTCTAGACAATATTCCATGAATCTGAAATTATAGTTATAGCAATACACTAATACGTCGTGCATGATTTCAAATCCTCAAATTTCAATACCCTTCTACAAAAGTTAGATTTTTATGTTATGGCAATATTCAAGTATTAGGAGTCGGATTGTATTTTGTTCCCTCTACTAGAAAAATGGGCAAATTAGTCCCTGTGCGTTAGATCAAAGAGCAAACTAGTCATTATGTTAAAAAAAATCATCTATTTCTACTGTTAAAAACAAAATCGTGTACGTCAACATGAGATAAACGTGGCAGGTCACGTGTTACTGTTTAACTATTTCGTCAACTACGCTAGTTTTTAATAATACAAATGGATGAATTTTTTAACTGAAATGACTAATTTGTTCTTTGATCTAACTTACAGAGACTAATTCGACCATCATTTTAGTAATGGCAGCAAAATGCAATCTAACTTCTAGTACAAGATCATGATACTTTTACCCAATATTCATCTTCTTTACTTGCGTATCACACATATGAAACCTAGTTATATATGTTTATAGTGCATCAATGCAATTTAGATGATATAATAAGTGATTCATATCATACATATAATATATATATGTATAAACCCTAAATGAAGATTATTTTTAATATGGAAAAGTGTAAGCTTAGTTTCAAATTCCCCACGTTGCTATTGAGGTCCCTAAAGCCGCAAATTGATGCTTACACGCTAGACTTAGATGTCCAGAAAGATGTTATGAATCCAAAAATGTTGGATAATGTCCCATTGCATGATCTTGGTTTGATTTAAGGATGATTGAGATTTTAAACACGACAAAGCAGGGTACGAAATCGAAATCGAAATTGTTTGCAGTATTAAATGAACCTTGTTAATTTGGTTCAATTATTGGACCAACCTAAATATCATCAAACTCTTACTTAAATAGCATGGATAGGGTATTAGGGGGCTTTAGTTCAGTTCAAATCTCAATTTCATGCAATATCAAACTCTATATTCGGCATTGACTATGCAAATTGAAACTGACTGTAAACCTAAAGGAAATGGAAACAAAAAAAAAAAATTGCGTGTTCTTTTTTTACCTATGTGTGAATTCAAACAAACTCTTTGAGTTGTTAGTGTATTAAGGTTCATTTATTTTAAGATATAGCCGGATTGGTAAGCATTGGTTCTAAAATCAATGTCAAATATTTAATTGTTTTTTCTTTAAAATATAATTTAGATAAAGTTCAAATGTGCTTGTCCTATGCATTTTACACTTTACAAATTTAGTCCCTCTATTTTTATTTCAAAGAATTTAGCCTTTCTACTTTGTTGACACTAGGGATGAGCATCCGATTGAACTGAGACAAATTAAGTGAAAATTTTTGAGTTAATCAAGTTGATGAATCCTGTTTTATTATCTTAACTCGATTTTTGAATTATTTTTTTTCGAATCGAGTTGAGTGAAAAGAAATTCGAGTTGAGTTAAGTCAAGTTGAATAAATTTATTCGAGTTAAATTAAAAAATTAAACTGGTCAAATTGAAATATTGTTAACTATATGACTAAATTTCAAGTTAAGGAACATAAATGGCATATGTATTTTTAAGATTTATTAATTATTATAATTTTTTTTGAATTTATATATATTTATAAAATTTTGGAAAAAATATTTTATAAATATTTTGTATTTTTAAGATAATTTTGACTTTTTTTTTGTGTGTAATTTTTTAAGAGAGGCCAATTTGCACATTTTTTAATCTGTCAGGGACACAACGAGTATTTACATTAATTTGTTATTCAAGTTATTTGAATTATTCGTGTTGCAAAGTTCAACTTGACTTCAACTCAAAAAACCGAATTACTTATTCAAGTTGATTCGAAAAAACCGAATAAATCAAAATTCAAAATTGGAAAAAAATCGATCTTTTCTAATCGAATCAAGTTTTTCTCACCCCTAGTTGACACGGTTAAAATCCTTTTGTTAAATTTAGGTTCAATATAATGCCATGCTTTTTTTACATGGCTACCAAATGAATATTCTATTTATTTCGAAATATCACACCAGCAAATTTAACAGAAGCGTTTTAATGGTGTTAACAACTGGACTTAAGTTTTAAAATTTTAAAAATAAGACTAAATTCCAAGAAATAAAAGTAGATGAACTAAAATTTCAAATTGTATGAAGAGATCAAGGACTTGAAGGATATTTTAACTTTTAGATAAGTATAAATATTTTCTCAAGGGTCAGGTGATTTGTCAAAGCCCAAAGGCTTGCTCTGAAAAGGTTTAAACTAAAATATTAGGCCTGTAAATTAAGCTTAGATAATAAGCGTGGGGCTTATTTAAAATACAAGTCTCATGCTTCTATACTTAAAGCGTAGCACAAATTGACATTTTTTTCAAGCTTATAACATGTTTTTTTTGTTCTGTATTATGTAATTTATATCACATGAAAATTATACAAAATTCAAAAGAAAAAACAAAATTAACCTATCAATTTAAAATACATATCTATCAATTTTGCCCTAAATTCAAAAAAAATCAATTTAATCAAATCAAGTCGAATTGAATTGAATTGGATAAATAAAATGGAATTAACCTATTATAGTTTACTTATTTGAATTATGTTAATGGGGTGCCAATTTCAGCCTGTAATAAGCTCAATTTGCCCGGGCCCAAAACCAACTAAAACAAATAAATAAACCCAAAAAATAAAAAATAAAAGAGTCCACGTCCAAATATTCAAGCCCAAAATAAAAAAAACCTAGCCCAAAAATTACAAGCCCACATGACTAAACAGTTTCAGAAACAGAAACCCTAGCTCCCATGTGCGCCGCTCCTCCTCGGGCGCACCGCCCGCGCCTCGTCCCGAGGCCTGACCCCCTCTGCTCCATCTTACACCGAAATAGAAAAGCCCCTCCGTTGACTCTCCAAATACCTGCAAAAGAAGACTAAAAAAACACAAAAACAAGAACAGAGAAACCGCAGTAGAAACAAGACCAAACAGTGCAAGAACAGTGACTAAACAATGTGTAAATCGGCTATAAAAGCCCCCCATCATCAATGTAATTTTTTTACAGACACACAAGATTAATCAAAAAACTCAAAGCAAAAGGTGATATTTTATTTTTTCTTGTTTCATTTCGAAATAATAATAAAAATATAAAAGGGGTTTTTTTTATTTTTATCTTTTATATTTTGAAACCCTAAAAAGAAAAAGAAGAAAATAGTTACCCGAGAATCGTCGCCATCGCCACCGTCGTAGCCCCTTTCCCTCTGACTCGCGAAGCCTAGGAACCCATCAGGATTCCGTCGAAGGCCTCGTCGGGAAAGGGCGAAACCTTTCGGTTTCTTTTCCCATGGCCGAGCATCGGTTAGATTTTGGAGATTTAAACCCCAAATTTGGGTTCTTTTCGAAAAGGGGGTTAAAAAAGGGACTGTAAGAGCCCAAATTTACGCGGGCCCGATTAACCAAACAGAAACCAAAATTAAAAAACCAATAAACCGTCTATTTTACAGTTTTTTTACAAACCCAAAAATTATTAAAATCAGACCTAGCCCATACTAGCCCAAATACTAAAGACCCATACCCAGACTAAACCCGAGGCCCGAATGGCCCAAGACTTTCAGCAGATGCTCACAGGAAACCCTAGCCCCTAACCCTAGCAGCGCCGCGCGCGTGCGTCACCACACGCGTGTCGCCACGTCCGCGCGTTCAAGCCTCCGTACACCGCCACAGCCGGAGCGTCGTACCTGCGAAAGGGACAAACAAACGACAGCAAGCACATCAGCAGAAAACGCAAAAAAAAATTGTATTTTTCATACATTTTCCGAATATAAAAAGTGAAAGGAAATTTTTTATTTTTTTACTATTGATTATTTTACGAACAAAGAAATACCAATAAGGAAATACAGAAACAAGAGATTCAAAAAAAAGGTTGCTTTCTATCTTGTGATTTCTTTTTCGCTTCGTTTTTGTTCTTCAATTGAGTAAAAATAAATGAATAGAAAAGAGGGTTTACCTTCGCAAGCGAGCCGTCAGAGTCCTCATCGCCTTCGTCGAAATCGAAGTTTGAGATGGGGATTTTGGAGCCGAAATAGGCGATTCCTCAGGCCCCGCTCCAAGTAAGGGTACGAAGGCGTCACTACGCGCCACCATACACCAATTCCGATGGTGAAATGGTGGTCGGACGGCGCAATCTGGTTTCGGCTAAAAGAAAACATGGGGGAAAGGGTTTTGTTTTGGCGATTGAGAAATGGCAGATTGCCATTTAGTTTTTTAGGGTTTTAATAGCTATTAAAAAAGGGCATCGTTTGGGGTCTTGGAATTCAAGTGCCAAAACGACACCGTTTGGTGCTCAACTCATGTGTCCAGATGCTGAAATGGCACCGTTTGGTGCTTAGCCCGCCGCCCCAATCCGATCCGACCCGAAAACCTGGAGGATCCGCTTGTTTTATTAAAAGTGGTTTTATTGCGCGATTAGCCCCTCCATTTTGCACTGTCATTTGATTGAACCTTATTTCTATATTTTTTATATTTTAATTTCTCCTTGGAATTTGTGCGTTATTTCAATTTGATACCTGTCTAAACGCAGCGTTTTATAACTTGGAATATTTTCTTTTTAATCCTGTTCATTTGTGTGTATCTTACTTGATCATTAATTCTATGTTAATAATTTCATTTGTTTATAAATTATCCTTTTGATGTTGTTGTTATTTCAATTGAATTTTTTTAGTTTTTTTATATATATTTTATTCATTTTAAATGTTTCTTTATAAAATTCACTATTTATTTTAATATATATATTATGTGAATTATATTGTATATATTATTTTGCATTATTTTAGTTGTTATTCTTTTAATTCTCCTTTATATGTATATATTTTCTTCTAAACCTATTTATATATAATTTACTTCTTTTAAAGATCCTATTTCATTATATATTGTTTAACATTTTCATATATTATTTTTATACATTTGTTATTACTATTAAATTTTTCATCTTATGTATATTATCAATTTTAAATTAATATATTTTGTGTTTTAAATTATTTTGTATATCATTTACTTTAAATTTATTCTTACGTAATATTTATTTTAAAACTCATCCATATATTACTGTGTTTATTTTTATTATAAAATTTATTTCAAATCTTCTCATGCATTGCCTATTTCTTTTTAAAAAAAAATTTATACGTATAATTTAGGTTAAATTGCATGTATATATATTAGTTTCAAATTTCTTTTTCTCTATTTAATTTAAATTCATTTATTATCATGTAAAAGTTTATATTTTATTAATTTGCCATGTGGTACTGATTGATGATATCATTTCAAATAAATGTGTTGTGAAATTGTCGCTATTGTATATTTCAAATTGTATGTGCGTATTGTTATCTTTGTTATTCATTTGTACAAAATTGTATTCACATATTATTACTCCATGCTCTATATTATATTTTTATAGTGTTTCAATAAAAGCATTTTGAGTCAATTTTAAAATCGCTTATTTAAAAGCTATTAAAGTAAGGCAATATTTCGTTTTTGGAAATTCGAGAAATCGTACCCTACTGTGCTGGGCTTCGGTTTTTTCGTTTGTCCAAATAATTGAACATCCTTATAAAAATATCAATGCATGAACTTTAGAAATCACGAGAGGATCTTGGCATCGAGGGTTTGAAACGTCATATCCTATCGTGCTGGATGTGATATTTTATTCCTTCGGAACAAGAGAATCTCAATATCCAATCCGAGTTATTTTAAAATTTTTAAAACGGAATTGTATTCTAAAATACTTTCAAATTTTCGACATTAGGACATCAATTAATCAATTTGGTACCAATTTTGGGCGTTGCGAGGGTGCTAATCCTTCCTCGCACGTAACCGACTTTCCGAACCTGTTTTCTTAAATTTCGTAGACCAAAATTATCGTTTTAATAAATCTAAAATGTTTTATTAAAATAATACATCTCAAGGTGACCCGATCACACCTTGAATAAAGGATCGGTGGCGACTCCATGTTTCATTTTAAAGTCGATCCCCGTTTTCCAAAACATAAAAATGGTTTCGACAGCTTGGCGACTCCACTGGGGACTGGTTGAGAGTCAGGCCATAAATTGATTAATTTTTGTCCTTTTGATTGAAAATTTGGAAAATTGTTTTGAAAAATCATGTTTCTTTTGATGCATTTGTTTGTGCTATGATTGCAATAATGTCGAGTCTCATAAACTACTTTGGCATTACATTGCATGACCGTTGTGGTCACACCTTTAAGTGGGAGTGAGAAACTATGCCTTCGTGAGGTTTTCACCTCCGTATGGGCTAGTGGACTGCTTCCGGGATACATCTGTACCTATGTGCTTCGTGAGATTTTCATCTCCGCATTGCTATAGGGAAATGTGTCCCCCTGAACCGAACTCGATCCGTATGAGCATATAATGGGTGAGGATCGAGGAATCTGCTGGTTCAGGTACCTCAACTTTAGAACCGAACCACATATAGAAATCCTTAAGAGCCTACCCTAGGTAGAATCATACCCAAACCCTAGTGGTTACCCTTTTAGGTGTTCTATGTTGTTTATTTCTCATGTACTAACGTGTTTTCTTTTGTTTATGACTACATTACATTTCACCATCATAGAAAGGAGGTGTTGATTCATATTTGATTGCTAAATAGAAGAGTTTGTCATAGGAAAATGGATTTTTTGATAAAGTGGGTTATAATACGTTTGTCCAAATATAGTCCAAGTAAACACAACGAGGAAAAGTTGATAGTATATGACTTTACCTCGTTGCCCGGGGATTCAAGCCAATAAGGATTATTCGAGAGTCATCACGCCTCAATTTTCTTAAAGAAGCTTATGAGAATCGCGGAGGATAAGTGAGTGAAGAGTCACGACTTGGATCAAGCAACAATGAGCTAGAAGAGGTATCTATTGAGAAAGTTCACAGGACACAACCATAACATCTGGATACGAAGAAGAGGATTGGTGTTTTCACTTGGACTATGAAGACAATGTCGTATATGTAACCCATTTTATGTAAAGAAATTTATTTTCTAGAAAAGTTCTTCTAATGGAATTGAATTCAGAATCAACGCCTCTCTTTCTTTTTGCATTCATTCCATGCATTTGCATTGCATTTCATGCATTTGCATTACATTACATCATATCCATTAAAATTTGTAGAAAGACTCTAATTAGGTAAAATTATTTCAGTTAACCTGGAAAACATGGAACGAAGGTTGGAGAGGTTAGAGCAAAGGAAAATACAGATGCAGGAGCAATTGGCCGAAATCCAACAGGATATGCGGGATCAAATGAATGTGATGAGCCAATTAACCCAGTTACTAGCCGAAAGGCTTGAAGAAAGGAAAAGCCCGATGGTCAACAATGGGAGCGATAATGAGGACCTTATCTATTCCTCAGATTTTACTCCAATAAGTGTCCCAGCCCAACCAGACGCGCATTCGGTACCCGTCATTGTCAAACCCCGATATCAGACTGATACCTCGGCATTGTTAAAGTTCCCAATAGGTTCGGGTTTTAATTCGGGGGATGATCGAGTCAATCCTGTGATACATGGGTTAGCCGAAACAAAGGAAAATGGAGAATGGACTTTAAAGACCCTGAAGAAGAAGGAAGCGAATAGTACGAGTAGGTATAACAAGGGTCACTCGGAGCCGATTACAGTAAGCCAGCCGATGACGATAACTACCAGCCGTCAGGTCTCCCCAAAGCAAGAGCCCAATCCAAGACCGAACTCAGAAAAACCCCAGTTTGCACCCATCCCAATCACGTATAGGGAGTTGTACCAAATTTTTTTTGACGCACATGTTGTATCCCCTTTTTATATAGAACCAATACGGCCCCCATACCCCAAATGGTACGTCGTCAATGCCCAATGCGAATACCATGGAGGAATTACAGGGCATTCGATTGAGAACTGCGCCGCTTTTAAAAAGATAATCGAAAGACTTATCAGATTGGGTATCGTAAATTTTGATGATCCTTCTGGTGCGGAAAATTTGTTACCCAACCTTTCAGTTAAAGGGGTAAATTATCAGATTGGGTATCGTAAATTTTGATGATCCTTCTGGTGCGGAAAATTTGTTACCCAACCTTTCAGTTAAAGGGGTAAACATTTGAGTCCCATGATAGATAAGGGCATGAGATCCAAGAATGCATCGAGCTCAAAGCCTTAGTACAAGGCCTGATGGATAATAAATTGAAGAGATCAAAGACCTGGTGGGAACGTTGGGAGATCTAGACATTAACGACATATTCGAAGAGGGAACCGGGGAATAGACTTCTCCAAGCTTCTGCCTTTACGTACTTGGGGTGTTTTGAACAATGGGACTGTGTATAAGGGATCCCTGTATTTTTAAAGCTAATCTAGAGTAATATTCAAAACACGCTTGTTGCTTTCAGCCTAGAAGCAATATGAGTCCTTTTGTGAAATAGGCTTGTGTTCAAAATCTTTATTTCAATAAAATGCATTTCTCTTAAGTAAATATTCTTTTATTCTTGCTATTTATAGATTCTTTTGTTCTTTGGACTTTCATGCAAATATTATATTCATGATCATACCATACAAATAACTATCCTTAGAATCATTTATTCTCTAGAATTTACCTTCGTATCTACAATAGGCCTCCAAATATCAACGACAAGAGCGACGCTGTTACTGACTCCCTTTTGAGTGAGATATGTGTCTAGAAGGATCTCATGACTTTGAAGATGACAGAGATTGTAGCCTATCCTCTGATTTGTGAAGGATGGTAGAATAAGAGGAAATTGGATCCTACCTTACAAAGGGTCAGTGGACATTGCGAGCTTAGGAAAGGGATGAAGATCGAAGCCTAGCTCACCATAAAAATGAAACGAGATGTCATATCTTGGTATGATCACATCAAGATACGCCTAGACGTGAGGATGCTATAAAGTGTTAATGGTTCTATGATAGCCAAGCCAATCAAGAGGTTTGGGTACTGCTGGTCCACCCTGGAAGGGGATTGCATCAATATGTCGTAAATGTCAAATTGAGAAAGACAAGACTTATATGCCTCCTCCATTTCTTCACAGATTTTCTATATGTGGGGCATGGATGTTATGGGGCCAATCTCGCTGACATCAATTCATCTTCGTGGTTGTCAATTACTTCAATAAGAGGGTGAAGGTCGCTTCATATGCCAAAGTTACAAAGTCAGCAGTCATCAAATTCAAATTCAAATCCAAATCCAAATGCAAATTCAAATTCAAATCCAAATGCAAATCTAAATTCAAATTCAAGTTCAAATTCAAACTCAAATTTGAGTTCAAATGCAAGTTCAAATTCAAAAACAGTGGCAATAAAGAATGCCAGAAAGGAACATGTCTAGCATAATTGCACAATCTATTCAAAGATCAGACACCATATCAGTGCAGCAAAGGCAGCCAAAAACCATTCAAAATTTTTGAAAATGACTGAGGTTTGTAAATGTTGGCATACAAAAGTTACTATTTACCCTCTATACTTATCAAATGTTGGTCAGGACTGTCACCGGGGAACACATTTCTCATTGGTTTCGCCCATTGAAGTCGAAATTCATTTTTCTGAGTTTCATCAGAATTGAAGTTGAATGAGACAGAATGGATCCAATCCCGATGAGATCAGTTAAATTTGAAAAGAAAATGTTAAAAGCTATCTGTCACGGTCAGATGATGCGAGCTTACAATAGAAAAGGATAGCCCTAGAAAATTTCATGATAGGGCTTCGAAGAAAATTTTTCCCAGGCAAAAGGGACTTTAGAAGAAAGTGGGTGCCAAACTGGGAAGGACCTTATGCAGCAAAGAAGGCATGTTCTGGGGAAGCATGGATATTGACCGAGATGGATGGCAATGACCTGCCCAATCCGGTGAATTTAGATTCAATAAAAAGTTTTCCAAAAGAAAAAAGAAAAAAAATAAAAATAAAAAACACAAAAAAGGAAAAGAAAGAAAAAAGAAGAAAAAAGAGAGGCCAAGGCGAAAACCCAAAAAGGGCGCTTTGAGACCAAAGGGGATTTGAGTTAAAAACCCGAAAAGGACGGCTCAAATTTTGATCAAAAGTGGGGCATACAGCAGTCTTGCTATACTTGAATTAACAATGAGGAAGTATGTTACGTCTTGGGGCATCGACAAAGTACTCCAGATCCCCTAAACACATATTGAGCTTAAAATGGTCCTCAAGAAGTTTGTACAGAGAAGCTCAGGCTGCGATATCTGGGGCACCTAGTTTTCCATCTTACCCATTTTGAATTTGCTATCTTTAATTATTTTATTCGTTTCAAAATACACTACCAATAAATTTTCTTCTTGATTGCATTTGCTATCTTTGCTTAACTTATTTGTTTCGAGCTATGCTCCTAATTAATTTCCTTATTGTCCATTGTTATGATCTTTTTCAAGCATTTTGCATTGAAATAATGATTAGTGGAGTAATAATACTTTCATAAAAGGAGTTTCTCATATTACTTTGGAAGCTTCTAAATAATATAAGAACCTAAAACAGGACTGTTGTTTAGAACTCACCAAGCCTAAGATTTGGAGATATTGGAGAAATATGATTATCTCTTTGGACTTTTTATTGGTTGAACAAAAAAGACATTTCATCTGCGATACAACCTCAACAAATAACGAGCAATGTCAACCCAAGTGTATAAGGGGATCGTTCTCGGGAAAAGAAAAATGATACTCTACATTCGTGCAAATATCAGACATATACATCTAGTCATTACACCCAGCGAATGGCGTAACAGATCAAATTGATTGAGGATGATACAAATCCTATACCTCGGAGTTGCAGCAGGTTGGATTGAAGATGAAACAAATTCCATACCCTTGAGTCGCATTGGGATGGATTAAAGATGACACAGATCCTATACTCCCCTGAATTGCAGTGAGAGGGTCTGAAGATGGTATAAGTCTTAAATTCCCAGAGATACCATGGAATGGACCTTGAAATTACATTGGGGCAAGTCATTTGAGCAAAATATAATTGTTACTTTGAGTTTTTTGGCAAAGGTACCAGCCGAGCAAGATAGCAGCGTAATACGTCAGCAATAAAATTCTGATGGACAACGAGCAGTGACAACCTTAAACATTTAAAAAGGGATTGTTCTCATGAAATTCTACATTCATACAAGACACGTTTAGTTAGGAGCATTTGATTTATTCTGATCATTGCATCCTAATCCTTATACATTTAACAAAAGACCATTCTCATGACATTCTGCATTCATGCAAATGTCGTCCATAATACATTTAGTTAGGAGCATTAGATTCATTCTGATCATTGCATCCTAACCATTTTGCATAAACATAAACACATAAAACCGATTTTACGGGATAGGTCCCCCAGAGGACGGTGTCGCAACATCGGTGAATTCACAGATCTGGTCTTCCTGAGTTTGCAGTGAAGCAGATCAAAAATACTAGTCTGGCATCCCTGGGTTTGCAGTGGAGCAGACCAAAGATTATAGATCTTGTCTCCCTAAGCAGTAGTGGAGCAGATCAAAGACGGCGAATCTCATCTCCATGAAGCAGCAGAGTAGATTTAAGCCATCAGCCTTATCTCCCTGAAGCGGCAGTGGAGTAAACTGAAGATTACAGATCTTGTCTCCCCAAGCAGTAGTGGAGCAGATCAAAGACGGCGAATCTCATCTCTATGAAGCAGCGGAGTAGATTTAAGCCATCAGCCTTATCTCCCTGAAGCGGCAGTGGAGTAGACTGAAGATTACAGATCTTGTCTCCCTAAGATGTAGTGGAGCAGATCAAAGACGGCGGATCTCATCTCCATGAAGCAGCGGAGTAGATTTAAGCCATCAGCCTTATCTCCCTGAAGCGGCAGTGGAGTAGACTGAAGATTACAGATCTTGTCTCCCTAAGCAGTAGTGGAACAGGTCAAAGACGGTGAATCTCATCTCCATGAAACAGCGGAGTAGCTTTAAGCCATCAGCCTTATCTCCCTGAAGCCGTAGTGGAGTAGACTGAAGATTACAGATCTTGTCTCCCTAAGCAGTAATGGAGCAGATCAAAGACGGTGAATCTCATCTCCATGAAGCAGCGGAGTAGATTTAAGCCATCAGCCTTATCTCCCTGAATTGACAGTGGAGTAGACTGAAGATTACAGATCTTGTCTCCCTAAGCAGTAGTGGAGCAGATCAAAGATGATGAATCTCATCTCCATGAAGCAGCGGAGTAGATTTAAGCCATCAGCCTTATCTCCCTGAAGCGGCAATGGAGTAGACTGAAGATTACAGATATTGTCTCCCTAAGCAGTAGTAGAGCAGATCGAAGACGGTGAATCTCATCTCCATGAAGCAGCGGAGTAGATTTAAGCCACCAACCTCGTCTCCTTGAAGATACAATGGAGCAGGTTGAAATTACGATTCTTATATCCTCGAAGTTCCAATGGAGTAGGTTGAGACTACAAATCCCTTCTCCCTGAGTTTGCAATGAGGATCAATCCTTATTTCCTTGAAGTTTCAGTAGAGAAGATTGAAACTACGAATCTCTTCTCTCTGAATTCTTATCTCCTCGAAGTTCCAGTGGAGTAAGTTGAAATTACAAATCTCTTCTCCCTGAAATTACATCGGAGTGGATAGAAGCACTATTTCCTATACCCCTGAAGACGCAGTGGGATGTAATGGGGCTACTTGAAGAAAATAAGTGCCAAGAAGCCAAGATCTTACAAGACTAAGCAAATTTGGCCCTCTTTAAAGTCTTTGCTTCATTCCTGTAACACGACAATGAGCAAAGAGGGGCAGCTGTAAGAGCCCAAATTTGCCTGGGCCTGATTAACCAAACAGAAACCAAAATTAAAAAACCAATAAACAGTATATTTTACAGTTTTTTGTACAAACCCAAAAATTATTAAAATCAGACCTAGCCCATACTAGCCCAAATACTAAACACCCATACCCAGACTAAACCCGAGGCCCGAATGGCCCAAGACTTTCAGCAGATGCTCACAGGAAACCCTAGCCCTTAACCTTAGCAGCGCCGCGCGCGTGCGTCACCACGCACGCGTCGCCACGTCCACGCGTTCAAGCCTCCGTACACCGCCATAGCTGGAGCGCTGTACCTGCGAAAGGGACAAACAAACGACAGCAAGCACAGCAGTAGAAAACACAAAAATATTGTATTTTTCATACATTTTCTGAATATAAAAAGTGAAAGGAAATTTGTATTTTTTTACTACTAATTATTTTACGAACAAAGAAATACCAAAAAGGAAATACAGAAACAAGAGATTCGATAAAAAGGTTGCTTTCTATCTTGTGATTTCTTTTTCGCTTCGTTTTTGTTCTTCAATTTAGTAAAAATAAACGAATAGAAAAGAGGGTTTACCTTCACAAGCGAGCCGTCGGAGTCCTTATCTCCTTCGTCGAAATCGAAGTTTGAGATGGGGATTTTGGAGCCGAAATAGGCGATTCCTCAGGCCCCGCTCCAAGTAAGGGTACGAAGGCGTCACTACGCGCCACCATAGACCAATTTCGATGGTGAAATGGTGGTCGGACGGTGCAATCTGGTTTCGGCTAAAAGAAAATACGGGGGAAAGGGTTTTGTTTCGGCAATTGAGAAATGGCAGATTGCCATTTAGTTTTTTAGGGTTTTAATAGCTATTAAAAAACGGCGTCGTTTGGGGTCTTGGAATTCAGGTGCCAAAACGACACTGTTTGGTGCTCAGCCCATGTGTCCAGATGCTGAAACGGCACCGTTTGGTGCTTAGCCTGCCGCCCCGATCCGATCCGACCCGAAAACCTGGAGGATCCGCTTGTTTTATTAAAAGTGGTTTTATTGCGCGATTAGCCCCTCCATTTTGCACTGTCATTTGATTGAACCTTATTTCTATATTTTTATATTTTAATTTCTCCCTGGAATTTGTGCGTTATTTCAATTTGATACCTGTCTAAACGCAGCGTTTTCGCAACTTGGAATATTTTCTTTTTTAATCCCTGTTCATTTGTGTGTATCTTACTTCGATCCTTAATTCTATGTTAATAATTTCATTTGTTTATAAATTATCCTTTTGATGTTGTTGTTATTTCAATTGAATTTTTTTAGTTTTTTTTATATATATTTTATTCATTTTAAATGTTTCTTTATAAAATTCATCATTTATTTTAATATATATTATGTGAATTATATTGTATATATTATTTTGCATTATTTTAGTTGTTATTCTTTTAATTCTCCTTTATATGTATATATTTTCTTCTAAACCTATTTATATATAATTTACTTCTTTTAAAGATCCTATTTCATTATATATTGTTTAACATTTTCATATATTATTTTTATACATGTGTTATTACTATTAAATTTTTCATCTTATGTATATTATCAATTTTAAATTAATATATTTTGTGTTTTAAATTATTTTGTATGTCATTTACTTTAAATTTATTCTTACGTAATATTTATTTTAAAACTCATCCATATATTACTGTGTTTATTTTTATTATAAAATTTATTTCAAATCTTCTCATGCATTGCCTATTTCTTTTTTAAAAAAAAAAATTATACGTATAATTTAGGTTAAATTGCATGTATATATATTAGTTTCAAATTTCTTTTTCTCTATTTATTTTAAATTCATTTATTATCATGCAAAAGTTTATATTTTATTAATTTGCCATGTGGTACTGATTGATGATATCATTTCAAATAAGATGTGTTGTGAAATTGTCGCTATTGTATATTTCAAATTGTATGTGCGTATTGTTATCTTTGTTATTCATTTGTACAAAATTGTATTCACATATTATTACTCCATGCTCTATATTATATTTTTATAGTGTTTCAATAAAAGAATTTTGAGTCAATTTTAAAATCGCTTATTTAAAAGTTATTAAAGTAAGGCAATATTCCGTTTTTGGAAATTCGAGAAATCGTACCCTACTGTGCTGGGCTTCGGTTTTTTCGTTTGTCCAAATAATTGAACATCCTTATAAAAATCTCAACGCATGAACTTTGGAAATCACGAGAGGATCTTGGCATCGAGGGTTTGAAACGTCATATCCTATCGTGCTGGATGTGATATTTTATTCCTTCGGAACAAGAGAATCTCAATATCCAATCCGAGTTATTTTAAAATTTTTAAAACGGAATTGTATTCTAAAATATTTTCAATTTTTCGACATTAGGACATCAATTAATCAATTTGGTACCAATTTTGGGCGTTGCGAGGGTGCTAATCCTTCCTCGCACGTAACCGACTTCCGAACCTGTTTTCTTAGATTTCGTAGACCAAAATTATCGTTTTAATAAATCTAAAATATTTTATTAAAATAATCCATCTCAAGGTGACCCGATCACACCTTGAATAAAGGATCGATGGCGACTCCATGTTTCATTTTAAAGTCGATCCCCGTTTTCCAAAACATAAAAATGGTTTCGACAGGGACTTTTGAGTTTTCCGACCGCCATGGACGGTGGAGCCGTCGGCGGCGACCGGTGGCTGTTGCAGCGGAGACTCGCCGGCGACCGGTGGTTGTTGCGGTGGAGACTCACCGGGACCTAGGCCGGACATAGAGAGGGTGAGAGAGTTGAGAGAGTTTTCTTAGGGTTTTTTTTTTTCAAAAGGATGAAATGATTTTTTTTTGTGAAAATTTTAACTTATAAGTGCATAAAACGGCTGATGCGTCGTTGAAAGCACCAAATATATCATATTCCCTACAAAATAATGAAAATAACAGTAAAAGGAAAGTAGGGTCGAATCCTCAAGGATCGGATTATACAAATGCTTGTTTCTCGAAATCCTGGTTAGAATCGTACCCAAGAAAGCCTGCGTTCCTGAAAAAAAATAAAAATAACAGAATTTAAAAGGTTGGATCTGGAAACGAAAATAAAATAAAATAAAAACAGAATTGAAAAGTCGAATAGAAATTGCAAAAATTAAAAATAAAAAGTAAAGTTGAGATAAAGAAATTCTTATGGGGAGATTCCAGCCTCCGGTTGCTTCGATCCGCCTTAGGTTCAATCCTTGGCTTTTAAATGATCCTTCTCAACCCGAATAAGTCAGTTATAGTGGAAGAGGACGCCTACGACCACCAGCTCCAAGGATTTAGACTTCAATTTTGTGGAACCTGACTCTAGTCAACAATCGCTCTTGCGAGATCATCTTATGCTAGATCAACGTTTCTCAATGGCGAATCCCACGCCATTTTGTCTCTTAGGCTCGCCAACCTCTGACGCAGTAAGCTAACGAACCGACTGTGCAATCCTTCCAAAACATACAAAGCGGCCGCCTTTGCATACGTTGAAAAGTTTACTTCTTAAGGGACATGGACGGAAGCGTCAGCCCCGTAATGCGGAGAAACGATGAATATCCTGTTGAGAAGGCTAAGTGCGGATTCTAAACCTCAACTTCTTAAGGGACATGGACGGAAGCGTCAGCCCCGTAATGCGGAGAAACGATGAATACCCTGTTGAGAAGGCTAAGTGCGGATTCTAAACCTCAAGAACCCTTTTTTGGAGATTTTCGACAACCTTTGGCTAGAAGGATTTTAGTGGTTCATAATTGTGGTGGAAAAGAAAATAAATATAAAAATGGAAGTTTTATTAAAAGGGAAAATGGAAAGAACAAAAGCCTTATGGGGAGAGAGTTTACAGAAAAAGATGAACCACCATTTGAGTCACTTTATCCCCTATTTATAGTGCTAAGATAAGTAGACTAGTCCTACTTAAATTCCTAAAGATAATTACAAATAATCAAAGATAAATAAAGATAAATAAAATAAATCCTAAATTAAAATAATCCATAATAATTATCCTAATATTAATTATCCTAATATAATTAAAATAGAGTTTGATAAAATAAACTCTCTTCTTTTTGCAATTCAACCCTTGTGTCATCCATGCTTGCACTTTTGGCACCAACTTTTCCATGTGTCGTACATTGACCCATTTTATCTCTAAATTCACGCTTTTGGCCCTTAATTTCGCTTTTGCCTCCAATTTAGTCCCTACAAGATAAAAGACCATAAATAGCCCAAATTAGTAGAATCATACTCAAAATAAATATGCAATTAGCACATAAAAACATGACGTTCTAGAGTATTATCAACGGCGCCATTTTGGGCCAGTGCACATAGACGTCGAAACGACGTCGTTTCAAAGCTGACCCACGCGTCGACCCGACCCGATCTTAGGATCCGCGTGTTTTTGACTTAGGGTATATTTGCGCGAATGGTCCTTCTGCTTTTTAAGTGGATTTCAATGTGGTCCTTTTTTATTTTTTAAATTTGACCATTTAATTTTATTTCGTTTTCACTTTGGTCCCTAGACCATTTTAAAGGAGGGATGTTTGAAACGGTGTCGTATCCGATGACCCGATGACCCGAATCTGGCCCGACCTGATTCAGACCTGCGTGTTTTCATTTTTTGGGTTATTTACGCCCCTGGTCCTTCCGCATTTCTGGGTTGTTTTAATCTAGTCCTATTTTCTTTTTCTTTTTTTTTTAATTTGACTCTGTAATTTTATTTCACTTTTAATTTGGTCTTTCGATTCTCAAAGTGGAATGGCGCACTTAGTGGGGTCTTGGGATATTTTCCCTGTTAATCCCTTGCCTTTTTCGCGCGTTTCAAACTGGTCCTCTTATTTGTTTTATCATTCAATCTATTTTTATTATATTTTATGCTTGTAGTTTAGTCTAAACATCAATTTAGTCCCTCATTTAATTTAATTTATTTATTTATTCATTTAGTTGCTTATTATTATTTCTTTATCTTTGTTTATATTTTTTATTTTGTTTTACTCTTTCGGGCATTTGTCCATTTATTTCATTTTATTCTCTATTATTATTATTATTATTATTATTATTATTATCATCATCATCATCATCATTATTATTATTATCATCATCATTATTATTATATTTATGTACTTTATTACGAATTGCACCCCAACTCTCATTTATATTTTAATTTGGTCTTTTATTTTCAATATTTTATAAATTATTTTTCTCAATATTTATTTATGTATGTATTTATTTCTTCGTCCTTATTACATTTAAAAAATTGGTATTTTCTTTTTGTGTGCATTGTTTGGTCATTATTATTATTATTGTTATCATTGTTGTTATTTATTTTATTATTTATTTTATTTTTCTTTGATTGTTAATATTGGTATTAAAGTGATACGTATTATGTGATTGTTGTCATTATATGTATTATAAATTGCTTATTAGTAAATTTATATTGTTGTCATTCATTAACATAATATTTTATTCATATATCATTTTAAATATTACATTAATTTTCACCCAAATTCGTAAAAAAGAAAAATTTTGAAAATAAAGGCAATATTTCGTATTTGGAACTTCGAGAAGTTGTATCCTAACTTACGGGGTTTCAATTTTCTCGTTGGACCTAAATGGCCAAATATCTTTTAGAATTAAAACATACAAGTTTTAAAATATAAAAAATTAAAAGGCAAGCTTATTCTCGAGGGTTCAAATGTCGTGTCCTAACTTACGGGATGTGACATTTCGTTATCTCGAGACGAGAGGGCCTTTAATGATCGTTTCAATTTATTCAAGCATTTTTTTTTAAAATCAACATTAATAAAAAGAGATCGTATTTTAAATTCTTTTCGAGTTTTCAACTTTCGACATTAAGACATTAATTAATCAATTAGGTACCAATTTTGGGCGTTACGAGGGTGTTAATCCTTCCTCGCACGTAACCGACTCCCGAACCCGTTTTCTCGAATTTCATAGATCAAAAGAGTTGTTTTAGTAAATCAAAACATTTTATTAAAACGATCAAATTACTAGGTGATCCAATCACATCTCATAAAAAAAGATCGATGGCGACTCAATTTTCGTTTTTAAATAAAAGTTGACTTTTTAAAAAAATGGTTTCGACACAGCTGATGTAGTTTTTAACTTTCAACTCAAACCCCTGCATTTCTTGATCGTTATCATCGTTGCATTTTTATAGCTAAGATTGAATTACAAAATTGTTTTAATGAAACCATAGAACTTATCTTTATATATATATATATATATATATATATGAATTGAAGCATATGACATACACTATACGTTAATTTCAAGAAAAGACCGGTTTTGTTTTAATTCAAATGATCTAATCCATCATATATCCATCTCTTTCAATTCATAAAATTGGATTTCATTTTCATTATCGAAAGCTACTTATGAACAAACTAAAATATGCTACGTCCTGTTTGGCAGGAAAATTTATAGTATGGAGTAAACTCAATAGAGACTATACCTCGACCCCAAAGTTTTTTTATTTTTTTTATTTAGGGTATCTTTTTAACTTGATTCAAAAGCTCGAATTAACATTTATTAATATAAATAAAAATATTTTATAATTAAAATTAAACAAGGAAATTGATTATTCCTTTTTAGAGTTTGTAAGTACAAGTACAATGCAATCATAGTATAAGCATAAATACAATACAATCAGAAATATACATCCACGTAATTACAAATTAGAATTAAATCAATATAAAGCAAAAGCTGAGAATTAAGGTAATCCGAATTAAAATTGGCCCATCGGACTAAAATTCACACATAACGACAACAAATGATGAGATTAAAAACCCACAAATAACAATTACATACAGTATAACTCAAGCAAATATGAAGGTGAAAAGAATGCAAATTTATATATATTTTTGAAATTTAATTATTTCAAATGCAAAAAAGAAACACTCATTCAACTTAAATTAATAATTATATTTATAACTTTGCATTTAATTCATTTTTGTCCAACAAATTTTCTTCTCTCATAAATGAAAGAAAAGGAAAAACGAAATCCTCCCTCTCTTATTTAATTTGGCTACCAAACATAGTGTTTAATGAGTAGAGCTGAACAAAGGCAAACAAGGCAGAATCGAGGGCCACAATTGCTGTACCTGATATAGAATTTTGGTTCCTTTAATGCTTTGGATTGAAGCCGAATTTAGTATACAAATTGCAAATGCAATTCACATTCCATTTTTGAAAATCACGACAAAGCTTTTTAGTCTTGGTCATGGACCAACGCCAAAGATAATTTATAAAGCAATCACAAATTTGAAAGCCTACATTGAATTCAAGCCACCTAAAACCTAGCTAGTGGCCACCATTATTATAAAATCTAAAGTATATACATACATCTAGCAGTCACAAATCAAATTTTAATTTTCTCTTTAGCTAATCCTTATAATTATTACTATCATTATGGATGAATGTGGTCTTAATGGGGTGTATGCTTGATCTGTCAATATCAAAAGTTTGATCTTGAATTGAAATTTGAAATAATTTGATTTAACTATAAAAAATGAAATATTTAAATTTGTAATATCTTAATTTTAAAATGATCTAAACTCATAATGACTAAACACAAAATGATTTAAATTTGATATGCCTTGAAAAAAGTGATTCGATATGACCCTATTTAAAAATTTTGAATTACTTGAATTCAAAATGATCTAAACTCGAAATCACCTCATTATAAAATATCCTGAAATTATTTACCAATGCAAAACTAACTCAACCCAATTTATGAGATTGTTTAAACTTAAAACAACCATCAAATAATCAACTTTTAATGATTTTTTAAAAATATTTTTTTATTATGTAATTTAAATATTCAACGATGTTGTAATAACTGGACCTTAAAACTCTTTCTCCTCTAGCTTATTCTCTCCATCCTTTTGATATTGTTTTTTTTTTTTTTATCTAATGTTGATTTTTACTTTCATTTTATAACGGAAGAGCTTGTTGAATCTTAAGAGATTCGTTATACGGTGAAATATCTTTAAAGATAATGTCCAACATGCCTCAAGCTATTCAACTCAAAATTTTGATTCATCAACTTAATGCAATATTTACTAACAATCTTAAAGATATTTTCGTACTTAGATGTTGTCCACACTGTCAATGCCTATGTTCATTGTTGTTATTATTATGGTAATGTTGCCTGTGTCAATTTTCCATGAATGTACCATATGCCTACTTTGGTTGTTGCCTTCCTGCCTATATTCCAATGATATTAATATTTATATTGTTCGAGATTCTCATACATGTCTAAAAAAGGGGGTGAAATCTAAATATTTCTAATAGGTTACAGTAGGTTTAATTTTGAAAAAAAAAATCTCAGCATGTAAAATATATTATTTCTATAATTAAAGTATGTTATTTCTATGATTATTGGAAAATTAGTCGGCCTTAAATAGAGTTTAATAAAGTGAAATTCTTAACGTAATAATGATGTGAATTTATTTTGAACTTGGTTAATATTAATTTTACTGGATTGGATGGTTGGGCCGACAATTGGATTTAACTTGAGCATTATTTAATAATTTGACTCATTGTTAAAGTTGTATTAATTTGCAACTATGATGGGAATTTCTTATTTGTTACATTATCGGATTTGAACGAGTATGTAAGTTTAATTTATTTATTTTTAAACATACTTCGAATTGTATGCTTATATATGTGAGTTGAATTTATTTTAAACATGATTTATGATTTTTTATTTTTTTTGGATTGGTTACAAATCCAAAATAAAATTTTGAGACACAAAGAAAAAAAAAAGGGGGAATTTGTTTTGTGTGTGACAAATCCATAGTTGGTTTCTGGAAATAAGTGTGATAGTGAGAAAATGTATGTCTAGGAAAGACTTGGTACTTAAGAGGATCATGTACACCACCTCTCTTTCGTGGGAACCTACCTGGTGCTTTATTCATCAACTATGCTTACTATTCTAGTATCCAATTATGATGACAAATTGGAACACTATATAACTATATGCAAAAATCAAGAATGGAGAAATGATAATCATGTTAAGCCAAATGTCAATTTGGTCGAAGCATATGATATTATTTTTGTGGTCATTTCTCAAGTCAATATTGTGACTAATGTGAAAAAGTAACTAATTAGATAGTAGTGCCACTAAGCAAATCTGTGGCAATTAAAATACCTTTATGCTCTACTCTCAAGTGGAAGAAGGAGAAGTTGTATATCTTAAAGACTTTTAAACTGTACATGTTAGGAATATGCAAGGTTGTAACAGCCCAAATCCGACCTAGACGTTATGATTGGATTATGAAGGTTACATTGATACATAAAATATTGTCCGTTTATTTTCGTGAAAACTTAAGTTTAAATCGAAAATAATTAAATTTATTTAATTTAACAAAAAAAAAGTGTCTAGAAATTTGTGTGAGAGTGCGTTTTGAAGGAACTTATCTTATTGATTATTTTTAAACCAACCAATTCGCTTAAACTACCCAACATTGCAAAACAACATTTTTACTTGAATTCAAAACATTTGTAGCGGAAAAATACTTTGGAATTCTTAATTTTGAAAATCATAGTGTTTCAATAGTTATGTCGTCTTTGTTAAAAATACCATTTAAGAATATTATGCTTGCAAATAAAAAAAATACCAAAATAAATGTCCCAAAAACAATTTAAAATGTCCAAAAGTCCGTAAAACCAAAATTAAATCCAAAACATACTTAAGATTAAAATGTCTAAACCGAGCTCCGGAGTCTTCGCCAAATCCTAAGTCTGAGGATCACCTAAAACGAATCAAACAGACGAGTGAGCTGGAAGCCCAGTGTGTGACTTGGACCACATATATAATTTTACTTATTACATATTTCATATTTTCAAAAATATATATCATATCAGAACAAATCCTACCCCCATCCGTTACACACTATCTCGGACCAATTAGGACTACATGAGCCCATCTATCCAATCACACCGATAAGTGGTGGCATGTCACTCATAAAGATACAATTGAGCTGTTAGACAAATATTGTGATTAACCACCAAAATTTGCAATAATACTGCTAGAATACACTTCCTCCATCACATATCAAAACCCAGCCCGATGCACTTGCATAATCAAACTAACATATATTCCTATCACATGTAATGTATGGCATGCACACCCAAACATACAGATCATGTCATATCATATCGCTTATACAGAATTAATCCTACTTATCATGCTTTCTAAGCATACTAGTTTGTAACATATTGAATTTATGCTTTTATAAGCCTAAAAAATAACCACAGATCCAATTTTAGTGTCTCGTAATCGACCCCAAATTGGGCATTCAAATTGACCAACAAGGGCCCACACTACCCAACAAGCCAGCTCCTGTGGCCCACACAGCCTACCTATTCAGACCGTGTAATCACACACGCTCGTGTGCTCCACATGGCCATGCTGGCCGTGTGACGTAAAGCAGTTTCGAAAACAACCCCCATTTTCGGGTTTTTCCGAGTTCTAGTCGAGTTTTTGGGTTAAGTTCACACACTTGGTGATAGTTCTGATCAACCACACAACAGCGCACTCCAAAACCTACATACTGTATCAAATTGCATCGATTAACAAACACAACTTAACCCAAAATTTCATTTAAATACACCCCATTTTTCAAAAAAAAAACAGTCCCTAAAACCAATATACGAGCACTTGCTTCACAAAATAACAATGTCGAAACAATGACTGCTCCACCGAAGAATCCTGAATTCCGCACCCTTTGCCTAATCAATGACCACAAGAACGCTTAACACAATGAAAATTGAGAATAAACACTAACAACTCACCTTGCTCAAAGAACGAGTTAAACCTTAAAATCAGAAAATAAATCAGCGTTACTTACCTTTACTTGGATTTACGATTGTAACGAAGAATCAAAAGGTAATCCACAATAACTCAATGGCAGCCAGTAGGAAACAAACAAAAGAAAGAAAGATGGAAAAGAGAAAAAAAAAACGTGACAAAAGAGGAGGAGAAACAAAAGAGAAGAAATGTGAAAAAGGGGGAGTGGGAAAAGTTGGATGGTAAAAAGGAGGAATGATTTTAGGGATTTTGATAATTTTAAAAATAAAAATAAAAACAAAATATTCTAATACTAATCCAACCTACCAGATTTTAGAATTCAAAATGAACTCAATTTCTAACAAATCAAGAAACAAAAAGGATCTCATATGTGCACAACAAGATTTGAATCCAAAACTTAGGAATAAGTCAAAGTCTTACCACTAAACCGGCAAACTCATTCTATCATAACTTGTGTGGAATTAAGATTTAAGTCAAATGATCAGAGAAATGGATTGAGTCCAAAATTAACAAAATTTATAAAACAGGGCTCAAACCCAAAACAATACGCACACAATCACAACACTCAACCACTAAACTAAATTAAATTATTTGACATGATTTAACAATCCAAACTTAAGAAAATTGGGGTGTTACAAAGGTTTTTTTCAAACCTACATCTAGAAAGACCTTAGCCTAAGTGAGGTGCTTCATATTCCTAATGTTATATTGGACTTGTCACTTGAACAAAACGAAAGAGTAAAATTTATCCCACGAGGAATAAGGATTATTTCCAAAAGGAGTTTTTTTTGTTTTTGAAGTCAGTTTAGTGAAGGAGATCCTCTTTGGCATTTTTGCTAAAAAAGGGAGAAGACCGGAAGCAAATATGCTTTGTTTAGACCGAGTTATTTACCTTTTAATTTCATTTTATTCTTTTCGATATGATATGTTGCATACTCCCTTCTTATGCTTGAAAGATAATTTAATGACTCATGCTGGTAGGGGGAGTTTTTAAACATGATAGGTCACGTATTTATCGACTTTATTTACCTTGTACGCGTTTTGTGTGTTATCATGTTTTGCAGGGTTTTATCAACATGTCAAATGGAGAGATTGTTAGAAACTTTAACCGTTATACTCTATTCTTTTATTTTCTGTTATAGCATTGATTGGAACAACTTTTGAGGACAATCAAAGTTATTTATTGAGTTGACTATTATAATTTGTATAAAAATAATGTTGGCTATTTTTGTTATTAAGCAGCAAATACAAGATGTGTTTTTATGTTCAAGGGAACTAGATATAAAAGAGTTTAAGTCTTCTTCCATGTGACAACAATTTTGAAGGAATTAGAAGAGTTCATAATTGACCTGGAGTCTATCTTACATTAATTTAGATTTACTTCAAGTCAAAAACTTATTTGCTAAAGAGCTAATCAGATTTAATTCAAGTGAGATTGAACTTGTTGAAGATGAAGTTATTTAAAGCCTGTCAGACGCACAACAAGGTGTGCTTTGGGGTGTTATTTTGTTGAGTATTTTACTATCTTGTACTTAAATATTTTGATTCTCTCTTCTTAGTCCTTTGGAGAGAGGTATTGATTGTAAGGTGAAGTTTTTAGAAAAAAAGTAAATATAACAATTTGGGGACAACTTTAGAACCGCACTTATCTGTTGGTGTAGGACAAATTAAGCTTAAATCAAGAGTTGTGATGGGTTAATTATTAAATAAAATCATTCTTTAAATGCATTAATAAATTTATTGTATTGATGTTTTTATACTCTTTACTATCTCATTATAACAAAAAAAATTATTTACCAATCAGTCCTAATTTCAAATAAATCATTCTTTCTCGTTTGTTTCTCTTTTCTTACATTCTTTATTAGTGAAGGGATCCTCAAAAAAAATCTTTCACCATTTCAGTAGAATTTGGCATATGGTGATGTTATTTCTAGCCAACATGCCAAATGAAATTTAATATGTAACCTATATACAATTATGTTATTATAATATATATAACTAATATACCTTACTTATATAATACTAATGGTATATATTATGGTATACCATAAAATTAGTTACATATTTAAGGTTTAAGTTCCACATTATTAATAGAAGAATGTACATTGTAATATCATAATATTATAATAATTATTATACATGCACAATTAATTATATAACAATTGATATATTATATGTCATTGAAAGTGTATGCATACTATTTTTATAATATAACGTGTACTAAAGATAATTATGTCACATTACAAAATAAATTCATATTATATTATTTCTTTTAATTATAAAAATTAGTTAATTTTTTTAAAAATAATTTAACTAATTGAATTGATCAAATAATAAAAGGAATAATCACAAACCTAGAAATTATGATGATTTCATCTCGTTGTTCAATTAAATTTACGAATATAAAAGAATAAGATTTAAGAAAAGTCACATAAAATTTAAGAAAATAAGATTTTAAATAATATTTTTTTAATAATTTGTTAAACATATTTAAATTTATTATATTTAATCTTATTATTAATTAAAACATCTAACTTTAGAAAATATTTTTATTGATATTTATATGTTTTTTATTAATTTGTGTAAACCTTAATTATAGTTGAAGACTAGCTTTGATAGTTAAAATATAGTTTTAATTGTTAATGGTCATATATTCAAACCTTGTTGAAAGTACAATTTTAAATATTTTGTAATCAGTTATGTAGAGTCGGATATCATCTGAATCCATTATCCGAGAACGTCTATTTGCATACACAGTGAATTAATAAGAGAGTATATAATAAATTGAAAGAGTTGTTGAGCCAAAATAATAATGAAAAAAAATAATTAAAATTGAGTAAATGATTAGTGATATTTAAAACATACTTTATTATAATTAAATGTTATTAAATCTATCAAATATAATATTATTTGAAATTCATATGATAATTACGTAATAAATAAATTATCACACCAGTTTCAAGAAAATCAAATAAATTGTTTTATTACATTTACAAAATATTTATGAACTTAACTCATTAAAAATTATTAAAAATAATAAATTTGTTATAAAATAAAGAGAGATGGAGAGAATAAAAAACAAAGAAAATATGAAAGTAATAGAGAATGTACTTTATTGATCAAAAGGGATAATTACAATGCTTCATCAGAGTCTCTATTTATAGGCATAAGAAGTATAAAATAAGTAGAGATCTAATTCTAATAACTATTAGAATTTAAAGTACATCAAAATTTTATTTTGATCATGATAGACATCCACTTAATAAAATATTCATAATAAAATTCATTTAATACAACACATTTTAATAAATATAAACAATTCACCAATGTATAGCATATGTAAGAAATTTAATTAATCCAATAAATAAAATAGGAAGATCTTTAATTAATTACTTTCCAGAAATGGACAAATTGGAGCAATAGTAGATATTTAAGAAATCCAATTAAAAAAGGGCACTATATATCTTGTCTTCTTTTTCCATCTAGAAAGAAGAATATGCCATTTAATTTTGTGATTGAGAAAGCTTTTTAACCTCAAGTTAAATCATTATTTTGGGTTAAACTTAACAATTAATTTTATATTAGAATTTGAATTTTTTAAATTGAATAATTATTCTTATATTGAAACTTGAACTTTAAAGATTTTAAAGAAATATAAGGGATTAAGTTAGATTAGAAAAAAATTCAGGCTCCTACATAAAAATAATTGTCGATTCAGGAATTAATTTAGACAAAAAAAAATTCAAACCCAATAGAAAGTAATTGTTAAATTCAAGCTCTTAAAAGTGATTTAACCTTAAAGTTTCATAATATTTTTCTAATTTCAATCATTATAGATTCTGGTTAGACTTACGTACGAATTGGGTCAGTTTAGTTTGTGGCCTGACAACTCAAGTTTATTATTTGTATATTATAATAATATTAAACTTTTTATTTTGAAATTTATATATTTTTATAACTAAATTTAAATATATTTACTTTGAATTTAGATCCAACCGATTGTCTCGAAATCGAATATGGATAGTTCTAATCTAAGGTCGACAGATAATTGAAGGGTAATGGCAATGCTAATCTGATGAATATTTGGGCTGGGTTAACAACAACACTAATCTGAGCCCAGATTATCCAGCCTATCCAATATCTAAGGGCCACTTACACAATTTTCTCAAAATTGGCCCATGTTATACTAAAATGTAAAATGATGTTAAAGAGAAAAAAAAAAGTAAATTTATCCTACATCTCCCAACTATGACCTAAACTCTAAATTATTCGTTAAACTTCAAAACATTCTAACTAAATCTTGAAAATATTAGCATTGTGTCAATTACGTTCTTCTTCAATTTAACTATCAACTTAGGTGTTAGATGTTAGCTTAGATCTCACGTGGAATATGTTTAAAACATATGAATCAAAATTGAAACATGTCTATACTTATCAAATGAATAACTTAAATCTAATGTGTTAAGAAAAAAAATAACATTTAGAAATTCTGATGACACTATCTTTACTTTAACACACCAAATCTAAATTGTCCATGCACTAGATATGTGTGTTTAAAATTTAATCCACGTGTTTTAAATATGATTTGTGTTTAATTTAAGTTGACATTTAGCACATAAACTGATGCTAGAATAATGAAAGGACCTAATTAATACGATATTGATATTTTAAAATTTTAATTACAATATTTTAAATTTTATAAACTAACTTAAAATATGAATCGTAATTTAAGGATCGATGGTAAAATTAAACTAGAAACCAATAGATTTAATTCAATAAAGAAAAAGACTTTAGTATCTAAAATCTAATTTTGCTTATAAAATCTTGGATGCCAAATATATTTGCATTTCAAATCTATATTTTGGAACATATTTTATATATATTCTTTTTATAAGTGCCTTGGTAGGAAAGAAAATTTAATTTTCTTTTAATTTTTGAAAATAAATAAAAAAAATATTTAAAAAGTACATAATTTTCAAATAACATACGTATTTCTCTTATTTTCTCAACTCTCATCATTTCTATTTGAAAAAAATTGATTTTTTATACATTAGGCTAAAAAATAATCTCTCATTTTATTTTCCTCTCACTTTTATTTTCTACCAAGTACAATCAATTTTTTTTTACTTTTCCATCCAGCGAATCACACCCTTACACGTATTAGTAGAGTGATGGTTAATAGTTGATTTCTTTTATTGTATTTATCATGTTCTCTCTATTGTTCTGATCATCCTCTTAATCTTGGAAATGATGATATTTATGGGCAAATTAGGGTTTAAAGTGAGTTCCTAATCAGGGCAAACTCGAAAATTTTTTTAGGAGATTAAAATTAAATTGTATATTTTTTACGATAATAAAAATATAATTTTATTATTTTAATAATTTAAATATTTATAATTTTTAAAGAATTAAATTGATTTTTTATCCTTTTGAGGGGCTTAAGTACAATTTTACATTATTAAATTAATATTTTAAAAATCTTAAAGAGGCTAAAAGAAATTTTTCTTACTTTAGGGGGTCGAGCCTCCTACTAACTCCATCCCTAACATAAAAATTACATTCTTAGTAGAGTTTAATCTAGACTTAAATCAAAATAGGATTGAATGTCGTCACGTGGGATACATGCCGAGTATAATAATATTTTTTCCAAACTTTTATCCATATATTGCAAATATTTAATCAATGTTAAATTCTTTAAAACCAAAAATTAAAATATGATAATTTTATTAAGATGTAAAAAAGTATTCTCATTTAATAAGAAAGAAAGAAGATAGAATAAAGTGTAAGTAGAATAATTAAAGCGAATTAATACATGTGGAAAAGATGAAAAAGAATCCTGCACAAAATGCAGCCGGAAAATGTTTAGAAATTTGGGATTCTCTTTCATTTTTCTTTCATTGTCGGCACAAGTTTTTTATTTTATTGTGACGCAAATGCATGCGTACCCATTAGTCAAGAAAACTCCCCTCTTCCACTTTGGTCAAAAGCCAAATAATTTTCTAATTTCAATGACAACAATTATGAAATTTTAAATCTAAAATTCTATAATAATCATCCAATTAATTTTGATTTCGGGATCCATAATGATGTTATAATAATAATAATAATAAATTTACGGACCAAAGTACAGTTAAAGGGATTAAAAAGAAAATTTACCATTTGGGTGGTCAAGGATGCTGCATACCCACGGTGTTGTTCCTGAAGTCAAGTAGTGTTTTTAGATGCAAAAGTTTAATTTAATTAGTTTATATAATCATTGTTAATGGTGATTTTCTATAAATTTGGATTTTTTCATTTAAATAATATGAAAATTAAAAATTATACTAAAAATAGTATAATTTCAAGATTATTTATCAAAATGATAACAATAAAAGTGAAGTACCCACAAAATTAAACTGATTGAATTTTATTTCGATATTATTATTAATATAACAGAACGATAGTTTAAGCGTGCTGAGACGCATTCATCTTGCTTAGAAAAATTGATAATGAACAGTCAAACTCTATCATTCGCGTTAAGAGAAGAAGGTTGATATTTTAGAATTTTGGAATTTTTTATTTAAATCCTTTATTTTTTAAATCTATTTTAATCTTTTATCCATTTAATCATTGTCCTTAGTGTTTTTTTTTTAATTAAGTGTGTATATCCTATATAATTTTTTTTAATTATCAAAGCTTTTATATATGATGATGAAAATTTAATTTGCTGTATAATAATTTTAGTTATGCCTAATTATATGCATCTTTTAATAAAGATTAATTATACAATAAATTCAGTTTTAGTTGATTTCCAATTCGAATTTTAGCTATTATTAGCACATGACTTGGAAATTAAGAAACAATAAAACCTTCATTCTCATCAACAAGGGACAAAACATAGCTTTTGTAAAGAAGGAAATTTCTAACAAGTTGGGGTATGCCTAATGCCATAAAATATGACATTTTCATATTCTCTAAAACACATTTCTCAATTGTTGTTCACGTGAATGAATGTAAATTAGTCACACCTACAATAATTTTTTTTATTTCATCCAATTTAGAAAGCCATTTCCCATAATTCTCTTTTTTTTTTCTTCTTTTTTTATAAATAATCAAGATTTTTTTGGGGATGGGGATAGTGAGAAGAAATAACGAATTTAGGTACAGAAATAGTGCTTTTGTACTTGAATTTTTAAAGGAAAACTTGATAAATAAGTAGGGGAATGATCTTTGTCTATATTTTTCCTTATTTTTATTTTATTTAGGAAAGCTATAAACCCTTTTCTAAAAGAAAATAGGCCACCAAAACATATTAGGAAAAAAAAATTGAATTCCATTTTCAATATTTTTTTGTTTTTTATTGGTTACTTGCAAATATGATAATGGAAACACCAATGGAGGAATAATATAGAAAACAATCTTTTACGATTTTTTTTTTGAACAATTTTATTATAGATTTTGATCATATCTATTCTTTTTAACATGATGCTTAGAACTACCCATAACCAATGCACTTGAATCCACGCTCTCCTACGTCGACAATACACGATTTAAATATAAAAAAATTATATATACTAACATAGCATTACAAACAACACCTCATTATTTCTCAAACGAGGAAAAAAAGTCTTATTGCCGTATACATAAACATGTTTGATTTTGACTTTATAATCTCTTTAAGTCCCCATTATATGAATTATGAGCTAGGGAATTTCATTTCGAGTTCTCATTTTATATATAGTATTGTTTGAATTTGACTCTCTTTTTTTCAAAATTATTTTGTTATATTATATGTTCACACATGCACAAAAGAGTAGTGGGAAAAAGGTGAAGAAAACTTGCATCATTTCTCCCATCCACATAATAATAAATCTTATTAATTTATTCAAATATAGCAACATTTCAACAGCATTTGAAACGCAAAAGCTTTCTAATTGATTGGTTGATTTGTAATTTACATCATTTCTATGTTATAGAATTAGAGATAAATCTCAAAATTATATATAAATTATGATTTAATGTGTAATTATATACATAAATTTTGATTTTGTACAATTTTATACATGAAATTTAAAAATTAAATTTATTTAATTTCTTTTTTAATAGCACTAACAGTCTATAAACTCATAGACCATTATTGTACTAAATATTAAGTATTTTTTGGAGTTGGTAAAATATTTATATAAAAACTTTTAATTAATTAAAAGCTTAATTCTGATGCTTTGGATAAAAGGAGGGTAGGAACATTGATTTTCTTTCGCAGCCGTATCGGCTAATAATGGTGGTAGGTGCAAGGAAAAGGATATTAGAAAACGACAACAAAAAATCAATGCATATCTTGAGCCGTACTTAGGAACTTTATATTTATCTGCTTATGTTTTCCTTTTTCTTTTTCTCTTCTTTTCTTTTTATCCTAAAAGAGGGAATTTCTTAGAAGTGATCCGATCATTTCAAAAGTGTTAGGGGAGAGTAGAAGCGAAGCTAGAAATTATGTGGGGAGATAAAACTAAAAAATTTTGAGGGGTCCAAAGCTAAATAATTTTGTATTAAAACAGCTTAAATTAAATTTCAAAATTTTGAAAAAGGCTAAACTTGCAATTGTTCTAATTAAATAAAAGTTAAAAGGGACGAAATTGAATAATTGACATTTTGAAGGAACTTCAATTACAATAACACCATTAAGTCAAGGGGCCAAGCCCATGCCTGCCCCCTTGACTATGCATCAACAAGACTTGAACCTTTGTCATTCTGGTGTCAACAAAGAAACTTAATTACTACCGTCATATGTTGTTTACACAATAATTACAATTTTAAAGTTTAACCTTTATTGTTTCATTGTTAAGAAAAGGAGGGAATTTTGTTTTATTTTAAACTTCAATTTCATTTGAAAAAAAAGACAAAAAAATATTAATATAATAAAAACTGAAGAGAGGTATAGTCACTAGAACACAAACTTACAGAATAATGAAATTTAATTGAAAAAGTGAAAATGCTATGTTTCTATTTCATGAATCTAGTCTACCTTCTTATCATTGTACATACTGTATTTATAGAGTGAGCATAGTAATATGAAGCTATTGTTAACAGCATTATCTAACTGCTTGACTAACTACTAACAGTTGTAACAAACTAACAACTGCCTGAGCTAGCTATATTCTATCATGCACCCAACTTCCCAATAAGTAAAACTTGAAGAAGATGCCGAAATCGAGTAAACAAACTGACTGACAGAGGCTTGGTGAGGACATCAGCCACTTGATCACACGCGGGAACCTCACCAACCTGCAAAGAACCATCCGCGACTTTCTCACGTACAAAGAAAAGATCAAGCTCAACATGCTTGAACTTAGAGTGTAAAACAGGATTTGCTGCAACAGCTACAGCACTAGAACTATCGCACCAAACACTTGGAGTATCATCAGACTTAATATGAAGTTCTTGGAGCAACGAAAGTAACCAGGTGACCTCACTAGTGGTAGCCGCAAGGCTCCTATATTCGGCCTCGGCGGTGGAACGAGACACCACCTGCTGCTTCTTGGAGCACCATGACACTGGAGTTTTCCCAAAATAAACACAGTAACCTGACGTAGAGCGTCTATCGTCAAAATCTAGCCCCCAGTTAGCATCGGCATACCCAACCAAAGACAACCGATCAGATGGACGAAAAACAAGTCTAAAATCAAGAGTGCCACATAGATACCGCAAAATACGTTTCAGTGCCACCATATGCGCCGTCAGGGGCGAAGCCAGAATAATTTTTTAGGGGGCCCGGATGAAATTTTAATTTTTTATAGTCTATATCTTTATAATTTGTAAAGGATTAAATCGAATTTTTATAATTTTAGGGGCGTCAAAGTGCAATTTTACCTTTATTAATTTAAAATTTTTAAAAAATTATAATGGCCTAAATAGCAATTTTCCAATTTAAGGTGGGCGGGCACCTGCCAGCCCCCTTGCTTCGCCCCTGTGCGCCGTAGTAGTAAGGTTGTGCATGAACTGGCAGACCCGATTTACGACATAGGCAATATCAGGCCTAGTCAGAACAACATATTGAAGAGCACCCGCAAGACTTCTGTACTCAGTGGGATCCTCCAAACAATCTCCATCATTCTTAGACATGGTAGACGAGCTGACCATCGGTGTAGGAACACTCTTTGCTGTAGCCATTCAACAGCGATCAAGTATATCCCGGATATATTTTCGCTGGCATAGATGTAGACAACCGGAGGATCGAGTCACCTCTATCCCGAGGAAATAGTGAAGATCACCCATATCCTTGAGTGAGAACTCGTTGTTTAATAATTGAACAAACCAGTCAATCGTTGTGGACAAGCTGCCAGTGACAATGATATCATCGACATATACAAGTAAGTAAAGAATAGAATCGGACGTTACCCGAACAAACAATGATGCATCAGATCTAGAGACAACGAAACCAACTGAGACTAGAAACTGTCGCAGCTTCTCAAACCAGGCACGAGGAGCTTGATGTAGACCATATAAGGCTTTCTGCAGACGACAGACAAAAGGTTTGCCCTCTGAATCATACTATTCATATCCCGAAGGTTGATGCATAAAGACTTCAGTATCGAGATCCCCATTCAAAAAGACATTGTTCACATCAACTTGCCTCAGGGACCATCCTTTGGAAACGACAATCGATAAAATAACTCGAATAGTGGCAGGTTTAACTACCGGACTGAAGGTTTCCTTGAAATCACAGCCAGGAACCTGAGAACAGCCTTTCGCAACTAGCCGAGCTTTCCGTCGAGCTATAGTACCGTTAGGATTTTTCTTGATCTTGAAAAGCCACTTACACCCGATGACCTTGCAATTAGCTGGTCGGGAAACAAGTTGCCATGTAGAGTTACGAATCAGAGCATCATATTCAGCCTGAGCTGCTGCATGCCATTCAGAGGAAGAAAAAGCTTCCTCGATCAAAGAAGGTTCCACAGCTTCAACAGTCTTAGCTTTAGGTTTGAAAATACCAGCCTTCGACTGAGTCACCATCGGGTGAGTATTGACTACGGACTCATGACGAGTTTGACCGTCAGAAGAGAAATCTTGAACTGCCACAGAACTGATCCTATCAACACCAAGTACAGAGGAACCTTGTGGGTCACGATCAGTCCCAATATCAAACTGAGCCGCAGCAGTAGGAGTAGAGATTGGGCACAGAGATGGGTGAACAGCAGAGGGTTCTGAAGTCGGAGAAGAAATATGTCGTACTAGCGGAACGAACGTGGAGACATACTGACTAGGACCTGATAGTTGCCCCTCGGAAGCAGACTCTAACGAAATAAACCGATTCTCATCAAACACAACATGCTGGGAGATAACTATCTTGCCAGACGGAAGAAGACACTGGTACCCTTTGTGTTGAGCACTATACCCCAAGAAGGTAGAGGGTTGAGAGCGAAAGTCCAACTTATGTGTCTTAAACGGCCGTAAATATGGGTAGCAACAACATCCGAACACTCTGAGATGATCGTAAGTGGGTTCGCATCCGTAGAGAGCCTTATACGGATGGTAAATTGGTAAAAAAGACAAAATGGTAAATTGGTAAATTGGTAAATCCGTAGAGAGCCTTAAACTTCAATTTCATTTGAAAAAAAGATAAAAAAATATTAATCTAATAAAAACAAATGGTAAATTGGTCCAAAATTCTAAATTACGTATGCAATCTAAGATAAACTAAAGAATGAGTGGTATTGAGTTACACCCAATATTTCAGTGTCTTGACACTATTTAAGAACGTGAGATTACAAGATGGTGAGGATGTTCCGAATCCAAATAAAGTAATCTTAATCTAGAATGTGAGATTATGGGATGTACTGCTACATAACATGAACTAAATGCACCCAAATGAGCTTATTTGATAACTAATTGAAAATTTTCAATTCATTGAAAATTAAAATATTTGAGAGTTGGTTGAAATTTTCTAAGTAGATATACATCCATATATTTCATAAGGTGCAACTGGACCAAGTGACAACTACAGGTAAAAACAAAGATGGACATAGAGGACTTGTTTACACAGTTCGAAATCTTTCTACTTCCGCAGTGTCTTGCCCAGAGAGCCAATCCACTACACTTCAACAAGTAAAACTGTGATTTAAGTCCTACTCATTCACCAAGTAGTAACCTCACACCTATAATCTAAGCAATATCACTCTCCTCTAAGTCTTTCCCCCCTGAAAGCTTAGATGTAAACCAAGCAACTCACTTATATTTACTTACAATTTTTGCACTTAGAAATAACAATTCATCAACATTATGAATTAGAATTCTATATATTATGAATGTATGCGTATATATATATATATATATTGGGTGATTTAATTGATGTGGATGATAATTATTAACTAAATTTTATGGATATGTGTCAAGTTAGCCTAAGTTGCTTTGGCAATGTAATATGACATCACACATTCGGATCTGGTGATCGGGTCGGTTGAGGGGTGTCACAATCAACATGTGGTTTTGCACAAACATGTAACACATTTTTAGGCTAGTGTTAGGCCTAGTTGCAATTGGCAACAACTCAGGTGTAGGGTCTAGAACTAATTGACTATGAAATTCAACTTGTGAAACTTTAAATAATGTACCCTCTCCACAATTCATCTTTATTTTCTTTCTAATTCTGGTGATAATGATCGTGTAGAAGATGGACATAGAGAATTTGTTTACGCGATTCAGAATCCACCTATATCTACAAGGCTTTACATAGAGAGCTAATCATCTATATTTCAATAGGTACAAGCTATGATTTAAGTCCTACTAACTCACCAAGTAGCAACCTCACATCTATATGCTCCAAGCATGATCACTCTCCTCTAAGTCATTCCCGCCAAAAGCTTAAACATCAACTAAGTGACTCACTTGTGTTTACTTACAATTTTTACAGTAAAAAAATAACAGTTCCTTAATGAACAAAATGAAGTGCTCTTTTATCTCCTGTCTAACCTAATACAAGTGGTGCATAGATACAAGTCATTTAGCTTGATACTGTACAATCAAGAACAATCACATTTCCCCTGTAAGTAAGCCATACAAAACAATCTTCAATTTATCTTTACACTAGTTAAGATAAAGATAAGTCTAAGATGTCCATGATATTCAAAACTCAATATGATTTGTTCTTCTAAACAATGAAAATTGGATTACATTAAGACTTTGATTCAATCCTAGCTATTGATTTGATATCATCATATATCAGCATCACAGAGCACTATAAAAATTTAACAGAGTCCAAGACACAAAGCCAAATTTTGGATAAAAATTATACCAATTCACAAAAGGTAACTTTTCTCCAATTTTCAACTACGCCTTTAGTTACAATTGACGTTATAACTGGAAGACAAAACAATTTTTAATAGTTTAAGTTTTTAATGTATTTGATAACAAATATTAAACATCATTTAATTGACTTTTTTAATAAAAATGGAAAAAAATAAATTAAGGGCTACTTATTAATAAATTAAATTTTTTTTTATCTTAACACGATATTATTATTTAAATAAAATATCAAATCACAATACTCTTATTATTTTGAATGTTTTTAAATATATATTTTTACTTTTTATTTTCATTTAATATTTATTTTTTGATACTTTACTTTTAAAAAAAATTATATTTATCAAATAATATATTTATAAATGTTAGTATTTGGTACACTGTCAGTGTATTTTTTTTTTATTTCACAAGTAGTTTTAAGAAATTGTTATGTGTTTTTTTAATATTTTACTATACTTCTATAAACACTTGTTAATCCTCTGAATCTTTTTTTTTTTTGAACATTCCAAAGAAGTAATTTGTTGAGTAACAGACAGATGATCCAAAGAGTTCTATTGTAATTTTTCTTGGTATTTCGTTTTGAGAAAAGGGTATACTCTACCGATTTTAAATTTAACTTCTTTGATCCATAATCTGAAATGAAACAATAAAGCATTTATCTAAAAACTCCGTTGATAGTATACTAAATATATTTTTTATATTTAATACCAAAAACCATTTTATAATTACTAAATTCAATATATAAATTTTGAATGGATTAAAATAAAAGAAAGACAACCTAGTACTTATCATTTCACTTTGTTTGGACCTATGATTGCTGAACACATGGTGGAAGAATAACCATTCATATTGTCTATTTTCTTTGAAGTATTGATAAGAATGAAAAACCCTACTCCTTTCATTTCAATTTTTAGTTTTGGACTTTTTAGACCTTTGCTTGTGATAATGTTCTTATCTTGTGTGCGGCTCCCCGTTTCCTCATTTCTTAGCAAATGTGGGAAAATATATCTTTTGAAAATTCAATTTCTAATCAACACACCCTAACCTCTTTTTTTTTTAGTAAAACCATTTTATCTTTTAATTACAAAATCAAATACATTGATATTTTTGTGATTTAAAGCACAATTGAACAACAAATATTTTGCCCCATTTTTTTTTTTAATTTACAATTACTAATAATATATATTCATAATATTTTTTTAATTTATTAATACATATACAATGATGATACATATCTAGAATAAATTTAAAATTAACCCACGCATATTTTATATAAAATGAGAGTCGGTCTCAACCTTTGCCAACAATATTAAAAGTTTATTGACAGCTTCATTGATATGTGTAAATATATTATGTCTCGTTTTTCTTATCAATTACATGAACATAAAACAACACAAATTAATAAATGCGTTAAAATTTTAAATAAAAATGGCATACCTACATTATAATATTTAAATATATGTTTATATATATATATATATTGGTACAACGATGATTCGAATTCGTGTTATTCCTAAAAATTATAGGGGCGAAAGAAAGGTGGACAAGGGTCCTCCCCGCCAAATTAAAAACTATATTAAAAACTAAAATTGTAAGTTAGTAATAATAAATTTATATTTGTTTTACATCATAAAGTCTCGAATGCAAAATTTGTGGAGAAATATTGATAATAATAAAATGTTGATGGAAAACTTTAATCCACGACATTGTACTATGATTTGGCATTTTATCCTTATCCACCATGTACTAGGATTAAATTTGATTTATAATTTTTTTGAAAAAAATTAAAAAAAATTCATAACTTAATGAAAGATTAGATTATAAACTGAAACTAAATCTTATATTTGATAAATTTTTAATTACGCTAAAAACACAGAGCAAAATTTCAAATTTTGGCTATCTTTTTAAACTCTTTTGGTTTCTATAATTCCAAAAGGTTAGCCCAAAAGAATTCAAAATATTTACACAATTTCTGAAATTCCTTTCCTGGTCCTACCTATACTTTTTTTTTTTTTATTGTCTAAACCCAAATCCACCCGATTGAGTCGGGCACCGAAACCCATACGGGTCAATCGAGTTAGAGAAGTTGTGACTGTTCAACACATTCGAGTTTTGTTGAAATATCCCCGAGTTATCAGCTCGCTGAGTTCTGAGTCCACTCTGTACTTCCTCTTCCACCGAGTTACCAATCTTATTTGTCGACAGGTCCATCTGACACAGTGTAGGCGGCATTGTGCTGACATATACGTTACTATTTCCATAGCTAGTAATCCCCTGACTCTGAGTTTGAGTTTGAGTTTGTCCACTCGGTACCAGCTCAGGCACCGAGCTAAGCCCACCAAGACTCCCCCAATCCAAATTCCCGGTACCCAGATTTTGAAACCCCAGTTTCACATCGTTTTGAAGCGTTTTGAACGAGTTAATGCGTGGCAAAGCAAAGAAACGATCGTCCAACTCGGGCAATGACTCAAGCATGTCATCCAGTTGTGAAGAACACGATGATGATGACCCATTCGTGCTTTGCTCTCTGCTTGAAACACTTGACAATGGTTTTTGACCACTTGAATTCTTCTTGTATATTCGACATAAAACCCAATCATCCAGCTACACAAAAAGAAAAAAGAATATAAGTGATTATTATTCAAAGTTCAAACAATTATTATTCAATAATTAATTTTTTTTTTTTAAAAATAGATTACCTTGGAGCTACCACTTTTACGAGTAGTTTCAATGAGTCGATATTCATGCATAATCCAATTAGTTTTAGTTCCTTTAGGAGCTTTTCCGACGTAAAAAACCAGAGCTTTTTTTATACCCACTTTACGGCCTTCCGTTGTAATAATTTTATCAGTTCCGGTAGCTTTCCAGTACCCGGACCCGGCAACTCTATTAGGTCGTGACCCGTTCGGATATTTTCTGTCTCTAGGACTGAAAAAATACCATTCTTTTTCACCAAACAAAGCTTTACCTGTCAAAAAACAATTTAATTTTTTTATTATTAGTAAAGAAATGAACAAAAAAAGAAAAAACAAAGTTAATTCTTTGCGTTGGACTCGGTGAAACTTACTTGGTAAATCCCATGGATTAAATTTGTATAAATCGATTTCGCCAATGATTTGCAGAGAAAAATAATGCCCTGCAACTTTCCTGCATAAATATTGCACTAAAAGCTCTTCATCAGTTGGATAAAACCGAAACCCCGGCGGCAAGCTCAATTGAGCCAATGGATCAGTTTCCGGCACTCCCATGATTCTAAAATTTTCCCGACGACCAAACAGTTTTAGTACAAGAGAAAATAAAACACAGTAAAAAAATGTTTTTTTTTCTCCTTTTTTTTTCGGAGTTAGGGGAAAGGGAAGGTATTTAAATAGAAGGGAGGATAGATCGATAGTGTCTAAAAAGAGATAAGTACGGTCGTCCTTGTCTAACTTTTGTCTAAGTGGGACCCACTTTATCACCGTTAACTAACGACACGTGCCTGACATCTACGGCCGACCTTATCCTACCAAACAGGGTACATGAACCGTCACGAAAATTTACAAAAAAGGTGTCATAAAAGTTCTTAGGACACGTGTCAATTTTTCTTGCTTTGTTTCTAGAATCTCCCCCAAATTCTGTAAAGCAATAAAAAAAAATTTATGGATTTTGGAGCTTTTGTCCTTTTGTTATTTTATTTTTAATTTTTATTGGAGAGTTTAACGTTTATCATGCCTTGAAAGAAGGGAGGACACGTCGGCGAACACGTGTGGAAGAGTTAGGCTAGAATTTTGTGGAAATTAAAAAAAAATGTAAAAAAGTAAAGAGGAACGATGAAGGTAAAAAGGGAAATAAAAAACAGTTGGCTGGTTGTGATTCCTGACACGTTTTAATTGACTTTTTTTTTTTTTATTATTTGTTGGATTTTCATTTTCGTTGATTTAAATGTTTGGGGTTTTGTTTGGATTAGGGTTTCTTTCACTCAATAACTTCTATGAACTAGCTTACAAGTTTTAATGCACTCATGGAGTTTTGGACCATTTATTCAATTGATGTGTAACACATTCAAATAATGAAATTTGATTGATTATTTATTATATAGGTCAAAGTTTTTGCTTTTTTTGTCAAAGGAATTATATTCTATTATTTTTTATAGGTTAGTATCGGGTATTTTGATAGTGTATTTTTTATTTATTTCATAAACAATCTTAACAATTTATCACATTTTTAAAAAAATATATTTATTTTTTAATATTTTACTATATTTATAATGGACACTTATAAATTCACTCATACTTATAAAGTCTAAAAACTACATTAACAATATATCAAATATTTTCCCCTTTTATTAGCTTCTTTTATTTGAATGGTTTTTGAATTGAAATTAGAATGATTTTTTTAATAGTTCATCTTAGAGTTTGTGTGACCCAAATCCCGTCACTTGTTAAAAAAATAAATACAGTGACAAAATAAGGGATATGTGGGGGCAAGAGGCTGAGGGCCGCATAAGTAGAATCCGTATAAAACTACACTTATTCTATTTAAAAAAAAAACTCAAAAAGTCTGCCGAGTAGCATGAGTTAGGGTTAGGGTTTCAAGTCTACCGAGTAGCACGAAAGCAAAGGTTAGGGATTAGAAGGATTTTTACGTTCTCTTGCGTTTTCTTGAGGATTTAGTGGCGTAAAAGTATTAGTAGGGAGGAATGGACGACATTAATATAGTAGATGCAGATCTGGCAAATCTCAACATTATGGATGAAGAAGAAGAACCCATATTGGTTATAGGCGATAATACTGCTCAGTTACAAGATCTTTGTTTGGTGGGAAAACTTCTTACAGACAGTGTGGTGAATTTTCTGGCTTTAAAAAACACACTAGCAGATTTGTGGCATCCGCTGAGGGGGTCACTATTACAGAGCTGGAGGAAAAGCGAATTTTATTCAGATTTTATAGCGAGGTAGATATGAAACGAGTAGTAGATGGTATGCCATGTAACATCCTAGGAAGGGCCTATGCATTTTTCAGATCAATTGTATGAAATGACAAGTCTTAAGTATTATGAATAAATTTTTGATACTTTTGGAAACCTAGAAATGAATGAAAATGGAAATGAAAATGAAAATGGAAATGAAAATGGAGATGGAAATGAAAATGGAAATGGAAATGGACATTTTGGAAACTTAGACATTTTTGGAAACCTAAACATTTTTGGAAATGATCCAAAAATGGAAACTTGAACATTTCGGGAAACTTGGATATATGAGAGAAATAAAGGAGTTTTATTCACATAAATATGTGAATAATAAGAGATAAATAAAGGAGTTTTATTCACATAAATATGTGAATAATATGAGATAAATAAAGGAGTTTTATTCACATAAATATGTGAATAATAAGAGAGAAATAAAGGAGTTTTATTCACATAAATATGTGAATAATAAGAGAGAAATAAAGGAGTTTTATTCACATAAATATGTGAATAATAAGAGATAAATAAAGGAGTTTTATTCACATAAATATGTGAATAATAAGAGAGAAATAAAGGAGTTTTATTCACATAAATATGTGAATAATAAGAGATAAATAAAGGAGTTTTATTCACATAAATATGTGAATAATAAGAGATAAATAAAGGATTATTTTCTAATGAGATAATTGAGGAGATAATTGATGGATTAAAGGCTTTTATCTTTTAAATAAAAGAGATAATATTATCAAAAAGAGGAGTGGTGGCCAAGTAAAGGACTCCTAGGTCGATAACTTTGGCTATAAAAGGAGGACAGGAGGGCTACTCATCAACACTTGCTCCTCTTCCTCTCTCACAAAAATTCTCCTTAGGCAAAACCCTCTCTGCGAATTTTCATTAAGCAAAAATCCTCTCTTTTTCTTCTATTTTCTTCTCCGTTCTCATCATGTTAATTTGAATCTTTGTGGATTCTAAGAAAGAGGCAATCATCCACAACATCAAAAGGGGATCTTTCGGAAATCTAAGGATCTAAGGTAAGGATTATAAATATAAATATGTGGTTAAAGATTATGATTCACGCTTTTCAAAGTTAGATCTAATCTAACACGAAGTTATAGGATTTCAACAGCTTATAAAGGAATCCTCTTCGATTTGGAATCCCATCATAAGGTAAGGGATATTCGGCCAAGGCATAATTTGTTTAAGTGTTTTCCATTATTTCAAAAACCGAAAACTCGACATGGTTACATACCTAGTATTAGCCGATTTCAAGGAAGAGGAATTCTAGCAACTGTTGGGACTTGATTAAATCAATTCGGCAACTAGGTAAGTAATTCTACTTCTAGTAGGATTTGGTTTTAAGACCAAATAGGTTTATTTATATGTTTTAATTAATGGCCGAATATAGGAGTGAAAGGTCTAGATCGGTAGATCGCTTCTACGAAATTCACTAAACTATTAAGCGAAAAAGGTGTGTACTCTTACTAACTTTCAATAAATTGCATGGCAATCATTAAATATGTAAATATGTAACAAAGATGTGAATGTGGCTAAGCACCACAAATGTGGTAAGGAGTACCTGTGCATTTCCTACTTTTGATAGGATTGTGAATGTGATATATTTTGAACATGTGATTAGTAACATGAATGAAAATTAAGTATGTGAAATATGTTATGAAATAATTGGGGCATTCGGGATATTTGTGGAGGAAGAAAGTGAAGGTGATGACTACGGTCTCACCAACGTAAAGTGGTGACTATGGTCACATAAAGTGAAAAGTGGTAACTTTGCGGTTACATCCAGTGAATACACGATGTCTAATGACACAACATAAGTGGGCGATGAGCACGTCGATCGCAGCGATCGCCTTCGATGGTGTGTAGCGGATGGAGGGTCGACTTAGTAGTCCCCGCTGTATATGCAGTTGGTACGGGTGGTGTGTAGCGGATGGACAAATAGGTTTGGATTTGGGTTGCATCATCCTTTATTTTGTATGAACATGATATTGATATGACTTGTATGCCTGATTTGTTGGAAATTAGTACTATGTACACATTGAGTCTGTTGACTCACCCCGTTGGGGAATTATTTTTCAGGTGATGAGCAGTAATGGACCGGGTCGGCAGGAGCTAAAGGTGGCCATGCATCGCTTGAAGAAATTATTTGGAATTTGGACTTTATGAAATTTTAGTACTTTATTTTGGGTTTGAATGATGTAATAAGGCCATAAGGCCCAGTTGGATTTTCTTTATTCCTGTTTATTTTTATTTAAATATGATACAAATTATGTTTGATTAAAGATAAGTAAATTTATTTCTTTTAAAATAATAAACCCAAAAATTATTTTGTCACCTTATTTAAGTTGGATTTCCAAAATTTATTAAATAGGTTTCAAATTAAGCCCAACCCAAAACAATTTTCTTAAAATTACACAAATTTTCTCTAAGTCATTTAGAACATTGAAAACCGATTTATTTAAGGAACATACCGATCCGGTTCAAGCTCGTGGGCGGGGTGTGGGGTGTTTCAGATTGGTATCGAGCCAGCTTTAAAACTCTCTACTGTAGGCTCGTGCCAAAACGTTTTCAATTCGAGCCCAAATGAATTTCTTTGAAATAAGCGAGTTTTATGGCATGGCACCTAAGTCTCCCACCCATGATCCACGGTGTAAGTACCTTTAACCATCCGTGTGATTATGTGAATTATGAATTGTAAAAGGGTAGCAAAGGCATGGAACGTAGAATAGTGTGATAGGAACTTGAACCCTAGGATTAGACTACTCAAACACTTGAAACTCATAAGACTTAATGAACTTAACAAACCTATGACTAAGTTATTAAGCTAGGTGTGGCAACCCTCAGCACGCATGTCTAGGATTGGATCCTAAGAGCACAGTATTTAAGCGATCCTGAGACTCACCTCCTCTTCGCAGTATCCTACCTGTGCGTAGCTTCGGTTCGCCTCTAACTCGTAAGGCTCGGTGGTGTGGCAACCTCTCATGCGCATGTCTAGAAAGGTCGGTGAGAGCTTGGTATTTAAGCGATCCATGGACTCACCTCCTCCTCTTCATTCGAATCTCGCACAGTGCGTAGCTTTGTTCACCCCGACCAAGAGGGCTCGGTCATAGGCTAAACACAAAGAATAAAACCCGAAACGGACTTAGCCGTTTTTCTTTTAAAAAAATGTATAACCAAAATTTAGTTTTAAAACTCTTAGAAACTTATGAGAACTATTTTACAACATTTTCTTCTAAAAAAAAAAATACCCTTGGTTTATAAAATGACCAAACCACCCATAGTTTTAACAAAATTTCATTACTTTATTAAATGTTCAAAAACCCTAATTTGTAAAATATCAAACTATCTTGATTTTGGAAAATTACAAAATTGCCCCTAACTTACAAAATTACCAAAACGACATTGATTTCCAAACTTTTTGCAATATCATTGCTTTGAAAAGTGTAACTCTCAAAGGAACCCTCAATGTTTTACAATCTTGGAAAATATCCTAACTTAATAAATTTTACAAATTTACCCCGATTTTTGGAAAAATTATCAAAATACCACGAGATCAAAAATTACCAAAATACCTGGATTTCAAAATTCTTCCAAAATTTCCCGGAACTTTAGAAGTACCAAAATACTTTCATCAAAATCACCAGGGAACTTTTTATTTTTTGAAAATTTACGAAAATACCCTCAGTAGGATAAAATTACGAAAATGCCCCGGGTAGTGGAAAAGCAAAATAACGAAAACAACAACAAGAACTTCAACGTTTCTTTGAATGAACGAAAGTTCATATTTGTTGATGGATGAATGAATGAATGCAAGACTCGTATGCATGTATGAATACGAAAGAACCACTCTTAAACTCTTCTTCATAAGATATCATCGCGGGTAATAAGTGAAACAAGAATACTAATACATAAAATTCCTTAACCGGATCTCGCCGATAATGAGCTCAAGAGGACGTGGTCGCCGTGGAAGAGGTAGAGGAAGGATGACCGTTAGATCGGGACAAGGTTCGACAATGAGATACCACCACCACCATCACCCCACCACAATGTTGAGCGACAGCTCGCATGTGGAAGATGCCGTGTCGCAGTCGTGTCTTTGCGAGTTTTGGAATTGGTGGTGGTGCAGAAACAATTCAGAAATCGTAAGTGCATGCTCGAGCGGCTCGCGTGCTAATGGAGTGAAATGTTTAGAGGAGTATCGGGAGTGGCACCCAAGATACCGAGTCTTGGTTGGAAGCAATGAGCGCATCATGGATGAGCTCGACTTGACCCCGAGGAGAAGTTGAAAGGGATGACGGCGACCGCATGCCGATGAAGCGTATCAATGGTGGTTAACCGTTCGGGACGGTGCCACGGCGGAAGATCGACTCAGGAATATGCTAAGGAAGCATTTCGTAAGAAGTATGTGGGAACCAGTATATAGATGAGCAAAGGAAGGCTTTTTCGGGGTTGGTACAAGGAAGTAAGTCTCACACACCAATATGAAGCGGAATTCTTGAGGTTGAGCCGATATGCCCGAGGAGTAGTGGCGATCGAGCATGAACGCCGTGTTCGCTTTGAGGGACGGACTTAGGGACGATTTGAGACTTTGATAGCACCGCATCGGGAGCGGAATTCTCTGCCTTGGTGGAAAAGGCTAAAGTGGTGAGGAATTAAGGACGCCACCAAGCGGTGTGGATGAAAATAAGCCCAAAAAGAGGTTTTGGGCCATCCGAAAAGGCCACAAGAGGCCTAGAGTTGACAGCCACAAAGTCAACAGTGATGGCACGGCCGCAATTTCGCCCTTGTGAACATTGTGGAAGGAAGCACGGGGAGAGTGTTGGAAAAGGCGGGACGATGTCTCAAGTGTGGGTCCAAGGACCATATGATTAAGGATTGCCCCAAGCTATTAGATGAGAGCCAACCAAAGACTCGCATGCTAACCAGTGGTAGAGGCGACAAAGCAAACCTCAAAGAGGTCGTGGGTCGGCCAACAGAGAGTAGTGGCAGAGGCCGTGGAGCTCAGGGCCGAGGTGCGCTAACGCCAAAGCAAGGCAACCGGGTTTGGTTTACGCGTTCACGGAGGGAAGAGGAGACGCGCCGGATGTTATAACTCCAGACGTTCTTTATTCATGACAAACCCTATTTTGCTCTTATTGATGTGGGCTCAACTCATTCCTATGTTGCATGTAGTGTGGTTGAAACACTAGGCCTAGACTCTGAACTTTCGATAGGCGGATAATCGTAGTAAGCCCTTTAGGCCAAACGGTGAGGATAGATAGGATCTTTCGGAATGTACCCCTAGAGATTCGGGGAGCGAACTTTCTGGGCCGACTTAATGGAATTACCCTTCTGAGAGTTTGAGCTTATACTTGGAATGGATTGGCTAGTAGAGCATCGAGCCGTGTTGGATTGTGCGGCTAAACGTATGGAACTAAGAACCCCTAAGATGAGGTAGTAGTGATGATCGGAGAAAGGAGGAACTACTTGTCTAACGTAGTTTCAACACCGAGGCCGAGAAAATGGTTAAGAAAGGATGTAAGGCATTCTTAGCCTTCGTGAGTGCGTTAAGAGGAGAAGAGGAAGGTGTCAAGGAGTTAGAACAGTAAGGGATTTTGAGGATGTATTTTGGAGGAGTTGCCCGTAATACCCCCGGATAGAGAGTGGAATTTGGAATAGATTTGCTACCAGAACAGCTCTCCCGTGTCAATCGCTCCTACCGAATGGCACCAAAGGAGTTAGTGGAGCTCAAGGCTCAAATCCAAGAGTTGTTGGATCGTGGGTTCATTCGACCCGGTGTGTCTCCGTGGGGAGCACCGGTTCTCTTTGTGAAGAAGAAGGATGGACTATGCGGATGTGCATAGATTATCGCCGCTTGAACAAATCGACCATCAAGAACAAGTATCCTTTGCCAAGGATAGATGACTTGTTCGACCAACCGAAAAGAACAAACAGTTCTCAAAGATCGACTTAAGGTCGGGGTATCATCAATCGAAAGTGAAGGAGGCGATATTCATAAGACCACTTTTAGGACAAGGTACGGTCATTTTGAATTTGTGGTGATGCCGTTTGGGTTGATGAACGCACCGCCGCGCTCATGGATATGATGAATAGGGTTTTCCAACCCTACTTGGATAGATTCGTCGTGGTGTTCATCGGCGACATTTTGGTGTATTCCAAGACGGAGGAGGAGCACGATGAGCATCTCCGAGTTGTGTTAGAAGTGTTAAGGAAAAAGAAGCTTTATGCCAAATTCAGCAAGTGCGAATTTTGGCTCAAGGAAGTGGCGTTCCTAGGACATGTGGTATCTGCAGAAGGAATAAGAGTGGATCCTAGGAAGATCGAAGCGATGTTGGATTGGAAATCACCTAGGTCGGTGGTTGAAATCGTAAGTTTCTTAGGCTTGGCGGGCTATTACGTAAGGTTCGTGGAAGGATTCTCGCCGATAGCCGCACCTTTGACAAAGTTACTAAGGAAGGAAGTACCGCTTGTGTGGACGGATAAGCAACAGGAGAGCTTTGAAAAGCTTAAAAAGGTGTTGTGAAGCTCCGGTGTTAATTCAGTAGGAGGCGTGTGACTTCAGAGTATATTGTGATGCTTCGCACACGGGGGTTAGGTCGTGTGCTAATGCAAGAAGGAAAGGTAGTCGCTTATGCATCTCGACAGGCTAAGGCCGCATGAGGTGAACTACCCAACTCATGACTTGGAACTCATGCGGCAGCTGGTTTTCGCCTCAAAGTTTGGAGGCACTACCTTTATGGAGAAAGGTCGATAATTTACACGGACCACAAAAGCCTTAAGTATTTGTTGACTCGTATGGAGTTGAACTTGAGGCAACGAAGGTGGGTGGAGTTATTGAAAGATTATGACTGCTCGATAGAATACCATCCGGCAAGGCGAATGTAGTAGTGACGTCCCTAAGTAGGAAGGTTGTGTCGGATTTAAGGGCTTTGTTCGCTCACTTAAGTTTGTATGATGACTGGAGGCTTTGTTGGCGAGTTACAAGTCAAGCCAACTGGTGCCAAGGAGGTGAAAGAGGGACAGGTTGGCGGATAAGGACTTAAGTACTAAGTTACAGCAAGTACGGCAAGGAGGATTAAAGGATTATGGCGTCAATGATGAAGGAGTACTGTGCTACAAGGAAAAGGTTTGTATGCCGAGGGATAAGGAGTTGAGACAAAGGATTCTTCGGGAAGCGCATGGTAGTCCTTATGCTATGCATCCCGAGGCATCAAGTCAGTATAGAGATCTAAGGGAACAATTTTGGTGGTCGACTGAAACGAGAGGTGATCGAATTTGTGGGGAAATGTTTGACATGTCGCAAGTAAAGGCTGAACACCAAGTCCCATCAGATTGCTTCAACCAATTGAGATTCCCCAATGGAAGTGGGAAAGAATTACCATGGACTTAGTTAGTGGGCTTCCCTTACGCCCACTAAGAAGGACTCGGTATGGGTGATAGTGGACCGCTTGACCAAGTCCGCACATTTTATCCCCGTGAGGATCGACTATTCCCTTCAAAAGTTAGCCAAGTTATATGTGGCGGAGATCGTGAGGCTACACGGATACCGATGTCGATCATCTCGATAGAGACCCAAGGTTTACGCCTCGATTTTGGAAAGCACTTCATCAAGCATTAGGCACTAAGCTAGACTTCACTACGGCTTTTCATCCACAATCGACAGGCACCTGAACGGGTTATACAAGTGTTGGAAGATATGCTAAGAGGTCGTGTGATGGATTTCCGAGGAAGTTGGGAAGATTACTTGCCTCTAGCCGAGTTCGCCTACAACAACAAATACTATCGTGCAAGCATTCGGATGGCACCATACGAAGCATTGTATGGAAGGAAATGTAGAACACCAACTTGTTGGACCGATTTAGAGAACGCCGCGTTTGGGTCCAGAGTTAGTGGCGGAAACCGAGGAGAAGGTGGAATTAATTCGGGCACGGTTGAAAGAAGCTTCCGATGAACGTAAGTCGTCTGCGCAGACCTTAAGAGGAAAGAAATTGAGTTTGAAGTAGGAGACCAAGTGTTTCTAAAGGTCTCACCTTGGAAGAAGGTTATGCGGTTGGTCGCAAAGGGAAGCTAAGCCCAAGGTTTATAGGGCCCTATCAAATCATCGGCGAGTTGGGCGGTGGCATACCAATTGGAGTTGCCACCAGAGTTGCATCAAATGCACGACGTATTTCATGTGTCCATGCTACGCCGCTATCGATCGGATCCGTCTCATGTGGTACCCGTTGAAGAAGTGGAGTTAAGGCCGGATCTATCCTACGAGGAGGAGCCGATTCAGATCTTGGAACGTGACGTGAAAGCACTACGAAAAGAAGTCGGTGCCTTTAGTCAAGGTGTTATGGCGCAATCATGGATCGGAAGAAGCTTCGTGGGAGCCGTAAGAGACAATGCGACAAAGAATACCCTCAATCTGTTTAGTTAGGAAATTTCGAGGACGAAATTTTATTTAAGGGGGTAGAAGCGTAACATCCTAGGAAGGGCCTATGCATTTTTCAGATCAATTGTATGAAATGACAAGTCTTAAGTATTATGAATAAATTTTTGATACTTTTGGAAACCTAGAAATGAATGAAAATGGAAATGAAAATGAAAATGGAAATGAAAATGGAGATGGAAATGAAAATGGAAATGGAAATGGACATTTTTGGAAACTTAGACATTTTGAAACCTAAACATTTTTGGAAATAATCCAAAAATGGAAACTTGAACATTTCGGAAACTTGGATATATGAGAGAAATAAAGGAGTTTTATTCACATAAATATGTGAATAATAAGAGATAAATAAAGGAGTTTTATTCACATAAATATGTGAATAATATGAGATAAATAAAGGAGTTTTATTCACATAAATATGTGAATAATATGAGATAAATAAAGGAGTTTTATTCACATAAATATGTGAATAATAAGAGAGAAATAAAGGAGTTTTATTCACATAAATATGTGAATAATAAGAGATAAATAAAGGAGTTTTATTCACATAAATATGTGAATAATAAGAGATAAATAAAGGAGTTTTATTCACATAAATATGTGAATAATAAGAGAGAAATAAAGGAGTTTTATTCACATAAATATGTGAATAATAAGAGATAAATAAAGAGTTTTATTCACATAAATATGTGAATAATAAGAGATAAATAAAGGATTATTTTCTAATGAGATAATTGAGGAGATAATTGATGGATTAAAGGCTTTTATCTTTTAAATAAAAGAGATAATATTATCAAAAAGAGGAGTGGTGGCCAAGTAAAGGACTCCTAGGTGATAACTTTGGCTATAAAAGGAGGACAGGAGGGCTACTCATCAACACTTGCTCCTCTTCCTCTCTGCCAAATTCTCCTTAGGCAAAACCCCTCTCTGCGAATTTTCATTAAGCAAAAATCCTCTCTTTTCTTCTATTTTCTTCTCCGTTCTCTCATTAAGTTCTGAATCTTTGTGGATTCTAAGAAAGAGGGCAATCATCCACAACATCAAAAGGGGATCTTTCGGAAATCTAAGGATCTAAGGTAAGGATTATAAATATAAATATGTGGTTAAAGATTATGATTCACGTTTTCAAAGTTAGATCTAATCTAACACGAAGTTATAGGATTTCAACGAGGCTTATAAAGGAATCCTCTTCGATTTGGAATCCCATCATAAGGTAAGGGATATTCGGCCAAGGCATAATTTGTTTAAGTGTTTTCCATTATTTCAAAACCGAAAACCGACATGGTTACATACCTAGTATTAGCCGATTTCAAGGAAGAGGAATTCTAGCAACTGTTGGGACTTGATTAAATCAATTCGGCAACTAGGTAAGTAATTCTACTTCTAGTAGGATTTGGTTTTAAGACCAAATAGGTTTATTTATATGTTTTAATTAATGGCCGAATATAGGAGTGAAAGGTCTAGATCGGTAGATCGCTCTACGGAATTCACGGAAACTATTAAGCGAAAAAGGTGTGTACTCTTACTAACTTTCAATAAATTGCATGGCAATCATTAAATATGTAAATATGTAACAAGATGTGAATGTGGCTAAGCACCACAAATGTGGTAAGGAGTACCTGTGCACGCTTCCTACTTTTGATAGGATTGTGAATGTGATATATTTTGAACATGTGATTAGTAACATGAATGAAAATTAAGTATGTGAAATATGTTATGAAATAATTGGGGCATTCGGGATATTTGTGGAGGAAGAAAGTGAAGGTGATGACTACGGTCTCACCAACGTAAAGTGGTGACTACGGTCACATAAAGTGAAAAGTGGTAACTTCGTTTACATCCAAGTGAATACAGATGTCTAATGACACAACATAAGTGGGCGATGAGCACGTCGATCGCAGCGATCGCCTTCGATGGTGTGTAGCGGATGGAGGGTCGACTTAGTAGTCCCCCCGGCATTATACAAAGTTGGTACGGGTGGTGTGTAGCGGATGGACAAATAGGTTTGGATTTGGGTTGCATCATCCTTTATTTTGTATGAACATGATATTGATATGACTTGTATGCCCGATTTGTTGGAAATTAGTACTATGTACACATTGAGTCTGTTGACTCACCGTTTGGGGAATTATTTTTCGTGTGATGAGCAATAATGGACCGGTCGGCAGGAGCTAAAGGTGGCCATGCATCGCTTGAAGAAATTATTTGGAATTTGGACTTTATGAAATTTTAGTACTTTATTTTGGGTTTGAATGATGTAATAAGGCCATAAGGCCCAGTTGGATTTTCTTTATTCCTGTTTATTTTTATTTAAATATGATACAAATTATGTTTGATTAAAGATAAGTAAATTTATTTCTTTTAAAATAATAAACCCAAAAATTATTTTGTCACCTTATTTAAGTTGGATTTCCAGAATTTATTAAATAGGTTTCAAATTAAGCCCAACCCAAAACAATTTTCTTAAAATTACACAAATTTTCTCTAAGTCATTTAGAACATTGAAAACCGATTTATTTAAGGAACATACCAGATCCGGTTCAAGCTCGTGGGCCGGGTGTGGGGTGTTTCATGCCATGGTTCTTTAACATGCATTTAATTATTCTACATAGGCTGACAGTAAATGAGGAGCCAAACACAGTCCCGCTGCGGGAGACAATTTTTTGGGTGCAAATTCATAATGTCCCAATTGGATTCTTTACGGAAGGAATGGTGAAGCAGTTAGGAGATTTCGTTGGAAAATTTGTGGAGTATGATACATCTATGGCCACCAGAGGTAATGTGCAATTTATGAGAATTCGAGTACTAGTTGATACTAGGTATCCGCTGAAAAGGAAGAAGCGTATCTGTATTAGCCAAAATAGATTCACTTATGTGCTATTTCAATACGAGCGACTATCACTATTTTGTTTTTTGTATGGCCGGCTCGGCCATAGCGAAAGTTTCTGCCCGATCAGATTAACGTTAAGTAGTCAGCAATTGGATTTTGGATGAGATCTATCATTAAGGGCTACACCAAGAAGGGGCGGTCATGCAACGAGTAAATGGCTTCGAGAGGAAACTGACTCAGAACGATGGAGGAATACAGAAGTTGATGGGGAAAGAAGGGGAATGAGTTCTGGACAGGAAAATACGAACACTAGAGATCAAAGATGAGAATTGAGGTGTATGGGACGTTTTGTACGACAACCTCGAAAATTCATGGAAGAAAGGGAAGTTGGGAATCAGGAGTTAGAAAAAGATTACGGAGACGAGATGGAAGATTTGCCGATGGATCTTGTGGATGGTAAAAAGAGACAAAGGGTTAATTCAGAGGTAGGAAATACTGGAGAAGTGAGGAGTATGATAGAGCTTGAAAATGAGATATCGACGGTCAATGATAAATTGGCCGACCGGACGCAATGAAAATTCTAAGTTGGAACGTTCGTGGTTTGGGGCAATCACGAACGGTTAGACGTCTCAAAAATAAATTGAGACACATTCAGCCTCAAATTGTGTTTCTTATTGAAACAAAAGTCACAGCCAAGAGGATGGAATCAATAAGACGAAGATGTGGTTTTGCGAATGGCATTGATGTGGATGCGATAGGGTCAAGGGGGTTTATCATTAGGCTGGAGGGAGGGAATAAATCTAACTTTAAAAAGCTACTCAAAATCTCACATTGATGTGGTAGTAGAAGAAGAGAATGATGCGGAAGCTTGGAGATTCACGGGCTTTTATGGGGAACCAGTAGAACAAAACAGGAGGGCTTCGTGGGAGTTACTAAGAACTTTACATCGTGGGAATAATTTGCCATGGTTAGTTGCCTGGGACTTTAATGAAATTATGTTCTCTTTTGAAAAACAATGTGGTCGAATTAGAGAGGAAAGACAAATGGATGCATTTCGAAAAACATTAGATGATTGTGAACTAGCCGATCTGGGTTTTTATGGGCAATGGTATACGTGGGAAAGAGGTAGGCTAGTTAGCAATAATATCAGGGAAAGACTAGATAGAGGGGTTGCAAATCCAAGGTGGTGGGAAATGTTCCCAAATTTTGAAGTAAGCCACTTTCAACACAGTTTTTCAGATCACTGCCCACTAGTAGTGAATACAAATAGAAATGGGAATAGATGCAATAACGAGCGACAAAGGCGTTTTCGATTTAATGCGGATTGGCTTCTGAATCCAAAGTGTGAGGAGCAAATCAAAAAGGTATGGACGACGAATAATCAAGAAGTATTAATGAGGTTGAAGGAGCTGGGTAGGAAGCTACATGACTGGTCAAAAGGAGAGAGGAAGCTAAGGGATCGACGCTTTGAAGAGCTAAATGGCAGATTAAGTGAGTTGGGAGGTTGTGATATTTCTGATGACGTTTTGGAAGAAATTACAGGAATTAAAATTGAAATGAACCTCGAAGCCGACAAAGAAGAAGTTTATTGGGAGCAGAGAGCAAGAACTAATTGGCTTAAAATGGGGGATAAAAATACAGTATTCTTTCATAGAAGTGCATCACATCGAAAGAGGAAAAATTTGGTCAAGGGACTTGAGGATGAGTTTGGAAATTTGAAAACAGAGACAGAGGAGATGACTAGAATGGCGACTCATTATTTCAAGGATCTTTTCTCTTCTCAAGGAGTTAGTGATTGCAGCAGTTTGCTTGAATCTTTTCAACCAAGTATAACAGAGGAGCTAAACAAGGATCTTATGGCAAAATTTACAGCTGATGAAATTGTTTCAGCGATTAAATCAATAGCCCCTCTCAAGGCATCAGGTAGTGATGGATTTCCTGCGATCTTTTATCAGAAATATTAGCACATTGTTGGAAATGAGATAACCAAGTTCTGTTTGGAGACGTTGAATGGGGAGAGAGAAATGAAGGAAGTTAACTTTACAAGTATAGTTCTTATCCCAAAGATTAATTCACCAAAGCTAATGAACCAATTTCGACCCATAAGTCTGTGCAATGTAATCTACAAAATTATCTCCAAAGTACTTGTCAATCATTTTCGGAAGGTACTTAATTTCTGTATTGAAGATAACCAAGGAGCGTTCATCTCAGGAAGACAGATTACGGATAATATTTTCGTGGCTTACGAAATTCTTCACTCTTTTAAAAAAAGAAGAGGGACATCCAAAAAAGGGTTTGCGCTGAAATTAGACATGAGCAAAGCATATGATCATATTAAATGGACTTTCCTGGAAAAAATGATGAGCAGGATGGGATTCTGTAATGAATGGATTTCTATTATTATGAAATGTGTTAGGAGTGTGACGTATTCAGTGAACTTGAATGGAAGGAACGGAGAATAATTTCATCCCCAAAGAGGGTTAAGGTAAGGAGATCCTCTGAGTCCTTACTTGTTTCTCATTTGTGCTCAAGGATTTTCTCGGTTAATTTTAATGGCTAAAGCGGAAGGAAGACTGAAAGGCACGAAGGTGGGGAGAGGGAATATTGTGGTGTCACACTTATTTTTTGCGGATGATAGTATGTTGTTTGGGGAAGCGTCAACTGAAGAAGCAAACAACATGAAGGCAGTAATCAAAGAGTATGAGCTGGTATCTGGCCAGTTAGTGAACTTTGATAAATCACTAATTTATTTTAGTAAAAATGTTGATCCAGAAATAAGGGAACAGGTGGGTGGTATTTTGGGAGTGAGGGTTTCAAATAATCCTGAGAAATATTTGGGGTTGCCGACTATGATAGGTAGAAGAAAGAAGCATGCATTCGTGGATATAAAAGAACGAATGGTGAAAGCATTACAAAATTAGAATTTACGACTACTATCAGCAGGGGGCAAAGAGGTATTCTTAAAGTCTATTTTACAAGCTATACCAATTTATGCTATGCAGTGCTTTAAATTCCCAATTTCAGTGTGTCGAGAATTAGAGAATCTGATGAGTAAATTCTGGTGGCGTAATTCCAAGACAAACAAAGGTATACATTGGTGTAAATGGCGAGATATGTGTATCCCCAAAGTGAAGGGAGGTTTAGGGTTCAAAGACTTTGAGTGTTTTAACTTGGCCCTTTTAGCAAAACAAGGATGGAAAATTCTAACGCAGCCGAATTGCTTATTTGCGCGTGTAATGAAATCGAAGTACTTTCCAAGAGAGGAGTTTATGAATGCTAAATTAGGATCTTACCCTTCATTTACCTGGCGTAGCATTTTGGGAGCTATACACATTCTGGAGGAGGGAATCGGTTGGAGAGTGGGGAACGGGGAGGAGATCAACATATGGAATAATGCTTGGATACCAGAACCTGGAAATGGAAGAATTCAGTGTCAGACCATTGATACCAGATTTACAAAAGTCGCTGATTTAATTGATAAAGAATCAACTACCTGGAAACAAGACATCATCAGTTCTCTGTTTGGTGAAGAATAGTTGAAGCGCATCTTAGCAGTTCCGCTGGTGAGTAGTAGACCTCAAGACGTTCTCATATGGCGAGGCGACAATACAGGGTGTTATACAGTCAAAACTGGGTACAAAAGAATCATTACAGCAGGAAATCCTAGCTTACAAACTGAAGATAGTGCTAACTTTTTTACAAAACTGTGGGAACTCAAAATCCCTAGTAAAATCCGTATATTCATATGGAAGCTAGTGAATAATTTTCTACCCACGAAATACAATCTAAACATACGTCAGTTGATAGCAAGTACAGTATGGCCAGTGTGCCAAATAGGAGAGGAAACGGTCGGTCATCTATTTCGCGATTGTAGCTTCACAAAACAGGTCTTGCAAGGCATGGAAGTAGCAGACTCAGCGAACAACAGAGAACCAATATGGAAAGATTGGTTAGTTAAGGAATTCAACAGTCAGAATACAAAAACATGCGAAATCAAAGCCATTATCTATTGGGCCATATGGTATAATCGTAATAAGGTCTATCATGAAGGGATAAGGGGTCAAGTGTGCGATATGTTAGCATTCATCAAGGCATACTATGCAGAAATTTCAGTTCTGGGAGAGCTACCGAAACAGACAACTGGAATTCATGAAAAGAGATGGAAACATCCGGAAGGAAACATTATAAAGATAAATTTTGATGCCTCTTTTAATCAAAATACGAAAAGATCAGTCTCAGGCATTATTGCACGAAATAAAGATGGCTTAGTGATTGCTGCATGTACCTGTCCTTGGGACAATGTCCCAGATCCGACAACGGCAGAAGCAAGAGCATGTCTTCAAGCTCTTGATATGGCAGAGGAAATGGGGTTCCAAGAGATTTGTGTGGAAGGGGACTCACTGACTGTAATAAAAAAAATCAACTCTGCGGAGGAAGACAGATCGCCTATAAGCAGTTTGATTAAAGAGATAAGGGGGAGATTACCCAAATTCCGAATTCTGAGTTTCAGATACATACCTAGAGAAGCAAACAAAGTAGCCCACGAAATGGCGAGCGAAGGTAATAGATATGAAGAACCCAGATATTGGTTTGAGGAGGCGCCACAGCCGGTGGAAAGACTGGTCGCCCAAGATATAAGGAGAGGGGGAGGACGCGATTAAGGAATGGTTGGAGTCCGGACGGTATGGGAAGAAGTTGGTCCGAAGAACTCATTCTTTGTTTAAGGGACTGTGAAAACAAAAAGAAACATTTTGGGAGAAAATCGGTTCCTTTTTGACTGATTAGGTTTTGATACTGAGGGGTGAAAGAAAGGGATAATAGACCAGGGATTAGAGCTGTTGATTTAGATTTCGTTTGATTTTTTAAAAATATTAGTGGCTTACTAGTTTTTTTGTTTGTTTTTCTTTTCAGTTTCAAGGCACCGATTGTGTGGCCAATAGGGGTTAGGTTTTTGTTTTTCCCTTTTCATTTCCAAGGCTGTAATCAATTGTTTATTATCTCTTCAATTAATAAACAAGTCAGACGTTTTCAAAAAAAAAAAAAAACTACACTTATTCTATTTGATATTAATTAGAATAGGGTTTTTCAATCTTTAAATAGATGTAGTCGAAACTTCTCTTGTATCATTCGTTTTTCAACATTTGTGAATTTCTTCTCCTCTGCCCGTGGTTTCTATGTGTTATTATTTTTTCTTATTTTACGTTCATTTTATTGCCATTATCGACATATATTATAACAATTCAATAATCTACTAATGTAAAGGTTAAATCAAAATAAAATTCGAAGAGGATCTACGGGAAATAAAATTCAGAACAGCTCAACATTACTAAAAAAATTTAAACTCATTTTTTTTTCAATTTTAAATATAGATAATACCAAAAGAACAAAAACTTATCTTGTGATTTCAACGGTGATGCAATTGTGAGGCCATAATATATTACGAATTTTAAACCCGCAAAATTACATAATCAAATAAAAGGCAACAAATTAACATAATAACATTGACAAAGACACAAGTTGTGAAGTCGAATTGCCACGAATATGCTAAATTGAGTTCACTTTCTCATCAATTTCCTTTTGCTCTTTTGTCTCTTTCAAAATCTTTGAATGTGTGGAGGCTTCTTGTTTAAGTAAATGAAAATAAAAGAGAGTAAAGCCATGGCATAGACATTATAAAGAGTGTTTGGTGGGTCAAAAGGGCACGTAAAAGGAGATTAAGATGTTAGCTCCCAATTCAAAAAAAAAAAAAGAGTGACATGTGGTGGTAATGTGACCATCATCTAAATCTAGACTTTTTGTAATAACCAAAAGGGAAAGTTAGGTCTCTTCTTTTTGCTAAGAATATTTCAAAAACACAAATATATTATCAATCAAGTTTTAATTTAAATCCTATTGTTAAATATATATTTTTTCTAAATCATAATTTCTGTTAAGAAAATAAAAGTATACTTAATGTATCAAAACATCGTTTTTTTTTAAAAAAAAAAATTAATGGTAATTTTGGGAGTAAATTGAAAATGAAGACAATATTGAAGGGGTTAATAATTTTATTGTCATGAGTATGTAAATTATTGGATTTAAAATTTTGGTAAAAGATTGTAGCAGCAGCTGTCATAGAGTTTGAAGATTCTTGGACACCTACTTTTTAAAAAAAAAAAAAACTAATTTTGTTCTAAAATTGATTTATTAATTATATTCTCTACACACACAGAATCAAAAGGGCTGCTTTTGAATTCAAGTCCCTTTGTAATGATACAATTTCATGATGAGATATAAAAATAAAGAAAAGGAGAGGGTTTGGCAGAATACTTTATTCCCTTTTATTATTACAATTACAATTACAAATAATTTGCATTCGAATAACAAATGCACACGTATATTTAAATAAAATAATATTTTAACTTAAAATATTAAAAATTATAGATACAAGTCTGAGTAACCACAAGTATCAAATTATTACGGTACAAACAAACTAAAAACTTGTACAATCCAGATTAAAGCCAATAAACTAAAACTAACTAAACTAAAAATCTCATACATGATAGGATTCAGAGACCTACACATATTGTACATAATAAATCTCGAATCTGGATACTCAAGACCTAAGACTTCCGTATTATCAAACCCGTTTTAATTAATTTTTAATTAAGATCTCAAAACATAAAAATTGATGTGTACTAAAGTTGGCTTAAATTAATTTGGTAATTGATTTTATTTCTATAATAACCATTTTGTAGTAATTAAAAGAGAATCCAAAATGTCCCAACTACTTTCAATTATCATATGAACTATTTGTTAGTTTGGTCAAGTGGTGGCCATCATATTTAAAATACTATGGACTTTAAAAAGTAGTTTTATTTCTTAATTTGAAAAAAAAAATAGCAAAAGAGAAGTAAGAAAAAAAAAACTTATTACAATTTGAGTTTAGGAATTGATTTTTTTAGTATGTAAAGTTTGACAAAAATAAGTTGAATGAAGAAATTTATATAGAAAAAATTAATGACTAAGAAAATTTTAGCAACACAAATTTGACAAAAGAAAATATTAAAAAGCTTATTTATAAATCCATCACATGTTTAAAATCAATTTAAATTAATATCTCTTATTTACAATTGAATATTAATAATGTTGAGTAATTTTTCGTTGTATCTCATTAGAGAGGACAATTAAATATTTATATACATGGCTACTGTTCATATAATTGACATTCTTAATAGACTCTATACATGTTGGACATGTGTATTGCTCTAAGTTGCCTGCTAGACACTCCTTAGGCTCCTACGAGCTCCTCCTGTCTTGTGCAAGCTACGTCTACCAGCCTCCCTTGCAAACACTCTTTACGAGCTTCATACCGTAAGGCTTGCATGTATCCGACTGGTGGGTCCTATTTGAGTCGTGAATAGACGACCCAGATCTTATCTAATTTTCGAGTCGCTAATCATAAATGCTTAATAAATAGTATTGATATTAATATACCATTGACACATAAACAAAATATTGGTTTCTAATTATTAAATCATTTTGAAAAGTATTATTAGGTTAAAAATATATGGAATGGGGAAGTGAGTAAAAAAGAGAGTAAGTATGAAATGAAATGAAGCAGAAAAACAGTAAGTCTGCTGAATTGAATGTTGAATTAATTGTCAAATTGAATTTGAATAAAGGAAAAGTAATATTCAACAACCTTTTTATTCATATGAAAAATGCATGGGTTTCTCATTTTTCAATGTTGAAGGTCTACTACTCACAACCCTCTCTACTTGTTTAATATTATATGCATACTGTTAGTCAAACAAAAATATCTCTTAATTTTTTAAAAATTAACTAAAACATTAAATTTTGAAATATAGTTGTTTTCTTGGTAATTTATTGTACTTCGTGTTATTTTTCTTCTTTATAATTTTAAAAATATTTGTTGAGGTGTTATATAAAACAAATAATATCATGTCAGCATGCAGTATTCTTGAGCTGCTACACAAGTTCTCACATTAACGTCGTTAAAAATTTAATATTTTAATTAGCATTTTGTTAGAAAATGACGATTTAAATTGATAAAAATTAAATTAAATTGATAAAAGATATAAATGTTAAATTTATTATACAAATATAAAAAAATACATGACAAGCATGTAAGAATAATTATAAAAGAGTTTAGCATCCCAATATGTGAATTGTTTTTACTAAGAAAGGAAAAGGAAAAAAAGCCAAGCAGCCCATTGGAGAAAAAAGAGGAAAATTTTCCATGTTAATTATATTATAATTGCTGTTGTAATTTCAACTTATTACTTTTAAAGCTAGATGTCATTTTTAAAGGTATTGGTGAAATGACATGTTTGCATGATTTTTTTTTTTAACTATGAAGATATTTTGTAAATTGATTTTTTAGGTTTTTTTTTAATTTTAAAATTGAATAAATTAATGTATTTGAAAAAAATAATTTATTTAATTTAATTTTTAAAAGTGAGTAAATAAAAATAAATACTTAATCTTTTAGCCAATTTATCCTACTTAAATCTAAAATATAAAAGAAATTCACATGTGAAATTTCCAGAGTTTAATGAGAATTATTTGTCATCTAAAAAATAGAATCCCGCATAGCTTAGAATACTTTTTGTTGGTATATTTATAAATATAATATATATGGAGAAAGAAAGAGAATGAAAAAAAATCCAGTTTAAAACTTTTTTAATATTCCGTCCATCTCGAATAGAGGTGGTAAAGGGATGGATTTGGTGGAGCTCAAATCCGGTTATTTTTAAATTCGGGTTAGTTTGGTTTCAAGTTATCTTAGGTTGTGATAAGTGTTCATATGTTATTCTTTGAGTGTGCGAACTTTAAAGAGGTAAAATTTTGATTTTTAATTGTTGGGTTGAAGGAAATTAGGGTTTGTGTTTTGGTTGTGTACTGCCATTGTTGGGTGTTTAAAAAACAAAGGGTTTTGTGATTTTAGTTGAAGATTTTGTGCAATTTAGACTTTAGCACTATGTTTTGGTAATGGTGAGAAATATCTTGACATTTTGGTTGTGTATTGCCATTGTTGGGGTGAAGAAAATTCATTTAGAAATATTGTGCTTCAAAGTTAGAAATGTGTAAATTGTACCTTAATTACAAATAATATTCTGATTTTTTTGTTGTATTTGAGAAATATTGTAACGATCCGAAAGTACTGGTGTTGGAAACGGTGGTTTCAGAACCTCGTTTTCCGATGATCGAGTCTGTAAATGTTATTAATTAATATTTACGAGTCAATTATAGTATTATATTGAATTTTGGTCTAACGAATTTGTTAATTGAATAGTTAGTTAAGGTACAAGTGTTTCGACCCTAAATTCAGTGGTGTTGAGAAATGTAACACCCCAAACCCGACCTAGACGTTATGGCCGAATCTGGATATGTCACAAAGAAGGGTTTTGAAAACAGAGTTATTTTGATAACACTTTGTAACTTATATTCGTTTATAGCTATTACTGAAAACGTTATTTAATCAATTCATTTGCCCCAAAACATGATTTACAGCGGAAGTCTTAGAAATCGTTATACTTAAAAAAAATCTCGTTCGTATTTTCAAAAAACCTTTGTTTAGTAAAAACCATGTTTTTAGCCAACCATAGCAAATAAATAATCAAATCAAAAATCCAAAACCAAAATAAACCAAACAGTCCGGAGAGTCCATAAATTACAAAACTCCTACAAATAATCATTAACTAAATAAAAATCATTTTTATAGTCAGTTTGCAAACTTGTGGTCACTGTGAGACTCCGTTGCACCGATCCACCTAAGTCGATGGAATACCTGGACAAATCAGACAAACGGATGTGAGTTTTCGTAAACACAGTATGTAACCCAACAGAAATAGATATGCTAAACACACAGAAATCACATATATAGTCAGATTCAGATTCGGACTTGAGTCCTTTACAGGTATAGATAACAAAAACAGATATGCAAAACAGATATACAGAATCCTACCCCAATCCTCTACACACCAACTCCGACCATCCCATCACACCATGTGGGGTTAAAAACACCCACCTATCCCTACACACCATATAGTATCGATATGACACATAACAGATACTATGCAGTCAAGATGCCAGAATATAGGTGAAGTGTCGCCGTACAGATCACTTCCTCCACATAGACAAAACCCACCCCAATCACAGATACAGAATAACAGATACAGTAATATCATGCATAACATGCTCATATTCAGATAGTTTATATATTTACATAAATAGAACAAATATACATATCGGTACCCTACACAAGACAGACTATCAGAATATCAGATCACATAATTTAGGGTTTGGTTAGCCCTTACCGACCCTACAGTAGGCCCACAGTCGACTAGAATGTACCGTGCGACCCTAGAGAAAATTTCAGAATTATGGGCTGATAAACCGTAAAAGTAACATATTTTAATCCCATATTTAGCATACTTTTGGATGAATTATCCCTTATTTTATGTAAAAAGGTGCTCTTAATCCTTTCTTTTCATGTTTTATACTCAGGAAAGCACCGGAGGATGAAAAGAACAAGAAACGGGCTTAAAACGAGCCAAATGGGCCGAAGCACGAAATCCACACGGCTTGGGCCCAAGACCACACGGCCGTGCCTCCTCAATAATCTCGAACACGGTCTAAGCCACGAAATACACGGTCGTGCCTCATTAATGAAGTCCAAACACGGCCCAAAGACGATTCATACGGGCGTGTGCCATGGTCGTGTCCTTGTCGTAGAAAAGAGCAATTTCAATCGGATTTGGATACTGAGGGGCAAAAAAATACATTCCAAAAGCCTATAAATACACCCTAAGTATGACCTAAAAAGAAGGGTCGACAGGGGAGTCGACAGGAGCCTAAAGCTACCGTCTAAGGGCGTATTGCTAGGCCAGAGAAGGTAGATTTATGGGAATTCACTCGGGGATAGCCAGTTGATCCATCTCAAGAAGCCGAAATTCTACTCAAGACGGAGGATCTCCTCTTCAATTCCTTCAGGGGTTTTAGGATTTCTTATGTTTTGTTTTATCTTTTCTTCCGAGATGTTTTCCTTTATTGTTATGAACTAAACCTCGAGATACCCGAGGGGATGAAACTTAGATGAATCTTGTTATCGTTTCTTTGAACTATACGATAAATATTTGACTTGTTCTTAATTATGTGTTCTTAATTCTTGTGTTGATATTTCATGGATATTAATTCAAGTTGGATATACTTAGGTGGAGGAGCAAAAGTCCCCGCCTAAGAGTAGATCTAGCATAGTTAAGCGGAGTTGATCGCGCGCTAGAGATAGGGTGACGAGGCATTGCCGGATTAGGGTGAAACCTAATATGGGAGTCCATAGATCGAGTTAATGCAATTCTAGGGGTTTTAATTAGAAAGAGATTTCAATTAATCAACCTAGGGTTAGACGTTATTCGCCTCGAGAGAGGGTTTAATATAAATTAGGGAGTCCTACGGATCAAGTCAAATGAATAAATCGTCAGTTCGTGAGTTAGATAACAAGTGAAGTCTAGGTGGATTCTTCCTTGGGTGTCGTCTTAATTAATTGGTTTTTCCTCAAGTTATTCCCCCAATTTCATTCTTCTTTGTCTTAGAGTCTTTAGTTTTAGTAGTTAATTAATCTAGATTAAACAACCATTCGCTTAATTCTTAGGCTAAATAATAGAAAGAAAGTTAGTATTAGTACTTTTAGTTCCTTTGGGTTCGACAATCCGGTTTTGCCTTAACTATACTACTGTTCAATAGGTGCACTTGCCTCAATCGTTGTCATAGTTAGTTTCCAGGTTCGATCATTATCTTTATAAATTTAAAACTCTGACTTCACAGCGATCAAGTTTTTGGCGCCATTGCCGGGGAACTAAAATATTAAGAAAGCTCAATTTTTATTACTTTAGCCATTATTATTATTATTACTATTATTTTTTTATTTTTTTTATTTTTTTACTTTGCTAAATTTTCTTTTATTTGATTTTGGCAGATAGAGGAGATGGCACTGAATAACTATCGCTGGCAAGTTATGAGGATAAAGCCAACAAAAGCGATCGATATATCTACAACCTCGACCCAATAACCAAAGCTATCAAACCAGCTTAGAGATGTTAAATAAAAGTTTGATGATTTGTGTTCTTCGCAGATACATCCAGATTATGCAAGACGAAAACAAGCAGAGGGCGTGGCGAATCTTGAGTACCAAATTTACTGGATATGGCATAAAGAACGAACATGTCCACTATATGGGTAACTATTCTAGACCTCAAAATAATTTTTATAGTGACACTTATAATGAAGGTTGGAGGTACCATCCTAATTTCTCGTGGGATGATCAAAGTAGCCAAGGACCGAAACTTCCTCCAAATTTTCAACAACCACCTTACCAACAGGAAGAGGAGTCGAACCTCGAGGAGATGCTTGACAAAATTCATGGCGATTCTGAGATAACCGTCTCCAAGACACCGAGACCACCCTTAAGAATCAACAGCATCAATTAAAGGGATCGAGAGCCAAGTTGGGGAACTCACTAAGACAGTTGGACAACTTACTAACACGCAGTTGGACAACTTGCAAAGTTAATTTCGAACGATCGCAAGGGCGTCTACCAAGCAACACCGAAACTAACCCAAAAGAGCAAATTCAAGCCGTAATGTACTCATGACGGTGAAAGGTTAGTGGAATCGACCCAAGGCAAGAGCACTGTAGTAAGTAAAGGTAAGGTTGAGGTAAGCCATGATTTACCAAACCCTGTAATTACAGAGTACCAAGCTCATATGCCATACCCCAATGCGATAAAGAAAGACCACACAGAGGAATAATTCGGTAAATTTCTTAAACCTCCAAAAAAGTTTCTTATTAACTTGCCGTTTCTAGAAGCTCTTTCGCAGATGCTAGATCCTAGACCTCGTGTCGATAAAAAAGAAATTCATGAGGAACGAAGGCTTTGGATTGATGAACTAGACGAATGGAAGGCACACTTCAAGGAGAGACTAAAAACACACGAAGCAAAAACGAGGCAACTCCACGACGAACTTAATAATGGGACAACCCAGCTTAAGATAGGAGATCAGGTACTCAAAATCTTCCCAGATGGAACGGTCGAGGTAACACATTCTAATTTCGGCACTTTTGAGGAAAACATTACTCGACTTAAACTTTATATCCATAACCGGATTAATCGCATGAGAAAGGACTTTCACCTCCTCAAACCACCATGACCATATGAATGAGAGGTAAAGTCTAGCTTAAGATTATAAACGAGCGCTTCTCGGAAGGCAACCCGAGCACTAACCCCATTAATTTTTACATTTTTAATTATTCTTTTACTTTTATTTTTCCTTTTTAGCACCTAACTATAAACTAACCAAAGTGCAGATTTCCAGACCACACGGCCTTACACACGACCGTGTGGCCACCACAGGAAGATACAAAAGCGGGGCCAACTACCAGATCCATAATTTCTATTTAACCCCCTTCTTCCCTTCCATTTCTCGTTATCTTTCTTCTTTCATTTTCCTTTATTTATTTTTATTTTTATTTTTATTTATTTTCTTTATTATCTTCTTCTTATTCTTCGTACCATTTAGATTTAGCTTAGGATACAATAAAATCAGGCCGGTTGCTTCGAGGATTCAAATTCAAACAGTTCGAGACGCTTCCCCATGTTCACCTCCAATCCTATCCGGTTTCTTTTCATTGACTCCATCCAAAATTCAGGAAGTTTCACTTCTCCCCATATCTTATGATTTTAGTATTATTGTGTTATTATCTAACTTTGTACATTGAGGGCAATGTACATCTTAAATGTGAGGGGGTGAACAACCTAAAAAGGTGCCTAACTTTTTTTCATTATTCTCAAAATTCCTGAAATTAGGTGCCTAACTTTTTGCATTATTCTCAAATCTTGAATTATGTCTTGTTTCCTGAAGTAAATTTCTCATATTATCATTAGAATGAAATTTCTATGATTCATGATCTTTATTGATATGTTTTAGATTAAGTCATTGATAATTGTGCATTGATAATTAAATTCTAAGAATACTAGAGAATCAAGCATGATAAGTCTATTTTTCAGAAATTGAAAATTTTCTAGGTTGTCTACCTGAATTTGAATGTTACTTTGAAGTTTGAAATTTACGAGGCTGATATCAAAATACCCATAATTTTTGTGAGATTTTGAGCCTTATAGAGCATAAATTCTTTTTCTTGCTCACTTTATTGATTATGAGTGTGTCAACATTGATTTGTTATTCTAGAACTTGCATCGATTATACATGTCGAGACCACACTCTTTGATTTGATATACAGAGATGATAAAGGCACCTAGGATTTAACCAACTTACTCCACAAAAAATCCTACCTTCATAATTAACCCCTAGTGAACCCCTTTGATCCTAACAACCCTTTTTATTGACTCACCCACTAATTTTTACACAGAAACCCTTTATTTTTGTTATCACCATTCCTTTTGACTACCCTTATATCGAGATTTGATTTGATTAATAGCCTAACTATGTTTCTTATTTTAGTAATTTATCCTTTGTTATAAATATTTGATTTGTTCTTAAAAAAAAATCAAAAGTATATTCATTATTCATTATTAGTTTGTGATTAAATGAGCTTATACGATTGAATTCCAAATATTGAAGAAGAAGCTCGTATTATTAGTATTATTAGCTTTCAGTTGATGTAATTACTTTTATTTAGTTCATTGTTTCGTTAGGTAATTTTTCAGTCGATCTCGATTCTAACCTCTAATTCACCTTTAACCACACCTTTAACCCAAGCCCTATTACAACCCTGTTAAAGACCTTTTGATTTGTGCATCATCTCATATTACAATGGTGGAGATTTGATTCTCATGCAAGCCTATGTGATTAACTTTTTAGGTTTGACATTTGAGTGCTTAATTCTGAACCTTAAACACTTCGAGTGATTTGAGTGAATCTTTTGTGAGGATGTCAATCCTTGTAGGTTTTGGATCAGAGGTAATTATTTAGATGAGGGGAAACACCTATGTTTTGTGCTACAAATGTATGACTTAGATTGTTTGAATCTTTAGGACTCTTTGAGTTAAATTATCCATGTATAAATTATCTATGAATTATGATGAGACATTGTGGATAGGAATATTGAATCATGGAAATTTCGTTTTAATTGTAAGTTGAGAATTTTGCTTGAGGACAAGCAAAAGCTTAAGTGTGGGGGTATTTGATAAACCGTAAAAGTAACATATTTTAATCCCATATTTAGCATACTTTTGGATGAATTATCCATTATTTTATGTAAAAAGGTGCTCTTAATCCTTTCTTTTCATGTTTTATACTTAGGAAAGCACCGAAGGATGAAAAGAATAAGAAACGGGCTTAAAATGAGCCAAATGGGCCAAAGCACGAAATCCACACGGCCTGGGCCCAAGACCACACGGCCGTGCCTCCTCAATAATCTCTAACACGATCTAAGCCACGAAATACACGGCCGTGCCTCATTAATGAAGTCCGAACACGGCCCAAAGACGATTCACAAAGGCGTGTGCCATGGCCGTGTCCCTGCCGCAGAAAAGAGCAATTTCAGCCGGATTTGGATACTTAGGGGCAAAGAAACACATTCCAAAAGCCTATAAATACACCCTAAGTATGACCTAAAAAGAGGGGTCGACAGGGGAGTCGACGGGAGCCTAAAGCTACCGTCTAAGGGCGTCTTGCTAGGCCAGAGAAGGTAGATTTGTGGGAATTCACTCGGGGATAGCCAGTTGATCCATCTCAAGAAGCCGGAATTCTACTCAAGACGGAGGATCTTCTCTTCAATTCCTTCAGGGGGTTTTAGGGATTTCTTATGTTTTGTTTTATCTTTTCTTCTGAGATGTTTTCCTTTATTGTTATGAACTAAACCCTCAGATACTTGAGGGGATAAAACTTAGATGAATCTTGTTATCGTTTGCTTGAACTATATGATAAATATTTGACTTGTTCTTAATTATGTGTTCTTAATTCTTGTGTTGATATTTCGCTGATATTAATTCAAGTTGGATGTGCTTAGGTGGAGGAGCAAAAGTCCCTGCCTAAGAGTAGATCTAGCATAGTTAAGTGGAGTTGATCGCGTGCCTAGAGATAGGGTGACGAGGCGTTGCCGGATTAGGGTGAAACCTAATATGGGAGTCCATAGATCGAGTTAATGCAATTCTAGGGGTTTTAATTAGAAAGAGATTTCAATTAATCAAACTAGGGTTAGACATCATTTGCCTCGAGAGAGGGTTTAATATAAATTAGGGAGTCCTACGGATCAAGTCAAATGAATAAATCGTCTGGTTCAGAGTTAGATAACAAGTGAAGTCTAGGTGGATTCTTCCTTGGGTGTCGTCTTAATTAATTGGTTTTTCCTCAAGTTATTTCCCCAATTTCATTCTTCTTTGTCTTAGAGTCTTTAGTTTTAGTAGTTAATTAATCTAGATTAAACAACCATTCGCTTAATTCTTAGGCTAAATAATAGAAAGAAAGTTAGTATTAGTACTTTTAGTTCCTTTGGGTTCGACAATCCGGTCTTGCCTTAACTATACTACTGTTCGATAGGTGCACTTGCCTCAATCGTTGTCATAGTTAGTTTCCAGGTTCGATCATTATCTTTATAAATTTAAAACTCTGACTTCACCGCGATTAAAGGCCCACATGCCTTTGTGGGCCCACATGCCCGTGTGACCCACACACCCAGATTGGCCTTACTCGTGTGGCCCACACGGCCTGGCCCAAAACCCACACGCCCGTTTGACCCACATGCCCAATCTGGCCTAGCCCGTGCGGCCCACACGGCCACACTCACACCATCATATGGTTGTGTCTTGTGCACGGTCACACCTTCATCAGACATACGGCCGTGTCTCACACACGGCCACCCACACGGCCAGGTACACGCCTGTGTGGCGTCGACAGACAGCTTTTTTAGCTTTCGCCAAAACCTAATTTTTTGCGTTTTGGGAACACACCTGTTACGATTTCGATTCAAAAATAATCTCGAGCCTTCCAAAACCTAAAAATAGAGTACCCAATACAGATTTAGCAGATTGATTAACAGATTCGACAGTAAGAATCAACACGAACCTGGCTTACCACCGACGACAAACCATCTCCAACGCGCACTAAACCGATGGAGTGCAATTCCCTGCTCCACAATCTGCTACTAAACACGAAGTTCCACTAATCAATCGTTATAGATTGACATCGCTAAATTCCCAAATAAAAAGTTAAAGGAAAGCTTTACTTACCAACCGATTAGAGAACTAGACGAAACCGATATCACGATTGAGTGATAGAATCACCAACAAAATCAAATAAGAGGAACAAAATAATAATTTACCGAGAAAGGGGAAAAATGTCAGAAAGGGGTAAAGTAGAAGAAATTTGACGTCAAAAATTTTGGAAAGAGAAAAAAATAAAAAATAAAATCAAAATAAAAGATTTAAAATCCCACTAAATCCACCACTAACCAACCGATAACTACCCACTCAAACAGACTTTCAACTCTATCCAAACTCTCACAGTCAACCGAAGCAAAAACTATCACCCACGCTCACGCAGGGATTCGAACACAGGACCTCCAACACCTTGACTCCTTACCACTTGAACCAGCAGGATCATGCCAATATAAATTTACCAAAGGTAGAATATAGCCCAATCTACCAATGATAAGGCTAGGATTAGGAAAAATAACAAAATTTGCAAATATGATACTTGAACCCAAGACCTTACACACACACCCAGAACACTTAACCACTGAAGCAGATACACAGTTGTATCAAGTATTTACAGAAATAGAAATAAATTATTCAGGGCGTTACAACTATAACCCCTAAAAGAAATTTCAACCTTGAAATTTACCTGATCAGAACATATGAGGATACTGCTGATGCATCGAGTCCTCAGGTTCCCACGTGGCTTCCTCAGTGCCATGATTTCGTCATAGAACCTTCACCAACGGGATGGGCTTCCTCCTCAGAACCTTAATATCACGATCCAAAATCTGAACCGACTCCTCCTCAAAAGTAAAATCTGGTTTAACATCGATCTCCTCAACAGAGACAACATGAGGTGGATCAGCTCGGAACTGCCTCAACATCGAGCTGTAAAACACATAATGGATACGGTCAAACTCTAGATGTAGCTTCAACTGATAAGCAATCAGTCCCACACGCTTCAGAATCTGATACGGCCTAATAAACCTAGGGCTCAACTTGCCCTTACGACCGAACCTCAAAACTTTCTTCCACGGAGAAACTTTAAGAAATATGAAATCACCCACATAGTATTCGATATCTCTCCTTTTTAAGTCTGCATAAGACTTCTGTCTATTAGAAGCTGTCTTCAAACGATCCCGAATCAGTCTAACCTTATTTTTAGTCTCGGAAACCAACTCAGGACCCAAAATCTGACGCTCACCCAACTCAGTCCAGCATAGCGGAGTACGACACTTACGACCATACAAAGCCTCGTAAGGTGCCATATAGATGCTAGAATGGAAACTGTTATTGTAGGCGAACTCAGCTAAAGGTAGAAAATCCTCCCAACTACCTCGGAAATAAATCACACAACTCCGAAGCATATCCTCTAGTATCTGAATCACCCTCTCAGATTCACCATCGGTCTGAGGATAGAACGCAGTACAGAAGTCCAATCTCGAACCCAGAGACTCATGCAGTTTCTTCCAGAACCGAGAAGTGAAATGAGGATTCCTATCAGAAATTATCGAAACATGAACCCCATGCAGTCTTACAATCTCGAAGACATAGGGCTTCGCTAACTTTTGCAGAGAGTAGTCCATCCGAACCGGAATAAAACGAGTGGACTTGGTCAATCAATCCACGATGATCCAAACAAAATCCTTATTAGTTGGTGTCAAGGGCAACCCACTAACGAAATCTATCGTCACTCGTTCCCATTTCCATAAGGGAATCTTAACCGGTTGGAGCAAACCTGAAGGCAACTGATGTTCAGCCTTAACCTGCTGACACGTCAAACAACGAGCAATAAAATCTGTAACTTTACGTTTCAAATTCGGCCACCAGTACAGTTCACGAAATTCCCGATACATCTTATTACCACCAGGATGCATAGCATAAGGGCTGCTATGCGCCTCCTCGAAATCAGTATGCGATCGTAATCATTCAAGACACACAAACCGACCTCGAAAACAAAAACCCATTTATATTCAAATTTCAAAATCCAAAGTCATCGCTTACTCAACTTTGATGAAATTGCTGAACCAAAGACTTATCCCCCAACTACTTATCCCGAATCTGATCAATCCAACTCGGCTTAACTTGTAAATCGGCTAATAGACCTCCATCCTCAAACAGACTAAAACGAGCGAACATCACTCTCAAATCAGTCATCGCTCTACAACTGAGAGCATCGACCACCACATTGGCCTTACCAGGATGATACTCTATCATGCAGTCGTAATCTCTGAGCAGCTCAATCCACCGATGCTGTCTAAGATTCAACTCTTTCTAAGTAAGGAGGTACTTAAGGCTCTTGTGATCGGTGTAGATGATACACCTCTCACCATATAGATAATGCTTCCAGATATTTAATGCAAATACCACAGCAGCTAACTCAAGATCATAAGTCGGGTAATTCCCCTCGTGTGACTTAAGTTGACGAGACGCATAAGTCAGAACCTTACCATCTTGCATCAATACACATCCCAAACTGACGTGTGATGCATCATTGTACACCACAAACTCCTTTCTGGATTCAGGTTGTATTAAAACAGGAGCCTGAGTCAGAACAGACTTGAGCTTCTCAAAGCTTGATTGTTGCGCATTAGACTAGACAAATAGAACACCCTTGCGCAGAAGCTTAGTCAAAGGAGCTGTCATAAAGAACCCCTCGACAAACCGCCGATAATATCCCGTAAGACCTGGAAAACTATGGATCTCAAATACATTCTTAGGTTGTTTCCAATCAAGCACAGCCTCAATTTTTCTAGGATCAACTCAGATCCCCTCAGCAGAAACCACGTGCCTTAGAAAAGTTACCTCTCGTAACCAGAACTCACACTTGCTTAACTTAGCGTAGAGCTGTTTCTCTCAGAGTATCTGAAGCACTAGTCTAATATACTCATCATGCTCATCCTCGATCGTAGAGTAAACCAGAATATAGTCGATGAAGACCACGACGAACTGGTCTAGATACAGTTGAAATACTCGGTTCATCAAATCCATGAATGCAATCAGAGCATTCGTCAAATTAAAGAGCATAACTAGGAACTCGTAATGCCCATAACGAGTCCTAAATGTCGTCTTATGAACATCCCCTTCCTTAACTCTAAGCTGATGATACCCAGAATGAAGATCTATTTTCGAGAACATTGAAGCCCCTCGAAACTATTCAAACAAATCGTCGATCCTCGGAAGAGGATACTTATTCTTCACAGTCAGTTTATTCAACTGCCGATAGTCGATGCAAATCCTTATGGTACCATCCTTTTTCTTTACAAATAGAACCGGTGTCCCCCACGGAGACACACTAGGGCGGATGAAACCACGATCCATAAATTTTTGAAGTTGAGCCTTAAGCTCCGTAAGCTCCTTCGGTGCCATTCGGTAGAGAGCGATAGACACTAGAGCTGTACCCGGTAGAAGCTCAATACCGAACTCAACTTCTCGATTCGGAGGTAAACCCGATAATCACTGCTCTAATATCTCCGACAGTAGAGTCTCAATAAACTGGAACTCTGACAAAAGCCATATACGTCTCACACCCTTTCCGAACCAATTTCTCAGCAACAAGAGCAGAGATCACATTAGACAAATAATCTCAACGCTCACCGATCACTACTATATCTTTTTCATCCATGGTTCTCAGAACAACCCTCTTAGTCGCACAATCTAAGCTAACTCGGTGCTCCACTAACCAGTCCATACCCAGAATTAAGTCAAACTCCCCAAATGGTAGCTCCATCAAATTTGCCAGAAATACAGCCCCTTGCACTTCTAACGGAACATTCCTATAAATTCTATTAACCCGAACAGACTGTCCCAATGGACTCAGTACAGAAATCTCAGTAGAAGTACACTCTACAAAAATTTCCAAGTTTTCAGAAACAGTACTAGCTACGTAGGAATGTGTAGAACCTGCATCTGTTAGAGTAGTACATAAAACATCAAAAATAAAGAATGTACCCGTGATAATATCAGGAGCGCCTCTATCCTCTCGGTGTCGAGCAGCATAAACCAGTATAGGTTTCCTCATCTCAGTCTGGCTAGCACCTCTACCCGATGCTCTCTGTCCTCAGCCCATGCCATTACCACCTCTAGCCGGTCCACGGCCCCTAGGTGGCTGCTGAACTACCCTCTAAGGCTGTACAGAACTCGATCCTAAGCTCGCATTTGATCAGCACGCAGCGGACACTCTCGGATCTGATGCTCCAAAGAGCCACACCTTAGACAAGCCCCTAACCTCCTCCAACACTCGCCCGGATAGTGCCTACCACAATCACCACATGGCTGAATCCCAGTATGAGCTACAGGAACCCCCACTCTAACAGGTCCATCAGGTCTGACCCATTTCTTAGGCTTCTGAATAGAACTAAAGGGCTCTGAATCCCTCTTATTTTTGCCTTGCTCTCGATCCCCATTTTGGCATTCCACACGCTTAACCTCTTCGGTCATCTTCGCCTTATCCACAAGAACTGCGAACTCTCGTTCCCTCTGTGGAGCAATCAATACCCTTAGGTTATCCCTCAAGCCATCCTCAAAACGGAAGCATTTCTCATACTAAGACGCCACCATACTTCGAACATATCGGCTCAATCTTAGAAACTCGGCCTCATACTCGGCCACAGATCTATCATCTTGCGTGAGATTCATGAACTCACGCCTATGAGTATCAACATAGCTCGCCCTCACATACTTTCCTTGGAAAGTAATCTTAAAATGGTCTCATTTCAGATGATCCGGCTGAGTACCCTCCTCAACTAACAACCACCACTGATACGCCTCGTCGCGAAGCAAAGAGGCTGCACATTTAGTTTCTACTCGGGAGTACAGTCTATATCATTCATAATCCTCTCAGCACCCTCCAACCAATACTCGGCCACAGTAGGGGTGACTCTAGTGACACCCCTAAACAGCTCAGCTCCATTGGACCGGAGTTTTTTAGTTATCGACCCACAACCCCCAGATCTAAAATGGGGTCCAACGACCCTCTCCAACACCCTCAGCATGGCTTGGGACAGTGCGTCATCCCAAGCCAAGCGGCTTTGAGACCCAGTCTCGATAGCAGGCGAAACTGGTATCTCACTCATATCTAAATTTGGCATACTGTCAAAAGAGAAAGACTCAGCTCGAGCCCCCTACGGCCTCTACCGCGCCTACAAATACCACGACTACTATTTCCACGAGCGCTCATTGTATATTCAAATTTGTCTACATTATAAAATTTTATGTATCAATTCCAGTATTTATTAGTAGATATTTTATGCTTAAAATTATCAGAAGTTCATAAATATTTCAGAGGTTTCCGTTTCTAACTAACTCAGTACAGTTTCAGAAAGTACTAACTACAGTGTTTTCAGAAAGTTCTATCTAAGTTCAGAAATACTTACAGGATCGGCGCCGGAGACTCGGTGTACCACATACTTTCTCAAAATTATCTAAATTATTTGAAAACTAGTTTTTTTTGAAACACAATTTTGGAACCCAAAATTCACAGTCCGAGTTTTGCAACCAAGCTCTGATACCACTAAATGTAACACCCCAAACCAGACCTTGACGTTATGGTTGAATCTGGAGATGTCACAAAGAAGGGTTTTAAAAACACAGTTATTTTGATAACGCTTTCTAACTCATATTCGTTTATAGCTATTGCTGAAAACGTTATTTAATCAATTCATTTGCCCTAAAACATGATTTACAGTAGAAGTCTTAAAAATCATTATATTTAAAAAAAATCCCGTTCGTATTTTCAGAAAACCTTTGTTTAGTAAAAACCATGTTTTTAGCCAACTATAGCAAATAAAGAATCAAATCGAAAATCCAAAACTAAAATAAACCAAACAACCCGGAGAGTCCATAAATTACAAAACTCCCAGAAATAATCATTAACTAAATAAAAACCATTTTTATAGTCAGTTTGCAAACTTATGGTCACCGTGAAGCTCTGCTACACTGATCCGCCTAAGTCTGTGGAATACCTGAACAAATCAGACAAATGAATGTGAGTTTTCGTAAACTCAGTATGTAACCCAACAGAAATAGATATGCTAAACACACAGAAATCACATATACAGTCAGACTCAGATTCAGATTCGGACTTTAGTCCTTTACAGATACAGCTAACAGAAACAGATATACAGAATCCTACCCCCATCCTCTACACACCAACTCTGACCATCCCATCACACCATTTGGGGTTAAAAACACTCACCCATCCCTACACACCATATAGTGTCGATACGACACATAACATATACTATGCAGTCAAGTTTCCAGAATATAGGTGAAGTGTCGCCGTACAGATCACTTCCTCCACATATACAAAACCCACCCTAGTCACAAATACATAATAACAGATACAGTAATATCATGCATGACATACTCATATTCAGATAGTTTATATATTTACATAAACAGAACAAATATACATATCGGTACCCTATACAAGACAGAATATCATATCACATAAGTTAGGGTTTGGTTAGCCTTTATCGGCCCTACGGTAGGCTCACAATCGATCGGAACGTACTGTGCGACCCTAGGAAAATTTTCAAAATTATAGGCCCACATGCCCATGTAGCCCACACGCCCGCGTGGCCTATACACCCAGATTGGCCTTGCCCGTGTGGCACACACGGCCTGGCCCAAACCCCGCACGCCTGTGTGGGCCCACACGCCTAATCTGGTCTAGCCCGTGTGGCCACACCATCACACGGCCGTGTCTTGCACATGGCCACACCTTCTTCAGACTCACGATTGTGTCTCACACACGGCCACCTACACGACCAGGCACACGCCCGTGTGGCGTCGACAGACAACTTTTTTGACTTTCGTTGAAACTCGATTTTCTGCATTTGGGAACACACCTGTTACGATTTCGATGCAAAAACAATCCCGAGCCTTCTAAAACCTAAAAATAGAGTGCCTAGTACAGATTTAGTAGATTGATTAACGAATTCGACAGCAAGAATCAACACGAACCCGACTTACCACCGATGACAAACCACCTCCAACGCGCACTAAACCGATGGAGTGCAATTCCCTGCTCCACAATCTGCTCCTAAACACGAAGTTCCACTAATCAATTGCTATAAATTGACATCGCTAAAATCCCAAATCAAAAGTTAAAGGGAAGCAAAGCTTTACTTACCATCCGATTAGAGAACCTGACAAAACCGATGGCACGGTTGAACGATAGAATCACCAATAGAATCAAAGAAGAAGAACAAAACAATAATTTACCGAGAAGGGGAAAAATATCAAAAAGGGGTAAAGTAGAAGAAATTTGACGTAAAAAATTTTGGAAAGAGAAAAAATAAAAAATAATTCAAAATAAAAAATTTAAAATCCCCTAATATCCCACTAAATCCACTACTAACGAACCGATAACTACCAACTCAAACAGACTTTCAACTGCATCCAAACTCTCATAGTCAACCGAAGCAAAAATTATCACTCATGCTCATGCAGGGATTCGAACACAAAACTTCCAACACCCTGACTCCTTACCACTCGAACCAGCAATCTCATTCTAATATAAGTTTACCAAAGATAGAATATAGCCCAATCTACCAAGGATAAGGCTAGGATTAGAAAAAAAATAACAAAATTTGCAAATATGGGACTTGAACCCAAGACCTTACACACACACACCCAGAACACTTAACCACTGAAGCAAATACACAGTTGTATCAAGTATTTACAGAAACATAAATAAATTATTCAGGGTGTTACAGGAAATGAGATATCGAGACCTCATTTTCGTAAATCTAACCTGTAAATATTCTTATTAAATAATTATGGAGTTATTATATAGGTAAATTCAATTTTGGATTGGTAATTTCGTCGAATTGGTGACTAATTAAGGTACAAAGACTAAATGTAAAAACTGTAAAAGTTAACCACTATTAATTTATATTTGTTAAAGGGGTTAAATAATATTAAACTAAGGTTCAAAGTGACAATTAGACCATTTTTATAATGGTAGACGGTTAGGTGCTTAAGTGATGTACATGTTAAAATTTTAATTAAATTAATATTAAATGTTAAAGAAATAAAACAAATAAAAGAAAAAGGGGGCCATCATCTTTCCATTTCATTTTTTTTTTCTCATGGTCGAACCTTACAATACCATGGGAGGAACTATTTTTGAAGCTCAACAATTGGTCTATGCATGGTAAGCCATTTGAAGCCCTTTTTTTTTGTAAATTTTATATTTTTGTGATTGTTGTAGCTCGATTTAGCTAATTCATATGTTATTTTTCAAAATTGTTATAGTTTCTAAAAATTTACATTGTTGAATTCTTGGTGTTCTTGGTGTTAAATGGTTAAATTAGAAGCTTAGATAAGAAAAAGGATTATTTTGTAAAGTAAAAACTGTTAGTTTTGAATATAGAGACTAAAGTGTAAATACTTTGAAATTGGTATGAAATTTCTGTAATTATTTATAATAAAGGGCTGTAGAAGGATGAAATTGAGATCAGTTTTGAAATTGAGGCCCAAATTTGAAAGTTATGATTATTTTGGTTTTAGGGACTAAATTGAATAAAATAAAAAATTAGGAGACATCTGAAAATGAAATTGAATTTATATATGTTTATAATAGCCTATTATAAGATGTTTGGAATTGATAAATTAAAATAAATTATTATAGATCGGGAATTGAATTAATCGGAAGATAATCGCGGAATAAAGAAAAATTACAGATTAGTCCTTGATACCTTTTTTGTTGTTGTTTTTTCCAGCTAAGTTCACACAGAATTTACTACATTGTTTATGTTTTAAAAATTTTCAAATTGGTCCTTATTCATGCTCGAATCTATTAAGTTATGTTTATATCTAAATTTAGTCTTTATTTGGTTCATAACTTCTATTAAGCGTGTATTTAGAATAACTTGATGATTTATATTGAATTCGATGTTATGATTTGCGTGTGAATGTTCCAGTAACTGTAGTAGCATCCTGAAACTCGGGTCTGGAGATCGGACTAGGCTAGGGGTGTTACAGAGTCTCAAAATAAGTAAAAAGAGATTGTTACACTTATTGCATCGAAATTCTAAAAACTATCAAAAACTACGGAAAAGACACAAATTTGCTCGAGAACAAACTCTGTAAATCTAACGGGAAAGCCTAATTTTGTCATAACAAATTATGGTAGATTAGTAATTTAGCCAAAAAAGTAGTTAATTAAGGCTCATGGACTAAATTGTAAAAGTCTAATCGTTATTGAGTTTTAATTAAGAAAGGGCGTGGGGACCTAGATAGAAATTATCCAAAGGATTAAAATGGTCAATAAACCATTACTCTATTAAGGTTAGTGGGAAAAGATGATGGATGGCACTTAAGTTAATTAATAATAGATTAATGTATAAGAAATGGCTTAATTAAAGGTTAATAATAGTTAATTAAGTTAATTAAACCACTAAGCTTAGTATAAATAACAAAGAAAGTGGGAAGAAAGATAAAAACACTTCATCTTCTTCGTTGCCACCATTGTTAAAGAAACAAAGAAACCTTCAACATTTTATTTACATTCGGCCATTGTTACAAGTAAGTCCTTAAGCCATTTTTCTTTTATTTTTTATAGATTTATGGTCATAGGAGCTTTATTTAGCTATCCCATATATCAATTTGATCAAATTTTGAATTTTTAGTAAGTTGCCATTGTTGAGAAATTGATGAATTAGGCTTGAAATTGATAGAAATTAAACTTAGATTATGATAAGGACTCACTACACCAAAACAGACTTTTAGCGGCGTTTTTAGTGGCGTTTTAAAGAAAAACGCCGCAAATTTTACACAATAGCGGCGTTTGAAGGAAAATGCCGCAAAAAAAATGAGCAATAGCGGCGTTTTGGAAATAAACGCCGCTAAAAAGGATAAATAGCGGCGTTTTTTCCTCAAACGCCGCTATAAATCGGAGCATTAGCGCGCTTTTGAAAAACGCCGCTAAAGGTGAGCATTAGCGGCGCTTTTGAAAAAACGCCGCTAAAGGTATGAGCATTAGCGGCGCTTTTGAAAAAACGCCGCTAAAGGTCTGAGCATTAGCGGCGCTTTTGAAAAAACGCCGCTAAAGACCTGAGCTTTAACGGCGTTTTTTCACAAGCGCCGCTAAAAGATTTTCATAGTTTTTCCTTATTCTTGCTTTGAATTATATTTTATTTTGATAAATTCACTTATAAGCAATGAGAAAGTTTCATTTTAGTTACTTAATTATGAAAAGTTACAAATTGCTAACTAAACAATTTAGAAGTTTTCATTTAAGTTACAAATTAAGCTATTAAAATTGATTTAGGGTTTAATGTTTAGTATGTTAATTTCATGGTTTAGGGTTTGTTATTTTGGTGTATGGGTTTAGTGTTTTAAAGTTTGTTGTTTGGGTTTATTGTATAGTGTTTAATATCTTAGTGTTTATCGGTATTAAGGTTTAAGTGTTAGTGGTTAGGGGTTAAGGTTTAGGGTTAGGGGTTTAAGAGGAAATGGTTAATGGGTTAGGGTTTTGAGTTTAGGGTTTATAGTTTATGGTTTTAGGGTTAGGGGTTTGGGGGAAATGGTTAATGTGTTGGGTTTCTAAGTTTAGAGTTTATGGTTTAAGTTTAGGATTTTAGGGTTTAGGATTTAGGATATTAGCTATATGACCCAAAATCCCGAAACTGAAATCCCTCATGAGGGATTTATGGTTAATGTGTTAGCTATTAAAATATATGTTTTGTACTACACTAACATTGGCCACATGAATTCCCAAAAAGTTGGTCTTGGATTATGGTTTAAGGTTTGCAGTTTAGAGTTTAGGGTTCGAGTTTTATGGTCTAAGATTTATGGTTTGGGGTTTTGAGTTTGAGGTTTAGGTTTTGATGTTCGTGGTTTAGGGTATAATATTTAGGGTTTAGGGTTTATGATTTAGAGATTAATCTTAGATTTTTTAGAATATAAATCAAAATAAGATAAATGTAAATTATTATTTTAAAAATATATATATCAAAATGGGTTAAATCCCAAAAGCATACATGAACAATGGTTTAGTGTGCAATTGTATACATGAACTTTAATTTGATCCAGATCTTGTAAAATATTAACACAATTATTGATATAATTAACATCATTTTTTATTTATATATTGCATACATAAAAATTTATATTTATTCAATATAAAAATATATTGATGTATTTATATTTTTAAATAATGTGTATGATTAAATCAAAATTAAAGTTTCAACTATACATTTAAACCATAATTAGAATTTCACATCTAGAATTACACATTAAACCAAAATTCATATATAATTCTGAGATGTATCTATATCAAAATTTAGGTGTATACATATAATTAAATGCCATTTATAAAAAATTCTAAACAACTAATGCAGACTATACTTAAAAGAATAATGTTGCTGTAAAAAGAAAGAAAAAAGAAATTCGTAAAAGAGTTGATAATGGTAATTAAATTTTTAAAATATAATAATAAAAAATTAAAAAATTAAAAAATTAAAAAATTAAATATTAAATATTTTTGTTAAAAAGTTCAATACTCAAAATATAATAAAAATAAAAATTCAAAAAAAAAATGGTAATCTCAACACAAAATTTTTGAAAAAAACATAAAAAATATAGGTTAAAAATAGGAAAAAAATTAAAATTGCATAATAGTGGCGTTTGGCGTTTTTTAAAACGCCACAAAAAATAGAGTTATATCATCTCATATATCATCTCATATATCATCTCATATATTCTCTTTTGGTAAGTGAATGAAATGCATGCATATAAGTAGATGTTTTGACTAAATGCTCCTGGAACCTGTTTTTACAATCTCGGGCTCTTGGTATGATCCGCTCTCATCTAGTATCTGTTCTCAAAAGTGCATCATCTCAGGTAAAATATCATCTTATTCAAACATTAACAAAAATGGTTCATTGAATACTGAACAAATTTTATTTCTATGTTTTTCTCAAATCACAAATAGATATTTATTTAGATGAATGTTAGAAGGTGGAAATGATTATATATTCCATCGACAAACTTGTTTCTAGTAGATTGCCATAAACTCTGTAAGGCAAAGGCAGGCACCGTCCACTTTGTCCAATCCCTTTTTCACTTTTGACTTCTTCTTATTCAATCTCATCTTCTATTTTTTATTAATTAATTAATTACCATTGACTTTGCCTTTCTTCAACCTATATAACCTCTTCTTTCCCTCCCCATTTCTCAATTTAATGGCAAGTAGAGTTATATCTCTTCTATATGAAGTGGGACCATATACTACAATTAGATCCCCTCACAGAGAGGTAATTAACATTTTTAAACATTTGCAGCTTAAGCCTATATTAGAGGAAATTGAAAGCAAAGCATCAAGGAAAGAATATGTTCATCTTCTTGCAGAATGCCATAAATTGTACTGTGAACAGAGGCTTTCTTTGGTGAGTGATTACCCCCGCACATGCACGCACCGTTATTTCAATATTCAAATTGGTTTTTAATGTCTGTTAATACACTATTTTTTTAAAGATAAAAGGTACAGTGCATCAGCGCATGAAAGACGGTTTGCCATCATTGACTAGACCAGGATGTGCTTACTTAATGCATGTATAGTGAACTTACTGTCATATTTAGCAGTTGAATATGAAGATGATTTCTGGAAATTTTGTTCAATTAAAGCTAGATTTGTTATTTGAGTTATGCGTCCTTTGCATTGTTGATTTTATTTGGTGATACTTAGAGATGATAAAATGTAGCCCAGCCGTTTGCTTTCTATTTAAACTGGTGTTTTTAAATTGAAGAAACGTGCTTTCTTTTATTAAATTCATCCTACACGCTTCGATTGATGTAGGTGTGTCAACTTGAGCATCAACTCTTTCATCATTTTTTCCCATCTTCTTACGAGGATGTTTCAAGTTTGGCTCCATCAATAGATCCTTTGTAAGTACTCTTGTAGTTCAATGTTGCATGACTTTCTTTTCCTGTTTTCATTTTTTTGGTTTCCTTTAGTTCGCTTAATGATGCCTTATTGACATTTATCAAAATAATATCCTAATTTTGACTTAAGTATCAATATTTTGTCTGTATTACTAAATTGGATTTGTTACAGTGTCTACATACTTGTATGACACATTGCGGCCAAAACTCATTCATGAAGCAAATGTTGATTTTGGGTGTAGAGCTTTTAAGGACTACTTCTAACTGATAACTGATCTTGGTGCTATTTTATGGCAAATTTTCAGGTCATTACCTCTTTACATGGGAATATAGAGGTATGCATTGTCTTTCAGTTATCATGCCTTTTTTCAGTTTTTGTAATATTTTAATACCCTTCATGTAACACCCCCAACCCGTATCCGTCACCGAAACAGGGTTACGAGGCATTACCAAAGAATACAGAACACTTTTAGATAATTTGAAATCATTATCTTTACACAAATAGTACACTTGAGATGTACAGTTCTATAATTATGAATAAACACATTTATCAAACATATTCCATGTTTTTATATATAACAATCTCATATTTCCATGTATCAAGTACCATCATTTCCTCGTATTTCAGATAAATACGTGTAACAATTCATAGACATACAACTCACTAACTCTTCCTGCCAATCACAATTTAAATTGAAAAGTCACTTGTTGAGTCCAATTTCAATATTCACTAAAATCTATCGTATAAATTTGGATGTACGTATTCACCAATAGATTCCATGTACCGATATCATCATCTCAAATTTCCACATGCATTTACTTTCCACATTATGAACTCAAATAACATATACAAGACATACCAATGTATTTCAAATACGTTTTCATAATATTTCATTTCGAATTCAGATTATTTCATATTAGAACTCTTCTCATTAACTCATTTGGAATACCAATTCATACGGATAATACACTCAAGGGTGTACAAATATATAATCACAAATGAACTCATTCATCAACCAAGTTCTATGTTCATGTCTCATCAACTCATATTTCCTTATATCACATAATTCTATGTAACACTTACCAAACTTTGTCAAATTAGTGAACTTCTTATGGAATTGGTGCACTTGCAGTATGCACCGAATTTCACTGATAATCACCGATGCCATAACATAGCTATGGTCTTTTCACTAGAATGCCATAGCTCAGCCAGGGTCTTACATCTTTACTATCATTATGCCATGGTGAAACCATGGACTTATCCGTCAATTCATCACTTTTCACTAGAATGCCATAGCCCAACTATGGTCTTACATCTTAAACACGTATCACACCGATGCCATATCCTAGATATGGTCTTACACCGAAATCACTTGTCACTTGTAGCCGAATCTACCACTACCCACTGATAAGGTAGCCAGAGCTACCACTTTTCACTGATCAGGTAGCCGGAGCTACCACTTTTCACTTGATCAGGTAGCCGAAGCTACCACTTATCACTTTCACTTGTCTCTGATCGGATAAGTGTAGCCAAGCTATCACTTATCACTTTTACTTGTCTCTGATCGATATAAGTGTAGCCGGCTATCACTTATCACTTGTTGCCATAGTTCAACTATGGTCTTTTCCGTCAATTCATCTTGTCATTGAACTGAAGTACTCAATTTGATCATTTATTCAATTCTCATGCTTTTACATTGTTCACGATTTTATCATCAATACATATGAAATAACACATCATGAAGTTCATAAAATTAACAAATGATCACTAAAATTAAGCCATATAAACTCACAAGTTCAATTTTTATATTATAACGATAATCATAATTTCATAATAAATATTCCAAATAAAACATTATATCATTTCTAATTCAACATTTATCAATTATAATCGAGCATGTTATCAATTTATACACAAGTCGTTCATATATTATTTTTCCTCCTCCTCCTCTCCATCCACACCCTTAATATAAACAACACACTTGTAAGTAACATTATTTATAATTTTCACTATTTACTTATGTGAATATTCAAGCTGTCTATCTGTGTCATAGTCACTAAATTATTTTTATCTTGAGCTAAAAAACTCCAAATTAAGATCCGTTAATTTTCTTTGAAACTAGACTCACATGTATTCTTACTATGATTTTTCCAGAATTTTTGGTGTGGCCAATTAGTACAGTTTATCAGTTAAGTTCTCCCCTGTTACACAGTCCGACAGCTCTAACCTCTCTTCACTAAAAATCAATTATCTCATAGTACGATTTTCATATAGTGTTTCCGATTATTTCTAATGAAAATAGGCTCACTAAGGAATACAAGCATATAAATTATAACTCATAATTATTTTTTTACAATTTTTAGTGAATCTCTAAAGTAAGAACAGGGGATCACGAAGTTATTCTAAACCAGTCTTACAAAAATTTAAATATCTTAATATGTAGACTTCATTTGCTTTCTCTGTTTCTTTTATATGAAAATAGACTCAACAAGATTTAATTCTATATCTCATTCAACTTCTAGTTCAATTTCTACCATTTTTGGTGATTTTTCAAAGTTAGACAACTGCTGCTGTCCAAAACTGCTTTAGTGTAACATGTTGATTTCTATTTTGTCCCAAATTCCACAATTCATACAATTCAGTCCTTGCTCAATTCACCCCTCAATTGAGCTAATTTTCTCATTTAATACTTTTATCTATCATTTTAAACTACTTCATAACCTTTGAAAATCAAAATTTTAACACTAGGCCTTAATTTCTACTCTTTCACAATTAGGTCCTAAACCAATTTCCATCAATTTCACTTGATAAAATCATCATATAACAAAATTAAAGCTTCAATTCAATATTTATTCATCATATTCTTCCAGAAATAATCCACATCAACTTTAAAAATTAGCCATGGAATCAAAAACTAATGAATTAATAAGTTGGACCCAATTGTAAAAATTCCAAAAACATAGAAATTTCAAGGAGAAAGCAAGAATTAAACTTACATGAAGCTAGAGTATGAAAACCAGCTTGAACCCTCTTCCATGGCTGTTTTTCAGCTGATGAAAATGAAGAGAAATGAAGAAAATTCTAGATATTCCAATTTGGTCCCATTTTTATTTAGCTAATTTTGGCAATTTTCCAATTTTACCCTTATTTCACCCATTTCCTGATTTTTCTCAGCTATTGCCGCCCAAAATATCTCCTTTGGGCTTATTTTCACTTTAGGTCCTTCCTCATTTGACAATTAAGCTATTTAAACCTTCTAGCAACTTTTACACCTTTTTCAATTTAGTCCTTTTTATTTAATTAATCACCCAAACGTCAAAATTTTCTAACGAAATTTTTATACTACCTTATTGACATTCCGTAAATATTCATAAAAATATTTATGACTCGGTTTATAACACCGAGATCTCGATACCTCTTTTTCTCGATTTCTTGACCAAATAAATCTTTATAAAACAAAATTTGTTATTTCAAAAATCTTTTAAAAGCTACATTTGGCTCGTAAATATTAAATAATATAATCTAAGAGTTCATTTGTCAGATTTGGTGGTCTCGAACCACTATTTTTGATATCACTGAAATTTGGGCTATTACACTTCAATTCTGTTTTCTTTTCTCTGTTTGTTTCTCGAGAAAATTACCTATCTTTTTTCTTTTTTTGGAAATCTACGTGAGCTTAAAAGTGAGTATCTTCTATCTAGATTTCCAATCTTTGATAGATTTATTATAGTTATGTTTTTCTATTTTTCAATCATTTGTTGTTAATTTTGTATGGAATTGGTTAGATTGGATCTGCTTGGGGGGTTGAGTTGGCGTTTTTAATGTGTTTGATTTGATGGGTATATGATTTTGAACTGTTTCTTTTATTAGAAAATTCTGTTTACACATCCTTTTAACAATAACAATGTCTGGTGTAATCATAGATTCTTGATATTAATGGGTGTAACACAGCCTGGTGATTTGCGGTCAACCATTGTAATTCTTTATCTTTCTTTTTTCTTTGTTCTTTTTTTGGTTTTTTCTGTTTGGCATTTCATCATTCATCTGTTATGCATTGCCTTCTTGTTTTCAGTTATTGTCCAATGCATGAAAAATGAACACAAGGGAATCATTATCATATACACACACACACATATATATATATATATATATATGTATATGCATGTACAAAGATCAGGGAGAACATCATGGAATGCATCTAAGACTGTTAGGACAAAAAAGAATTGGGATCTTGGTTTCATTTATTAAACCGATATTGATTTGATTTTGAGGATTTTTTTTTCCTTCCTTTTTTGAGAATTCAGATTCTTACATTTTGAGCTTCAGTCAGCAGAATCTGGAAATAGTTAAAAGGTTTGTCGTGTATATTCATCCTGAGACAGATTATTGAAAAGAATGTTGTGAATGGGATTTTTTTTCTAACCCTGGTTGTGTTTTGTAGGTATGGAGTGTTTTGATGTGTAGAAGATATCATGTTGCAATGCGTAGCTGGTGTGAAGCATTTATTTGCTTCTGTACTGCAATGTTGTGATATTGATTTGTACAAACAATCTAGAGGTCTCAATGATCCTGAATCAATTTCTTTATTCTTTCCCCCACTTCTTTTATTGGCTAGTTTTACGGTGTGGTTTAATTTATTAATTAAAATCCTATTATTGATTGGCTTAATTTTATTTTTTTTTGGTTTAAATGTTATGGGCTGAAAAATGTTTAATTTTACAATTTTTCCCTTAATTTTTTTATAATATTTTAATCTTATTCTTTTTCTATAATATTTTATTTTTTTTTATTTTTCAAGACTTTTAGCGGCGTTTTTAGAAAAAGCGCCGCTAAAAGTCATGCTTTTAGTGGCATTTTCAGAAAAAGCGCCACTAAAGGTCATGCTTTTTGCGGCATTTTTGGAGAAAGTGTCGCTAAAAGCCCTGACTTTTAGCGGCGTTTGTAGGAAAAGCGCCGCTGTAAGTCGTGACTTTTAGCGGCGTTTGTTGAAAAAGCGCCGCTAAAAGTCTTGACCTTTAGCGGCGTTTGTGGAAAAGCGTCGCTAAACGTCTTGACCTTTAGCGGCGTTTGTCGAAAAATGCCGCTAAAAGTCTTGATCTTTAGCGGCGTTTGTGGAAAAACGCCGCTAAAAGTCTTGACCTTTAGCGGCATTTTTTTCTCATAAACGCCGCTAAAGTTTGCGGCGGTTGTTTTAGCGGCGTTTTTTGCGGCGCTTTCGAAAGCGCCGCAAATACTATTAGTGGCGCTTATAAACGCCGCTAAAAGCCTAAAAAAACGCCGCTAAAAGTCTGTTTTGGTGTAGTGACTAAATTGTAAAGCTTAATAAACTTGATAGTTAACTTTGTAATATTAGGGACCAAACTAATTAAATTGAAAACATATCATGAAATTATGCTAGGAATAGAAAGTATAGGGTCCCTAATGAAAGAATGTGAAATCGGATTTTGATCCGAAGCTATATATCGAAAGATATACATATTGTAACACCCCTAACCTGTATCCATCGCCGGATTAGGGTTAAAGGCGTTACCAGACAGATCAAAAACATTTTCAGAAGTTCATACATTCATCCATCCATCTCAAACATAATGTCCCTTAATACGGTCAACGAGACCCAAAACATGCTTATAAACCGGGTCGGGACTAAACCGGAACACATACGAAATTTCACGGAAATTTAAAACTTTTCTAAGTTTCGGGGTTACACGCCCGCAGTAGGCAAGCCGTGTGCCTCCCATTTCTGCCGGACACCCCGTGTCCCTCCCCATGGTCGAATCGACCTCATCCACGGCCACCAAGCACGCCCGTGTGCCTTGGCGTGGTGGTCGAATCGACTTCACATCCACGGCCACCAAGCACGCCTGCGTGTGCCTTGGCCGTGGTCGAATCTATCTTTACACCCACGGCCACCCAAAGACCCGTGTGCTAAGGCCGTGTACTCTTAGGCCATATACTGACTTTCTCACACGGCTACTAGACACGCCCGTGTGTCTTGGCCGTGTGCTATTAGGCTAGCTTCTGACTTAGCCCCACGGTCACTAGGCACGCCCGTGTGCCACAACCGTGTGACATTATAGGCCATTTGCAAGGCCAAAATGTCACCCAATGGGTCATACGTACAAGTAAAATCATCAAGACATCTCATGCCTATTTGACAACCAAAATCATACTAAAATAACCATCCAAATTACAAGGCTAAAACTCATCTTATCACAAGCATAATTCATTCCTTTGCTTAATCAAAACTTGACCATTTCATGCATCAATTAACCATGCCAAAAACATACTTCATATATCACATACATTCAAGCAAATTCTTAACCCATAGCTAGCCAAATCACATGGCTAAGTTCCTATAACAAACTCATATCAAATACTAGCCTATACATGCCATATCTAGCTATATACATTTCCAAAATATACCAAAATGAGTTTAGTAGTGTGATGACGATCCTTGACGGTCCCGAGCCTTCAGTAGCTTTAACGACCTATAAAACAGAGAAAACACACACAAAGTAAGCTTTCCAAAAGCTTTGTAAGTTATAATACAAGTAAACTCAACATGTAGAGCATATAAGCATGTAGAAACATTGGTACAATTCATATACATAGCAATTTCTCACATATATACTTTGATCCATATTCTTGGCTACATATGCCCCATTCATAACCATTCTTGCATCTCATTCACATTCTCATATTCAAACATACTTTTCTTCAAATCAAAGTCATATAGGTACTTACCTTTTATACACACTTAGTGTACATACCAAACGTACCTGAAACGAATATACATTCACGTAATCATTTATAGCTCGAATTTGCCCGTTGAACCGTTCGGAATCTAATAGGTTAATCGGAAACTCAGAATGATCTTACAATGCCAACATCCCAGACGAGGTCTTACATGTACTCAAATATCGATGCCACTGAAACACCCCACACCCGGCCCACGAGCCTGAACCGGATCTGGTATGTTCCTTAAATAAATCGGTTTTCAATGTTCTAAATGACTTAGAGAAAATTTGTGTAATTTTAAAAAAATTGTTTTAGGTTGGGCTTAATTTGAAACCTATTTAATAAATTCTGAAATCCAACTTAAATAAGGTGACAAAATAATTTTTGGGTTTATTATTTTAAAAGAAATAAATTTACTTATCTTTAATCAAACATAAATTGTATCATATTCAAATAAAAATAAACAGAAATAAAGAAAATCCAATTGGGCCTTATGGCCTTATTACATCATTCAAACCCAAAATAAAGTACTAAAATTTCATAAAGTCCAAATTCCAAATAATTTCTTCAAGCGATGCATGGCCACCTTTAGCTCCTGCCGACCCGGTCCATTACCGCTCATCACCTGAAAAATAATTCCCCAACGGGTGAGTCAACAGACTCAATGTGTACATAGTACTAATTTCCAACAAATCGGTATATACAAGTCATATCAATATCATGTTCATACAAAATAAAGGATGATGCAACCCAAATCCAAACCTATTTGTCCATCCGCTACACACCACCCGCACTACCAACCTCGTACATCGCGGGGACTACTAAGTCGACCCTCCATCCGCTACACACCATCGAAGGCGTCGTCGCAATGACGACGTGCTCATCGCCCACTTATGTTGTGTCATTAGACATCGTATTCACTTGGATGTAACCGAAGTTACCACTTTTCACTTTATGTGACCGTAGTCACCACTTTACGTTGGTGAGACCGTAGTCATCACCTTCACTTTCTTCCTCCACAAATATCCCGAATGCCCCAATTATTTCATAACATATTTCACATACTTAATTTTCATTCATGTTACTAATCACATGTTCAAAATATATCACATTCACAATCCTATCAAAAGTAGGAAACGTGCACAGGTACTCCTTACCACATTTGTGGTGCTTAGCCACATTCACATATCTGTTACATATTTATATATTTAATGATTGCCATACAATTTATTGAAAGTTAGTAAGAGTACACACCTTTTCGCTTAATAGTTTCCGTGAATTCCGTAGAAGCGATCTACCGATCTAGATCTTTCACTCCTATATTCGGCCATTAATTAAAACATATAAATAAACCTATTTGGTCTTAAAACCAAATCCTACTAGAAGTAGAATTACTTACCTAGTTGCCGAATTGATTTAATCAAGTCCCAACAGTTGCTAGAATTCCTCTTCCTTGAAATCGGCTAATACTAGGTATGTAACCATGTCGCTTTTAGTTTTTTGAAATAATGGAAAACACTTAAACAAATTATGCCTTGGCCGAATATCCCTTACCTTATGATGGGATTCCAAATCAAGAGGATTCCTTTATAAGCCTCTGTTGAAATCCTATAACTTCGTGTTAGATTAGATCTAACTTTGAAAACGTGAATCATAATCTTTAACCACATATTTATATTTATAATCCTTACCTTAGATCCTTAGATTTCCCAAAAGATCCCCTTTTGATGTTGTGGATGATTGCCCTCTTTCTTAGAATCCACAAAGATTCACTTTGATGAAGAGAAATGAGAAGAAAATAGAAGAAAAAGAGAGGGATTTTTGCTTAATGAAAATTCGCGAGAGGGGGTTTTGCCTAGGAGAATTTCTGAGAGAGGAAGAGGGAGCAAGTGTTGATGAGTAGCCCTCCTGTCCTCCTTTTATAGCCAAAGTTATCACCTAGGAGTCCTTTACTTGGCCACCACTCCTCTTTTGATAATATTATCTCTTTTATTTAAAAGATAAAAGCCTTTAATCCATCAATTATCTCCTCAATTATCTCATTAGAAAATAATCCTTTATTTATCTCTTATTATTCACATATTTATGTGAATAAAACTCCTTTATTTATCTCTTATTATTCACATATTTATGTGAATAAAACTCCTTTATTTCTCTCTTATTATTCATTCTCCTTTATTTCTCTATTATTCATATTTATGTGAATAAAACTCCTTTATTTCTCTCTTATTATTCACATATTTATGTGAATAAAACTCCTTTATTTATCTCTTATTATTCACATATTTATGTGAATAAAACTTCTTTATTTATCTCTTATTATTCACATATTTATGTGAATAAAACTCCTTTATTTATCTCTTATTATTCACATATTTATGTGAATAAAACTCCTTTATTTCTCTCATATATCCAAGTTTCCCGAAATGTTCAAGTTTCCATTTTTGGATCATTTCCAAAAATGTTTAGGTTTCCAAAATGTCTAAGTTTCCAAAATGTCCATTTCCATTTCCATTTTCATTTCCATCTCCATTTTCATTTCCATTTTCATTTTCATTTCCATTTTCATTCATTTCTAGGTTTCCAAAAGTATCAAAAATTTATTCATAATACTTAAGACTTGTCATTTCATACAATTGATCTCAAAAATGCATAGGCCCTTCCTAGGATGTTACGCTTCTACCCCTTAAATAAAATTTCGTCCTCGAAATTTCCTAACTAAACAGATTGAGGGTATTGCTGTCGCATTGTCTCTTCCGGCTCCCACGAAGCTTCTTCCGATCCATGATTGCGCCATAACACTTTTGACTAAAGGCACCGACTTCTTTTCGTAGTGCTTTCACGTCACGCCCAAGATCCGAATCGGCTCCTCCTCGTAGGATAGATCTAGCCTTAACTCCACTTCTTCAACAGGGTACCACATGAGACGGATCCGATCGATAGCGGCGTAGCATGGACACATGAAATACGTCGTGCATTTGATGCAACTCGTGGCAACTCCAATTGGTATGCCATCGCCCAACTCGCCAAGATTTGATAGGGCCCTATAAACCTTGGGCTTAGCTTCCGCTGCGATCGAACCGCATAACCTTCTTCCAAGGTGAGACCTTTAGAAACACTTGGTCTCCTACTTCAAACTCAATTTCTTTCCTCTTAAGGTCTGCGTCGACTTACGCCTGCTTCATCGTGCTTCTTTCAACCGTGCCCGAATTAATTCCACCTTCTCCTCGCCGCCACTAACTCTGGACCCAAAACGCGCGTTCTCCTAACTCGGTCCAACAAGTTGGTGTTCTACATTTCCTTCCATACAATGCTTCGTATGGTGCCATCCGAATGCTTGCCGATAGCCGTTGTTGTAGGCGAACTCGCCTAGAGGCAAGTAATCTTCCCAACTTCCTCGGAAATCCATCACACAGACCTCTTAGCATATCTTCCAACACTTGTATAACCCGTTCGGTCGCCTGGCCCGATTGTGGATGAAAAGTCGTAGTGAAGTCTAGCTTAGTGCCTAATGCTTGATGAAGTGCTTTCCAAAATCGAGACGTAAACCTTGGGTCTCTATCGAGATGATCGACATCGGTACCCCGTGTAGCCTCACGATCTCCGCCACATATAACTTGGCTAACTTTTGAAGGGAATAGTCGATCCTTACAGGGATAAAATGTGCGGACTTGGTCAAACGGTCCACTATCACCCATACCGAGTCCTTCTTAGTGGGCGTGAGGGAAGCCCACTAACTAAGTCCATGGTAATTCTTTCCCACTTCCATTGGGGAATCTCAATTGGTTGAAGCAATCTCTGATGGGACTTGGTGTTCAAATTTCTTTACTTGCGACATGTCAAACATTTCCCCACAAATTCGGTCACCTCGCTTTGTGTCCGACCACCAAAATTGTTCCTTTAGATCTCTATACGACCTTGATGCCTCCGGATGCATAGCATAAGGACTACCATGCGCTTCCCCGAAGAATCCTTTGTCTCAACTCCTTATCCTCGGCATACAAACCTTTTCCTTGTAGCACAAGATACTCCTTCATCATTGACGCCATAATCCTTTAATCCTCCTTGCCGCACTTGTTGTAACTTAGTACTTAAGTCCTTATCCGCCAACTGTCCCCTCTTTCACCTCCTTCACCCGGTTGGCTTGACTTGTAACTCGCCAACAAAGCTTCCGTCATCATACAAACTTAAGTGAGCGAACAAAGCCCTTAAATCCGAGACACAACCTTCCTCTTAGGGCGTCGGCTACCACATTCGCCTTGCCGGATGGTATTCTATCGAGCAGTCATAATCTTTCAATAACTCCACCCACCTTCGTTGCCTCAAGTTCAACTCCTTCGAGTCAACAAATACTTAAGGCTTTTGTGGTCCGTGTAAATTATCGACCTTTCTCCATAAAGGTAGTGCCTCCAAACTTTGAGGGCGAAAAACCACCGCCATGAGTTCCAAGTCATGAGTTGGGTAGTTCACCTCATGCGGCCTTAATCACGTCGAGATGCATAAGCGACTACCTTTCCTTCTTGCATTAGCACACGGCCTAACCCACGTGTGCGAAGCATCACAATATACTACGGTTCCTTACCGCCTCGGTGAATTAACACCGAGCTTCACAAGACCTTTTAAGCTTTTCAAAGCTCTCCTGTTGCTTATCCGTCCCACACAAACGGTACTTCCTTCCTTAGTAACTTTGTCAAAGGTGCGGCTATTGACGAGAATCCTTCCACGAACCTTCTGTAATAGCCTTTGCCAAGCCTAAGAAACTTCGATTTCAAACCACCGACCTAGGTGGTTTCCAATCCAACACCGCTTGATCTTCCTAGGATCCACTCTTATTCCTTCTGCGGATACCACATGTCCTAGAACGCCATTTCCTTGAGCCAAAATTCGCACTTGCTGAATTTGGCATAAAGCTTCTTTTCCCTTAACACTTCTAACACAACTCCGGAGATGCTCATCGTGCTCCTCCTCCGCCTTGGAATACACCAAAATGTCGCCGATGAACACCACGACGAATCTATCCAAGTAGGGTTGGAAAACCCTATTCATCATATCCATGAACGCGGCGGTGCGTTCACAACCCAAACGGCATCACCACAAATTCAAAATGACCGTACCTTGTCCTAAAAGCGGTCTTATGAATATCGACCTCCTTCACTTTCGATTGATGATACCCCGACCTTAAGTCGATCTTTGAGAACACAAATGCCTCTTTTCAGTTGGTCGAACAAGTCATCTATCCTTGGCAAAGGATACTTGTTCTTGATGGTCAGATTTGTTCAATCGACGATAATCTATGCACATCCGCATAGTTCCATCCTTCTTCTTCACAAAGAGAACCGGTGCTCCCCACGGAGACACATCGGGTCGAATGAACCCACGATCCAACAACTCTTGGATTTGAGCCTTGAGCTCCACTAACTCCTTTGGTGCCATTCGGTGGGAGCGATTGACACATGAGTCTGTTCTCGTAGCAAATCTATTCCAAATTCCACTTCTCTATCTGGGGTATTCCGGCAACTCCTCCGAAATACATCCTCAAAATCCTTACTGTTCTAACTCCCTCGACACCTTCCTCTTCTCCTCTTAACGCACTTACGAAGGCTAAGAATGCCTTACATCCTTTCTTAACCATTTTCTCGGCCTTCAAAGGTCGGAAACTACGTTAGACAAGTAGTTCCTCCTTTCTCCGATCATCACTACTACCTCATCTTCCGGGGTTCTTAGTTCCATACGTTTAGTCGCACAATCCAACACGGCTCGATGCTCTACTAGCCAATCCATTCCAAGTATAAGCTCAAACTCTCCGAAGGGTAATTCCATTAAGTCACCAGAAAGTTCGCTCCTGAATCTCTAGGGTACATTCCGAAAGATCCTATCTATCCTCACCGCTTGGCCTAAAGGGCTTACTACGCTTATCCGCCTATCGTAAAGTTCGAGTCTAGGCCTAGTGTTTCAACCACACTACATGCAACATAGGAATGAGTTGAGCCCACATCAATAAGAGCAAAATAGGGTTTGTCATGAATAAAGAACGCACTCAGCTTATAACATCCTGGCGTGCCGTCTCCTCTTCCTCCGCGAACCATGTAAACCAAACCCGGTTGCCTTGCTTCGCGTTAGTGCACCTCGGCCCGAGCTCCACGGCCTCTGCCACTACCTCTGTTGGCCAACCCACGACCTCTTTGAGGTCAGCTTTGTCCGCCTCTACCACCTGGTTAGCATTCCGAGTCGCTGGTTGGCTCTCATCTAATAGCTTGAGGCAATCCTTAATCATATGGTCCTTGGACCCACACTTGAGACATCGTCCCGCCTTTTTCCAACACTCTCCCCGTGCTTCCTTCCACAAGGTTCACAAGGGCGAAATTGCCGGCCAGTACAAACTGTTGACTTTGTGGCCTGTCAACTCTAGGCCTCTTGTGGCCTTTTTCCAGATGGCCCAAAACCTCTTTTGGGCTTATTTCATCCACGACCGCTTGGTGGCGTCCTTAATTCCTCACCACTTTAGCCTTTTCCACCAAGGCGGAGAATTCCGCCTCCCGATGCGGTGCTATCAAAAGTCTCAAATCGTCCCTAAGTCCGTCCTCAAAACGAACACAGCGTTCATGCTCGATCGCCACTACTCCTCGGGCATATCGGCTCAACCTCAAGAATTCCGCTTCATATTTGGTGACGGACTTACTTCCTTGTACCAACCCCTAAAAGCCTTCCTTTGCTCATCTATATACCGGTTCCCACATACTTCTTCCGAAATGCTTCCTTAGCATATTCCCTAGTCGATCTTCCGCCGTGGCACCGCCCCGAACGGTTAACCACCATTGATACGCTTCATCGCGTAATGATGCCGTCATCCCTTTCAACTTCTCCTCGGGGTCAAGTCGAGCTCATCCATGATGCGCTCGATTGCTTCCAACCAAGATTCACCAGATCGGGTGCCACTCCCGATACTCCTCTAAACATTTCACTCCATTAGCACGGAGCCGCTCGAGCACGCACTTACGATTTCTGAATTGTTTCTGCACCACCACAAATTCCAAAACTCGTAGCACGACTGCGACACGGCATCTTCCTGCACGAGCTCTTTGCTCAACATTGACACTAGGGGTGATGGTGGTGGTGGTATCTCATTGTCGAACCTTGTCCCGATCTAACACTCATCCTTCCTCTACCTCTTCCACGGCGACCACGTCCTCTTGAGCTCATTATCGACGAGATCCGATTAAGGAATTTTATGTATTAGTATTCTTGTTTCACTTATTACCCGCGATGATATCTTATGAAGAAGAGTTTAAGAGTGGTTCTTTCGTATTCATACTTGCATACTGATCTTGCATTCATTCATTCATCCATCAACAAATATGAACTTTCGCTCATTCAAAGAAACGTTGTAATTCTTGTTGTTGTTTTCGTTATTTTGCTTTTCCACTACCCAGGGCATTTTCGTAATTTTATCCTACAGGGGTATTTTCAGTAAATTTTCAAAAATAAAAAGTTCCTGGTGATTTTGACGAAAGTATTTTGGTACTTCTAAAGTTCCGGGAAATTTTGGAAGAATTTTGAAATCCAGGGTATTTCTGTAATTTTTGATCTTAGGGGTATTTTTGATAATTTTTCCAAAAATCGTAAATTTGTAAAATTTATTAAGTTAGGGATATTTTCCAAGATTGTAAAACATTGAGGGTTCCTTTGAGAGTTACACTTTTCAAAGCAATGATATTGTAAAAATTTTGGAAATCATGGTCGTTTTGGTAATTTTGTAAGTTAGGAGTAATTTTGTAATTTTCCAAAATCAAGATAGTTTGATATTTTACAAATTAGGGTTTTTGAACATTTGATAAAGTAATGAAATTTTGTTAAAACTATGGGTGGTTTGGTCATTTTATAAACCAAGGGTATTTTTTTTTTATAAAAGAAAAACGGCTAAGTCCCTTTCGGGTTTTATTCTTTGTGTTTAGCCTATGACCGAGCCCTCTCTGGTCGTGGTGAACCAAAGCTACGCACTGTGCAGGATTCGAATGAAGAGGAGGTGAGTCACGCGATCGCTTAAATACCAAGCTCTCACCGACCTTTCTAGACATGCGCATGCAGGTTGCCACACCACCGAGCCTTCCGAGTTAGAGGCGAACCGGCTACGCACTGTAGGATACTGCGAAGAGGAGGTGAGTCACTAGGACTAGCTTAAATACCGAGTGCTCTTCCTGGATCCAATCCTAGACATGCGTCATGTGGTTGCCACACCCTAGCTTAATAACTTAGTCATAGGTTTGTTAAGTTCATTAAGTCTTATGAGTTTCAAGTGTTTGAGTAGTCTAATCTTAGGGTTCAAGTTCCTATCACACTATTCTACGCTTCCATGCCTTTGCTACCCTTTTACAATTCATAATTCACATAATCACACGATGGTTTAGAGGTACTTACCGTGGATCATGGTCGGAGACTTAGGTGCCATGCCATAAAACCTGCTTATTTCAAAGAAATTCATTTGGGCTCGAATTGAAAACGCGTCTTGGGCCGAGCCCACAGCCGAGAGTTTTAAAACTGGGCTCGATACCAATCGAAACACCCCACACCCGGCCCACGAGCCAACAACCGGATCTGTATGTTCCTTAAATAAATCGGTTTTCAATGTTCTAAATGACTTAGAGAAAATTTGTGTAATTTTAAAAAAATTGTTTTGGGTTGGGCTTAATTTGAAACCTATTTAATAAATTCTGAAATCCAACTTAAATAAGGTGACAAAATAATTTTTGGGTTTATTATTTTAAAAGAAATAAATTTACTTATCTTTAATCAAACATAAATTGTATCATATTCAAATAAAAATAAAATGTAAATAAAGAAAATCCAATTGGGCCTTATGGCCTTATTACATCATTCAAACCCAAAATAAAGTACTAAAATTTCATAAAGTCCAAATTCCAAATAATTTCTTCAAGCGATGCATGGCCACCTTTAGCTCCCGCCGACCCGGTCCATTACCGCTCATCACCTGAAAAATAATTCCCCAACGGGTGAGTCAACAGACTCAATGTGTACATAGTACTAATTTCCAACAAATCGGGCATACAAGTCATATCAATATCATGTTCATACAAAATAAAGGATGATGCAACCCAAATCCAAACCTATTTGTCCATCCGCTACACACCACCCGCCAACTTTGTACACAATCGCGGGGACTACTAAGTCGACCCTCCATCCGCTACACACCATCGAAGGCGTCATTTGCGATCGACGTGCTCATCGCCCACTTATGTTGTGTCATTAGACATCGTATTCACTGGATGTAACCGGTTACCACTTTTCACTTTATGTGACCGTAGTCACCACTTTACGTTGGTGAGACCGTAGTCATCACCTTCACTTTCTTCCTCCACAAATATCCCGAATGCCCCAATTATTTCATAACATATTTCACATACTTAATTTTCATTCATGTTACTAATCACATGTTCAAAATATATCACATTCACAATCCTATCAAAAGTAGGAAACGTGCTGGTACTCCTTACCATATTTGTGGTGCTTAGCCACATTCACATACTGTTTACATATTTATATATTTAATGATTGCCATACAATTTATTGAAAGTTAGTAAGAGTACACACCTTTTTAAACTTAATAGTTTCCGTGAATTCCCGTAGAGCGATCTACCGATCTAGATCTTTCACTCCTATATTTGGCCATTAATTAAAACATATAAATAAACCTATTTGGTCTTAAAACCAAATCCTACTAGAAGTAGAATTACTTACCTAGTTGCCGAATTGATTTAATCAAGTCCCAACAGCTGCTAGAATTCCTCTTCCTTGAAATCGGCTAATACTAGGTATGTAACCATGTCGATTTTCGGTTTTTGAAATAATGGAAAACACTTAAACAAATTATGCCTTGGCCGAATATCCTTACCTTATGATGGGATTCCAAATCAAGAGGATTCCTTTATAAGCTGTTGAAATCCTATAACTTCGTGTTAGATTAGATCTAACTTTGAAAACGTGAATCATAATCTTTAACCACATATTTATATTTATAATCCTTACCTTAGATCCTTAGATTTCCCAAAAGATCCCCTTTGATGTTGTGGATGATTGCCCTCTTTCTTAGAATCCACAAAGATTCAAATTTTAACAAAGAGAACGGAGAAGAAAATAGAAGAAAAGAGAGGATTTTTGCTTAATGAAAATTCGCAGAGAGAGGGTTTTGCCTAGGGAGAATTTCGCGAGAGAGGAAGAGGGAGCAAGTGTTGATGAGAAGCCCTCCTGTCCTCCTTTTATAGCCAAAGTTATCAGCCTAGGAGTCCTTTACTTGGCCACCACTCCTCTTTTGATAATATTATCTCTTTTATTTAAAAGATAAAAGCCTTTAATCCATCAATTATCTCCTCAATTATCTCATTAGAAAATAATCCTTTATTTATCTCTTATTATTCACATATTTATGTGAATAAAACTCCTTTATTTATCTCTTATTATTCACATATTTATGTGAATAAAACTCCTTTATTTCTCTCTTATTATTCACATATTTATGTGAATAAAACTCCTTTATTTATCTCTTATTATTCACATATTTATGTGAATAAAACTCCTTTATTTATCTCTTATTATTCACATATTTATGTGAATAAAACTCCTTTATTTATCTCTTATTATTCACATATTTATGTGAATAAAACTCCTTTATTTCTCTCATATATCCAAGTTTCCCGAAATGTTCAAGTTTCCATTTTTGGATCATTTCCAAAAATGTTTAGGTTTCCAAAAATGTCTAAGTTTCCAAAAATGTCCATTTCCATTTCCATTTTCATTTCCATCTCCATTTTCATTTCCATTTCCATTTTCATTTCCATTTTCATTCATTTCTAGGTTTCCAAAAGTATCAAAAATTTATTCATAATACTTAAGACTTGTCATTTCATACAATTGATCTGAAAAATGCATAGGCCCTTCCTAGGATGTTACAGCCACTGTCCCAGACAAGGTCTTATACGAATTAATACGATGCCGATGTCCCAGACATGGTCTTACACGTAAAGCTCATATCGACGCCAACGTCCTAGACGTGGTCTTACACGAAAAGATAATATTGATGCCAACGTCCCAGACATGGTCTTACACGAATGTCAAATCAATGCCAACGTCCCGGACGTGGTCTTATATGATAAAAACAGAACAGATACCTATGGATTCCTAGGTTCGCACGGGACTTCTCGGTCATTGTCGCTAAGTCAATCTTATCTCGGAAATCATTTGCATTACAACACATAAACATTCAATATCGACAATAGGCATATGAATATGCTCAACTCAATACAATTACATTTATTTGCAATATGACTTACCTCAGATTCGATTTATCGGAAATGGAAACAAATTTACTCGGTTACTTTTCGCCTTCCATGATCTAAGTCCGCTTTTCCTCGGTTCTTGATCTAAACATATTCAGAATTAACCCTTTTATTCACTAATTCATTCAATTCAGTCCAAGGACACACATTTAGGGCTATTTGCAATTTAACCCTCACATTTGCACAATTTATCAATTTAGTCCATTTTTCTCAAAACATCAATTTGACAAAATCATTACATACACATGCTTAGCCGAATATTCATACATATCATACAAGCCCATATTTTACATCAAATTTGCAATTTAGTCCTTCAAGTTACCATTTTCTCAATTTAGCCTTAATTAGCTAATTTCATCAAAATTTCAAGAACAAAGTATGTTCATCTAGCTCAAATCTTCCATTTAACACCATAAATCATCACAAAGCTCAACATAACATCAATGGCATTTCTCATGAACAACATCAATTCATCAAATTGAGACATGGGCTTGATAGTAAACTAAGCAACAATCTCAAAAACATAAAAATTATCAAAAATCATACTCAACACATACCTTAATTTTACTTAATGAGTAACGAATGCCCTAGCTTCTTCTTTCTTTTTCTTTTGTTTGATTTTCGGCACCTCCAAAGATGATAACATTCATCTTTTCACTTGTTTATTTTATTACAAACATATTATTATGCATTTTACTATTCTATCCATTCATTAAACATATAAGACAAATAACAATAAGGTTATTTTGTCATTTAATTACCCACTATCTTATAATTGGCTAAATTGCCACATAAGGCTTCCTTATTTAAAAAGCCACAACAAATAGGTGTTTTGACATATAACATGCAATTTCACATTTAATGCAATTCAATCCTTTTGTCAAATTAAACACATAGACAGACAAATTAACTTACGGAAATTTAATACATGCTTAATCACTTATCAACGACACAGAAAATAATATTAAAATATTATACGGACTCGAATTTTTGGTCCCGAAACCACTGTTCTGACTAGGGTATAAACCGGATTGTTACACATATCCCGAGTTTAGGGACTAAATTGAATAAAATGAAAAATATGCTACCAGTAAGTTAAATCTTGGGCGTTGAGTTACAAGGTTATTTATCGGTTAGGGAAGTAATTTTAAACGAGTTGTCTCTTGGTTACCAAACAAGTAAGGAGAGATTGGTTGCCCAACGTTGAGTCAACAACAAGAACTAATTTACTGAAGGCATTGAAGACATTCTTGTATCAATGATCGAATCTATGGATCAAACAGAGATTTTACCTTTAGCTAGAGCTTTTCCTTATTGATTTCTCCCAAAACTTCTATTTATTGTTTTCTTCATTTAATTTTTAATTTGAATTTAGTTTTTTTATTTTATAAAAAACAACCCCCCTCATTTACCTTACTTGATTTGCTTAAGAAATAGAATTGTTATCGATTTTTGTGGATATGACCCTACTTTTTGCTTTCTACTAATTCTTCTTTTCAAGTAGGTTTTATTTTTTTATAGGTCTCGACAACCTAACAAATTTTACAGTGACACCTTATGAATTCTTGTGGAACTACTTCGTTGAAGATCGCATTCAATGTTTTTGAGTTAATGCATGTACCATTTGTTTTAGCGTGGGGAGGCTCCCATCCAATCATAGTTGCTTTTCAAGTCTTTTCATCAGTTGATTTAATAAAAGCTTTCATTCGAGCTTTCAAATATATATAATTTGATCCACCAAAGAATGGTGAATGTATGGTTGAACTGTCTTTCCTAATTACATCAATTACTAGATACAAGATCCCACCAATTATGTTAAATAGTAGGCTTTGATACCAATTGAAAAAAAAAATATTTAGTAATAGGTTGTGCTTTCCTATGTTAAAAACTGTATATGAAGTAAGTTATTATTTCATGTGTTGAAGTTGGACTTGGAACAAGTATATGAACAAAGTAGTAAAGAGTACAACAAGAATACAATGGATTGCGTATGTTGTTCGATGCCATACCTACATTTGTGAGGCCTTACTCAGAGAAGAATTCAGTATTAAATCTCAGCACAAGCACTATCAACTCTTATACATGTAACTTCAAATTAAGTTTTAATTAGACATTGTTATATTAAGTGTATATAAAAAAATATAAATATTATAAGATTCCAATTGTCAAAAAGCAATGCTTTTGTAATATTTTGTAACAAATGTACATTATGTTGGGTTTGTTTTATTGAAAATAACTTTAAAAAATTATTAAAAAAATGACCAAATAATATTTTATACACAATGATCCAATCACTAGAAATATCTTAGATTTTAATGTTACTCAATAGTAGAGTACTTGGAACTTTTTGAAACTTTTATCAGAAAATAAAATAAAAGTTAAAACATGTCATAAGTCTGTACACTCTTTTTAAATTTGAAATTTGGTTCCTATATTTTTATTTCTAGGAATTTAATCCCTCTACTTTTTAGATTTTAAAGCTATGGTCCAACTATTAACATTGTTTTAATTATATTGTTAATTTCACATTCATTACAACATCACTTTTTTAGTTACAAAGTTGCCAATTAAGGGTTTTTTTTTTCTAAATGTCACAATAATAATTTTAACAAAAAAAAATTAACAGTGTTAACAATTAGACCTGAATTTTAAAATTTGAAAAATGGAGACACTAAATTTCTAAAAGTAAAAATATAAGAATAAAATTTCAAATTTATGAAAAGTATAAGTATGTATAACATATTTTATCGTTTAAATATATGATAATTTCGGTGTAAGTATAACGTCATGTCTCATGTCACTTGCAGCCATTAATTTGGAACAACGATCTATGTTAGTGTGCATGTGTTTAATGTGTATAATTAAAGTCAGCTAGTATACTTTATATATTGTGCTAAGACAGAATATTAAAAGTAAGCTTATATTATATTGATAACGTATAAATTTATATGTTATTTATAAATCATTTTTTTGCAGGTATGTATAAATCATCTCTTAATAAAAAATTTATAATTAAATAATTATATATATTTTGATGAAAAATAATAATTTTATATATTTACATATATGCATTAACCAAGTTTTTTTTTCCCAATAAACAATGAGTATTATGAATTTAATGTCTCTAGAATTCCCATCATTAATTCAATTGAAAAAAATAAAAAAAATAAAATAGCATATTAAAAAGATTATTTATGTTTTTTATTTAAAAATTAATAAAATTTTATATTAAAATTTCAATTGATACTAATCCCAAATTTAATATTTTCTATCTCTTCCCCTTATATAAAAAAATATTATGTGTAGTTGGTTAGTTACTTCTTTACTTATTATTGTTTTTCTTCTATCACATATATACTTTTCTTGGCATACCATCATGTAGTTAAAAAATGTGGATGCTTAAACGAAAAATCAATATTTTAGTAGTCCATGTTCTTTGTTGAGTCATTCCCCATAAACTTCTGGTTTGACTATTAAGAAAGAAATTTATTTTATTTCAAATCACTTATCTAAGACTAAGATAAGAAACCAGGAAATTGAATTCAATCATGGATGTCATCAAATTAAGCAATTGGGCCTAACTGACTAGAATTTCTTAAAAATATTTTTAATTGAGAAGAACTCAAGTTTAGTTTAGTTAAGTTAATTTATATGAAAAATCTTAAAAGTTAGTAAGTTTTTAATTCATATTTTATTTTATTTTAAGTTTTATTACGTGTAAATTTTGTTCAGATTTATTTTGATTTAGATTTGTATATATTTTTGTAACACCCCAAACCCGGCCTAGACGTTATGGCCGAGTTTGGCGATATCACATTGAAGTGTTTTTCGAAAACATACTTTCATTGGAAAAACCCGTTCTATATTAATTCTCGTTTATGATCATAACGGACATTTAAGGGTATTTTATTCATTTAAAACTCAAGTTGTTTTTAGCAGTTTGTCGATCATATTAGTTTGTTGCTATATTTAAAACAATGTTTGATGCGGAAGCTTTTATCGAATGTTACGAAAACATGGTGTTTTGAAAAACATTTATCTTTTGAAAATCCGCGTCCTACTTCTTTCAAATATGAATTAAATAAGTAAAATCCCAAATTAAAAGTTAAAATTTAAAGAGACCTTATTATATAACCAAAAACCCAAATTCAATTTATTGGAAATAAAACTCAAATATAAAAGCAGGTGTGGTTGTGTGGCCACCTCCGAATCCCTCGGAGCACCGATCCGCCTAAGACTGGGGATTACCTGTACAGATAAACAGAGGGGTGAGTTTACGAAAACTTAGTGTGTAACCCCATGTAAGTAAATAGCCAATCATGCCTTAGGCAAGTACAGTCTGGGCCTAAGCCTAAATCAATAACAGTTCAGTTCAGTGGGGCCTTAGCCCATTACAAATGTCGATATCGGTGTGGGCCTTAGCCCATTTCAAAGATGATGAGCAGTTCACCATGCAAACAGAGATCCTACCCAACCAGCCTCTACACTCCACTCCGTCCAACCCTACACTCCATGTGGGGATAAAATCACCCACCCATCCCTACACTCCAAAATTAGCACCGGTTGCGGCACTAAATGATATTTGCGGCAAAAGTCACGATCTGATACACTTCATCCAATCATAATAATCCCATCCCCATGCAACATATCACACATGTATGCAACATATCTATATCATGGCATGCTCAAATACAGTCATACATAACATAAGGCATACAGTTATTTTATAATATAGGGGCATAATAGTCATTTTCTATCATAGGGGCATAACAGTCATTTATCAGTTTGGGGTCTAGGTATACTTACCGACCCATCAGTAGGTCCACAGTCGTTTCGGGCGACCCGTGCAACCTTTACAGTCAAACAATGAAAATGGGCCTAAGGCCCATAATATGGGCCCATGTGGGCCCACACGCCCGTGTGGCCCACATAGCCCAGAATTGGTCTCGGTCATGAAAATTACACAGTTTGGCCCAATTTTCTCCACACGCCCGTGTGGGGCCCACAAGCCCGTTGGGCCCACACGGCCCATTTTGGCCCAACATGACCCAAAACGGCCCAAGACCATGAAATCGCTCATGGTGGCCTCAACATTCGAACGCCCACGTTTTACGCGTTCCGGTTACCACACGAGCAAGCGTACGCTCGTGTAGTGCCAATGGTCATATTTTTCGGCTTTTGCCGATTCACGCTTTAGGCAGTGTTTACACACCCTTTTCGGCATTTCACCGATATCGTTTATAGAGTGTTGTTACACACCTGGGTTCTATTTGCTGAGAAAACCGCCCACACCTTTGAAACCTACACTTGACCAACAATCCTCAATTATTCACTTAAGCAGTTACTTGATCGAATAAGCATAAGTTATCCCAATCGTTATACTCACAACAACTTACCTTTGACTGAGTGATGAAAGAAATGTTTTGAATGCTTCAATACCACTTGCAAATCCTTCACTCCTTGAGAAGTTCTAAAAACTGAAAGGAACACAAGAGTATTCGACTTGTCAGTGTAAGAAAGGAGGAGACTTATTACAGATTAAGAGAAAACAAGAAGAAGTCGAGTGCTCTTATCGATTTGTCAGAGAATAGTCGCTACACCGAAGACACAGTAGTGATAGAGGAATGAAGTAATCCGCCTGAATACTAAGATGATAAGAGAAATCGGTTTAAGGGAGAAAGAGAAAAGAAAACGAAGGAAGGGCAGAAGGTATATTCGGCCAACAACAGAAAAAGAAGAGAAGAGGACTAGCCGAACACACACCTTACACAATTCAGAAAAACAAGAAGAAAGAAAGAGAGATACGGTAGACTTGAGCAGAGAAAGCAATTGCAAACGAGAGAAAAGAATGGAGGCACTTGGAGTAATTTCGGCCAAAAGGAAGGTTGTCAAAAACGAAGAAAAGTGAACAGAAGAATATGTCAAAAACTTCCTACCACATTCGGCCAAAGAGAGAAAAACACTACAAAACCAAAATGAGGAGTACCACTCTTGCCAAAATTCTTGAGTGCTCACAGTCCAGTTTCGGCACAACTCTCCCTCTCCTCTCATTTCCCTTGAAGTTCTCCTAAAATCCCTCCTCAAATCTCTCCACCTGATCACACCTCCCTTCAACCACTCAATTTGAATTCTCCTCAACCACTTCAGTGTTTCAGTCAAACTCCAACTCCCCCCACGGCACAGCAGCAAAATAAATACTTTCTTGCCTCCACCAAGATTCGAACCTCAGTCCACTAGCATAGGTGGCATGCCACTTACCCCCTAGACCAGCAAGCTTTTTATGTCTTATTTTTACCCAAAATAATTTAAAAGCCTACTAACTATAGGCAAGGGTTTATTCCCTAAAAACAAAACTTTTTGCACAAACCCAGGCTTGAACCCAGGACTTCTCAAACACTCCCAAACACACCCAAATCACCTAACTCCTAAGACACGTAGATATTTTGTGCTACAACATACAAAATAAATTCTTAGATTTTTGGGTGTTACAATTTTGATCATCAATTTTATCGTAATTAATGGGTGGGCCCTTAATTCTTGTGCTTTTGTCTTACTTCCTTCCCAAATGCTCAAAGAAACATGAAGATAATCGGTGAATTGCAAGAAATAATTTGAAAGAGTGATGGGTATGAGTTTCGGATTCTAATATGATATTTAATTTTGGAGCTTTATTTTGTTCTAATGGTTTTTCTTCCTTTTTTTCAGTCATAGATTTCAATGTTGTAAGGAGTTTTAGACATGTTATTTTTCTATTATAGAACAAGTCATGTCACTACTAATGCATCAAGGGACTGCTGTTTGTTGAGATTGATTATAATCATGACTTTTAAGTGTGGTCTCTGATTTCCAATGTCCTAAATACTTATGCATTTGAACTTCACCAAGTGGAAAAGGATCATTGCCTTAATTGAAAAAGAATATATAAAATACAAATAATTTCATAATTGATTTCTTTTGTTAAATGAGTGATATGGTACACTATTCTCTCTATCTCTAATCAAATACATATAATATACAAGCCACTAAAATGAAAAAAAGAAGAAGAAAAGAATGGAAGACAATGGCATCTCTAATTTAATTGATACCACTCTTTGGTTTTATGCAAATAATGGATTAAGATTTAGCTACTTGGCCAATTTTTGGGTCACACCAATTCTCATGAGGGCCAAATAAGCAACGAGTCTGTAGATCAAAACCATTAGAATCAGGGCAACAGCTGAGATGAGTTGACCATCTAGCCCCACAGTTTTTATAGGTTGGAAATCTCCTATTAAGCAAACCTTCCCAGGTTCATTACAAGGGTAAGTATCATGTGGCTGGTATTGAGACCCCAACAAGAGTTTGTATGCGTAATGGGTAAGTGCAACGTATTTGATCCATGACATGAAACCCGGAAATTGTTGAATATAGTAGCCGCTGGCGAGTAAGAACGTGAGCATGATGATCGAACCGAGAGTGGCTGCCGATTTCGTGTTCATCACTAAGGCACCAATGGCTAACCCTATGCCTTGAGAGCCTAAGACACATAAAATAAGTGCAAATAGGGTGTATAGGAAACTCCCTGCTGTGGGTTTAAGCCCTGCCATCCAATATGATATTGTGATGAAAACAATGGGAAGTGTAAGCTCCATGGGGAGATCAGATATGATTCTTGACATGAAATATGAAGATAGCCTATACAAGCCCGCAGACAGTTCTTTTTCGAGCATTAAACGTTCTTGAGGGAAGGTGAAAATTGCTTGGTATAGAGGGAACAAACCCCAGAATCCTAAAATAAAGAAGAGGAATCCAATCTGCATGTTTTCAAAATATATCAGCCTATTTTTATTAAGTTCATACCATATATCAATGCTATCCAATGTTTTTTCATACCTGGTCCTGCAAGTGAGCTACATCAGATTGCCACCATAATAGTCCTAAAAGGACAGCTACAACAAGGACCTCAACAGTGTTGAATACAGAGAATGATTCATGTTTCCTTTCCTTAAGTCCCCTTTGAAGCAATACAGTGAACTGTTGCCACCATGTTGTAGGCCACCTTTCAAATGTCTTGCTTTCCATTTGATCATGATGGTGCTTGCTGTTATCCTTGAGCTCTTCCCTTAGTTTCTCACCAATGTTGCTCTTGTATGCTGAAACTAGTGTTGTCTTCACCAGGGTTTGTTCCTTTGGTGACTCATTTGATGATGTAATACCTATATAAACATTACAGGATTCAAATCAGCTGAAGTAGATGTATGCAAAATTGTCACTATAAGATTGAAGCATATACCATTTGAAAGGTCCAATAGGAAATCTGAAGGGTTCATGGCAACTGATGGGGCATATCCGACACTCGAAAAATAATCCATAGTAGCCGATCCTTGTCCAAAATACAAAGGGTTACCTTCTGATAGCAGTAAAACCTTATCAAACATGTAAAACAGTCTACTTGATGGCTGGTGTATTGTCAGCACAATTGTTCTTCCACCTTTAGCAAACTCCGACAACGTCGACACCAGCCTTTGCGCCGTAGTTGAATCCAGACCCGATGTAGGCTCGTCTAAGAACAACAAGCTTGGGTTTATAAGCATTTCTTGACCTATACTAACCCTTTTTCGCTCCCCACCCGAAACTCCTCTGGTAAATGGGTCCCCAATGATGCTATTCTTGCAGTCAACTAGTCCAAGTTCATTGATGACAGCTTCAGCATGCATGATCTTCTCTTGTTTACTAAAACTATTCGGCAATCGAAGCAGAGCGGTGAAAACGAGCGTTTCGGTGACGGTCAAGTGAGGGTATAGAACATCATCTTGAGTCACAAACCCTGTGTTTCGTTTCACTGAATTGGAGAAAGGCTTGCCATTGTAAGTTACGGTTCCACTGAGGCAACCACCTAGGCGACCCCCTAATGCAGTCAATAGTGTTGTTTTGCCACTGCCAGATGGACCAAGCATGGCTAACATTTCTCCTGGTTCAACCACCCCACTAATCCCATTTAAGATCACTTTCTCTCCTGAACCTGATTTCTTTTGAAAATAATTACCCGATTTCCCAAACTTGATTGAATAAACAACATCAACAAACTGTAAAAAAACAAACCATGAAAATACAATCATTCAAAACTCAAAATTTACAATCTTTTTATTTATTTAAAGAGAATCACTGTTCATACCTTTAAAACAACAGATTCATTTGTACTCTTGAAGATAGCTGCTGGTTTCATGTTATCTTCTGACCTTTTTGCAGCTTCAACATCCAACTCTTTCGCCATTCTTACTAATCCCTGCAAAAAGAAACTTCTGGTTTCCTCTCTTTCTCTTTAACTTGGAACTTAAATATTTATAAATTGTAAAGTCTTATCTGTTTTAAGTAATTAGTTGATAATGATTATGAACCTCAGCTATTTAATTTGTTGTTGGGAAGCAATGTTTGACGGTTGACCAAATATCATACTTTCTATGTTACTTCCATGAATGTCATTGATTTTGTTTTGTTTAACCATGTTGTAGATTTTTAAAATAGCCAAATATATATATATATATATTTTTCTTTGCAACTTGGTCATTGATTTTAAAATAAACTTTGCATTTAGTTATATTTTTAATAATTATCCCTTTTTCTAAATACAACTTTGCATTTGAGTGAGGAGTGTACCAAATGATTCTGAGTTATATTTTTCTAAAAAATATTTAGATATCTTTTTAAAGAAAGCAGCCAGAGAAATGCGGTTGTCACCGCTGTCATGATGGACCAAGCATATTTCACATCTCCATAATTTATTGGATCTTGACTTTTTTTTTTTTTAAATAGATTTTTCAAACGGTAATATGACATAAACATTGAAATATTTATATTTATTAATATAATAATATCATTTTCATATTAAGGTAATTATTTGGTATCATTGACATATGTCCTTAAATCCTATTTTTTTAAAAATAATTATTTAATACATAATTTGTGTAAAATAAAAAATCTTTTTAAAATTTAAAATATAAAAAATATGAATTGAAAATTTTCATCTCGAGCATACAAAAAATAGTAATATACATTGACAATATACTTTTTTTTTATTCTACAAACAGTTTTAAAAAATTACTTGATTATGAAATCTAAAAACTCCACTGTACTAAATATTTTCTCATAAAATTAATACTTAAATATTATATTAATATAAAATAAATAATATAAAATTATTCACTACTAAAAATAACTTTTCTAGGTTATAACATTATAAATATCAAAATTATATATGAACTTTGATTTTGTACAATTTTATATATGAAATTTTGGTTTGATCCAATTCTCACAAATTATTAACACAATTATTGATATAGCATCATCTTATGTTTATATCTTACGTACAGAAATAATTATATTCATCCAATATCAAATTTGATTGATCTATTTATTTCTATAAATGTGTATGATTGAATCAAAATTAAAGTTTTATGTATACATTTGAAACGCAATCAAAGTTTCATATGTATAATTGCATCAAACTAAAACTCATGTATACAATTGCACATTAAATCAAAATTCATGTATAATTTTAAGATTTATATAATAATTTATTCTTTTACATTTCTAAATAGAAATATTGACATAAGTTTTAATTGCTTAAAGCTTTTTATCATGAAACTATTTTTTTTTAAATTAATATTTCGTAAAAGTTTAAAATGAATTGTAAAGTACTATACTAATCTTAAATACCCAAAACACAATTTCATGTATTAAATTAATATAATATTACATTAATCATATAAATATTTTAAAACTCCTAAAATATTGTAATAATTATTAAATAATATTTTCATATCTTTATATTATAGAAAATTTATTGCTAGGTATTTACAAATTATATTTTATGTATCTTTAATAAAATAATAGTATTACTTATATTAATAATTCATTACATATTATTGAAATATAAATATATGTGTTTAACAATAGGTTAAATTCTGCGTTAGTCCCTATGCTTTGCGAAAGTTGTGGATTTTGTTCTTGCATTTTTATTTGGTTATTTTTAGTCCATATACTTTTCAAATTTTAAAATTTCAATTTTCACTAAACGATAATTGTTAAATTCATTTAATTAAGTTCTGCTATTTCTAAAATCTAATGCAACGATTATATTATCATATGTGTAATGCCATGTCAACTTGTTATTTCATATACTACTCACTAAAAATCTAGTTAATGGATTAATGATGGTCATTTGCATCAAGACTGGAGTTTCAAAATTCAAAAAGTATAAAGACTTAGAATGACCCAATTAGAGAATATATGCTAAATCTACAATTGTACGCATTGTACAGGACTAGAAATTGAATTTAACCGAGTAAATTTAACTGTAACTGTTTGGGTTGGGACTAAAAATTCAAAATATGAAAAGTGCAAAAACTAAAATTGATCAATTCGAAAAGTAAAAGAACTAAATCCACAACTTTTGTAAAATATAAAGATTAATAACAAACTAACTTTCATAATATTAAAAATATATTATTTAATTTTTAACTTAAAATTGTATTATTTTAAACAGTTTTTTTTTATTATATTCTTCTACAATTACCAATAAGATTTTTTTTAAGTCATTTTCATGATTTAAGAGAATTAAAAAGACTCATGATTAAATTTTCATAAATCATCCATAATTTGGGTGGTTGAAATATACAAATCATATAAAGTTGGTAAAAGCAGAGTTGGTTGATTGATTACAAATGGATTTTCTTAAAACTTTATGAGTAAGTGAAAAGAGAAGAATCATCAAATTTTTTTTGTAATAACACATTTGACCCTTGAACCTTTCATTGTGCAATATAATATTTATACAAAAAATGTCTAATATTTGGTATCTATATTATTCCTCATTGCATCAATCCACCTCCAAAGCCTTTAACATTGTTTGAGAAACATGCTCACTTGGTAGCAACCAATACATGAACAACACACGTAAATTTTCAATTTTTTTAATTTAAATTGAAGACTTAGGGATTGTCAATTACATCATTAACATTCACTAACTTACCAAACTCTATGAATTCTATGTCATGTTGTCTCTTGTGAACTTTTAGTTGCACAAATCAATGCCATCTACAAAATGAAATAATAAGATGGATACCAAGCAAAAGAAGCAACAAAATTGACACATAAAAGCAATTATAACAATGGATACCAAGTATTAACAAGACGTTGTGGCATATCGAGTACTTTCAACTTGCTTTTGATCTTGCATGACAATGGTTTTATTAAGATATCGTTACTTGTTCATGAGCTGATATTTCTACAACAATAAATTTTCTTGCAACTACTTTTTTCCGAACAAAGAGCAAGTTAAATAAACGATTGGATTAACCCAAACAACCACAATGTTTGAATTATCGCACTACAAGATTAGCTTGTCATCAATAATGATTCAACACATATAATATTAGTCCTTGCATAGGCACGCTTTAATATTCAGCTTTGACAGTAAATCGACCAATAACACGTTTCTTTAAACACCCATTGTGGACCATTTATGATCCAGATTAGTACCCAATTTGCATATACAAAGGCCATAATAAGTAACGTTTGTGATGGACTGAATTGTAATATTCCATAATCAACCATAACTTTGAGATATTAAAGAATCTATTTCATGCCTATGAAATGTATAATTTTATGAAAATTGAGAAAAATAAATTTAAAGAAGTAAAGTTGTTAAAAAAAAACTTACAACCATGATGATTTAGTAAAATGTGCTTTAGAATAATTTTACATTCCATCAACTAAATACCAAAATCTTACATTCCAACCAAACGAACCAAATAGAATAATGTAACATTCCCGACATTTTATATGATAATCTTACATTTCTATAATCCCATATTAGTTTCTTATATGAAATATTATCTAATTAAAGTTGTTGATGATAATTTTTGTTTGGGCAAAAAAGAGTTATTGATGATTAATCAATTAAAAGTGTAATACACAAATATGTATATTTTTCAATGTGAGTTTAAAACTCAAAATTCCAATATTTTTAAATAAATCTCAATTCTATTTAATTAGATAAATTTGTTTGGGCCTTCCTTGAAGTTCTCGAAAGGGGCTTAGTTATAGCCCAGAAGGCCATTGTTTGACCTTTTGGATCTTATTCATTTTGCATGTGTTATAGTAGGAATTCTGACAAGCCAAGCCAACTAAAATACTTTAAAAGAAAGTTGACACAAGTGAGTAGGACCAAAATTTTATTAATCAACTTGACACCAAAAGGACAAAGTAATCTAAGGTCTACTTGATTTATTATATAGAAATTAAATTTTATATCCTATTTATTTTATGAAATTTTAATTGTATCCTCTTTGATCAGGTTAAATGCATTGTATGATATTGATTTGTTAATGATAATACTTGAAGCATCCTTTTGGCTCCTGGCTTAGTCTAATCATAGTTGTTACTTACTAGAGAAAATCGACCACGTAAATTAAAACCTTGAAAATAAGATTCATCTTCAATTAACAGTGCTCTGCCCATTTTTTGACCCTTCCAAGTCTATCAAGTCCTAAGAAATTCCAAAAGAAGTAAAATGAGAATCACAATTCTGTGAACAGTCATCGGAAACAGTCAAAAAGGCACTATTTGTATTGATTGTTGGTGGGGTTTTGTATAATAAATAAGAATATAGTAACAGAAGCGATTCATAAGATATAAGTTTATGTGGACTTAATAAGTAAAGCATCTATTTTGTTTGTATTTGATTTTTATTTTATTTTATTTCTTAATGTATTTACCAAAACGAGTCTAGTAGTTAATTCTTTGCATTCTGTAGGTTCATTAAGAGAGTGGATTCTGATCATGAATTTTAAAATTATTTTACACTTGAGATAAATTTTAAACAACAGAAAGGCTGCTGCTATTTGTAAATCTTTCATTCACATCTATTCACATCCCACATGCAATAAAACCTTTTTGTAAAGTGAGAATGAAAATAAAGATTCAAAAGTTGAAAGTCTCCTCTTAACCCACTCAAACTTTTGAAAATTTTAGTCATTTTTATAAAGTATATTTGTGTTTGTACAAAAGAGTTTGTTTTCTTTAGTGGATGCATATCGAGGATTTGGTAAATAGTTTACATAGGCTAGAATTTGTATATCAAATTTATTGGATTTCATTTTTTAAAAATGATTACATGTTAGAAATAATGGTAGATAGCATCTAGTCCATTTCTGTCAAAAAGTACCACTTTGAAATGTTGCATAATTTCAGGGCTGGGGCCTTGGGGCCAACATAATCACCTATTGTTTTGTAATCATGGACATCTACATAGTTTGGAATCTAGTGTGCTTTCTTTCTTGTCTTTTTACATAAGAAAATTGGTGCTGGCAATGGAGAAATATTTTTACATAAGGAAGAATGTGAGTTTGATTTTGACAAGGTGGATGGAAAAAGAAAGGAAACAAAAATAAACCTTGACCAAATCTATGCTGCATCACAACTTTTGAAAACTTTCACCCTTCAAATATTCACTTTTGTTTTTCTTAAATTATATTTTAGTTATTTATGTTTGAAATGTATTACGTTTTAGTCACTTACGTTATCGTTTTGTTATAAAATGGTCACTCTACCGTTAAACTCCATTACCTCCCTAACGGTAGTCCTACGTGGCAGTCCAAATGGGTTTTAAATACCAACTTGCATGTCCAGTTATTGGGATGAAAATGGGTATTTGATTAAATAAATTTAATTTGGACCGCCAAGTTGGTATTTAAAACCCATTTGGACTGCCACGTAGGACCGCCGTTAGGGAGGTAACGGAACTTACCAGTAGAGTGACCCATTCGTAACAAAACGATAACATAAGTGACTAAAATATAATATGAAACAAACAAAAGTGACTATTTTTGTAGTTTACCCTAATAATAATAATTGGTGAATGTAATTTGTCTTTTTATTATAAGATCGGATCAAATTAGCCTTTTTATTATTAACTGAATTAATTAATTTTATATATTATTAAAAAAAATCAAATAAGGTTAAATTTCAATGGAATTAATATTCTTTGGAGTTAACTGAAAATGAAAAAAAATAATTTTCATATAATTTTTTCAACAATAAATGTTAACTCTATAACAACTTGGCTTTATTTGACTCTTTTTTAATAGTAAAGGATTAAATTAATCTATTTAATAGTAGAATAACTAATTTAAATTAATCCCTATAAAAGAGGGACTTTACAATGAAATTCACCCAAAATAACTCATTCTTCTAAACCACGGAAGGAAAAGAAATTGGGAGGAATTCTATTTTGTTTATAATCATGGACATCTACGTAGTTTGGAATCTAATTGGTACTGGCAATGGAGAAATATTTTGGTGGATAGGATGTAGTCTGATGCTGCTTTCCTACAGGATTTGTCACTTTACAAGATATCAAATGAAATTCCATATATAACACCTAATTTGCTGCCTCTTTTACCACAAAAAATAAACCTTCAATCTTCACAAATATATATATATATATATAAACATTAAATTCCTTGGCATTTTCCCTTTGAATGTAGTTTGGATTTGAATAGTCATGAAACCAATCTTTGAATATTGAACATCAAATTCAATTTCTGTAATCATCAATAATATAACCAATGAAACAAAAATCTGAATAAATAAAAAAGAGCACCATTAACTTGAATTTTATTACAACTGAGTATGATTGAACAAATGAACCAAAGATTCAAAACTATGTATCTTTGTTTTTCTTGTTTCGATTACAAAGTATACATGTAAAGAAAGATTTAACAAAGGAAAGAATATAACTATAGGCTATAGGCTTATTAACATGAAAGATAACAAAGCAAATTAATGAGAACAATGTAAAAAATTTGTGATGGAGGAAATCATTAGTAATTTCCATTCCCAGACTTTTGAGTCTGAATCAGAAAGGGGTGATGGGAGTATTGTTCATGCTCTTAATCATTTCTCTTCGCTTTTCATCTCGATCAAGCTTTCGATCACAATCTCGGAAGCAGTCGTCACCACATCGGACCAATTCCTACATAAAATCAAAATAAAAGAAATTGGTTATGTATGAACCGATTAAACTAAACTTTAGAAAAGATTGATTATTGGCTTACCCTTTTAACGAGTCGAACGTGAGCCCGACCGTATTTTTCGCTTCCTCAATAGCCAATTTGAACCTCTCCAAGTCTTTGTCCGGGACAGTTCCATTGTTGACAAGAGCAAGTTGCGAAGGCTTAATGTCGCAAAAGATCGGGATTACCTTCTTCTTCGACTCCATGATAAGAGCCAATTCATGGAGGCAAAAATAGGACTTACAATAATTCGGCGAGAAAACCGTGATGCCGACCTTGCAATTCTTTATCGCGTTATCGATGTTGTCGAACAACTTATCGCCGGGTTTCATATTCTTGTTATCCAAGAAAGGTTGAAGGCTTAACCGAGAAAGGTGATCGTAAAGCAAGGTGGCTATAGTCCGCTTGGTGTCAATGCCCCTATGGTTAATGAAAACATCGCAAGCTTTATTTGTCACAAGGGGATTCGTTGGTGTTTGGAGGGCAAGAAAGTTGCGATGGAAGTTCATCATTTTCATGGCTGCTGATGAATAACGTTGCATATGCATGGTGTTGGGTCGATGAAGAAGGAAAATAAAGGAAACACTAATTATATTTTTTTATTTTGTGTGGCTTGTATGTTAAGATTGTTGGTATTATGGTGCCATATGCATATATATATATATCTAGGGGAGTCTGGAAATGTGGGGTAAACTGTGTTGGAATCTTCATATAGGAGCAGTTCTACTTCTATAGTTGAATTGTAACGAAAGTAAGAAGGAAGAATGTGAGTTTGATTTTGACAAGGTGGATGGAAAAAGAAAGGAGACAAAAATAAACCTTGACCAAATCTATGCTGCCTCAGAACTTTTGAAAACTTTCATTCGCCCTTCAAACAAGTTACATTGAATTCCTTTTTTAAAAACAAGCATGAGATAAATATAACTATGAAAACATGGTCATTTAAATTAATAAAAGCTAATGTAACCAAGATGAGATAAATATAACTATGAAAAAATGGTCATGTCAACATTCCATTTTACAAACCTAAATAATTAATGTTGTATTTAATTATTTTTATTTGCTATCAAAATTATTTAGTACATTGCAGAGTTAAATGTAGTAAAAATTTAAATATTAAGATATTAAAATAATGCAATGAAATTAAAATATTTTATTAATAATGTATTAACGACTACCCTTTTAATAATATGACATTATTATTATTATTATTATTATTATTATTATTACAATAACTAAAAGGATACGAGTTTAAATACATTTAAATGTATATTATTTCCCAATTGTAAAATTTATAGATATAAATAGGAGTAATAATAAGAATTATATAAAAAATACTAACCCTATAGTATAAATAAATAAAGGGCTAAAGGGAAGGGATACATGTGAAACACATGAGATATGTCTACTTTGACTGTTTGATCAAACAAAGTACAACGTTATCAGACAAATTAAACATCAACATCAACATCGTTAGGTGCTTGTTCAACCCCCCATTGAAGGAATTTCTGGGTTGTGAAAAGGTAATTTCCCTCACCTTTTTCAAGATTTCGGTTTCGGCATGCACCACCGATCAAGCTTATAATAATAATAATAATAATAATAATAGTAAACTATAAAAATATCACTTTTGTTTCTCTCAAATTATATTTTAGTCATTTATGTTTGAAATATTACATTTTAGTAACTTACGTTATCGTTTTGTTACAAAATGGTCACTCTACCGTTAAACTCCATTACCTCCCTAACGGTAGTCCTACGTGGCAGTCCAAATGAGTTTTAAATGTCAACTTACATGTCCAGTTACTGAGATGAAAATAGGTTTTTGATTAAATAAATTTAATTTGGACTGCCAAGTTAGCATTTAAAACCCATCTGGACTGCCACTTTAGACCGCCGTTAGGGAGGTAATGGAGCTTAACGGTAGAGTGACCACTTCGTAACAAAACGATAACATAAATGACTAAAACTTAATATTTCTAACATAAGTGACTAAAATATAATTTGAAGCAAATAAAAGTGACTATTTTTGTAGTTTACCCTAATAATAATAATTGGTGAATGTAATTTTCTTTCGATTATAAGATCGGGTCAAATTAGCGTTTTTATTATTAACCGAATTAATTAATTTTATATATTATTAAAAAATCAAATAAGGTTAAGTTTCAATGTAATTAACGTTTACTGTTTAAAAATATTGTTTATTGTATACAGAGTTATATTATAAAAGTTTTTTATGGTTATGCAAATAAATAATATTCTTTGGAGTTAACTGAAAATAAAAAAGAATAATTTTCATATAATTTTTTCAACAATAAATGTTAACTCTATTACAACTTGGCTTTATTTGACTCTTTTTTAATAGTAAAGGATTAAATTAATCTATTTAATAGTAGAATAACTAATTTAAATCAATCCCTATAAAAGAGGGACTTTACAATGAAATTCACCCAAAATAACTCATTCTTCTAAACCACGGAAGGAAAAGAAATTGGGAGGAATTCTATTTTGTTTATTTATTAAATATATAAATATATTATAGCCAAGAAACTATGATACACCTTTATTTGACTGCATTTTTTATTCTTTAAATAATTAAATTATAAACTTATTTTTACTAAATTACATTATATTCACAAAATAAAAAAAGAAGTATTGGTGAGAAAATATGTGTAAGAGAAAAAAAAAAGTAAATATGCATACTAAATTTTCAAAGGATTGGTATTTTTAATGTTATTTAAAAAAGTATATTTTTATGATGTAATTTTTTAAAGTTCATAAGTGTAAATACATACAAGTAATTATAAATTAAAATTAAATTAATATAAAGTATAAATGGGTAAAAAGTTTAAATATAAGCGGATAAAATAAAACTCACACATGATGAGATTGGAGACCTACACATGACAACTGCACATAGTAAATTTCTAACTAAAGTACTTAAAAATCCAAGATCTCAACATTTGTCCAATTGCAACTGAAGGAATAGTTGACAGGAAAAAGTGGACGATTTCACTCTATGTGAATGGGCTTATTAAAAATATTGTAATAGGCCTATTTTGCCCGACCCGTTAGAAACCCATCAGAACCCAAAATTAAAAAAATAAATAAATCAAAGTTAGAATAAAATGACCCCTTACAAGTCCAGATTACACAAAGGCCCAAATGCCACTCGTGGCCCAATACCAAACAAAACTAATTTGCAAATTACTACCCGTGGCCATTAACTAATAAACCATGACCCAATTACACCAGTGGCCCAATATTAACCAAAACCTAATTGGCCCAATCTTAACCTAACCCAACAAACGAAGTCGGCCCAGTGGCCCAAACAGTTTTCAGCCTCAGGAAACCCTAGGTTTCCATTGCACCGCAAGCACCCAACACAGGCCCCTCGTCGAGCCGCAATTAGCGCGCGGATCGTGTCCCATCGCCGGATTTCTCGCCATTCGCCTGCAAAAAGGAAAGAAAAGCCAGAGAAACAAGCATATGGCAAGAAATCGAAAAATACCAAAACTTGTATTTTGACAGTGGCTATAAAAGGCCGAATATATTTGATGTAAAGGACGGACGATATACATAAAAAAAAAAAACACCAGTATTAATTTCAAGAGAAAAGGTATATTGTCGTTTTCTTTTTCGTATATCAAATATACATACATTTAGATTTACCGCAAACATATAAAAATGCATTTTTCTTACCTTTCTCGACGAAACAGAGGGAAAGTCGAAGGGATTTCCATCCCTATTATTGTGTTGGGTCACTAGAAAGGAGTTTTTGACCCCAGATTTGGCTTTAGGAGGCTTTAAAGGACCGAAATACCCCTTTTAGGGATTCCAACCGGCCAGATATATCGGCCGCCGCGCAATGACACTAAGACCGCCGCGTGGTCGACCGAGTCCCGGCCAAGGCCAAAGGAGAGAGAGTTTTTTTTTAGCTCTGTTTGTTTTGTTTTTTTTTTTTTTTTTGAAATGGTTTAAAATGTTTTTTTTAAAACAAAATTTTGATTATATAAGTGATCCATACGGCGCCGTTTTGAGGGCTGCCTTTAGAGCCAAAACGACGTCGTTTAAGGGCCAGGATCCGCGCGTTGACCCGAAACTCGGGAAGGATCCGCATGTTTTTATAAAAGGGGCAATTTGCCTCTTTGGTCCTTCCGCAATTTTATTACTTGTAATTTCGTTCAATTTAAATTTTCTTTTATTTTTAATCTAGCCCTGAAAATTTGCTTTTGTCTCGATTTGGTCCCAGACCATTTAAATACAAACATTGGAACGGTGCCGTTTTTGGGAATAGGGTATACTTGCCCAATGAGTCCCTCCTCTGTGGTACGCGTTTCAATTAGGTCCTAAAATCGGTTCTATTCCCTTCGTTATTTTACCCCAAAATTTTACTAAAATTCAGATTTAATCCTCTTCTCCTTTATTTTGTTTTTTTTTATCCTGACTAGGTTCTTTAAAATTATTATTATTTAATTATCTTAGTACTTTATATATTATTTATTTTAAAACTGTTTTTATCACATATTATTGTTTATATTTGTATATTATTATGTATTATTTTAAAATGTGTATATTATATCATATTTAAATTGTTTTACCATTGACACAAATTTCTTTTATATTATCTATTTTAAATATGTATATTATTCTTTTATGTATATAATAGACTATTATTATATTATATATGCTTTCCCTTATATTTCTTTATAGTTAAATTTTTTATATATTCTATTTTTTTAAAAATGTATTATTTATTTTATCATGTACGTATATTATTCATCTTAGTTTTTTTAGCCATATCATTTTTATACTTTTTTTTATTTTTCTAAACATTGTTATAATATTCATTAATCGTTTTGAGTACATTATTTACCTTATATTATTTTTTTATACATGAATTTAATCTTGTGAATAAATTTTTTTTCCTTAATTTTCTCATAGATTCTTTTAAAATTGCTATTATCTACTCTATATTTTTTATTTTCATTGTCCATTTTTTTAAAAAAAATTTTGAATCCATTATCTTTGTTTACTTTAACATTATTATTATTGCTTGTCATTCTTTTACTTAATTGTTTATGTTAGTGCTAATTGTTAATATGACCTGTAATTTTAGTAAATTGCACTTTTTTGTAATAACTTAATGTTACTTTTTTTTTTCAAATCTTTGTTTAAAAATATCTATCTCATTTAATTACCACATTTTATCCAAAAGTTTTTCTTAAATAAGGCAATGTTTTGTGTTTAGAAATTCGGGAAATAGTGCCCTAACGTGCTAGGTTTCGATTTTTCGTTTGACTAAATAACTAAATATCCTGTAAATGAATTTTGTAAATCATGAGATGATTTTGGTTACGAGGGTTTAATATATCATTTCCTAACGGGCTGGATGTGATGTTTGTATTCTTTCAGAATAAGGAATCTCAAGTTCCAACTCAAATTGTTTAATTTTTTAAAGAAATCATGTTTTCAAATCTTTTCGAATTTTCGATATTAGGACAATAACTAATCAATCCGGTACCAATTTTGGGCGTTACGATGGTGCTAATCCTTCCTCATACGTAATCGACCCCCGAACCCGTTTTCTTGAATTTCGTAGGCCAAAATCAATGTTTTGAAATAAAACGTTTTATAAGGTGATCCGATCACACCTAAGCAAAAAGGGATTGGTGGCGGCTCCATTTTCGTTTTTAAAGTCGACCCCCGTTTTCTAAAAAAATTATAAATGGTTTCGACAGCTTGGCGACTCTGCTAGGGACAATAAGAGAGTCAAGCCGTAAAATTGATTATTTTCTGTCCTTTGTCGGAAATTTGAAAATTCAATTTGAAAATTTGATTTGAAAATTACGATCCTTTTGTTGCATTTGTTTGTGTCATTGCATATGATTGTTATTTTCTTGCGCACATTGCATTGCATGACCGTTGTGGTCGCACCTTTAAGTGGGAGTGAGAAACTATGCCTTCGTGAGGTTTTCACCTCCGCATGGGCTAGTGGATCGCTTCCGGGATACATCCATACCTATGTCTTCGTGAGATTTTTATCTCCGCATGGCCATAGGAAAATGTATCCCCCTGAACTGAACTCGATCCATATGAGCCTATAATGGGTGAGGATCGAGGAATCTGCTGGTTCAGGTACCCTTTCTTTAAAACCAAAAACACATATAGTGAACCCTAAGAGCTCGCTTTAGGTAGAACTATGTTGACCCGTGGTAGTTACCCATATAGGTGCTTGTTTATTTTCTGCTTTCTTTGAATTATATCTTTTATACATGACACTGACTAGTTTTATTTTGTTATCATTGCATGTCATTCAATATTTAAAAAGGTGTCGATTCACGTTTGATTTCTAAATTAGAGAGTTTTATTATGGAGAATAAATTTCTTGATAAAGTGGAGGACAACGCTACCGTCCGTACATGGTCAGAGAAAACCCAATTAGAAAAAGGAGATAGTGTCATTGAGGGATATACATCGGAGTTGTGGGACTTCACTCGCATCAGTGCGACACAGAATGAGCTTTAGGAATTGAAAGATATATGGGTCCATTGGGATGACGAGACTAAGCAGCTGTTATACCATAATCATGGTGATTTACCCTACTTGCTTGACGTCAAGGTGGACAAGCATCTGTTTCGGGCTATGGCTCAGTTTTGGAACCCTTCCTATAATTGTTTTACTTTTGGGAAGGTGGATTTGGTACCTACTATGGAGGAGTATACGACCTTGCTTCATTGTCCAAGGATTCGAGTCAACAAAGCTTATTTTAGGGCTACTAGTACCCCAACTTTGGTGAAGAAATTAATGAATATTACTGGGATGAGTGAGCAGTGGGTCGCAGCTCAGATCCAACAAAAGGGTGATGGTAAATGCATTCCTTGGGCGAGTTTGAGAGATCTGATATTAGCGCACCCAGACGTAAAGAGAAAATTGGATGTCTTGGCCTTAAGAATTTATGGTTTAGTAATTTTCCCCAAAGCTTTAAGGCATATAGATGAAGCAATCACTGATTTATTTGATCGGCTTGGAAAACAGGTCACATCTGTACCTGCAATTCTAGCCGAGACGTTCAGATCCTTGAGTGCATGTCGGAGGGCTGGTGAAGGTAGATTCATTGGATGTGCACAGTTATTGTTGGTTTGGTTCCACAGTCATTTTTGGAGGGTTGACAAGGTTCTTTACCGAGTGTTCTTTGAAAGTTATTCCCCTTTAAAGGAGGTCACAGCTATGCCAAGGAGGGACGATATATCAGAAGAAAGGTGGATGAAAATTCTTCAAAACCTCCGAGAGGAAGATGTTGAGTGGAGAGCCCCTTGGATGGTTCCCGACGAGGTTCTCTATCGGTGTGGAAATTTTGATTGGGTACCTCTGCCCGGAATCTGGGGAGCTGTTAGATATGCACCGTTGCTCGTACTAAGGCAATACAAAGTAAGGCAGTTCATACCGGCAACACATGGGTTAGCTCAAAGTGAATTCCCATATAAGGAGAATAATTATAAGAAGAAGATTCGAGAGATTTCTGAGGCTTGGAAGCGGACTTGCTGTATGAAAATTTTGACTGCAGGTCCGATGGCAACCCTGGAATACAATGGGTGGTTGAGCAAAAGGATCAATGATAACATCCCTAGGCCAAGTTTGGAGGGTGCTCGATCGATGGAGGAGTACTTACGAGTGGTCCCATCAGAGTTAGAGATTATAAAGCAAGATTTCGAAAGGAAGAGTTTAGAGCTCGGAAAGAGGATAGAGAAATTGGAAGAGGAAAAAATGCACCTGAGAATAGACGTGGATGTTCAGAACCTGGAGACCGAAAAATTAAAAAAAGAGAAGAGGAAGATTGAGGAAGATCGAGATAGTTTGAAGACAGAATATAAGAAGATACATCTGTCGATGAAAAACGCCGAATTGGGGAAGACTTCGGAACAGTGGAAACAAGAGATTCGGGAGGAAAATGCCAAAGCTGACCGATGGGAGACGAAGTTTCAAGAAGTTCAAGCGCGAAACGTGGTCTTAAAGAAGAGTCTGGCAGAAAGTCAGAATGAAAAAAGTGAATTAAAGGCTAGAATGGCTGAACTTGGAAAATTTTTTCATTAGTATCGAAGTCATAATTCGGCGATTGAAATAAAGGAAAGCCTAAACAAAATTGAAAAAATGAAGAAGATCGAAAAATTAGAATCGGCATTACAAAACTGTGAACTCCGAATCGAGTTTCTTGAAGCAGGAGAAGGGCATTGGAAGGGAGAGCTTCACCATTCTCAGGATCAAGTTAGGAATAGGGATTACCTCATGGGTGAGGCCATAGTCTAAATTCGAGAAGTAGCTGATTATTTACAAGCTTTGGCAGCGTAAGCTGATATGCTAAGCATAAAGTATGAGCTAGAATCAGATAGGGGTCGAGAGTTAGCTTCGTTGTTTGGAAGGGTTAAAACTTTGGGCATTAGGGCGAAAGCGTACTTGTAATCCATTTTTTGTAAAGAATTTTATTTTCTAAATAAAGTTTTCTAAATGAAACTGAATCCGAATCAATATCTTTTTTGCATTCATGCATTTTCATTATATCACATCATATGCATTTAAATCCATAGAAGGACCCTAATTAGTTGAAGTTATTACAGAGAGAGAGAGAGAGAGAGAGAGAGAGAGAAGGAAAATTTAACCTAGAAACTAAACACCGTTACGGTACACGCGCCAAGACAAAAAACATGGATCAAAGACTTGAACAGTTCCAAAGATACATGCAAGACCAGATGCAAGAGCAATTGGTAAAGCTCCAACAAGAGATGAGAGACCAAATGCTGGAAGCCCAAAGAAATATGATGGCTCAAATGACTCAGCTACTGAACGGGGCAATGGATAAGGGAAAAGGTCCCATGACTAATACTGGAGAAGATAATGAGGATTATCCTTCGAATTTTACCCCTACCGCATGCACAAACACAACCTGAAGCATATCCTCGAAGGTCGTCTGCTACAATTAGGCCTCAACAAGGTCAAGCTGATACTGGGGTGCCCATGAATTTCCAAATTGGCTCAGGATCTAACCCTGCTAATCCTGTTATCCCTAATTTAGATATAGCGGAGAGGGAAGGGACGAGAATTGAATTACCGAGGCAGTTAGAGGACCGTTGTAGATGGTTAGAAGAAAATTTCAAGGCCTTGGAAAACGCTGATAATCACCATGGAATTGATGCTAAAGACCTGAGCTTGGTTCCAGATTTGGTGCTTCCTCACAAGTTCAAAATGCCAGAATTTGAGAAGTACAATGGGACTAGCTGTCCTGAAGCCCATATTACCATGTTCTGTAGACGGATGACTGGGTATTTTAATAATAATCAACTGTTGATCCATTGTTTCCAAGATAGCTTGGTGAGGCCAGCGGCCAAGTGGTACAACCGATTGAGCCGTGCTAGGATTAACTCCTGGAGAGACCTAGCACAAGCATTTATGAAACAATACAATCATGTGACAAACATGACGCCTGACAGAATTACCTTGCAAAACATGGAGAAGAAATCGAATGAAAGCTTCAGACAGTATGCACAAAAATAGAGGGAAGTTGCCATGCAAGTTCAGCCGCCGCTTTTAGAAAAGGAAACCACGATGCTTTTCATCAATACTCTAAAAGCCCCATTCATTAACCATATGTTGGGAAGCGCCACCATAAGCTTTTTAGATATTGTAATGTCCGGTGAGATGATTTAAAATGCGGTAAGGAGTGGGACGATAGACAAGGGAGAAAGCGCCAAAAGATCAACCCCGAGAAATAAGGAAAATGAAGTAAGTATCTTGAGCATGCATCCCAAATCAGTCACCGTAGGCCAGCCAAAGGCTGTAACCACTAGCTATCAAGGCTCTTCAAAGCAGGAATCTAACTTGAGGCCAAATGCAGAAAGGCTCCAGTTCACACCCATCCCGATGACATATAAGGAGCTGTATCAGAATCTTTTTGTTGTGCATGTGGTGTCTCTGTCCTACTCGGAACCCGTGCAACCTCCGTTCCCAAAATGGTATAATGAGAATGCCCAATGCGAGTACCACGCGGGAATAACGGGTCACTCAATTAAAAATTGTACTACGTTTAAAAAGTTGGTCGAAAGGTTCATTAAAATGGGAATTGTGAAGTTCGACATTTCGTCAGAACCTGATCACTTTGACGAGGCAATAAATGCGATAATTGAAGGAGGAGACAAGAAAGTTGCGAATCCTTGAAGAAGTCCAAAGGGAAGAGGGAACCGCGGAACGAAGTTTCCAAGCCCTTGCATACTTGGGAGTGTTTTGAATAATGGGACTGTGGAAGAGATCCCTGTATTTTTAGAGCTAATCTAGAGTAATATTCAAAACACGCTTGTTGCCTTAAGCCTAGAGGTAATAAGAACCCTTTTTTGAAATAGGCTTGCGTCCGGAATTTTTATAAAATGCATCTCTTTGAACAAATATTCTTTTATTCTTTCCATGTATAGATTCTTTTATTTTTGGGACTTTATTTCAAATATCATTTTATTATTCATTCATGATCATATCATACAAATAATCATTCTTTGAATCATTTATTCTTTGGAATCTTCCTTCGAACCTACAATAGGTCTCCAGATATCAACGATGTGAGCAATGCTGCTACTAACTCAGAGTCTCCTTTCGAGTAAGATATGTGTCTAGAGGGATCTCAGGACTTTGAAGATGATAGAGATTGTAACCTATCTTCTGATTTGTTAAGAATAGTAGAACAAGATGAAAAACAGACCCTACTCTACAAAGGGTCAGTGGACATTATGAGCCTAGAAAAGAGGTGAAGATTGTACCTAGCTCACCACAGAAATAAGGCGAGACATCATTGAGTTATTTTCAAGAATTCAAAGATGTTTTTGCACGATCATATCAGGACATGCCTAGGCTACTAAGACGCGGACTAAACATGAGGATCGGGCACTATTGGTCTACCATGGAAGGGGATTGCATCAGTTATACCGCAAATACTGAATTGAAGAAGACAAGATTTATGTGACTCCTCCATTTTCTTCACAGACTTTACTATATGTAGGGCATGGATGTTATGGGATCGATCTCGTCAAAAGCTTCTAGTTGACATCGAATTATCTTTGTGGTCATCGATTACTTCACTAAGAGGTTGAATGTTGCTTCATATGTCAATATTGCAAAGTCGACAGTCATCAAATTTCAAAAAAAAAGGAAAGGATTAGGTGTCGGCAAAGAATGGCAGAAAGTATTATGTTTAATAATGCATAACTGTACAATGTCAAAGTTTACAGTTTGTTCAAAGATCAGGCAGCATATCACAGTGCAGCAAAGGTTGCCAAAAGAAAAAATACAAAAATAAAAAACAACAAAAAATATGAAAGGTGACCAAGACTTGTAAAGATTAACATAAGAAGCTACCATTTACTCTTTATGCTTATCAAACGTCAACCAGGACTTTCGCTGGGGCAACACTTTTCGTATTGGTTTATGGAATAGAAGTGGTTTTGCCCATGAAAATCGAGATTCCTTTGCTCCAAGCTTTGATTGATTCAAGAATTTGATGAAGTAGAATGTCTCCAGTGAACTTGGCTGAAGAAAAGGGTTTGAAAGTATTCATCATAGTCAAATGGATGATGCTGATTTATGTCGAAAATGGTCCACCCAAGGGAATTTCATGATGGAGACCTGGTATTGAGGAAGATCCTTCTTATACAAAAGGATTTCAGAGGAAAGCAGATGCCAAACTGGGAAGGACCTTATGTAGTAAAAAAGGGTCTATTCTAGAGGAGCATTGATATTGACCGAGACGGATGGCGAAGACTTGCCCAATTCGGTGAATTCAGGTTTAGTCAAGAAGTATTTTACTTGAAAGGGGAAAGGCCAAGGTGAAAACTCACAAAGGGCACCTTGAGATCAAATTCAAAAAAAAAAAAAGAGGCCAAAACGAAAACCCGCAAAGGGCGCTTTGAGACAAAAAGGGTTTTGAGCCGAAAACCCGAAAAGGGCGGCTCAAATTTTGATCAAAGATAGGGCATGTGATAGTTTTGCTATGCCTGAATTAACAATGAGGAAGTATGCTATGTCTTGGGGCATTGACAAAGTACTCCAGATCCTCTAAACACGTATTGAGCTCAAAATGGTCCTCAAGAAGTTTGTACAGAGAAGCTCAGGCTGCGATATCTGGGGCACCTAGTTTCTATCTTACCCATTTTGAATTTTCTATCTTTGATTACTTTATTCTTTTCAAGATACACCCCAATCAATATTCTTTTATTGCCTGGGTTATCTTTGATGAACTTATTTGTTTCGAGCTATGCTCCTGATTAATTTCTTTCTCGTCCATTGTTGTGATCTTTTTCAAGCATTTTATATTGAAATAACGATTAATGGACTAATAATACTTTCATAAAAGGAGTTTCGCATATTACTCTGGAAGCTTCTAAATAATATGAGAATCTGAAACAGGACTATTGTTTAGAACTCACCAAGCCTAAGGGTTGGAAATATTGAAAGATGATTATCTCTTTGAATTTTTATTGGTTGAACAAAAAGACAAGACATTTCGTCAGTGATACTTTCTCGACAAATAACGAGAAATGTCAACCCAAGTGTAAAAGTGGATCATTTCTGGGAAAAGAAAAATGATACTCTGTATTTATGCAAATTTCAGGCATATACATCTGGTCATTACACCCAGGGAATGGTGTAACAGATCAAATTGATTGAAGATGATACAAATTCTATACCTCTGAGTGGCAGTAGGATGGATGGAAAAACCAAATGTTATTCCTCTGAAGTTGCAGTGAGAGGTACAAACTTTATGTCCCAAGGTTCAAGTGGAGTGGACTCAGAATTACCATGGGGCAAATTATTTGAGCAGAATATGATTGATACTTCGAGAGGAACGAGGATGAAGAACAAATGAGTGATGACACCTTAAGTAGGAATCATGCTCATAACATTTCTGCATTCATATATCATAGCGCGTCTAATTAGGAGCATTTGATTCATTTCGATCAGGGCATCCTAATCATTCGGCATAAGTATATACCCATTCTACGTGTCATGTCCTCTATAGGACAATGTAGTAGGGTAGATTGACGCTTTCACCGACCTTCCCGAAGTTGCGATGGAGCGAACTAAAATAGCGAGATCCGCCTTCCCGAGGTTGCGAGTGAAGCGGTCGAAGACATCGACCTTGTCTCCACGAGTTTGCGATGGAGCAAAGCTAAAAGATAGTAGATCCCGCCTTCCCGAGGTTGCGGTGAAACAGATCGAAAATATCGATCGCATCCCGAGAGTTTGCATGGAAGCGGTCAAGATAGCGAGATCTTGTCTTCCCGAGGTTGCGATGAAGCGGTCGAAGACACCAGCCTTGTCTCCCTGAGTTTGCAGCGGAGCAGACTGAAGATAGCAGATCTAGTCTTCCTGAGTTTGCAGCGTAGTGGATCGAAGATACATGTCTGGCATCCCTGAGTTTGCAGTGGAATAGACTAAAGATAGCAGATCTTGACTTCCTGAGTTTGCAGCGAATTGGATCGATGATACCCGTCTGGCATCCTTGAGTTTGCAGTGGAACAGACTAAAGATAGCAGATCTTGACTTCCTGAGTTTACAGCGAAGCGGATCGAAAATACCAGCGTTGTCTCCCTGAGTTTGCAGTGAAACAGGCTAAAAGATAGCAGATCCTGCCTTCCTGAGGTTGCAGTGAAGCGGATCGAAAACATCGATCCCGCATCCCCGAGTTTGCAAATGGAGCGGTCAAGATAGCAGATCTTGTCTTCCTGAGGTTGCAGTGAAGCAAATCGAAGACACCAGCCTTGTCTCCCTGAGTTTGCAGCGGAGCAGACTGAAGATAACAGATATTGCCTTCTTGAAGTTGCAGTTAAGCAGATTAAAGCCGTCAGACTTATAGTCCAATACCTCTAAAATTGCAGATGGGTTGAAAGTTATTTGAAGAAAGCAAAGACCAAGAAGTCAAGACTCGGCAAGACCGGGCAAAATTGGTCCTTTTATAGTCATTGCTCTATTCTCGTTTCACGACAATGAGCAAAGAGGGGCAGTTGTAATAGGCCCATTTTGCCCGACCCGTTAGAAACCCATCAGAACCCAAAATTAAAAAAAATAAATAAATCAAAGTTAGAATAAAATGACCCCTTACAAGTCCAGATTACACAAAGGCCCAAATGCCACTCGTGGCCCAATACCAAACAAAACCAATTTGCATATTACTACCCGTGGCCATTAACTAATAAACCATGACCCAATTACACCAGTGGCCCAATATTAACCAAAACCTAATTGGCCCAATCTTAACCTAACCCAACAAACGAAGTCGGCCCAGTGGCCTAAACAGTTTTCAGCCTCAGGAAACCCTAGGTTTCCATTGCACCGCAAGCACCCAACACAGGCCCCTCGTCGAACCGCAATTAGCGCGCGGATCACGTCCCATCACCGGATTTCTCGCCGTTCGCCTACAGAAAGGAAAGAAAAGCCAGAGAAACAAGCATATTGCAAGAAATCAAAAAATACCAAAACTTGTATTTTGACAGTGGCTATAAAAGGCCGAATATATTTGATGTAAAGGACGGACGATATATATATATATAAAAAAACCAGTATTAATTTCAAGAGAAAAGGTATATTGTCGTTTTCTTTTTCGTATATCAAGTATACATACATTTAGATTTACCACAAACATATAAAAATGCATTTTTATTACCTTTCTCGACGAAATAGAGGGAAAGTCGAAGGGATTTCCATCCCTATTCTTGTGTTGGGTCACTAGAAAGGAGTTTTTGACCCCAGATTTGGCTTTAGGAGGCTTTAAAGGACCGAAATACCCCTTTTAGGGATTCCGACCGCCGTATACGGTCGCACCGACGACGGCGCACGGCGGCGGGTCGGACCGGAGCCTTGGCCGAAGGCCAAAGGAGAGAGTTTTTTTTAGCTCTGTTTGTTTTTTTTTTTGAAATGGTTTAAAATGTTTTTTTTAAACAAAATTTTGATTATATAAGTGATCCATACGACGCCGTTTTGATGGCTGCCTTTAGAGCCAAAACGACGTCGTTTAAGGGCCAGGATCTGCGCGTTGACCCCAAACCCGGGAAGGATCCGCCTGTTTTTATAAAATGGGCAATTTGCCTCTTTAGTCCTTCTGCAATTTTATTACTTGTAATTTCGTTCAATTTAAATTTTCTTTTATTTTTAATCCAGGCCTGAAAATTTTCTTTTGTCTCAATTTGGTCCCTGGCCATTTAAATACGAACATTGGAACGGTGCCGTTTTTGGGAATAGGGTATACTTGCCCAGTGAGTCCCTCCTCTATGGTACGCGTTTCAATTAGGTCCTAAAATTGGTTCTATTCCCTTCGTTATTTTACCCCAAAATTTTACTAAAATTCAGATTTAAACCTTTTCTCCTTTATTTTGTTTTTTTTTTTTATCCTGACTAGGTTCTTTAAAATTATTATTATTTATTTATCTTAGTACTTTATATATTATTTATTTTAAAACTGTTTTTATCACATATTATTGTTTATATTTGTATATTATTATGTATTATTTTAAAATGTATATATTATATAATATTTAAATTGTTTTACCATTGACACAAATTTCTTTTATATTATCTATTTTAAATATGTATATTATTCTTTTTTGTATATAATAGACTATTATTATATTATATATGCTTTCCCTTATATTTCTTTATAGTTAAAGTTTTTATATATTCTATTTTTTTGAAATGTATTATTTATTTTATCATGCACGTATATTATTCATCTTAGTTTTTTTAGCCATATCATTTTTATACTTTTTTTTTTATTTTTCTAGACATTGTTATAATATTCATTAATCGTTTTGAGTACATTATTTACCTTATATTATTATTATTTTTATACATGAATTTAATCTTGTGAATAATTTTTTTTCCTTAATTTTCTCATAGTTTCTTTTAAAATTGCTATTATCTACTCTATATTTTTTATTTTGATTGTTCACTTTTTATTTAAAAAAAATTGAATCCATTATCTTTGTTTACTTTAACATTATTATTATTGCTTGTCATTCTTTTACTTAATTGTTTATGTTAGTGCTAATTGTTAATATGACCTGTAACTTTAGTAAATTGCACTTTTTTGTAATAACTTAATGTTACTTTTTTTTTTCAAATCTTTGTTTAAAAATTTCTATATCCTTTAATTACCACATTTTATCCAAAAGTTTTTCTTAAATAAGGCAATGTTTTGTGTTTAGAAATTCGGGAAATGGTGCCCTAACGTGCTGGGTTTCGATTTTCCGTTTGACTAAATAACTAAATATCCTGTAAATGAATTTTGTAAATCATGAGATGATTTTGGTTACGAGGGTTTAATATATCATGTCCTAACGGGCTGGATGTGATGTTTGTATTCTTTCAGAATAAGGAATCTCAAGTTCCAACTCAAATTGTTTAAGTTTTTAAAGAAATCATGTTTTTAAATCTTTTCGAATTTTCGATATTAGGACAATAACTAATCAATCCGGTACCAATTTTGGGCGTTACGAGGGTGCTAATCCTTCCTCATACGTAACCGACCCCCGAACCCGTTTTCTTGAATTTCGTAGGCCAAAATCAATGTTTTGAAATAAAACATTTTATAAGGTGATCCGATCACACCTAAGCAAAAATGGATTGGTGGCGACTCCATTTTCGTTCTTAAAGTCGATCCCCATTTTCTAAAAAATATATAAATGGTTTCGACAAATATATATGCCCAAAACATTCATTTCCCTTACTATATTATGTGCTATTAATGTATTTTATCTACCTTTTTAGAAAATTTAGAGGGCGTTTGGTTGGTTGAATTTTACATTACAATCTGTAATATTACATTTTAGAATGAGATTATGATGTTTGATTCTCAATGTAATAGGCCTATTTTGCCCGGCCCACTAAACAAAAAAAAATCCAAAAAAAAATATATTAACAGTCTAAGTTTTGGGTTTCAAGCCCAATTACAAAACAACCCAATTAAAAAAACCCTAGGCCCAATTTACAAAGCCCACAACTTAAACTTTTCAGCAGACTAATCAAAACCCTAGCCCTTTCAGCCGCGCCGCTCCTCCTCAGGCGCACCGCCTGCGTCTCGTCTCGAGGCGCCTCACCCCCCCTGGCGCGCCTTTGCCGCCGTTTCACCAGAATGGCAAAGCCCCTTCGTTGACTCTCCGAATACCTGCAAAAGAAAACGCAAAAAAGGAACAAAGAAACCGCAGCAGAAGCAAGGACAAAAACCAAACAGTAGAAAGAATAAAAAATAGTGTAATCAGCTATAAAAAGCCCCAAATCCGATTTGTAATGGTTAGAGACGAAAATACAAAGAAACACAGGCAATATTAATCAAAAAAAAATTCAAAGTAAAAAAGAAGTGATTCATCTTCTGTTATCTTTTTTTTCGGTAAATAAAACATAAAACAAAAGAAAAAGGGCTAAAAAACTTACTTTTTCCCATACTTCACCACCATCGGGACTCCTTTCCGTTCGCGAAAGCCAAGGGACTCCTTCGGGGTTTCCGTTCGGGCTTCGCTTAAAGGGAATACGAGGGGTCAGGGGGTGAAAAGGGAACGGTGCCTCAAATTTTCTCTCTTTTTTTTTTATATTTCCGCCTCTAGATTCGAAATCTAGAGTAAAAAAGAAAAAAAAGGAGGATTTTTTCAAAATTCTAGCCACCGGAGGCGATGGTCACCGTCGCCGGTGACCGGTGGCCGCAGCGGCCGATGGCCAGAGTTGTGGCCGGATTTAGGGCCAGAAAGAGAGAGAACAGAGAGAAAAGAAAACCTTTTTTTTGTTTTTTTTTTAAAGCTGCGGGTAAAATGATGATTTTTAAGTTTTTTTTTCGCATTTATACTGCCCACATACGATGTCGTTTAGGGCAGGCTTCTGAAGCCCTAAAACGACGTCGTTTCTTCGCCTTTAACCCGCGTTTTGACCCGACCGGACTAGGATCCGCGTGTTTTTGGACGGAAGGGCTATTTGCACCCTTAGTCCTTCCGTCTTTTCAACCCATTTCAATTAGATCCTTCTGGTTCTTTTAATTTGGCCCGATAGTTTCGCCTTTATTTCATTTTGGTCCCTACTAAAACACTGCGTTTTGGAGGACATGAATATTTCCCCATTTGGTCCCTCCCTTTTTATTCGCGCGTTACAATTTGGTCCTTTACCTTATTTTCATTCCCAATTTTGGCCCAAAACTCTATTTAAGTTTCAATTTAGTCCTTTAGACTTTTATCTTATTACGATTTAAGCTTTTAATTTCATTTTAGTTTCAATTTGGTCTTCATTATTTAATTTCGACCATTTATAGCCCTTTTATTTATTTTTTATATATTTATTATTTATTATTTATTTATTTATTGATGTGTTCCTTTTTTTATTTCCTTTTATTATACATTTTTTTATTTTACTTTTATTATTATTATCATTATTATTATTATTTTATCTATTATTTATTTATATTTATTTATTTATAAATTTTACCTTTGATTTCATTTATATTTTACTTTGATTCTCTACTTTCAATATTTTTACAAACTATTTTCCTTATATTTACTTATGTCTTTATTTTATTTATATCTTTGTCTTTATTATATTTGGAAAATTGATATTGTCATTTTATATACATATTTTATTGTAACATCCTGAATTTATGGGCTTGTGCATTTTGTGTGCTTAAAATATTAATTTGAGAGTTGAGGTACAAATGGGGCTCAAATTGGGCTGTGGCCTTGTTTTAAATATTTTGTCCAGACACTCTAGGGGTTTAAATTGAAGTTTTAATAGTCTAATAAGCATTTTGGGCTTGTGGCCCAGAGAAAATGGTGCTACTAGGAGAAAGGGGAGTTGGCGTCACTTGTGCATGAGGAAGGCCCAAATTATGGTTGCTTGAAGCCCAAGTTTTAGGGCTAAAATTCGGCATTTAAATGAGCAAGGGGGGGACGGCACAAGGCTAAATTTTAGGGATTTTATTGTGTGGACAATAAGCAGATAAAGACTATTTTTGAGGAGATAATAGATCAAAGATAGGAGCCATCTTTAAGTGTTTAATGCTAGCCGAAACTTTGAGGAATTTGAAAAGAAAGGGGCATTCGGTTTTGGCTTAAGGTGTATGTGCCGAAATTGCTAGCAAGTTATCATTATTCTTCTCTTTTCTCTGTCGAAATTCCTACTCCATTCTTGCTCTTCTCTCTTTTCTTTTTCTGACAGAAATCAAAGCTCTTGAAGTCTCAATTGCCGAAACCCTGCTATTCTTTTCTTTTGGTCGAATCTCTCTACCCATTCCTTGCTTTTATTTTTCCAAATCTTTGTTCTTCTAAAAGCCGAAATCACTAAGATCTCACCTCCTGAAGTTGCCAAATTTTCTTCAGTGGAGTCTGCTTGTGCCGAATTTTGAAGGAAGCAATAGGTAAGTGTTGATTTTGGGATTTCAATGTTTTTTTTTTCTCGGCTTTTCAAAATCCCTAGTCGAATGGCTATTTAGAGACTAATCTCTTATTTCTCTTTTATTTTCAGCATTCTGGAATCTGAAGAGGAGTCAATCGCGTAGATCTCTAAGTCATAGGTTCGGTAATACTTGAATCATGGTATTTTCAGGATTTCAAGGTAAGGGAATCTATTGATTTTAGTGTGTAAGATCGGGTAAAACACTAACCATGGCCGATTATAGGAGAGGCCCTATTTTCACATCTTTTCAGCTTTTCGAGCAAAGTTGTAGATCGGTTTAGCAAGGGTATCGACATTAATCAGGTGTGTAACTTCTCACACCATTAGATTGAATGCTATTATGTATATATATATATATATGTATAAATCTGCTATACTCTGTTAAATGACAAAATCCTGGCATAACGTTTGAAAACCCGAGAAGGGTAAAGGATAAATACCAGGTTAGTGTTTTCTGTCATTCTTCAGTGAATGTTTCTGTTAAAAAGATATGTTTTGCATGTCGATTTCTATGTATGCTCGGGGTTGGGTGATTGATAAAAGGGGAAGTGATCTGCTTACGGTGGCTTATGCCATTTCGGCTGGTGACTCTGTCACAACTCGACGATGAGCGACTAATCTGCAGCATGACTGCCATCGATGGTGTGTAGCGGTGTGGGTTGATTGTAGAAATCCCCAATGGTGTGATTGGCGGTAAAGGGTGGTGTGTAGCGGATGGAAACCTAGGTTTGGGTTGGGTTTTATGTATGTTATCTATTATTTTATGTGCTATATTCGATCTGTGGCTAAGGCCCAACTGATGGTGCACGAGGTTGCCTATCTGAGTTTTGCGACTCACCCTATTATTTTTAACAAATTTCAGGTAGCACTTAGGGCATCGGACCGGGCTGGAGAGGAGAGCAAGGTGGCCATGCAAAAGAACATTTGGATTCGGCAGAAAGACTTTAATTTATTAATTTATATTTTTTTTATCTAATGGGTTTTAAATCTCGTTGTAATAAGGCCACGTGCCACTAGACTATTATACTCTGTTTTGGGTTTTAGTTTGGGCTTTTATTACTGATAGACACTTAAATTTTAATTAAACTAAGGCATGTATTAAGGTTTTGGTTTTTAATTCACGAAAACAACAAATGAACTTTAAATCTTACTTAAACTTATCAAGTTATATAAGTTCTACCCAAGTTTCGACATCTTTTACAAAAATCTCCTTAGTGACATTCCAAATCCGGTTGTAGTGTTTGGGCCAGGTTTGGGGTGTTACAAGTTGGTATCAAAGCCAGGTTCAAAACTCGGCTTTGGGGGTTTATGGGCTCAAAACATTTTCTAAAGATGGGTTTTTAAAACATGATTGTTTTTAAATGATAACAGGTTTGTTAGCTCGGCATGGCACCTGCGTCTCCGGCCCAAGTCCGCCAGGTAAGTATTCTGAACCATTGTGTGATATATATATATATATATATATGTGGGCTTGATGGGCTGTATGGGACGTAGACTATTTAGATTAGAACTTGATGGACTCTAGGCTTAGCTAAAACAACTCCTTCAATCTCATAAGACTTAATTTCACTAAACAAACCCGTGAACGAGTCGCAAGACTAGGGTGTGGCAACAGGTATGCGCATGTCTAGGATTGGATCCGGAAGAGCCTGGTACTTAAGCAGTCCTAGTGACTCACCTCCTCTTCGCTGGAATCCTACCTGGTGCGTAGTGACTGTTCACCCTAGCCGCGAGGATTTGTTGACGGGCCAAAATCCATAACTAAAACCCGAAAGGGACCAGCCACCCTATTTTCACAAAATTGCTAAAATACCCTTATTTTGAAGACTACCAAGATATCCATGATTTGCAAATATACCCCCAGATTTACAAAAATACCCCGATTTACAAAGTCAACGGTTTTAAAAAAAAACATATAACACACCACATCAATCAAAAACCACAAACACTTGAACGCCACTATTATTCTTTTGAAATCAAATTCTCTAAGATACCACTGTTTAAAAAAAAAACCTTAGTTTTGGTAAAATTTTGAAAAGTACCCTTGATTTGTAAAAATTTTCCAGAATACCCCTGATTTGAAAAAAAATGGCCAACGTACCCTGGTTTGAAAAATACCGAAATACCCCGGATTTACAAAATTACTGAAATACCCCAGATTACGAAATCACAACGGAACCCTATTTCTTTTGGAAAATTACGAAGATACCCTTGTAGGATAAATTATGAAAATACCCCTAGGTATTAAAATGACGAAAATACCCCTACACAAAGGAAGTAAGTTCGTGGATGCTATTTGTATGTTGATGATTGCATGTATGTGTTTCTTAGAACTAGGAGACAAACTTGACACTGAAACTTGTAGATGTAATTCGAATTCGAAAGAACTACTCTTAAACTATCATCATAAGATCGTTTCGTGGTTAAACGATGGAAGAAACTTATTAATTCATAAAAATTCTTAATCGGATAAACGTCGATCAAAAGAATGAGTACAAGGGGTCGAAACGTCCGCCGCGTGGTCATGGTAGGGGTAGGATGACCGTGTCGAGCCGCAGGTCCGCCACGGGTCGAGAGACAGATGCCGAGTCACCATTTGTAGAGGAGAATTTCGGGATCAGCGCCGGAGATGATGCGATGTCTCGAGCGATGTTGCGGGTCCTCGAAAGAGTTCTTTGGGGCGACCGCGGATTCGGGAGCTCAAAAATCAGATCGAACGACTCGAGAGCCAACGGAGCGGAGATGTTTAGAGGTGTTTCTGGCGTAGCCCCTAACACAACTGAGTACTGGTTAGAAGCGACTGAGCGCATAATAGATGACCTGGACTTCACGGTGGAGGAGAAGTTGAAAGGGGTCGTGTCTCTTCTTCGAGATGAGGCTTACCAGTGGTGGCTCACGGTAAAGGAGGGGACTGCCGCAGACCGGATTGATTGGGATTTCTTTAAGGAGTCATTCCAAGAAAAGTATGTAGGGGCCAGCTATGTGGATGCACAGAGGAAGGCATTTCTGAATTTGGTACAGGGAAGTAAATTCGTGGCTGAATATGAGACGGAGTTCCTGCGTTTGAGCCGCTACGCTCGAGGAATGGTAGCAACTGAATATGAACGTTGTGTGTGGTTCGAGGATGGGCTGCGGAATGAGTTAAGGGTATTGATAGCTCATGGCCGAGAGAGGGACTTTCTTTGTCTGGTTGAGAAAGTTAAGATAGCCGAGGAGGTAAAAACGGATGAAAGACAGAAAGAGATAAGGAGCGGGAAGGAATAAGAGAAGTTCGGCGGTCGAGGAGCATCCGGGAATTTTCGAGAAAGGGCCTGGGATCGATGGGCGGCTCGTGCTCCGACGGGTCAGAATCGATCATGTAATTGGTGCGGGAAAGCACATTCCGGGGAGTGTAGAAGAAGAATCGGTGGGTGCTTCAGGTGTGGATCCACGGAGCATATGATTAAGGATCGCCCACGAAGGATCAGTGCAACCAGTGACGACGAGTTCTAATCAAAGCTAGGAGAGGTGATCAGTAGGGACCGAGGGGTCGTGGCGCAGCCAGAGGGGGAAATGGATTCGGTCGGGGTCGTAGAGCACCTGGTAGAGGTGCATGTAATGTAGATGCGAGGAAGCCGGGTCTAGTTTATGCAGCTCGCCGACGGGAGGATGGTGACGCACCGGATGTTATAACCGGTATGTTTCTTATTGTTAATAAACCATTTCTTGCCTTGATTGATATTGGGTCAACCCACTCCTATGTTGCATGTTCGGTATCTGAGACCCTAAGTATAGACTCTGAAATAACTTCTAGGAAGATGACTGTGGTTAGTCCTTTAGGACAATCTAGGGTAGTGGACAAACTATTTAAGGATGTACCTTTAGAAACTCAAGGGGTAGTGTTTTCGACAGATTTAATGGAATTTCCATTTGGAGAGTTTGACCTTATCCTAGGAATGGATTGGTTGACGAAACATCGTGCTAAGTTGGATTGTGAGGCTAAGCGCATGGTGTTGAATACCCCGGAAGGCGGGGAGGTGGTTGTATTAGGAGAAAGAAGGAATTACTTGTCCAACGTAGTATCGGCATTGAAGGCTGTTAAGATGATTCGGAAAGGATGCAACGCATTCTTAGCTTTTATTAGTGCATTGGATGCTAAGGAGGTGACTGTCAATGAGGTTCGAACAGTCAAGGATTTCGCGGATTTCTTTCCGAATGAGTTGCCAAGATTACCCCCGGATCGCGAGGTGGAGTTTGGAATAAAGCTACTTCCGGGTACGGCTCCGGTATCAATTGCTCCTTATCGAATGGCACCGAAGGAGTTGGTGGAACTCAAAGCTCAGATCCAGGAGCTTTTGGATCGAGGATTTATTCGACCGAGTGTGTCTCCATGGGGAGCGCCGGTCCTATTCGTGAAGAAGAAGGACGGATCCATGCGTATGTGTGTGGATTATCGTCAATTGAATAAGTTGACTATTAAGAACAAGTACCCACTACCGAGAATCGATGATCTGTTCGATCAGCTCAAAGGAGCTTCGGTCTTTTCTAAGATTGACTTAAGGTCGGGTTATCATCAGTTAAGGGTTAAGAAGGAAGACATTCATAAGACGGCGTTTCGGACTCGGTATGGTCATTATGAGTTCTTGGTGATGCCGTTCGGGTTGACGAATGCACCAGCGGCATTTATGGATATGATGAATCGGGTGTTTCAACCATACCTTGATCGGTTCGTGGTGGTGTTCATCGATGACATCTTGGTTTATTCCAAGTCTGAGGAGGAACACGATGAGCATCTTCGTGTGGTGTTGCGAACTTTGAGGGAGAAGCAGTTATTCGCAAAGTTCAGTAAGTGTGAGTTCTGGCTAAGGGAAGTAACTTTCTTAGGACATGTGGTTTCTGCAAAGGGAATTAGGGTGGACCCTCGGAAGATAGAAGCCGTATTGGATTGGAAACCGCCGAAGTCTGTGGTGGAGATTCGAAGTTTCTTGGGATTGGCCGGGTATTATAGTAGGTTTGTTAAGGGGTTCTCTTCAATTGCGGCACCTCTAACTAAGTTGTTGAGGAAGGGAACACCGTTTGTTTGGACTGACAAACAACAGGAGAGCTTTGAGAAGCTGAAGAAGATTTTGACGGAAGCACCGGTGTTAATTCAGCCAGAGGCGGGAAAAGAATTTACCGTCTACTGTGATGCGTCACACACAGGTTTAGGTTGTGTGTTGATACATGATGGAAAGGTGGTTGCATATGCGTCTCGGCAGTTAAGACCACATGAGTTGAACTACCCTACGCATGATTTGGAGTTGGCGGCGGTAGTGTTCGCTCTAAAGATTTGGAGGCACTACTTGTATGGGGAGGAGTCGGTTATTTACACGGACCATAAGAGCCTGAAGTATATCCTTACCCAGAAGAAGTTGAACCTAAGACAGAGAAGGTGGATCGAGCTGTTAAAGGACTATGACTGCTCGATTGAGTACCATCCGGGTAAGGCTAACGTGGTGGCGGATGCGCTGAGTAGGAAGGTGATAGCAGATTTGAGGGTGATGTTCGCTCATCTTAGTCTGTATGAGGATGGAAGTTTGGTAGCTGAACTCCAAGTGAAACCAACATGGACAAATCAGATTAAGGAAAAGCAGTGGTTGGATGATGTTTTGAGTGCTCGACTCCGTCAAGTGCAGAATGGTGAAGGAGAGGACTATAGTTTGAATGGTGATGGAATTCTGTGTTTTCGTAAGAAAGTTTGTATGCCAAAGGATGTGGAGTTAAGGTAGATGGTTCTTCAGGAGGCGCATAGTAGTCCTTACGCTTATGCATCCTGGAGAGGGTTAAGATGTACCGTGATTTGCGGGAACAATTCCGTGGCGAGTTTTGAAGCGAGAGGTAACGGAATTTGTAGGAAAGTGTTTGACGTGTCGACAAGTGAAGGCGGAACACCGCTTGCCTTCGGGTTGTTGCAATCGGTGAAGATTCCGTAATGGAAATGGGAGAGAATCACGATGGATTTTGTTAGTGGGCTACCCCCTTACGCCCACTAAGAAGGATTCAATTTGGGTAGTTGTGGATCGGTGTGAAAGTCTGCTCACTTTATACCGATTCGGGTTGATTATCCTCTGAGAGGTTGGCTAAGTTGTGCGTGGCCGAGGTTGTGAGACTACATGGTGTACCGGTATCGATCATATCGATAGGGACCCTAGGTTCACGTCACACCTCGGAAGGCTCTTCATCGTGGCAATGGGAACAAGGTTAGACTTTAGTACCGCTTTTCACCTACTGCATCGATGGTCATCCGAGAGGGTAATTCGATCTTGGAAGATATGCTAAGGGTTGCATCATCGATTTTAGGGGTAGTTGGGAGGAGTATTTACCCTTGGTGAATTCGCATACAATAATAGTTATCAAGCTAGTATTCAGATGGCACCGTACGAAGCGTTATATGGAAGGAGATGTCGTACCCCTACTTGTTGGATGGAGTTGGGTGAACGTCAGTCTCGGGTCCGAGTTAGTTTGAAACGGAGGAGAAGGTTAAGTTAATACGGGCTCGGTTGAAGGAAGCGTCCGATCGGCAAGTCTTATGCGGATCTAAAGCGGAAGGAGGTGGAATTTGCGCAGGGAGACCAAGTCTTTTTGAAGGTATCTCCATGGAAAAAGGTAATGAGGTTTGGACGGAAGGGTAAGTTAAGTCCTCGGTTTATTGGGCCGTATCGGGTACTAGAGTGTGTGGGCCCAGTGGCTTATCGGTTGGAGTTACCTGCAGAGTTGGAACAGATACATGACGTATTTCATGTCTCGATGCTAAGACGTTATCGTTCTGATCCATCGCATGTGGTGCCGGTGGAAGGGATTGAAGTAAGGCCAGATTTATCCTTTAAGGAGGAACCAGTGCAAATCTTGGATCGAGACGTAAAAGTGTTGAGAAGGAAGTCCGTCCCTTTGGTCAAAGTTTTGTGGCGAAATCACGGCGCAGAAGAGGCAACGTGGGAGCCAGAGGATGTTATGCAACAACAGTATCCCCATCTCTTTTGATCAGGTAAATTTCGAGGCCGAAATTTATTTTAAGGGGGTAAAACTGTAACATCCTGAATTTATGGGCTTGTGCATTTTGTGTGCTTAAAATATTAATTTGAGAGTTGAGGTACAAATGGGGCTCAAATTGGGCTGTGGCCTTATTTTAAATATTTTGTCCAGACACTCTAGGGGTTTAAATTGAAGTTTTAATAGTTTAATAAGCATTTTGGGCTTGTAGCCCAGAGGAAATGGTACTACTAGGAGAAAGAGGAGTTGGCGTCACTTGTGCATGAGGAAGGCCCAAATTATGGTTGCTTGAAGCCCAAGTTTTAGGGCTAAAATTCGGCATTTAAATGAGCAAGGGGGGACGACACAAGGCTAAATTTTAGGGATTTTATTGTGTGGACAATAAGCAGATAAATGCTATTTTTGAGGAGATAATAGATCAAAGATAGGAGCCATCTTTAAATGTTTAATGCTAGCCGAAACTTTGAGGAATTTGAAAAGAAAGGGGCATTCGGTTTTGGCTTAAGGTGTATGTGCCGAAATTGCTAGCAAGTTATCATTATTCTTCTCTTTTCTCTGCAAAAATTCCTACTCTATTCTTGCTCTTCTCTCTTTTTCTTTTCTCGATGTAAATCAAAGCTCTTGAAGTCTCAATTGCAGAAACCCCGCTATTCTTTTCTTTTGGCCGAATCTCTCTACCCATTCCTTGCTTTTATTTTTCCAAATCTTTGTTCTTCTAAAAGCCGAAATCACTAAGATCTCACCTCCTGAAGTTGTTGAATTTTCTTCAGTGGAGTCTGCTTGTGCCGAATTTTGAAGGAAGCAATAGGTAAGTGTTGATTTCGGGATTTTAATGTTTTTTTTTCTCAGCTTTTCAAAATCCCTAGCCGAATGGCTATTTAGAGACTAATCTTTTATTTCTCTTTTATTTTCGGCATTCTGGGATCTGAAGAGGAGTCAATCGCGTAGATCTCTAAGTCATAGGTTCGGTAATACTTGAATCGTGGTATTTTCAGGATTTCAAGGTAAGGGAATCTATTGATTTTAGTGTATAAGATCGGGTAAAACACTAACCATGGCCGATTATAGGAGAGGCCCTATTTTCACATCTTTTCGGCTTTTCGAGCAAAGTTGTAGATCGGTTTAGCAAGGGTATCGACATTAATCAGGTGTGTAACTTCTCAAACCATTAGATTGAATGCTATTATGTATATATATATGTATAAATCTGCTATACTCTGTTAAATGCCGAAATCCCGGCATAACGTTTGAAAACCCGAGAAGGGTAAAGGATAAATATCAGGTTAGTGTTTTCTACCATTCTTCAGTGAATGTTTCTGTTAAAAAGATATGTTTTGCATGTCGATTTCTATGTATGCTCGGGGTTGGGTGATTGATAAAAGGGGAAGTGATCTGCTCGTGGCTTATGCCATTTCGGCTGGTGACTCTGTCACAACTCGCTTTACAGTGGCTTCGCCATTTCACCTGGGTAACTCTGTCACAACTCGACGCGATGAGCAGCTAACTGCAGCATAACTGCCATCAATGGTGTGTAGCGGTGTGGGTTGATTGTAGAAATCCTCAATTGTGTGATTGGCAGGTAAGGGTGGTGTGTAGCGAATGGAAACCTAGGTTTGGGTTGGGTTTTATGTATGTTATCTATTATTTTATGTGCTATATTCTGATCTGTGGGCTAAGGCCCAATCTGATGGTGCACGAGGGTTGCACACTGAGTTTCGCGACTCACCCTATTATTTTTAACAAATTTCAGGTAGCACTTAGGGCATCGGACCGGGCTGGAGAGGAGAGCAAGGTGGCCATGCAAAAGAACATTTGGATTCGGCAGAAAGACTTTAATTTATTATTTTATATTTTTTTATCTAATGGGTTTTAAATCTCGTTGTAATAAGGCCACGGGCCACTAGACTATTATATTCTGTTTTGGGTTTTAGTTTGGGCTTTTATTACTGATAGACACTTAAATTTTAATTAAACTAAGGCATGTATTAAGGTTTTGGTTTTTAATTCACGAAAACAACAAATGAACTTTAAATCTTACTTAAACTTATCAAGTTATTTAAGTTTTACCCAAGTTTCGACATCTTTTAAAAAAATCTCCTTAGTGACATACCAAATTCGGTTGTAGTGTTTGGGCCGGGTTTGGGGTGTTACATTTATCATTAGTATTATTATCGTTATCTTTGTCATTTTTATTGTTTATTTTTCTTTGTTAATATTGGTATTAAAATGACACGTACTATAAATCGCTTATTAGTACATTTATATTGTTGTCATTCATAGACATAATATTTTATCCACATATCATTTTAAATATTATATTAGTTTTCACCCAAATTCGTAAAAAAGGGAAAATTTTGGAAATAAAGACAATATTTTGTATTTGGAACTTCGATAAGTTGTACCCTAACTTACGGGGTTTCGATTTTCTCGTTAGACCTAAATGGCCGAATATCATTTAGAATTAAAATATACAAGTTTTAAAATATAAAAAAAAATAAAAGGCAAGCTCATTTTTGAGAGTTCAAATGTCGTGTCCTAACTTACGGGATGTGACATTTTGTTATCTCGAGACGAGTGGGCCCTTAATGCTCGTTTCAATTTATTCAAGCGTCTTTTTTTTAAATCAACTTTAATGGAAAAGGGATCGTATTTTAAATTCTTTTCGAATTTTTAATTTTCGATATTAAGACATTAATTAATCAATTAGGTACCAATTTTGGGCGTTACGAGGGTGCTAATCCTTCCTCGCACGTAACTTACTCCCGAACCCGTTTTCTCAAATTTCGTAGATCAAAATCATTGTTTTAGTAAAATTAAAACATTTTATTAAAACGATCAAATTACGAGGTGACCCGATCACACCTCATAAAAAAAAGGATTGGTGGCGACTCCCGTTTTTTTTTTAATATAAAAGCCAACCTTTTCAAAAAATGGTTTCGACACTCAACATTTAAGTCATTTCATAATCTCTCATTCTTGAACAATGTCAAGATGTCGAAATATAAAATGTAATCTCATTACAACTCATTTCTTAAGTGATCTAAAATTTCATTTGAAATTTAAGGCAAAATTACCTTTTGTTGTTATTATATTAATCAATATAATTTTTTCACCAAAAAAAGTTAATTTAATTAAAAATTAAAATCTCTTTTTTTTTTTTACCCTTTTCTCTTATAACTTTAAAAACCAAAATATAATTCAATTTTTAATAAAAGAATTTGATTATTCAAATGTAATTCAATTTAAAATATAGTAAACATATCATAAATAAAATAAATTGAAAATAATACTTATTTTTAATATAAGTGTTATAATAGACGTCGATAATGACAATCGAACGATTGCAAAGCAATAAGAAAAGGAAAAATAAAACACACAAATTATACATGGAATTCTTTTCGGAAAAAAACCACGGACAGAGGAGGAGAAATTCACTAATGTCGAAAACTGAATGATACAAGAGGAGTTTCGATTATATTTATTTAAAGGTTGAAAAACTCTATTCTAATCTATTTTACTTTTAAGTAATATTACATTTCGTTAACCAAACACATTAATCTTATATTCCACCCGTAATTTTACAATTCCATAATCATATTATGAAATGTAATTCAAGACTTGGTGAACCCAACCCACCCTTAGTATAACATTTTTCTTTAACCAGCCTAATGATGCCTTATCATGCATTTTTTTCTTTTCTTATAAATACAAATATTCTCATCCATTGTAAAATATTAGATCAACCATATTTATATAAAAAATAATATTCAAGTAAAATTTTCCCCATAATAATAATTTAAAATTTAACCCATCTTTCATACACCACTTTGTTGGGATGCTCCACATGGAATCACAATAATTTAGGATCAACATATCGTTCCATTAAATTAACTTAGGTAAACTATATCATTAGTCACTAAATCATAGATAAGTTTTTGTTTTGATCATTTAACTAAAAGAAGTTATAATTTGGTCCCTAAATTATTCGAAATGTTTCATTTAAGTCATTAAACTATTCAAAAGTTTTTATTTAAGTCACTAAACCACTCTAAAATTTTTATTTAAGTCACTTGGTCATTAAACATTTTTTTTTTAATTTCGCAGTGAACTCCAAGTAATGAGTCAATGATTGATACGCCGCAGCAGCACCCAACAATGAGTAGGAGAACATACCTTAGGTCCAAGTTAATTTGATAGTCAATGTTGGAGATCGGAGAAAAAAATTGTTTGAATTTTGGTTCGCAGATTCATGATGTCCAAAGATGTTTCATGAAAAAAAAAATTAAACTATAGAAGAGAAAGGGAAAAAGAGATTTTGATTGGTATAGGTAGTGCATGTCGCAACTATTTTTTTGAAAGATCGACTTTTTAAAAAAAACGAAAAAAATGGGAGTCGCCACCAATCCTTTTTTATGAGGTGTGATCGGGCCACCTCGTAAATTTAATCGTCTTAATTTACTAAAACAATGTTTTTTTTTTGTCTACAAAATCCAAAAATGGGTTTGGGAGTCGGTTAGGTACGAGGAAGGATTAGCACCCTCGTAACGCCCAAAATTGGTACCTAATTGATTAATTCATATCTTAATGTCGAAAGTTAAAAATTTGAAAATAGTTTAAAATACGACCCCTCTTTGTATTAATGTTAATTTTACTTAAAAACCGCTTGAATAAATCGGAACAAACATTAAAGACCCTCTCGTCTCGTGATAACAAGATGTCACTTCCCGTAAGTTAGGACACGACATCTTGAACCTTTGAGAATAAGCTTACCTTTATTATTTATTATTATTTTTTTGAAATCTTATGTATTTTAATTCTAAAAGGATATTTCGTTATTTAGGTTCAACGAGAAAAATCGAAACCCCGTAAGTTAGGGTACGACTTCTCGAATCTCCAAATACGAAACATTGCCTTATTTTGAAAATTGTGAATAATAACAAGCGTAATATTTAAACGATGTGTATTTCTCTTATTCGGGGTATAATATAAAAACGACTTATTATGCTTGAATTAGCGCATGTGGTAGTAATGATGAAATAATATAAAATGGCTATATAGGGATAATATATAAAATAAAAAAATAAGTGAATGTTATAATAAAATCATTATAATTATAAAATATTAATTCGTGATATTAATAATAAAATAAATAAAGTAATAAAAGAAATAAAATGTGAGATGCCTCAAGAGTAGTATAAAGACGATAAAGAAATGATAAAGTAGTAAAAAAAAATTGAAACATGAAGATATATACATATAAAAAAAGTAAAATGTAAAAAATATAACAATCTTTGAATATAAAAAAAGAAACAAGTGGTAAATAAATAAATAATAGTAGTGAGAAAATAATACGAACAACAAATATTTAAATAAAGAAAATATAAACATTAAATCTTTTAACATATATAAAGAGTATAAGATAACAAATTGATAAATAAACACAACACATAAAATATATATATAGGGTTGAAATTAAATAATTAAATAACCAAGGGTTAGATTGCAATTTAAACAAAACTTTGGGATAGATTTTAAAATAAAGAAAGGAAAGGGCAGCTTGAAGGGTTGAAACAAAACGCGCGTAAAGGTGCAGGGACTAGATGGAAAATTATTCCCAGTCCTCAGAGTGCACCGTTTCAATGTGGACCAAAATGAAACAGAGATAAAATTATGCGGCAAAATTAAAAGAAAAAAAAGAAGGAAAAAAAACTAAATTGCAACGCGTCGCAAAAGCGGAAGGACCGCACGCGCAAATAACCCATGTGCTAGAAAACACGTGAATCCTAGCCTTGCGGGTCGGGTCATCGGGTCGGATTCTAGGTTATTGTTAAAACGATGCCGTTTTGGTGTCTGGAAATGAAACCCAAAACGACGCCGTTTTGGAATGCTATAAAAGCATAAATTTTAAGAAAAAAAAGTCATTTGCTTCTCTTTAAAAAAATTTTTCTTTCTCTTCATTTTCTCTCTTGGCATTGCCCAAGATCCGGCCATCGGGCCGCTGTAAGCCACCGGTCGCCGGCGACGGCTTCGCCACTCTCGGTGGGTGGAGACCGTAAAAAAAAGGCTTTTTTATCCCCGTCCTCTGGGGGATCCAGATCTGGGGTTAAAAACCCCTAAATCCGGCCAAAGCTCGACAACGAAAGAATAGGCTTTCGATTTTTACACCGATCTCCGCCGCGACGATAACAAAGGTAAAACTCTCGTATTCTTCTCTCTTTTTATATATATATATATGATGTATTTGGAAAATAAATATGCAGAAAAATAATCTTTCGCTCAAAAACTAGAGTGTTTTTTTATTTATTTCGATTGATTGTGTTTTCTTTTTCGTATCGTTGTTTCTGTTACAATCCATGGCCTTTATAGCCAGTATTACACTGTTCATTATTTCTCTTTGCTATTGTTCTTGTAGCCTCTGTTTCTGTCTTCTTTTTGTTCTTTTTTGCAGGTTCGCGAGGTCAAAGGCGGAGATTCTGGCTTTTTTCCATTTTGGTGCAAGGGAGGCAGAGGGGTGTCAGACGGCACTAGAGGCTCACATGGGATTAGGGTTTCAGTTTTTACTGAAACTGAGTTTAGTTTTTGGGCCAACGGGCCGCCTAAGGTTTTTAGTTTTTGGGTTTGTAAATTGGGCTTTTTGGGTTTAATGCATATCGGGCTACATTTGTTGTAAATGGACTGTGGACTATTATTTTTTATATTTTTATTTTGTTTGTTTTGGTTTTTTTTTTTTGGTTGGGCCCGGGCAAAATTGGGGTTCTACAGCTGCCCCTCTTTGCTCGTTGTCGTGTAACAAGAATGGAGCAAAAACTTTAAGAAGGCCAATTTTGCATGTCTTGCCGAATCTCGACTTCCTTAGTGCTTCTCTTTTCCAAGTGGCTTCATTCCATCCCACTGCAACTTCAGGGGTGTAGAATTTGTTGCTTCGATCTGCTCCACTGCAACTTTAGGGAGATAAGACTTGTAGCTTCAATCTGCTCAGCTGCAACTTCAGGGAGATGAAAATTGTAACTCGTAGCTTTAATCTGTTCCACTGCAACTTCAGGGAAATAAGATTTGCTATGATAACTTTGATCTGTCCCACTGCAACTTCAGGGGTATAGGGTTTGTAACTTGTAGCTTTAATCTGTCCCACTGCAACTTTAGGGAGATAAGATTTGTAGCTTGTAGCATGTAGCTTTAGTCTATTCCACTGCAACTTCAGGGAGATAAGACTTGCTATGGTAGATTTAATCCGACCTACTGCAACTTCAGAGGTATAGGACTAGTCACTTCTGTAACACCCCTTACCCGTATTCAACACCGAAACCGGGTACGAGGCATTACCGGACTTAACTTACTCAAACATACAACATCGGCCACAAAATTTCTTTTCAACTTAAAACTTTGCACTCAAAATCATAACGTCCCTCTTATAAGTCTACGAGACCCTAAACTTTCTTACGGAGCGGTTTGGTACTTAAATTGGTAAGTCAATATATTATATTATATTATTATTATTATTATATATGTTGAAATTTTGAAATTTAGTAGATTTTTTAATGTAGTTTATGTTGAATTAATGGATGAATTAGAGATTGAATTGATGGAAATTCAAAGTAGAATTGGAAAAAAAGATTAAATTGTAAAATAAGTTATAAGTTTAATGCAATAAGGAGTAAATTGTAAGAAATTCGAAATTAGGGTTTATTAGTGAAAATTTTAGAGTTAAGTTAAGTTATAAGTAAAATTTAAGTAAAAATAAGGTATAGATTGTGATAGAAATAAAAATAATTTTAGTTATGGATTAAATTGAAATGTGAGCTTAGGTAAGAAATGATGAATCTATTATATCATACATGTTTATTTTTATTAAATAGTATAGGAAAGTCATTTGATTATTTTTTTCTCTAACATATAAAATGTTATATGTTTTATATGAAATTGAAGAGAAAGAAAAGAAAGGAGAGGATCTAATTGAAGAAAAAGGAAAAGAGAAAGCTAAGGAGTGAAGGAAAACATCATCTCAACCTTTTTGTTGTAAGTACTACAAGATTTTTAATTTTTTTTATTTAAATGCTTATATTGTAGTATAGAATTACTTAGAAATAAAAATGTAAAATATATATTTAAATTTGTAAATAAAAATAATAGATTATGGAATTATGAAATTTGTAAAGAAAATTATAGATGGAGAATATAAGATGGTAAATTATTTGAACATTAAGTAATATTGTTGTGACAAAAGTATATATGTGAAAAAGGTGTGATATTTGTGAATTGTGAAATGTGCACTAAATTGTAATGAGGGAGAAATGAGAAACCTTTTTCGAAATATATATGTAAAGTATTTAAATGTATGAAATTTAGTTTTAATGCCCAAGTAGATGGAATTTAGAACTACTAGGATATTAGTGGCATGCCATTAAGGAACTTTAGCGCGCTCTCTGATTATTAGCACGTTAGTGCTCTCCGATTATTAGCACATTGGTGCTCTCCGTTTAGCACATCTGTGCTCTCTGTATAGCACTTTAGTGCTCTCTGTTCACTAGTGCATAATAATGCACCTCTGTATTTGTTCCGTATATCCGGTGTGTTCTATAAAGTCTACTTTGGGCTAAGAATATGAGTTGTGAACAAAAGTGAATCATCGATGTGTTAAGGTAAGTTTTATAACTTACAAAAAGATAAGTTAAATTTTATTAAAGTAAGGCATAGTTGAAGAAACTTATATGTGAGTAGATATGTAATAATTGAATAAGTTTAAAATATTTTGTTATGATTATTTACCTATTTATTCTTGTAGTACTTACTAAGCCTTCACCGGCTTAACGCGTTTATTTCTAACGCGTAGGTACAATTAGACTAGAAGAGATAGAGTCCGACTAGAAAATCTCTCATCTCATCACATCCTCAAGAGCTTCAAAACTAGGTACTATATTTTAAATTAAAATGGCATGTACATATGCAGTTCAAATGTGTTCCCATGTGATAGGGACTAAAATGTAGACTCTTGAAATTCTATCTATTTTGAGTTACTTGAAGTATTTTGGTATATATGAAATGAATTAGTAAAACAATAAGTATAATTGCAAATATGGTTGGTAAGTTAAAATAATATGTACAAATGTTTTAATTAAACAGTATCTAGCCATAACCATTTTGGCATCAAATGTAATAGTCTTATACCGGGTCTGCACGATTGGACTAGGTATAGGGGTGTTACATGATCTCCTCATCTAAGACATAGTCACCGGCCAGTCTTCTCAATGTCATTTTATCATTCTAAGTTGCTTGGTCAGGGTATTCACGATTCTTCATATATCGCAGTATATAGTGGTACCAAGGGTGATCGTCTTTTTCTTCTTCCTCAATGTTGTAGCAATGAGTCGGAGCCTCATAAATACTCATCTAGATAGGTTTTACATCATCTTGTTTGTTCACTTTGATCATGGAAGCTAAAGTAGCTAAGGCATCAGCCATTTGGTTTTCGTCTTACGGGAGGTAGCAGAAGGTGGTGTCATCAAACTCTTTAATTAATTCAAGGACCAGCCTTCGATAATTAGTCAACTTGGGGTCTCTCGTCTCCCATTCTCCTTTGAGTTAATAGATTACCCATGTAGAATCCCCATATACCTCCAGTGCTTTAATCTTGCGTTCTATGGCCGCACGGATACCCATGATGCATGCTTTGTATTCTGCCATATTATTTGTGCAATCAAAATCCAATTTACTAGTAAAGGGATAATGATTTCCATTTGGGGATACTAGGACTGCCCCGATTCCATTACCCACAGCGTTTGAGGCTCCGTCGAAGTTTAGTTTCCAAGGATGGCCTTCTTGAGAGTCTTCTTCAGTGGTCGCAACATGCATTAGATCTTCATTCGGGAAATCAAAGTTCAAAGGCTCGTAATATTCTAGAGCTCTACTGGCTAGAAAATCTGCTATTGCGCTCCCTTTCATAGCCTTTTAATTCACATAGACTATATCAATTTCGGAAAGCAGAATTTGCCACCGGGCTATTTTTCCATTCAAAGCAGTCGACACCATCATGTATTTTAGGGGGTCCAGTTTTGAGATGAGCCAAGTTGTGTGGTACAACATGTACTGTCTCAGTCTTCAGGTTGTCCAGATCAAGGCGCAACATAACTTCTCGATTGGCGAATATTCAGTGAATTTCTTACTGAGATAGTATATCGCTCTTTCTTTTCTTCCTGACTCATCATGTTGGCCAAGCACACATCCCATAGAATTCCCAAATACTGCCAATCACAGTATCAACGGCTTATCTGGGCTAGGTGACATCAGTACTAGGGCATTGGACAAGTAATGTTTGACCTTGTCGAAATTTTTCTGACACTCCTCATCCCATACACTTGGATTGTGTTTTTTAAGGAGACAGAATATGGGGTCGCATTTCTCAGTTAGTTGTGAAATGAACCGAGCGATGTAATTTAGTATTTCTAGGAAACCTCGAACTTCTTTTTGAGTGCGCGGTGGAGGTAACTCTTGTATAGCCTTAACTTTATCTGGGTCGATCTCGATCCCCTTTTCATTGACTACAAATCCTAGCAATTTTCCCGACCTAGCCCCGAAGGTACATTTTGCTGGATTGAGCTTCAGCTGGAATTTTCTCAATCTCAAGAACAATTTCCTCAAGACTTGTACATGCTCCTTTTCTGTTCGGGACTTTGCAATCATATCATCGACATAAACCTGGATTTCTTTGTGCATCATATCATGAAACAGAGTAACCATGGCTTTTTGATACGTCGCTTCCGTATTTTTTAATCCGAATGGCATCACTTTATAGCAAAATGTTCTCCACACGGTTACGAATGTTGTCTTTTTCATATCTTCAGGATACATCTTTATCTGGTTGTATCCAGAGAAGCCATCCATGAAGGAGAACAGTGATTAACCTACCGTGTTGTCTACTAAGGTGTCGATATGAGGCAAAGGGAAATTGTCTTTTGGGATGGCTTTGCTCAAATCCTTGTAGTCTATGCACATTCGTACTTTCCCATCTTTTTTAGGGATGGGGACGATATTTGCTACCCACTCTGAGTATTTGACCACTTGTAAGAAACTAGCGTTGAATTACTTCTTGACCTCTTCTTTTATTTTCAGCAAGACGTCGGGCCTCATCCTTCGGAGCTTCTGTTGAACTGGCTTGCACTCTTCCTTTATAGGGATCCGATGTACTACGATGTCAGTACTTAGCCCAGGCATATCCTTATACGACCATACGAAGACATCTTTAAATTCTTGGAGTAACTCAATGAGGTCTCGCTTTATCTCTGCAGTGATGCCAGCTCTGATCTTCACCTATTTCTCTTCTCCTAAGCTCACAATTTCTACAGACTCTTTGTAAGGTAGGATTTGTTTCTCATCTTGTTCTACCATCCTTAACAAATTAGGAGATAGGTCACAGTCTCGATCATCTTCAAAATCCTGAGAATCCTCCATACACATATCTTGCTCAAAAGGAGACTTTGAGTCAGTAGCAGCGTCGCTCATATCATTGAAATCTGGAGACCTTTTATAGGAACGAGGAAGACCCAAAGAACAAATGAATCTAAGAAAGACCCAAAGAACAAATGAATCTAAGAATAACTATCTGTGTGGTATAAGTATGAATGAAATGGAAGGAACAAAAGAATGTTTGCCAAAACGAGACACAAAGATGCATTTTATTGAAATAAAAATAGTGGACATGTGCCTTTTTTCACAAAAGGACTCCTATTGTTCCCAGGCTTAGAGCAATAGGTGTGTTTTGAACATTACTCTGAAATGGTTCTAAAGACTACAGGGATCTCCTCCACGGTACAGTTGTTCAGAACATTTCCAAGGATGTAGGAACAAATTCCTGATAGGTTTTTTTAGTTTCTTCTTCAAAGGCACAAACATCTTTCCCTTATAAACCCTCGATATCTTCAAAAAATTCCAAATCTTTATTATCCATCAGGCTCTGTACTAGAGTTCTGAAATCGATGCACTTTTGGATTTTATGAAATTTATTGTATGCAATAAAATGTAATGTTAATGAATGGAAAAGATGTATGCAAAAAGGCGTTGATTCTAGTTCAATTTCATTAGAACAACTTTACTAGAAAACAAGTTTCTTTACATAAAGCGGATACATATACGGCTTCACCTTCACACTCAAAACCTTAACTTTCCCAAGAAACAAAGCTAATTCTCAGCCCCGATCTTACTCCGATTCATATTTCAGTCTTTGAACGGCTGGGGTCTGCAAGAGGTCAGCCACTTCTCGTACTCGGACCAAAGTTTCGCCCATAACGTGGTCCATATCTCTGACCTGCCCTTCTCACAGGTTGTCACATTTCTCTTGTTGCCTTTTCTCGGACCACATTCGCGCGGCCGTGTTGTCTTTCACTTTATCAAGAAACCTATTTTCCACGACAAGCTCTCTATTTAGAAATAGAACGTGAATCAACACCCTTTTCTATGATGAAAATGCAATGCAATCACAACCAAAACAAAACAAAACAAATCAGTACATTTCATACAAATCTAGAATTTAAAGCAAGCAAGAAATAATAAATAGAGCACCTATTTGGGTGACCACTAGGGTTTGGTATGTTCCTACCTAGGGTGGACTTTTAGGGCTCATTATATGCGGTTCGGTTCTAAAGAAAGGGTACCTAAACCGCCAGATTCCTCGGTCCTCACCCATTATAGGCTCATGCGGACCGAGTTTAGTTCAGGGGAATACATTTCCCTATGGCTATACGGAGATGAAAATCTCACGAAGACACAGGTACGGATGTATCCCGAAAGCGATCCACTATCATATACGGAGGTGAAGACCTCACGAAGGAATAGTTTCTCACTCCCACTTAAAAGGGTATAACCGACCGGTTATGTAATGCAATATGCGAAAATATATCCAAATACTCGAACCAATAAAGCAAATATATCAAAATGATGCAGACCATAAAAATGAAATGCAACGAAAGGATCGTAAATTTAAACCAAATTATCAATTTTCGACAAAAAGACAAGAAATAATCAACTTGTGGCTTGACTCTCTTATTTGTTCCCAGTGGAGTCGCCAAGCTGTCGAAATCATTTTTTGAAAGGTCAACTTTAAAAAAAAACGAAAAATGGGAGTCGCCACCAATCTTTTTTTATGAGGTGTGATCGGGCCACCTCGTAAATTTATTCGTCTTAATTTACTAAAACAATGTTTTTTATTTTTGTCTACAAAATCCAAAAATGGGTTTGGGAGTCGGTTACGTACGAGGAAGGATTAGCACCTTCGCAATGCCCAAAATTAGTACCTAATTGATTAATTCATGTCTTAATGTCGAAAGTTAAAAATTTGAAAATAGTTTAAAATACGACCCCTCTTTGTATTAATGTTAATTTTACTTAAAAACCGCTTGAATAAATCAGAACAAACGTTAAAGACCCTCTCGTCTGGTGATAACAAGATGCCACATCCCATAAGTTAGGACACGACACCTTGACCCTTTGAGAATAAGCTTGCTTTTATTATTTATTATTATTTTTTTGAAATTTTATGTATTTTAATTCAAAAAGGATATTTTGTTATTTAGGTTCAACGAGAAAAATAGAAACCCCGTAAGTTAGGGTACGACTTCTCGAATCTCTAAATACGAAACATTGCCTTATTTTGAAATTTTGAATAATAACAAGTGTAATATTTAAACGATGTGTATTTCTCTTATTCGGGGTATAATATAAAAACGACTTATTATGCTTGAATTAGCGCATGTGGTGGTAATGATGAAATAATATAAAATGGCTATACAAGGATAATATATAAAATAAATAAGTGAATGTTATAATAAAATCATTATAATTATAAAATATTAATTCGTGATATTAATAATAAAATAAATAAAGTAATAAAAGAAATAAAATGTGAGATGCCTCAAGAGTAGTATAAAGACGATAAAGAAATGATAAAGTAGTAAAAAAAATTGAAACATGAAGATATATACATATAAAAAAAGTAAAATGTAAAAAATATAACAATCTTTGAATATAAAAAAAGAAACAAGTGGTAAATAAATAAATAATAGTAGTGAGAAAATAATACGAACAACAAAATTTAAATAAAGAAAATATAAACATTAAATCTTTTAACATATATAAAGAGTATAAGATAACAAATTGATAAATAAACACAACACATAAAATATATATATATAGGGTTGAAATTAAATAATTAAATAACCAAGGGTTAGATTGCAATTTAAACAAAACTTTGGGATAGATTTTAAAATAAAGAAAGGAAAGGGCAGCTTGAAGGGTTGAAACAAAACGCGCGTAAAGGTGCAGGGACTAGATGGAAAATTATTCCCAATCCTCAGAGTGCACCGTTTCAATGTGGACCAAAATGAAACAGAGATAAAATTATGCGGCAAAATTAAAAGGAAAAAAAACTAAATTGCAACGCGTCGTAAAAGCGGAAGGACCACACGCGCAAATAACCCATGCGCTAGAAAACACGCTGATCCTAGCCTTGCGGGTTGGGTCATCGGGTCGGATTCTGGGTTATTGTTAAAACGACGCCGTTTTGGTGTCTGGAAATGAAACCCAAAACGACGCCGTTTTGGAATGCTATAAAAGCAGAAATTTTAAGAAAAAAAAGTCATTTGCTTCTCTTTTTAATTTTTTTTTTTCCTTTCTCTTCATTTTCTCTCTAGGCATTGCCCAAGATCCGACCATCGGGCCGCCGTGAGCCACCGGTCGTCGGCGATGGCTCCGCCGCTCCCGATGGCTGGAGATCGTAAAAAAAAGAGGCTTTTTTATCCCCGTCCTCTGGGGGATCCGGATCTATGGTTAAAAACCCCTAGATCCGGCCAAAGCTCGACAAAGAAAGAAGAGGCTTTCGGTTTTTACACCGATCTCCGCCGCGACGATAACAAAGGTAAAACTCTCGTATTCTTCTCTCTTTATATATATATATATATATATATATGATGTATTTGGAAAATAAATATGCAGAAAAATAATCTTTCGCTAAAAAACTAGAGTGTTTTTTTATTTCTTTCGATTGATTGTGTTTTTTTTTTTCGTATCGTTGTTTCTGTTACAATCCATGGCCTCTATAGCCAGTATTACACTGTTCATTATTTCTCTTTGCTACTGTTCTTGTTGCCTCTGTTTCTGTCTTTTTTTTGTTCTTTCTTGTAGGTTCGCGAGGTCAACGGCGGAGATTTAAGCTTTTTGCCATTTTGGTGCAAGAGAGGCAGAGGGGTGTCAGACGGCACTGGAGGCTCACATGGGATTAGGGTTTCAATTTTTACTGAAACTGAGTTTAGTTTTTAGGCCAACGGGCCGCCTAGGGTTTTTAGTTTTTGGTTTGTAAATTGGGCTTTTTGGATTTAATGCATATTGGGCTACATTTGTTGTAAATGGACTGTGGACTATTATTTTTTATATTTTTATTTTGTTTGTTTTGGTTTTTTTTTTTTGGTTGGTCCTAGGTAAAATTGGGCTTCTACAGTGCATGTAACATCCTAGGAAGGGCCTATGCATTTTTCAGATCAATTGTATGAAATGATAAGTCTTAAGTATTATGAATAAATTTTTGATACTTTTGGAAACCTAGAAATGAATGAAAATGGAAATGAAAATGAAAATGGAAATGAAAATGGAGATGGAAATGAAAATGGAAATGGAAATGGACATTTTTGGAAACTTAGACATTTTTGGAAACCTAAACATTTTTGGAAATGATCCAAAAATGGAAACTTGAACATTTCGGGAAACTTGGATATATGAGAGAAATAAAGGAGTTTTATTCACATAAATATGTGAATAATAAGAGATAAATAAAGGAGTTTTATTCACATAAATATGTGAATAATAAGAGATAAATAAAGGAGTTTTATTCACATAAATATGTGAATAATATGAGATAAATAAAGGAGTTTTATTCACATAAATATGTGAATAATAAGAGAGAAATAAAGGAGTTTTATTCACATAAATATGTGAATAATAAGAGAGAAATAAAGGAGTTTTATTCACATAAATATGTGAATAATAAGAGATAAATAAAGGAGTTTTATTCACATAAATATGTGAATAATAAGAGAGAAATAAAGGAGTTTTATTCACATAAATATGTGAATAATAAGAGATAAATAAAGGAGTTTTATTCACATAAATATGTGAATAATAAGAGATAAATAAAGGATTATTTTCTAATGAGATAATTGAGGAGATAATTGATGGATTAAAGGCTTTTATCTTTTAAATAAAAGATATAATATTATCAAAAGAGGAGTGGTGGCCAAGTAAAGGACTCTGGTGATGATAACTTTGGCTATAAAAGGAGGACAGGAGGGCTACTCATCAACATTTGCTCCCTCTTCCTCTCTGCCGAGAAAAATTCTCCTAGGCAAAACCCCTCTCTGCCGAATTTTCATTAAGCAAAAATCCCTCTCTTTTTCTTCTATTTTCTTCTCCGTTCTCTTTGTTAAATTTGAATCTTTGTGGATTCTAAGAAAGAGGGCAATCATCCACAACATCAAAAGGGGATCTTTCGGAAATCTAAGGATCTAAGGTAAGGATTATAAATATAAATATGTGGTTAAAGATTATGATTCACGTTTTCAAAGTTAGATCTAATCTAACACGAAGTTATAGGATTTCAACAGGCTTATAAAGGAATCCTCTTGATTTGGAATCCCATCATAAGGTAAGGGATATTCGGCCAAGGCATAAATTGTTTAAGTGTTTTCCATTATTTCAAAAACCGAAAATCGACTTGGTTACATACCTAGTATTAGCCGATTTCAAGGAAGAGGAATTCTAGCAACTGTTGGGACTTGATTAAATCAATTCGGCAACTAGGTAAGTAATTCTACTTCTAGTAGGATTTGGTTTTAAGACCAAATAGGTTTATTTATATGTTTTAATTAATGGCCGAATATAGGAGTGAAAGATCTAGATCGGTAGATCGCTCTCACGAAATTCACGGAAACTATTAAGCGAAAAAGGTGTGTACTCTTACTAACTTTCAATAAATTGCATGGCAATCATTAGATATGTAAATATGTAACAGTATGTGAATGTGGCTAAGCACCACAAATGTGGTAAGGAGTACCAGTGCACGTTTCCTACTTTTGATAGGATTGTGAATGTGAAATAGTTTGAACATGTGATTAGTAACATGAATGAAAATTAAGTATGTGAAATATGTTATGAAATAATTGGGGCATTCGGGATATTTGTGGAGGAAGAAAGTGAAGGTGATGACTACGGTCTCACCAACATAAAGTGGTGACTACGGTCACATAAAGTGAAAAGTGGTAACTTCGGTTACATCCAGAAGGAATACGATGTCTAATGACACAACATAAGTGGGCGATGAGCACGCGTCATTGCAAATGATCGCCTTGATGGTGTGTAGCGGATGGAGGGTCGACTTAGTAGTCCCCGCGGTGTACGAGGTTGGTACGGGTGGTGTGTAGCGGATGGACAAATAGGTTTGGATTTGGGTTGCATCATCCTTTATTTTGTATGAACATGATATTGATATGACTTGTATGCACGATTTGTTGGAAATTAGTACTATGTACACATTGAGTCTGTTGACTCACCCGTTGGGGAATTATTTTTCAGTGATGAGCGATAATGGACCGGGTCGGCAGGAGCTAAAGGTGGCCATGCATCGCTTGAAGAAATTATTTGGAATTTGGACTTTATGAAATTTTAGTACTTTAAACTTTATGTTGGGTTGAATGATGTAATAAGGCCATAAGGCCCAGTTGGATTTTCTTTATTCCTGTTTATTTTTATTTAAATATGATACAAATTATGTTTGATTAAAGATAAGTAAATTTATTTCTTTTAAAATAATAAACCCAAAAATTATTTTGTCACCTTATTTAAGTTGGATTTCCAGAATTTATTAAATAGGTTTCAAATTAAGCCCAACCCAAAACAATTTTTTTAAAATTACACAAATTTTCTCTAAGTCATTTAGAACATTGAAAACCGATTTATTTAAGGAACATACCAGATCCGGTTCAGGCTCGTGGGCCGGGTGTGGGGTGTTTCAGTGCAAATAGAAAAAGTCATATCTCATTGGTTTTAACAACCCAATGACTTAAATGAAAACTTTAAAATAGTTCAATGACCAAATTGTAACCTTTTTTAGTTAAGTGACCAAAATGAAACTTACCTATAAATAGTGACTAATGGTGTAGTTTAACCAACAACTTAAAAATGTGCACCACTCACACATAATTCCAATTTTTTTTCTTTTTTGATATAAAATTAAGGGATAATGTAACTTTTGACCCTTGAACTTGGTAAGTAGGTCCACATTGGCCCCTAAACTTTTTTTTATCCACTTTGACCATTGAACTTGAAAATCGTTATTTATTTAAGTCCATTCTGTTAATGACCGTGAAAAAAATAGGGATAATGTAACTTTTGACCCTTGAACTTGGCAAGTAGGTCCACATTGGCCCCTACTTGTATCAAAGTGAACTTAGTTGTCAAGTTTAGGGGTTAATGTGGACCTACTTGCCAAGTTCAATGGTCAAAAGTTACATTATCCCCATTGTTTTCACGATCATTAATAAAATGAGATTAAATGAATAACAATCTTCAAATTCAAGAATCAAAATGGATTAAAAAGATTTAAGGATCAATGTGTACATACTTACCAAATTCAATCTCCTTAAAATTAATTTCTATTAGTGTAGAGTGTTTGACGTGACATAAATTTTGGTCGATAAGTTTGAATTTCTTTTAATATTTTCTGGCTCTGACTGAAAAAGCTGGCTAACATCAGCTCAATTAATTTTCCATACCAAGTAAGTGGAGTTAATGGTTGATTTCCAATAAAATAAATTAGTGTGTTGGATTATATGTTATACAATTATATTTAGATCCACACTTGGCAAAAAATCCTTTATTATTTACACTTGCCTTGTAAATGCTCGTATTCATTCAAGGACATAATTTGTAGTAAAATGGGTAGAATTTGTTAGTTCAAAGTCGCTCAAGTTTTTTATTTTATTTTGTCCAAAACTAAAAGTACAAGCAGAATTCCAACATTTTACCAATAAAAACTACTTTATTCCTTTTAATTTCTTATATACATTAATATGCAAACCATAGTAAATTATCCAAGTTAGATAGTCGTTTTTGTTAGAATCTGAATTTTGTTGTTTTAATAAATAATTTTTTTATTTTTAAAAATAGCTTTTTATTATTTTTTGAACTTTTAAATTTTAGAAAATTAATTAAATGCTGGCGTGTCATCCACGATGTCAGAAAAGTTAAAAAAAGATTAACTTTTCCATCAATTTTGAGATGATTCGATAATAAAAAACACAAGTTTAAGTGTTAAAAAATAAAAAAAAATTAAATGAATGACTAAAATAATTTTTTTAATAAAATTGGAGGACCAAATAAATATTTTACTAAAAATTAGTTATAAGAAGAAAAAGAAGAGACAACAAAACATGTTGTCGAAATGCATTTTAGATATATCACTTTCAAATCCAACATTATGTAATATTACCATGGAAAGACCAGATGAACTAGTCAAAGCATACTACCCTCAATTACGCGTTTAATTTTAATGTTAATAATAGGTTATACTTTTATATCATGATTAAACCAAATCTTACTTAGATTTCATCATTTGAAACACAAGCACAATTACAACATCATATTTATCATACATTTCGTCAATAAAATTGTTTTGTAATGATTTTTAATTATAAATGGTAAGTTATAACTTCGAAATATTTAGTTTCATAAATACGTTTAATATTTTTTTAGGTTATAACTAAGATATCTATTATCAACGGCAATGATTAATTCTTTTACCACAGGTGTTCTTTATAAAAATAAATAACTAGTCATAAAATGTTCTCTATTCCCATGACCCGAACCATATGATTAAGAAATAAAGTGAACAATCACCATATAATTAACTAACAAACATATAACTCTCTTTTTTTTTTTTTTTGAATGGAGCATATAAAATATTTTTTCGAGTCATATTGAAGTACTCTTAACATTTTCAAAGAAACTTCATGGTAGTTATTAAAAGGTACATCTACAATTGATTTTCTTTTAATCATATTTAATTTCGATTGGATTTAGAGTGAAGTACTCTTTAACAATTTAAAAGAAACTTCATGGTAGTTATTGAAAGGCGCATTTACAGCTGATTTTCTTTTAAATGCGTCATATTTAATTTTGATTAGATTTAAAGTTAAAAAAATGGGATTTCAAAACAAAAATAATTGTTTTTAACTTTGTTTTTTCAATTCACAACACTCAAATTTAAAAATTAATTTAAAAGGGATCATTCATTTTATCGTTTGCCCCAGTAGATATGGGTCATTAGTAAGATACTATGTGAAAAATGATTTTAATCAAAATTGATAATTTATATTTTTTATATTATAAGCACATTCAACATATTTTATATTTATATAAATTTTGATACCATTGTCATTCATATCGTATAAATTTTAAAATATTTATATGTTATTATTTTATGTAGCATGTTTAATTTGGGTCATGTTTTAATATTGGAAGATCTTGTTTTAGAGAGTTTGGAAGGTGACAGTAGCTTCTGGGCCTCAAGTCTCTTCTCTCTCTCAAAAGAAAAAAAAGAACAGTTCCTCTCATAGCCCATTTAATCGGGCCATTGAAGTCAAATTTTGACTCAACTTATTATAACGTCATTTTTTAGTTATATGATTACCAAGTGAGTTTTTTTTCAAAATATCATATTAAAAAATTTAATTAAAAAATTAATAATGTTAATAATTAGACTTGAATTTTTGAATTTAAAAATAGAGAGACTAAACTCTTAAATGATGACTAAATTCCAAATTTGTGAAGAATCTAAGAACTTATGACATATTTTTTAACTTTTTTGTTACCGTTCACCAAACTCGAACCTTAGCTAACAAGAAAAATTCATCACATGTAAAATGGGTCAACCTCTCCCTCCATTATTTTTTATCTATTATTGTATAATACAAGTTTAATCCCCATAACATGCTGATGATGAGTGTATTGAAAAGTAGTGAAAAGAAAACAATGGATTGAATCTCAAGCTAGGAGTAAGTTTGCATAATGTGTGTTTTATAGAGCGAAGAAGGTAGCAGATGCAAGTACATAGTTTATTTTGGTATGAGTTAGTCAAAGGGTACATTTAAGTTGCACAGATTCATTTATCACATGCATGGACAGATATATAAAGGCATTTAATGAAGCCTCTTATTACCAGCATGTTCCCAAATTCAAACTTAGTATATATCACTGCATTATTTATCTTCAAACTTGCATTTAATATTTTTATTAATTTGGTATCTAAAATTTTAAATCATGATATATTTTATTCTAATTGTTAACAGCATTTAATTTCTATTTTAAAATAAATTTAAAGTCAGAAAAAAAAAAGTTGGGAAATATTCAAAAACAATAGAAAAAATTCAGAAAACAAAAATAAAAATTTTCCAGAAATTTTTAAATATATATAAAATAAAAAAGTAATAATTCAAAAAACTTAAATAATTGGAAAAATATATAGAAAATTTCCAGAAATTTAAAAAATATATACTTTTCTTTTTAATATATATAATTTTTCTTTTTTTTTTAAATATACTAGTTCCTATGTCACGTGTATTGCACATAATTTTACATGTTTATTTTTCGTTTGCTACTCCGTTTTGTGTGAGTAACATGTTCTTTTATTATTGGTAATTCTTTTTTCTTTTGTTTTGGGGTGTCTTTCTTTATCTTTTGTTTAAGATGGGGTGTGGGTGTCGAAACCTTTTTTTTTTTAGATCGACTTTTTATTTAAAAAAATAAAAATAGAGTCGCCACTAATCACTTTTAGGAGGTGTGATCGGGTCACATCGTAATTTAATCGTTTTAATAAGAGGTTTGATTTATTAAAACAATGTTTTTTGGTCTACAAAAATTCAGAAAATTGGTTCGGGAGTCGGTTACGCACGAGGAAGGATTAACACCCTCGTTACGCCCAAAATTGGTACCTAGTTGATTAATTGGTGTCTTAATGTCGAAAGTTAAAAATTTGAAAAGAGTTTAAAATACGATCCCTCTTTGTATTAATGTATTTTTTAAGTAAAATCCCTTGAATAAATCAAAACGTGTGTAAAAGGTCCTCTTATCTCGAGGTAACAAAAAGGCCATATCCCGTAAGTTAGGACACGCCATATCGAATCCTCGAAAATAAGCTTGCTCTTTATTTAATTATTGTTTAAATCTCATGTGGTTTAATTTTGAAAGGGATGTTCGGCTATCTAGGTTCAAAGAGAAAGTCAAACCCCGTAAGTTAGGGCACGACTTCTCGAATCTCCAAATGCGGAATATTGTCTTGATTTTAAAAATTTCCTTTTTATGCATCGAGTAAAAAATAATGTAACACTTATAATGATATATATTTATTTATTCGGGCATCGTATGATAAACGAACAAATATTTTTAACCATAATGTATAGTACAATGATAATGAAATAAGGTAAAATAGCTATACGAGTAGAATATTAAAATGATAAATAATAAATAATAGAATACTATTGTACAGCCCAATTTCTGCCCGGGCCCATTAACAAAATTCAAACCCAATAACTAAACCTAGCCTAATAAAATAGCCCAAAACTTAAACCTAAATCAGGAAACAGAAACCCTAGGGTTTCTTTTAGCACCGCAACCCCCCATGTTATCTATAATCTGAAAAATGTTATATATGTTCTATACCTGTCATTATAAGCACGTAGATTGTTAACATATCTGGTATCTATTAGTTCTACATTTGCATCTGGGCTGGGATTTGTTATATGGAGGAAGTGTGGGCAGTTTAATAACCTGTCGTATTTGGTGGCTCAACCACATATATTTCTGTAAACGGCGATAAATCGCCTAATAAACTGGCAGCTCAGCTGCAAATATTCTGAGAAGTGTGATACCGACACTAAGCGGTGTGTAGGGTTGGACGGGTATATAGTACCCTATATGGTGTGTTGGGATGGTTGGAGGTGGTGTGTAGTGGATGGGGGTAGGATTGTATATCTGCATCTGTTATGTTCTGATAAGCTCTGTTTCTGATATTTATATATGTCTGATTGATTTTTAGTATGATATGCTACACACTGAGTTTTGAAAATTCACTCTCTGCTTGATTGTCACTTTCAGGTAATCCTCAGACTTAGGCAGGTCGGTGCAACGGGAGCTCGGTTATAATACTCTGGTTCATCTGACTTATTTTAATTTGGGTTTTACATGTTTTATAAATTTTGGACTGTTTGGACATTTGGGGTTATTTTGGTTTTGGATTTTATAGCGACGATGTTTTCCTGCAAAATAAAGGATTTTCAAAAAACAACTGTGTTTTCAAAAATTGTACGTTTTAAAAATTTTCGCTGCAAACCTATATATTTTGGAAAGTGTAAACTAATAATGTTTTCAATAAATCAGTTAAGTAATATATGCTTTCAAATAAATCTAATTTTTGTGTAATAAGAGCTTACAAAGTATTTTCAAAATAATCGAATTATGGGTTTTCGAAAGAAAATGCAGTAACATCTTCAGATCTGGTCGTAACGTCTAGACCGAGTATGGGGTGTTAGAGACCTTGAAAATTTGAAACTTTAAATTTTGACATCATGATGTCACGGCAATATAAACTTGAACGCATCTATTACAATTTGGTCCATCAATTTCCTAATATCCAAAACACTCGTATATCACATTTCACCCAGTCGAACTTAAATCCAACTTAGTAAATATAGTACAGAGACCTCTTACAAACATTATTAATTATCAAACCTCAAAGTTTATACCCCTTACAATTTAGTCTTTAATGATACAATAATTAACAATATAACTTAAGTTTGAGTCAAGCTCAATTTAACACTCTTACTATAATTATAACATATTTTAAAATTTAACTTTAACAATCAAATTTCCCTAAACATTCAACAATGGTGCTTTAGTATAAACTTAACAATAGAAATAATTAATCAAGATTTCATAAAAAAAATTAACAAAAAAGAAGAAGACATTTTTACCTTAAAAATTAAGGATCGAAATGAAGGAAAAAGACCAAAATTATTTTGTTTCTTCCTTAGGAGAAAAGAAGGTGATGGCTCTTTATTCTCTTTCCCACTTTCATACGTATATATACTTAGATTAGAAATATAATTAAGTCTAATTAATTTCATTTAGCTAATTAACATAAACCATTACTTAATATAATTCATAATAACGATAAAGGATGAATTTAATCATGTCATCCCACTAACTCAACACTAACTTGGTCTAATTATCATTTAATCCTTAATTTAATTTCTAACTAGGTCCTTTTGTTTTTATCTTTTCGTTTCTCTTTTTTGTTAACAATTTAATAATGATCACACTTTTGTAATTTAGTCCCTATAGTATTTTTAGTAACCGATTTAATTCAATCACACTCATTAATTCGACCCCTCAATTCCGTACTCAACAGTAAATATTATATGTTAATTATCTACTAATTCAACTCAATTAATTTGATTTGAAACCGAATTTTACGACAACGTTGAAAGCCGGGTCGTTACAATTATGTCAATTTTAAAAGCTTCCATTGTTAATTAGCTGGTGACCAAAAATGACAACATTGAATAGTTGGGTGACTATTTTGTAACTTTTTATACTTGAGTGACCAAAAAAAAATTTATTAATAGTTGTGTGACTACTAGTGTGGTTTACCCTTATTTTTATAAGGCATTTTTTTCAATATTATTTGAAAATTTTCTTTTTTTCAAGTTTTTTTGAATTTACTCCCAAATAAAGATTGTGCAACGTGGCACACTGGGAGCGCACCATGTCATCTTTTTTACGAAAATTGATCTTGGAGTAACATGATACATGGCTAGAAACTTTAGGTACTAAATTAATATAAGAATTATTTAAGTACCAAAATGATAATTAAGTGCAACTTTGGGGTAATTGATGCATTAACCTTTAAAAATATATGTATTTTGAGTTTATTTTTGTGTAAAAGATGATAAGTAAGTTTTTTATACAAATACTTATTTTTACCCATTATTCTTTCTCAATCCTTAAACCGGAGGAAAAACATGTTTAAACGTATTCGAACCCATGTCCTTTTCGTTGTTGTAATAGCAATGGTACCAACTGAGCTCACTATATAGTCTCTTTTAAAATAGTAAGATTAAATGTTCATTTAGTGATAAATTTGTTTGTTTTAGTTGGCGGATTAAAATTACATTTTAATCTTCTGGGATAATCTAATTTTTGGCCCCTGAATTTTGCAACTAGATTCACTTTAGTATGTGTACTTTTTTTTATCTACTTTGACACTTGAACTTGACAACTAGGTCCATTTTGGTCTTTGAACTTGAAAATTTTAAAAGTTTGATGATGTGGCACTCTTCATCACTTGAAAAAAAATAAAAAAAATATATATATATATATATATAAATTTTCAGGAGATAATGTAGTACAATCTCAGAGTGTCACATCCAATGTTTTAATAACTGGATCGATGGTTGAAGAGGTCAGACCATTGGTTCTCGATTCAACCAATTCTATCAATTCGACTGTTGAACCAACAATAATTAAATAAATAATTAAAATTCATAAAAATCTAAAATATTAAAATAAATAAAAAATTATTAAACTAGTTCAATTGTTGATTTTTATCTCGGTTTGCAATCTTTTACCAATTTCAAGCAGTTTTCGACTCAATTGGTTCAATTCTTATGTTTGGACCATTATATCGATTAGTTCGCAGTCCATCCGATCTGAACCTAGTTTAATAACATTGATGTTATCATCAAATCTTGTTAAAATCCAAATTCAAATCTAAAATAGTTTTGTATTCTAAATTAATTAATTTTTATTTTCCACAAAATTAGGAAAGAAAACAAGTTGTATCAAGTAATTGAGATGTTATAATCTTTTAAGTTAATTTTAGGATAAGAATCCAAACTAGTTTTGTATTTTATTTGGAAGGAAAACATTGTTTTATCAAGTAATTGAGATGTTAACTAATGCAAATATGATATCATAAATGACTTTTGTTGTTTACTACCTGCAAAGGTAAATAGATATACATAGTTAGTAGATTATGTCATAATTATGATATTATTGAAAAAAGGCATTTTAAGTAAAACTTTATTTTTTTAAAAATTTATTTAGTAATAATTATAAGTAAAATGTTAAAAAACTTAAATATGAAATTGCAAAAACATCATTATAAGAATATTAGTTACCATTTCAAAGAAAGGGTATATTATTTCTTTTCTCGTAACATTAACTCGATAATTTGTTTATAATAAATATAAATTATATGTATTTGTGTCACATTTATATCATGATTATGTCTAAAAGTATAATATAAAATTTGATACATTCATATGTTTAATTATTATAATTATATGGTAACCAAAATTATTAGATGATGGAAGATATACTTTACTTGCTTGGTAATGTTGCTGGTGGTTGCAATTTCATCTCAAAGTCCCAATGAAAAAATAAAATAAAAAGGAGGAAAATGGGTCCAATAATAGGGCAAAGGCAAACAAAGTTACTATTTAGATAGGTACTTAGTCATCATCATGACCAAAATGTCCTAATAAATCCAGCTAATGAAAAATAAATTGTTGTTTCATGATAAGCTTCCCCATGAACCCACCATTTTTTTTTATTATTTAATTTCCATAGTTAACTTACATGTTATAATTACAATGAAAAATCAATAATAATAACCACTTACATTATTGACATCAACTCAATTTTTTTACAATTTTAAAAATCATAAATTCTATGATTTAATCACATGCTAATGATTAATTTGGATCCTAAGAACTAAAATAACAAAAACCCAAAGTTTAAAATGTAATTATTAATTCATAAACATTGATAATGATGCAAAGTTGGAGATTACCAACTTGTTAGGTGCCATTTTAATATTAGTGTAAACAATGGTCCACAAATAATGGAACTTTAATAAAATAATTGCCTCATCCTCTTTGAAAATTTTCACCATTACTAATTACATGTACAATATTGTAGGTAGTGATGAATATCAAGTTTGTCGATGATTGTGGCTTTACAGAATAAGATTAACTTTTTTATTCCATTTTTTTGAATGACAATAATAAAAATAAATAAATTCTAACTTTAAAACTAAAAATAATATTTTAAAAGTGAACCTAATCGCAATATCTTTGTTCATCAATTCAAGTTAGGTATAAATAGCATATATTTTATTAAATGAAAGCTACATTTAAAATCAAGAAAAGATGTGGATTGTTGGTTCGAAAAGTGCGAGGGTTTGGAAAAAGATATAAGCTCGAAAATGGATTTGGACAAAAAATAAGGCCCGTTTAAAAAACGAGTCAGGCCTTGGGTAATTTTTTTAGGCCCGGGCTCGGCCCGAATTTGCAAAAAGAAAAAAAATGTTGTTTGCTCACTGTTTTACTGTCATTTCACTATTATGTTTCTACTATTTTATTATTATTATTTGAATATTGTATAAATTTTATTTATTGTTAATTTTGCTACTATTTTAGAGGCATTTGCATGTTAAGTTGCATTATGTTTTTATTTCAATTTGTTGGGAAACATTTATTTTAATGTTTTTAGGTTTTTGATGTATTATATTTTAAAAAAATTAATAAGGTGGGCCGAATCCAAATTTTAGCATTTTTAGCCGGGTCAATTCCAAACCTAAAATTTTGTCAAGGCTCGACCCGAACTCGACTCGGCTCATAAACAGGTCTACAGCGGCTGCATGAGTTTTATTCAAAATTTTAATTATATTTTTGTATTTCATTGATTTATTTTCAATATAAATATGATTTAATAATCTTTAATTGTTACTTAACATTATTATAATTTTCAAGGAAAAGAATAACATTATTATATATATATATATATATATTATTTAAACACAATATTATAATTCTAATTCACTTCACTATCTAAATTTTAATTAATATTTTTTAAATATCTCATTATTTAGTTGTTAGCAGTGGGAAGCCAAGGCCTATCTAAAAATGGTAAATTTTCCAATTAGGGTCTTTAAAATTTAAGAAATTTCAAATTAGTATAATAATAAAATTGCACATTGACCCCAAAAATTTATATTTCTATCTCTAACCCTTCTAAATAATTCTCTGACTTCACCCTTAGTTGTTACTCAAACTGTAATACTCTATGTAAACACTTACAATATGTTGGGTTCATCAAAATAGCCTATTATAGTCAAACTATAAATTTTTATTTACTGCAACTATATTATGTAATAAAAATTAATACAAAGTTAAATTTTGTTGATAATCTCTTGCAGTATTGCTTAAGATGTTACCTAAGTTGTCTTATATGGAAGGTGATTAAAATTATTATCAAACACTTATTAAATACAGATTCAAACTGTGTTACCTCGTTCCCACCCTAACATTATATTTTACTGTACACATAATTTAAAAAAAAGAAAAAGAAAGAGGAGAGGTAACTTTGAAGAATGTATATGATAATTTATTGGGTTGGAATATCTGGTGGGCAGAGGTGAAAGCTGCCATTTTAATTCATTTATTCTTTGCCTATTCTCTCACTCATTCTGTCTACTCACTAAAGTGAAACTCAAAACAATTTAACATTAAATTGAATAAATTAAAGTTTCCAATGCAGATTTAGAATGGAAATGTTATAAAGAATAAGAAAGACCTCTCAACTAACCAAGATTTAGAAAATAGAAGGTGAAATAATAATTGAAATAATTTTGCCATGAAGAAGAGAAATTGATGGATACAACTGTCGGTAACTGGGACCAATCTTGAATTAAAATAAAATAAAATTATTGTCTCCTACTTCTCTCCTTATGATCCTCAATACTTTCCCATGTGCTAAAGCTTCAGTTTCAGAACTGGCATTTCTTTTTTATTATTTCCATAATGTGTATAATTCTTCCAAGCTAAACAAAAATAGTACAGAAGACCCTGCACGAAGAAACAGCACAAGATCCAATGAAAACTTCCCTTCTCTACATTATCTGAACCCCCCAATTGAGTTTATAAAACTTTTCCCATGTTTTCATTTTTTTCAGTCTGTCAGCAGAACATGTTCCTGTAACAACATAGCAAGGAACTGAAACTTCCAACAATGGATGAACTCAACCTGTGAAGAATTAGTGTTTGCTTCTCTGTCTTGTCTCTCAGGAACTTCTGGTTGTATATTTGTAAGGCTTAAAAAATGGACTTCAGGACACGTGTAGATTATGCTTTGTTCCAACTTACACCTACTAGAACCAGGTAAAGATTTTGCATGCCTTGTAAAAATGTCGTCTTTTTCTTCTTTTTTGATTGTTTGGACATTCATCTGAGAATGGCTTTGGGGTTTGAATGGAAGATGTGATCTGGTGATTTTTGCTGGAAAAGAGAATGAGAAATTGGCATCAGGGTTGCTAGAACCCTTCATTTCACACCTCAAAGCTGCTAAAGATCAAATTTCTAAAGGAGGCTACTCTGTAACTCTTCGCCCTGTCGCCTCATCTCCTCCCTGGTTCACCAAAGGCACTCTCCTAAGGTAAAAGCTCTTTCAGGACATTGCATTACTTTCCTCTAGGAAGAAACAAGATCTTGTTTTTTAAGTCTTTTGTGTCATTATACCTTGTTAATGATTTCTAATGCATTTTAACAGGTTTGTGAGGTTTGTTAGTACACCAGAAGTTCTTGAGAGATTTGTGACAGTGGAGAGGGAAATCGAACAGATCGAGAATTCGATTCAATCGTACGAAGCAAACGCTGTCGGGACGACAGATGCAGATGGTATGTTTGGTCCCCAAATTTTATGTTCAAAGAGTGTTTAATTCCTGTTTGTCTGAGAATTGTATGTTTTGTTTCAGGGAATTTCCAAAAGCCATATACTTCATCTAAGGTATGCTTTTCAGCATTCTCTACCATATATTGTTTTTGCTTTGATTCATTTGATAGCTTACATCTTAATCCCAGAACTTTATTATGATGGTGCATGTAGTCTAAAGGTGAATTCGATGGAACCGAAGATGATGTTCCAGAAGAAACTTCCAAGTAAATTACTTGTTCCTGCAGTTAATCACATTAGCTTGATTTCTTTTCAAAATGCATTCATTGCTCATCGCGAGGTCGATATGCAGGGTTCGTCTTCAACGTGTTCTGGAGACAAGGAAGAAAGTACTTTGTAAAGAGCAAGCAATGGCTTATGCTCGTGCTTTGGTTGCCGGTTACGAACCTGATAATATCGATGATCTCATCTCTTTTTCTGACACTTTCGGTGCTTCTCGTTTAAGGTATAAATCGCCATTGTCATGACCTAAATTATTTTCATCGGGATATGGTTGCCAATTGCTTGCTTTTTCTTTGTTCTGTCAGGGAAGCTTGCATAAATTTCATGGACTTATGCAAGAGAAAGAATGAAGATAGGCTTTGGATGGCTGAATTAGCAGCAATGCAAGCATGTTCTAGACCAGACTTGTCTTACCTTGGAACATCTGGGATCGTACTTGCAGGGGAAGAAAATGATCCAAGTCAAAATCTTACCATAAATGTCTCCGCCATGAAGCAAACCGGTTCTGCCGCCTCAGATGCTGGAAGTGGAGATATTAACCCTGGTAAGGATGGATACCAAATTTTTCTTCTGCTTCAAATGATGATCTTATAACAATGATCTATGATTCCCTATAACTGCTTGTTTCAATTTGTTAAATTCCACAACAACAACTTGATGTTTCAAAATCTGTTAATATGTTTTACAGATGGTAGCTTGGCATCCATGGATGGGAAATCTCAAGTACAAATGCCATGGCTACCCCATTTTCCTCCGTACATGCAAAGTTTTCCGGGTTCTGGATTTCAACAAATGCCTCCATATCAAGGGTACATTTTCCCTGGTATTCACGGTGCCCCCCCGTATTATCCAGGAAATATGCATTGGCCTCTGAATGTAGAGGATTCAAGCCTTACTCGTGGTTGGGAACCGGATGATCGTAGAAGTCATAAATCATCTTCTAGGAGCAAGAAAAAATCTTCACAAAGTAAGGGAGATGAATCCACTGAGTCTAATGATACTAGCTCTGAGAGTGAACCAGAAGAGGAAGTACATAAGAAAAAGCACGAAAAGAAGTCATCATCATCAAGAAAGGTTGTCATCCGTAATATTAATTACATTTCTTCGAAGAGGAATGGGGATAAGGGCAGTGATTCTGAAGATAATTCTGATGAGGATGAGTTCATTGATGGAGATTCTCTCAAACAGCAAGTAGAGGAGGCTGTTGGATCACTAGGGAAACAACACAAGTCTACCTCACGCCATCATAAGAAACGCAATGGAAGCAAGCATCGAAACACTGTGTCCTACGATGAAGATGAACCGGGAACTAAAAATCCGGAGGGAGAAAAACGAAGCAATCCCTGGGATACTTTCCAAAACCTTCTCTTGCAAGACAAGGATTTGGATTCTTCTGAAGTAGATAAACAGCCTGCAAGATTGCAAGACAAATATTTTGCAAGCACGGGGACCGAGGGAGTAACAAAGCCAAAGACAATCTCAAGTGATCCCTTTTTGGACTCACAGATCGGTAAGGATCATGAAGGTGAAACTCGAGGCAGAAACTTTGGGACTAATGAATTCAGTGGCTCAGTTGTTAAGAGAAGAGATGGCACAAATGAGGAGTTGCTTATGTTGCAAGGCACTGATTCTGGGATCAGTTCCCGAGCTAATATATCTGATTATGCTGCAGAATCTACTATGGCCAGAACTTGCAGAGAAGGCGAATGGTTTATCAACAAAGAAGTGGATAAATCTTCGAATCAGGATGAGATGATGGGTCTCAAAATGTTTGATGGGGAAAATGCTTCTTCATTAGCTCGTGAAAGCAAGAAAGATGTTTTTATTGATGACTCTTTCATGATTCAAGGTCCATCAGTGGGAGAATATCAATCAGATCAGTTAAGGATCGGTATAGGCATGGTTCCTGAACTTGAAGCTACTCAACTAGAACATAGCAATTCGGAAAATGTATCGAAGGCTGCTCCAGTTTCGTATGAACCAGATGACCTTTACATGGTGATTGGGCGTGGTTCAGTAGAAGAGACTGCCATGACATCTTGGACTCCAGAGATTGACTACGAAATGAACGCGTTATCTGCTGAAGCAACCAGTAGGCATGCTGATGTTGAAATAACCGGTGCCAATGAAAAGGGTCCTGATGCTAAAAAACTTGGGAAATCCGAGGGGAAACTTTCGAATAAAGAAGTTCATTCTAGAGTTTCAAATGGACCTCTTGTCAAGAGCAAATCTGATGTAGTATCAAAGAGCAGGAAACCACCAACAGGAAGCAAAACCATGATACGGAGAACTAAGTCCGATCAGGTATTTACCAACTCTTTTGGCCTTTAAGTTCGAGCCTGTTTTTCGATAGAATGAGATAAAAGTAGACTGAAATGTTCCAATGTAGCTAAGAGTATCTATGCATTTCTTTATTAAGCTTTCATTCATTCTTGGAAACCATGCAAACTAGCATAGCCATATCATGCTGTTTGAAACAGCATTCAACCAAAACACGTACCGTTTCTCTCGATGCCTTAGCACATACAAAATTTTCAATTGTCTTGTTGATTAACATGTGGTATCGTGCTTCACGATCTGTTTCTGATTGATTATCCTCGCCCTTCTAATTTGTTATAGGAAGAGGAGAACAGAAAGAAAATGGAGGAGTTACGGATCCAGCGCCAGAAGAGGATAGCTGAGAGGAGTGCTGCCGGTGGTCTTAATCTGGTTACTTCCCGGAGGAGCTCCACCGAAAGTAAAACTTTAGCAGCTTCAACGAAGAGCCAGCCATCAACTCAAGACACTAAGAAATCGCCGAAGCCAGTCCTTAGAAGTTCCACCATAGAACGTCTTGCAACCGCACGGAATACTTCAAAGGTCTCATCGGCTGAATTGAAATCGAGCCAGCCGAAAAAGCCGACATTGAAGGAAAATAGTTCTTCAACAACTCAGAAGGCTGCTCCTGCTAAGGATAAGAAATCAAGCACAAACAAAGCCAAAGCTTCAGATATAAAAAGTGGTACAAATAAAGAACTTCCTAGTGGTGATAATGCACAAGGAAAAAGGGAGTCCAATGAGGTCACAGTAGCATTGCCAATGGAACCAGCACCATCCAAAGCAACTCAACCTACTGACATTGTTGATGATTTCAAGGACATTCAAGAATTGCAGACTACCTCAATCGAAAAGACCGAAGGAAATGCAACTTCGAAACCAAAGCTGTCAGGGGAAGACCAAAGCTCAAATGCCAAAATGGTTACCGTAAATAAGCCAATGCAATTAGATCATGTAAAAGGTGATGAAGAATTTACTATGCCAACTAAAGTTGTTTCTGAAGATAACATAGCACCAGAAGGATTTGGTAAAGATATTCCTGAGACAACGGTCCATCCTGTGCCGCCAGTGCCGAGCAAGACGGTAAGATTTTCGACTGTAAATATCGAAGAGATGGGTGCAATGAATGAGAAATATCAGTCGCCTAGGATTCCTGAAATAGAGATCTCAACTCCACCTCCAAATGATGGAATGGACAAGGAACCAATGCATAGCAGGAAGAAATGGAACAATGAGGAGAGCCCTCCTAAAGCAGCCAAAGGGTTTAGAAAGCTTCTTTTCTTTGGAAGAAAAAGCAAAAGCTATGCTACTGCTTAGTGTATGCTTGTCTTTCCATATTGCTTATGCTTCGGGTTTTCAGTTTTTTCGGGTGGAACGTACCAATAAGGCCTTTGATGTTGCTGCCATTCAAGGATTCATGAACTTATAAAGAAAAATGGTGAAAAAAAGAGAGAGATTCATAATGTAATTTATCTTTGTTTGATATATCATGTTGGAAGGGTTAAATCACATTCTTTTTTGTTTGATTGTATACCTTTGTATTTTGAATCATTTGTAATTTGAATTCTTTGGTGTTTTTTTTTTCCATATGAAAAAGCCTGCAATGTTTTTTACTCCGTGAGCTCAAACATATGTTACTGATCGAAGACCTTCCACTCCTCAAAACCACCATACATAGCTCTGAAGTCTGAACGGATTCATGTGAATCTTCACCAACCTCCTACCTATGCTTCCAACATTAAACAAATGAAATAAAAAAACAAAAAACCTTTTTCTTGCTTTCTTAAGAACACTTATTTAATTGTGTTGGCAATACGTAGTGTTCATCAAACAAAAGTTGTGTGATTTTGTTGACGGTTGAGTAGTAAAAGCGTGGAGTTCTCTTCACCCCACATTCCATTTCTTTTGATATATCCATCCCATCATAATTTACACCATCGATAATAAAAAATTAAAATTGATTGTTTACGTCAGAGTCTTAAAAATTTATATAAAAAATGATCGAGCCTGGAAACTAACTGTGACAACGATTGAGGCAAGTGCACCTATCGAACAGTAGTATAGCTTAGTGGCAAGACCGGATTGTCGAACCCAAAGGAACCAGAAGTACTAATACTGACTTTCTTTTTATTATTTAGCCTAAGAAACAAGGGAATTTGTTGTTTAATCTAAAATTAACTAAATACTAAGCTAAAGATGCTAAGACAAAGAGAACGAACTTGGGAAAACACTCGTGAGAAAAACCAATTGATTAAGACGATACCCAAGGAAGAATCCACCTAGACTTCACTTGTTATCTAACTCTGAACCAGAAGATTTATTCACTTGACTTGATCCGTAGGATTCCCTAATTTATATTAATACCTCTCTCGAGGCTACTAACGTCTAACCCTAGGTTGATTAATTGAAATCTCTTTCTAATTAAAACCCCTAGAATTGCATTAACTCGATCTATGGACTCCCATATTAGGTTTGACCCTAATTCGGCAGATTTTCATCACCCTATCTCTAGGCGCGCGAGCAACTCCGCTTAATTATGCTGGATCTACTCTTAGGCAGGGACTTTTGCTCCTCCACCTAAGCACATCAATACTTGAATCAATATCCCAGAAATATCAAAACAAGAATTAAGAACACATAATTAAGAACAAATCAAGTATTTATCATATAGTTCAGCAAACGATAACAAGATTCATCTTAGGTTTCATCCCCCTCAGGTATCTGAGGGTTTAGTTCTTAATCATAAAATAATACATCTCAGAAAAAAAAGATAAAACAAAACATAAGAAAAACCCTAAAACGCCCTGAAGGAATTGAAGAGAAGATCCTCCGTCTTGAGTATGATTTTGGCTTCTTGAGATGGATCAACTGGCTTTCTTCGAGTAAATCTCACGATTCTGACCTCTCCGGCTTGGCTCATTGGCCCAGCCGGATGCCCCCGACAGAAGGCTTCTGTCGACTCCCCTCTTTAGGTCATACTTAGGGTGTTTATATAGACTTTGAAATGTGTTTCTTCGCCTCTAAGTATCCTAATTTAAGTGAAATTCCTCTTTGTCACGGCAGGGACACGCCCTTGGCACACGCTCGTGTGAATCGTGGCTAGGCCGTGTTCGAGTCTATCAATGAGGCACGGCCGTGTGGATTTGGCCTAGGCCGTGTCGATTTTTTTCTTTGGCCCATTTGGTCCGTTTTAAGCCCGTTTTCCATTCTTTTCATCCTCTTATGCTTTCCTGAGTATAAAACATGAAATTAAAGGATTAAGAGCACCAAATTACATAATTCAAAGGATAAATCATCCAAAAGTATGCTAAATGTGGGCTTTAAAATATGTTACTATTACGGTTTATCAAATACCCCCACACTTAAGCTTTTGCTTGTCCTCAAGCAAAAATTCTCAACTCACAATTAACACAAACTTCCTCGATTCATAATATTCATCAATAATGTTTCATCATAATTCAAAGATAATTCATACATGGATAATTCAACTCAAAGAGTTCTACAGATTCAAACAATCTAAGTCATATATTTTTGTAACATGAAAACATAGGTGTTTCCCCTCATCTAAATAATTACCTCTGATTCAAAATCGACAAGGATTGACATCTTCACTAAAGATTCACTCAAATCACTCGAAGTGTTTAAGGTTCAGAACTAAGCACTCAGAAGTCGAACATGAAAAGTTAATCCCATAGGCTTGCATGAAAATCAAATCTCCACCACTGTAAAATGATATGATACACAAATCAAAAGGTCTTTTATAGGTTGTAACGGGGCTTGGGTTAAAGGTGTGGATAAAGGCTAAATTAGAGGGTTAGTATCGAGACTGAGTTGACAAATTACCTAACTATAGACAACGAACTGAATAAAGAATAATTACATCAATTGAAAACTTGTAATACTAATACTAATAACACGAGCTTCTTCTAAAGATGTGAATTTAACAGCTTAAGCTCCAATAACAAAGAAGTAAAAATGAATATACTTCGGGTTTTTTTTCTTAAGAACAAATCAAATACATAATAATAAGATAGAATTTAACAACTGAATAAAGAAAATAGTTAAGTAATCGATCGAATCAAGTCTCGATATAGGGGTAGTCAAGAAGAATGGTGATAACGAATACAAAGGGTTTTGGGTTAATATTAGTGGGTGAGTCAATAAAAAGGGTTGTTAGGATCAAAGGGGTTCACTAGGGGTTAATTGTGAGGGTAGGCTTTTAGTGGAGTAAGTGGGTTAAAACCTAGGTGCCTTTATCATCTCTGTATATCAAATCAAAGGTGTGGTCTCGACATGTATAATCGATGCAAGTTCTAGAATAACAAATTAATATTGACACACTCATAATCAATAGAGTGAGCAAGAAAAAGAATATATGCTCTATAAGGCTCAAAATCTCACCAAAATTATGGGTTTTTGATGTCAACCTCATAAATTTCAAACTTCAAAGTAATATTCAAATTTAGGTAGACAACCTAAAAAAAATTAATTTCTGAAAAATAGACTTAAAATGCTTGATTCCCTAGTATCTTAAAGTTTAAATCATCAATGCACAATTAACTATGACTTAATCCAAAACATATTAATAAAAATCATAAATCAGGGGAAATTTCATTCTAATAGTAATATGAGAAAATTACTTAAGAAACAAGATATAATTCAGGATTTGAGAATAATGAAAAAAGTTAGGCACTTTTAAGATTCACCCCCTCACACTTAAGATGTACATTGCCCTCAATGTACAAAGATGTATAAAAGCATTATAGTAAGAAGATCAAAAGATAGGGATAGAAGTGAAACTTCCTGAATTTTGGATGGAATCCTTGGAGGACGTTTCATGACGAATGTGATGACTAGGTATAAGTGATGTCTTCGTTCCTTGAGTTGCATATTTAATCTATTTAATTTGTGAAGTCATCAATTAAATTTTAGGGAGTGGATGTTGTTATGGAAACTTTAGAGTTAGACAGCCAGTGATAAAGTGAAATCAATAATACTAATGAAACTTTCAAGTCTTTAGACAGTAAACTAAAATAGAAGCAAAATAAAAACGAAAATAAAGTAGAAATAGAGATAGAAATAAAAATAAAAATAAAAATAAAAATAAAAAGGACTCAGAGGTCCTCTGCATCAGCTGGGTCGCGAGGTGGTGGTGGCGATGAGATATGAAGGTACTGATATATCTGGTGGAGGGTGGTGTCGATATGGTCGAAACGCTGGAAGCATTGCTGCTCAAATCATGTTAGGCGCTTAGATATGTCCGAAATAGATGCTGCCGCATGGAATGGGCGATGACTCGGTGGTGGGGCTTCCTGTGGTGGGGGGACATTGTCAGGAATGTCCTCAGGGTCCTCCTCATCGGTGATAGGTGATAGCCGATATTGGGGAGGATCGATCCCACGTCGACGTTGAATCATCCTCATGTGTAGCATCATCTGGATGCATTGTGGGGACATCTGACCTATCAGTGTGAGTGAGGAGATCTGTACGTCGGTGTTGAGGAGCCCGAAATATCGAACCAAGCGTGTGATGTAGGGACCCATAGATATGACTCCCCTCCTATGTTGCTCCGTCTGATGTTGAATGGCGCGAGATATGAAATAGGCTAGGTCGAAAACGTACCCGTTCGCCATGCACCATAGGAAGTAGGCGTCATGAGTGTTGACGATGCCAATGCTCTCTCGTCTACCTGTCAGTGTATGAGCTAAAATAGCGTGTACGTACCTCAGGGATGGGGTGATTGACGTCGCCTTGGAGTGACTGGGGTCATAAGAGGCGTTGTTAGGGGCTATGTTGTACCAACATCTCGTGGGGGTGTTATGGATATGGCGATGAAGCTCGGAGAGATCATTATCCTCCATGAATTCGTCAGTATAGAGTCCCAATACGGCCTGGAATTGCGGTACATTCAGTTCTTGTATAATGCCTCCGAGACTGAATTGGATCGTACCAGGGTCGTCGTGGCGCGTCATTACCGTCTGAAGATGGAAAGTGGAACAGAGCTCCAAAGTGAGCTCTAGATATGTGGGCTCGATGATATTGAAGAATTGGCCCCAAGGATCGGTAGTCAGGATAGCCCGTACGTCGTCGGCTAGTTGGACCTGCTCCAAAGCGGTCCAATCAATACATCTCCCTGTGCCGAGAGGTCGCGCGCGGAGTATCTTATAAAGGTCCTCTTGGGCTCCTGGAGGAAATCGTAAGAATAGGTGTCACACTTCGGCGGATGCGCTGGCTGATGACGAACCGGGTCCCTTTCATTTTTTTGAAACGGGAATGGCAGTTTTTCGGCTGCGTGGAGGAGTCATTATTTTCCTGAAAATAGGAAGTATTAAAAAGAAAGAATTCAAATATTGTTTGCAGCCAAGACGTATATTTTCCTATCCTAATGCCCAAGTAATATAAATTGTTCGCTAAACGGAGTGATAAACTAACAATATAGAACTAATTAAGAAATAGAAATAAATATTGAATATCTAATAAAAATTTCAATGATCAAAGGCAAAGAAAAAATAAGTAGAATAGGAAAAATGAAGATGACCGGTGGGGCTGTTGAGGCGGTGGTCGGTGTACGGGTGTGAAGGATGGCTACACGGGCGTGTGCTGCAAATAGAAGGGGGAACACGGCAGTGTTGCGATTTTGGGTGGGCGTGTGTTCCGTCGGCATGGGCGTGGTCTGGTTTGTACGTGAAGACAGGGGGGAATATGGGGTAGGAAGGGTCAAGGAAGGAAAAGATTTTGCTGGTGGCCGGAGTGGGGTAGTGTTTTTGGAGAAAAACGGCTAGGGTTTGTGATTTGGGGGGGACCTTGGGGAAGACGGGTGTTGGGTACTTTAAATAGGGGTGGGAGACACGGTCAGGGGCCACGCCCGTGTTCCTTTTATTCAGCCCGTGTTTTTCGAGAATTTTAAATTTAGGCACGTTAATGCAGTGTCACACGCCTGTGTCAATTTTTTCTATGCCCGTGCTTCGTAAGTCAGTGTCGTCCACGGTCCTAAGGCACGGGCATGTCTTATACCCATGTTTGGTTACTCAGTGTTCACCACGGGTTGGATGCACGGGCGTGTCGTACGCCCGTGTCGATTACTCAGTATCGGTCGCAGTTGAGCTGCACGGCCGTGTCTTTTAGTCGGAGCCCGTGTCTTGGGAAAAAAAATTATCCTGTTTCTGCACGGTCGCCGCCACGCCCATGTACTCAGTCGTGGCGTCCACACGGCCACAGCTACGGCCGTGTGGTACGTAAACCCTGTGCTTAGTAAACTGGTTAGTTTTCAGTTAGGTGCTAAAAATTGAAAATATAATCACTAGTAAAGTTAGTGCTCGGGTTGCCTCCCGAGAAGCACTCGTTTAAAGTCTTAAGCTAGACTTCCCCTGTTTTCATTTTTAAAATGAAGGTTCACAGAGCCGAAGCTCCTCTCTCATATCCCTGAAATCGTCTCCATTATAAATTTTCAGTCGCTGACCATTTACCTTGAATGTGTCATGAGTTGGATGAGTTACCTCGACTGTGCCGTAGGGAAAGATAGTTTTGATTATGAATGGACCTGACCATCTTGATTTCAGCTTCTCAGGAAACAAGCAGAACTAAGTCTCCTACTTCGAATTACTTTGATTGCTTTAAACGAGCATCATGGTGTCGCTTTGTAGCCTCCTTATATAATCGTGAGTTCTCATAGGCCTCAGCTCGCCATTCATCTAGCTTGTTTAACTGCATCATCCTCTTCTCACCTGCCGTTTTAAGATCGTAATTCAAGAATTTTATAGCCCAGAAGGCTTTGTGTTCTAACTCAAATGGTAAATGACAACTCTTCCATAGACAAGTTTGTACGGGGATGTTCCTATGGGAGTCTTAAATGCTGTTCTATAGGCCCATAACGCATCATCTACTTTTAATGCCCAATCTTTCTTGTTTGATTCTACCATTTTCTTTAGAATACGCTTAAGTTCTCGATTTGCTACTTCCGCTTGTCCACTGGTTTGAGGGTGATAAGGGTAGATGTTACTGTGGTGTACTCCATATTTTTTCAAGACCTTGTCAAATTGCGTATTACAAAAATGAGTACCCCTATCACTAATAATTGCTCTGGGTGTTCCAAATCGAGCGAAAAGTTTTTTGAGAAATTTCACCACCATTCTGGCATCATTAGTGGGTAAAGCCTGGGCTTCTACCCATTTTGACATATAGTCTACTGCTACTAGGATGTATTTATTCCCAAATGAGCTAGGGAATGGGCCCATAAAATCAATACCCCATACATCAAAAATTTCGCATGATAGCATGTATGTTTGAGGCATTTCATCGCGTTTAGAAATATTACCTGTTCTTTGGCATATTTCGTATGAAGCAACATACCTGTTGGCGTCTTTGAACAAAGTTGGCCAATAAAAACCTGATTCGAACGTTTTATGTGCTGTCTTAATCCCGCTGTAATGTCCTCCTGAAGGTCCTGAATGGTAATGTTCTAGGATTTTGCTTGCTTCTGCTTTTGTAACGCATCTCTGAATTACTTGATCTGCACATATACGTAAAAGAAAAGGATCCTCCCAAAAATAGTTTTTCACGTTAGCAAAGAATCACTTCTTTTGATGATGTGTTAACCTTTTTGGAAGACTGTTAGCAGCTAAATAATTCACAATATCTGCAAACCAAGGTACCTCGGAGTTAGATATAGTGAATAGTTATTCTTCGAGAAACGAGTCGTTTATCTCACTCTCATCTAGTTCTTTGATATGTGGATTTTCAAGCCTAGAAAGATGATCTGCTGCAAGATTTTCAGCTCCCTTCTTATCTCGTATTTCCAAATCAAATTCCTGCAAGAGTAAGATGCATCGTATGAGTCGAGGTTTTGCATCGATTTAGTTAAAAGATAACGAAGAGTGAATGGTCGATGTAAAAACGACAACTTTAGATAATATCAAATACTGTCTAAATTTGTCAAATGCAAAAACTACAGCTAACAATTCTTTTTCTGTGGTGGTGTAGTTTTCCTATGCGGGCGTCAATGTTCTGCTAGCATAATAAATTGGCTGAAAGTGCTTGTCTCTTCGCTGTCCCAAAACTGCACCTACTGCAAAATCACTCACATCACACATTAGTTCAAAGGGTAAATTCCAATCAGGTGCAATTATGATTGGAGCATTTGTTAGTTTATCTTTGAGGATATTAAATGCATCTAAACATTCCTGATCAAAATTGAAAGGTACATCTTTTTCTAGTAATTTCGTTAAAGGCTTAGCTATTTTAGAAAAATCTTTAATAAATCTTCTATAAAATTCAGCATGTCCTAAGAAGCTTCTAATAGCCTTTACTGAACTAGGGGGAGGTAATTTTTCTATGGTTTCAACTTTTGCTTTATCTACCTCAATCCCTTTACTAGAAATTTTATGTCCTAAAACAATCCCCTCTCGAACCATAAAGTGACATTTTTCCCAATTTAAAACAAGGTTCGTTTCCTTACATCTCATTAGAACTCGTTTTAAATTTTTAAGGCAAAGATGGAAAGAATTACCGAATACCGAAAAGTCGTCCATAAATACCTCCATAATGTCTTCCACAAGTTCATCAAAGATGGCTAGCATGCAGCGTTGAAAAGTAGCAGGAGCATTACATAATCCAAAAGGCATTCTACGATAAGCAAATGTACCGTATGGACATGTAAATGTTGTCTTTTCTTGATCCTAAGGGGCTATCGAGATTTGGAAGTAGCTAGAGAGTCCGTCTAGGAAGCAGTAGTACATATGCCCAGATAATCTTTCTAACATCTGATCAATAAATGGCAAAGGAAAGTGATCTTTTCTGGTGGTGTCGTTCAACTTTCTATAGTCAATACAGACTCTCCAACCTGTGACTGTTCTGGTAGGAATTAATTCATTCTTTTCGTTGGCTACAACAGTCATGCCTCCTTTCTTTGGAACAACCTGCACAGGACTTACCCAAGTGCTGTCAGAAATAGGATAAATTATTCTAGCATCTAGAAGTTTAATTACCTCAGCTTTAACAACTTCTTTAACGTTGGGATTCAATCGTCTTTGAGGTTGCACACATGGTTTATACTCATCTTCCATTAAAATTTTGTGGGTGCAAAACGATGGGCTTATTCCTTTAATGTCAGAAATTTTCCAAGCTATGGCTCTTTTATGTTCCCTTAGTACCTGTAGCAACTCGTCTTTCTCTCTTGGTTCCAGTTCTGAAGAGATAATTACTGGTAGCGTAGAGTTATCCCCTAAGAATGCATATTCTAAGTGTTTTGGCAACTGTTTTAATTCTAATTTGGGTGGCTCATCAATAGAGGGTTTTTATTTTAGTTCGTCGTTGATTTCAATACCCTCTTCTTTCGTCTGTCTAGAGGAAGATGTATTAGAATTCAATTCATCGATATCATCATCTACCCCCTCACCTTGTGTAAGACACACTTCCATCGTGTCGTTATGTATGATTTCTGCAAAGAATCTTGAATAATGTGATCAGTGGCATCAATAAAATAACAGGAATCATCTTGTTCTTTAGAATATCGCATAGCATCGTAAATTTGAAAAATAATTTCCTCGTCGCCTAACCTTAGCGCAAGTTTACCATCACCGACATCAATAACGGCCCTAGCAGTAGCTAAAAAGGGACGTCCCAAAATTAAAGGTACCTCAACGTCCTCATCCATGTCAAGCACAAAAAAATCAACAGGGAATATAAATTTATCAACTTTTACCAGAATATCTTCGATAATTCCCCTAAGATATTTAACAGATCTGTCAGCTAACTGAATACTCATCCTAGTGGGTTTAGGTTCCCCGAGACCAAGTTGCTTAAACATTTTATAAGGTATTAAATTAATACTGGCACCTAGATCAGCTAGTGCATTCTCTACGTTCAAACTACCAATTAAACAGGGAATAGTGAAACTTCCTAGATCTTTCAATTTGGTTGGTAGCTTGTTTTGGATGATTGCTGAACATTCTTCATTGAGTTCCACTGTTGATATCTCTTCAAACTTCCTTTTATTTGTTAGAAGCTCTTTTAGGAATTTTGCGTACGTCGGCATCTGCGAAATAGCTTCAACAAAAGGTAAATTAATATGTAACTGTTTAAAAAGTTCAAGAAATTTACCGTATTGTGCGTCTAAGCGATCTTTCTTCAACTTTGTCGGATATGGGATCGATGGCTTAAATTCTTCACGTGCCGGTGTTACTTTCTCGATTTCCTCATTTTTTTCTTTATTAGTTTCTTATGGCATCTTCTTTTCTGTTTCAACCAATTCCTTCCCACTCCTTAATGTTACTACCTTCACTTGCTCTTGTGATTGTTCTGATATGATCTTGGCAAGTTGTCCTAACTGGTTCTTGGTTCCTTGAATCGATGCTTGTTGATTTTTAAGTATTGTCTCGATGTTTTGAAAGCGGGTTTCTCGACAATCGCTATGAATTTTGTCAAGCATCTCCTCAAGGTTCGGCTTCTTTCCCGTGGGTAAGGTACATTGTTGGAAGTTTTGAGGGGTTTTGTCTCTGGTTTCCTTGACCATCCCATGAAAAATGGGGATGGCTCCTCCAACCTGGATTATAAGTATTGCTATAAGAGTTAGTCTGAGGTCTAGAATTATTACCCATATAGTTTATCTGTCCGTTTTCCATGCCATGGTTGTAGGATGGATATTCTGTATTGCCCATTCCTCCTACATTCATATTGCACTGCTTAACTGAATGTACCTGCAAAGAATTACACAAACCATCAATCTTTTTGTTTAACATCTCTACCTGATTCGATAGCATGGTTACTGCGTTGAGGTTGAAAACTCTGGTTGCTTTAGTTGGCATTGTCCTTGTAACTTGCCACTGATAGTTATTCAGTGACATCTCTTCTATAAACTCGTAGACCGCTTCAGGAGTTTTGTTGTCCAGCGTTCCACCGTGGCTAAATCAATTAACTGCCTCGTTGAGGGGTTCACACCGTTGTAAAAAGTTTGGACCTGTAGCCACAAGGGTAATCCATGGTGTGGGCATCTTCTCAGTAGATCTTTGTATCTCTCCCATGCATCATAAAGTGTCTCTAAATCCATCTGCACAAAAGAAGAGATATCATTCCTTAACTTAGCCGTTTTAGCCGGCGAAAAATATTGTAATAAAATTTTTTCGGTCATTTGATCCCATGTAGTGATTGACCCTCGTGGAAGAGAATGCAACCACTGTTTGGCTTTATTCTTCAAAGAAAAGAAAAATAACCGAAGACGAATGGCATCATCAGAAACACCATTTATTTTGAACGTATCGCAAAATTCTAGGAAATTTGCCAAGTGATTCTTTGGATCTTCATCTTGCAAACCATCAAACTGAACAAATTACTGTATCATTTGAATTGTGTTAGGCTTCAGTTCAAAATTATTTGCAGCAATAGTAGGTCTAACAATACTTGATTCAGTACCAACTAAACTACGCTTAGCATAATCATACATAGTACGAGGAGCATGATTTTCGGCCACCTCTAGAGGTAGCGGATTATTCTCAGCCATTTCTTTGGTAGTATTGTTCTCGTCTTCTTGCTCTTCTTCTATGTAAGTTAAGCTTCGCCTTATTTCTCTACGATTTCTGCGAACGGTTCCTTCAATATCACTATCGTAAATTAAGGGTCCTGTCGGGTTCCTTCTAGTCATAAACTAGAGGTACCTGCAAGGAACAAAGAAAGAGAAAAATTAGCAAAGTTAAAATAAAAATAAAATAAAAGTAAATTGCAAAAAAATGGCTAAAGTAATAAAAATTGAGCGTTCTTAATATTTTGGTTCCCCGGCAACGGCGCCAAAAACTTGATCGTTTACTTCAGAGTCTTAAAAATTTATATAAAAAATGATCGAGCCTGGAAACTAACTGTGACAACGATTGAGGCAAGTGCACCTATCGAACAGTAGTATAGCTTAGTGGCAAGACCGGATTGTCGAACCCAAAGGAACCAGAAGTACTAATACTGACTTTCTTTTTATTATTTAGCCTAAGAAACAAGGGAATTTGTTGTTTAATCTAAAATTAACTAACTACTAAGCTAAAGATGCTAAGACAAAGAGAACGAACTTGGGAAAACACTCGTGAGAAAAACCAATTGATTAAGACGATACCCAAGGAAGAATCCACCTAGACTTCACTTGTTATCTAACTCTGAACTGCACGATTTATTCACTTGACTTGATCCGTAGGATTCCTAATTTATATTAATACCTCTCTCGAGGCTACTAACGTCTAACCCTAGGTTGATTAATTGAAATCTCTTTCTAATTAAAACCCCTAGAATTGCATTAACTCGATCTATGGACTCTCATATTAGGTTTGACCCTAATCCAAAGAGATTTTCGTCACCCTATCTCTAGGCGCGCGAGCAACAACTCCGCTTAATTATGTCGGATCTACTCTTAGGCGGGACTTTTGCTCCTCCACCTAAGCACATCAATACTTGAATCAATATCCCTAAATATCAAAACAAGAATTAAGAACACATAATTAAGAACAAATCAAGTATTTATCATATAGTTCAAATAAACGATAACAAGATTCATCTTAGGTTTCATCCCCTCGTATCTCGAGGGTTTAGTTCATAATCATAAAAGAATACATCTCAGAAGAAAAGATAAAACAAAACATAAGAAAAACCCTAAAACTCCCTGAAGGAATTGAAGAGAAGATCCTCCGTCTTGAGTATGATTTCGGCTTCTTGAGATGGATCAACTGGCTTTCTTCGAGTAAATCCCACGATTCTGACCTCTCCGGCTTGGCTCCTTGGCCTAGCTGGACACCCCCGACAGAAGGCTTCTGTCTACTCCCCTCTTTAGGTCATACTTAGGGTGTTTATATAGACTTTGGAATGTGTTTCTTCGCCTCTAAGTATCCTAATTTGAGTGAAATTCCTCTTTGTCACGGCAGGGACACGCCCTTGGCACACGCCTGTGTGAATCGTGGCTAGGCCGTGTTCGAGTCTATCAATGAGGCACGGCCGTGTGGATTTGGCCCAGGCCGTGTCGATTTCTTTCTTTGGCCCATTTGGTCCGTTTTAAGCCCGTTTTCCGTTCTTTTCATCCTCCTATGCTCTCCTGAGTATAAAACATGAAATTAAAGGATTAAGAGCACCAAATTACATAATTCAAGGGATAAATCATCCAAAAGTATGCTAAATGTGGGCTTTAAAATATGTTACTATTACGGTTTATCAAAAATCTAATGTTACTCCCGGTGCTTTAACAAAATTTGAGATTTAGTCTCTATACTTTAAATTTGAGTTTTCTTTTCTTATATATATATATATATATATATATATATATAAGAATCTCAATCTAGTCGTTAAAATCTAAACTATTTTTTTATTAAAATTTGTTAACTTGAAATTTTGATTAAGCTATCCTCGTATGATGTAGCATATGATTGATAGAAAATAAACATATTAAATTAACAAATGTTGACAGAAATTACCAACGAAGATAATAATTGGATTAAGATTTTTAAATTGAAAAAGTTGGAAGATTGAATTTTTAACTTTTAAAGTACAGAGACCAAATCTCAATTTCTTTGCAAGTATAAGGACTCACAACATATTTTAACATAATAAAATTCAATAATACTATAACAAAATTAATTATTTAATTATCTAGCAGGATGATCAAATTAAATAAAATTGAATGATAATAATTTTTGAAAAAGAAAACAATGTTTCTAAAAATGAAAGATTAATGAAATTCTCCATTCCAATCACACTACTAAAGTGGGTATCAATTCCTTTTGATGAAAAATTCAAAATTCACCCTTTTAATATTTCTTTTTTCTCAAATATTTTGGTAGTGTAATAAAATTAGAAGTCAAGTTATACAAAGAAAAAATTATTTTAATTTTTTTTATTCACTATATTCAAATTTGATATCTTACTTAAAAAAAATATTGAACTCTTTATCATTTAATCTAGAAGTATTCATGGGTTGGGTCAGATTCGAGTCGAGCTTAAGCATGATAACATGCTTTATACTTGATAAAACAAATAGTTAGTTATTTTTAATTTATGTCAAACTTGACATGCACGATCTACATAAATGAAATATGAAATATGACGGTTGAATTTTTAAAATATTAATCGTATAAAAAGTTACAGAATGATGTAAACCATTTTAGTTTTACACAGGTATAACCGGATCCCTTCCCCTTTTATATATATTGTATAATTTATAATACATAAAAAATTAAATCTATAGTAATATATAATATTAAAATGAGTTTGGATTAGCCACTTATAAATATAGATAAATTTGGACAAAATTTTAAGTCTATATTTCGGGTAGGATAGGGTTTGGATATATATTAATATAGACAATATTTTAGATCAATATGATAGAAATATCATATCGATGAAAATTTTACATGCATGATAAGTACAAGTATCATAATAAATTCAACAATTGGATTGTTAAAATATTAATTGTATAAAAAATTATGAAAATTTATAAAACCATTTTAGTTTTACACTGATGTAAGTGGATCCCTCTCCATATAAAAATTACACAAGATAATATATTATAAACATATAAACGAGCTTATTATAAACGAGCTTATTTTTTTTTACTATACTTATTTTTTGGATTTAAGATTTTTACTCAAATTCTTACGAAATTCAAGCTGTAAATGTTGATACTTTGTGCTACAAATATTGTACTCTTTCCCCAATGCTTTCTTTTGGGGACTCCAAAAAGGCAGTTAATTATGGCGGGTGTTTATTCCCTTTCATGAAAGTAACCGTCCAACTAAATCCACTTTCCAACCAACCCCCTTCACTAACCTTGTACCTTGTGCTTTAAACTTTTGTACCTTAACTTCCCAAGATACCCTTTTAACTAACTTCTTCCAAAAGAAAAGAAACCTTGCTTCAAGCCACTTGTACATTGTTGTTTTATAAGTTGTACTACCAGTCAATATTACGTAAATGAACCGTTAAATGAACCGGTTTCCAATCCCACCCCTTCTAAGAATTTGTAATTATACCAAATGCTTCCAACATATTCTATGATTTAAAAATTAAAAATAAAAAAGGTCAGATCCCCATTTTCAAGCTAAGGTGAGGTGTCATTTTCTTCTGAAAATAAAATTTACAAAAAAAAGGGGAGTTTTTTATAATAAAAAAATCATTTTAATCATTTGGTTTGCTTCTTCATCACTGAAAGTGATTTTTTTGTATATTTAGAGAGGGAGAGTTTGAGAGAGAAAGAGCAAAACAAAAAGAAGAAGAAGAAAAAAAAAAGCAGAAGATATTGTTGGGTTATTGAAGCTAGCTAGCTCCACATTGTCTATGGCTTCAAAGCTTCTTTTGATTGCTGTCTTTGTTCTTGATCTCATTGCTTTTGGTTTAGCTGTGGCAGCTGAGCAAAGAAGAAGCACTGTAAGCGACACCACCCTTGCCTTCTTCATGCGTAATTTTTTGGTCGACATTAGTTCATACAATTTCTGGGTTTTATTGAAAGTTTCTACTTTCTTGCTGAGAAATGAGGAAAATGAATGAAAGCCTTTTTTTTCTTTTTTTTTTGTTTGAAAAACAGCTGTAAATGTTGTTTTAGCTTTCTGGGTTTTTTGCTGTATATGTAAATTTGCTACTTTTGAAGTACAGGTTGTTCTTGGTTCTTGGGCAATAAGGGTAGCCTAGAAACATAGTATTCAATCTTGATTTATGTATAACATATATATATTTGTTTTCATATTATTCACTTTCTGCAAATCAAGTAGTATACCATTCTCAATTGTCTATAAACTTTACCAGATCTCAGCTGAATTGCCATAAAAATGGTAGATCTCTCTGTATTTTCTTTTCTATTGCTCTCTCTCTAGACTAGTTCAAACATACAGAGATTATGGGAATTGGGAAGTCGTGGATCTAACCAGACAGGCATGCAACTGACCATTGTGTATTTGAATCTCTGTGCAGGCCAAGATTGTCCAAGACAGTGAAGTTAATTATAACTATTGTGTCTATGACTCAGACATATCAACAGGCTATGGTGTTGGTGCATTTTTGTTCCTTATGGTTAGCCAAGCCCTTGTAATGGCTGCAAGCAAATGCTTCTGCTGTGGAAAGGGTTTAAACCCCAGTGGTTCAAGGGCCTGGGCAGTCATCCTTTTCATAGTCTGCTGGTATGTCACAATTTCATCAAATTTATAGCCGTCATTATTGTAGATTTTTGTTGTTTCATTGGTTATTTGAATTTTGTGTCACAGGTTGTTTTTCCTGATTGCTGAGATATGCTTGCTGGCCGGATCGGTGAGAAACGCCTACCATACCAAATACCGAACCATTTTCAGCGAGCAGCCTCCCTCTTGTGAAACTGTGAGGAAAGGTGTGTTTGGTGCAGGGGCAGCTTTCATTTTCTTATATGCCATTGTCAACAAGTTCTATTATATTTGCTATTCAAGTGCTAGGGACAAAAGCTTCCAAGCTTACGGTGGAGAGACCGGTGTCGGTATGGGCACATACAAATAAACAAGCCTGCAAATTTGGGGTTTCTATCTTATTAGTTATTACAGTAGATATGGCCACATAGACTCCATTGTCTGTTTTTATTTTTAGTTGCATTTTCATGTGCTAAGGGTTCAACATAGGTGATAGGTTGTATTTTGTATCAGATTTATGACTTCATTTTATTTCCCTTTTTTTTCCCATTCCAATTGAAGTTTCTTGTATACATTATACATACCAATAACAAAAAAGATTGGTGTTGATGTTCCAATTCGACATTTGATATCAATTATGTATTTCTTGAACCAATTACATGATCTTCAATAGGGTTGCTATTTTTTAAACAACTGATTGTTATTGAACAAAGGAACACAGTTTTTGTTAACATTGGAACCAGTGTCTGAAAACTTGATTCTTTGCTTAGAAGGAAGCCTATCAGGAACAATCATCCAAGTGGTAATGGCGTGCCGGATTGTATCCTGAATACGAGCTGCTCCATACTTGTAGCACAACTTAACCTAACAATGTCACCATTTTGCTTCTTGAACAAGGATAGGATACAATGTTCCTTAGTTCGAGCAAAGCTTTGAGAAGCACAGGCTGCCTCGTAACGCTCATTTTTTTTTCATTGAATTAGATTTTAAAGTAAAATGGGAGGCATAAACTTCATTTTACCAAGGTCCAGGGACATTGACTTGATTTATTCATAAATCAAATTTTCTCATTTGCAGGAAGGAAGATTGTTCTTCAAGCAAGAGATGTATATACCAATCACTGAATCAAATGCTCGGTACTTAACTATTACGAAGAATCCGACTTGCACAAGTAAACTTGTGATGGCACCAAGTGAGTACTTGAGCCAGTATACACCTAACTGAAACCAGGCAGCCAAAACTCATTTGCTGATATTGCTGAGACATATTCTATCTGTTTCGGCCATTACCAAACTACCAGGAAGGTTTCATGGTTTCAGTCTGACAGCCAAACGTGTTCCGATAGGTCATTCATTAACTGTCCCCTACTATAAGTTCAGATAACTTGAACACATGTGATAGAGACATCTTTGGTTTCAATTCAAAGGGAAAAAAAACCTGCAATGACATGTATCCATTTTGTTTTACTCGCCAACATTGAGTTTTTCCACTTAAATTCTGACCACCTTGGCTTTTCTAGAACCAACCAGGCATACCATTGTCCAAAAATTTGGTCATCATTGTACTAGCAGATACACAATTGATTGTTTTAGCTTAATCAAAATTCAAACAATCCCTCAAATTGATATAACAGCAAAATGTAGACTAGAAAGTTAATGGGGTCACAATACCAATTTTGAAATCACGTCTCAAAAACTCTTACTATTGGCAAGGGTATTTGATTGAAATCTAAGACACTGTTCATTTCCCCCCACTTCCATCCAAGCATGAAACCACCATATTTGGAGAGCATAGGTTTAAACCATGCAGTGTTTTCAAAAATAGCCCCTTCAGTTATTTTCCTTTTTCAACTTTAACAAGCTTGGCTAGTTAATAACGTGACATATAGAAAGTAAGTTGTTCTAGAATCTATTTTTGTAGATGGATAAAGCAAACAAAATTAATATTATTCTCATTCCAATGAATCAATGAAAACCTGGGTCCCTACCTTGTATTGCAAGTAATTGACTGAAGTTTGGTGAATGATAATTAGTTGCTCTTCGTGGCCAATATGGGTTGGTTCAGTACTCGTTACTATCCTTGTAAGCATTAGCATTTGAATCTCGCCAACAGGTTCAGTCTTTTATAAGGCCGATGGCATGCTCTGACCTTGACCTGGAATAGTCTCCATTCACCAAATCTTTTTTCAGGATTCTCCAACATGAATTATCACAATAGGGATGGGGGAGGGGGAACAAATAGGAACAGCATTGGTTTGATTCATGTAGTTAAATTGTAAGACAACCTTTGAGATACTTTTTCACTTTGGCAGACAAAAGGACATAAAAAGACTTTAATTAGCAATTAAAACCAACAAAATTGATACCTTCTAAAAATGTGAAAACCCCTCAACTTCTTTACCATGTTTTTGGTCCATTCATCCCCCCTCCCCCCTTTCTTTTATTTTTGCAATTAACAGTACAGTGCACATGCTGCCTTTAAATCAAGTTCGGAAAAAGAAATTACTGAGCTTGAAATTGTCCTACTCTCTCGTAGGCTAGCTTTCAACGGCTCTAATCAACTCTCTTTATTGCACCAAGCTACCTACTTTAAGGGCTTCAACTTTGGGTGTATTATAACAGTTGATGCAATCCACTAGACTTGAATCTGAACTCCAACTTAATAAAATATCATATCTTATCTTAATTAAAAAATAATATATGATATGTCTACATTTATCTAAAAATTTGTTTTGTTGAAATTGATCAAACAAATTGTGTGTCAGAAAGTTCAAAATTGTTTAGGAGTCGAACAATCTCATTATGATCATATTTTCTCTTTTTGATACAATGTCCCTCCCCAACCCATAATTAAACGCACTCGAACCCATATCTTCCTACATTAACAACAATGTCCATACCAATCGAACTAAGACTTAATCGACAAAAAAAAACTTTATTTTTAGATACTATAAAAGAAGAAAATAATAGAGGGGAAGCAATAAGTGAAGAGTGAATAGGCCCAATAAAGACAGACTTAATGGACCACCCAACTCAAGTCTACCCTATCCACAAAATTAGGAAAACAGAATTTGGGGACATTTTAATATTCAAGAAATAAAAATAAATAGACATTTATTATTGAATAAAACACTCATCTATATTGAATAAAATTATTAATTAAGTTTAATAACTCATAATTAACCATTGAAAATGTTATATTAATTGAAAATTTATTTTTTCAGTGATTTAATTTTTTAAATGTGTTTGATAATTAAAAAAAAAAACTATTTACTAGATTTTTCAATAAAAAAATGTCAAATAATAAATAAATAAGAGCTACTTATCACTTAATAAAAAATACCTTAAGTTGATTTATTTTATTTATTTTGAAAATTATATTATTCTTTAACTATTTTGAAGAGTATCTTATCAATTGTATGATGATTTAAATTAATTATTTTATTTAAGATATTAACCTCAAATTTCACATTATTCTCTATGTAATATTTATTTTTTATATTTATAATATTTATATTTATTAAGAATATACTTTATTCTTAAAAATTTATTGATTTAATGATTTCTAAAAAAACTTAATTTAATGATTATATTTTATTTTTAAATGTGATCATAAAATTTTCATGATAAAAAATAGTAAAATTAATTTAAAAATATCAAAATTTTGCATTAATAGATATATATATATATTCATATTAAAAAATATTTATCAACCTATAAAATAGGATACTAATAACCATGATACTTGTATATTGGACTTGTATAAAATAGAAAAAAAAAATCTATAAACAAAATTTAAAGTTGCCCCCACATTTCAATTTTGAAATGCGATACTTTTGCTTATAAAATGCAATGTTTAAGAAATTTTTGAATTGATGGATTCAATCTATTGGATTGGAAATCGATTAAATTATTAGTTAAAGAATAAAATAAAATTAGTTGATTTGTGAATCAATTAGAATCGATTTTATTTATTTTTTAAAATATTTTTTTATGATTTTTTAAAATTTATTCAATTGAATTAAACAAATTGGTCGGATCAAGCGTTGGTAGTCTGATCGTTTCGACCATCAATCTCAATGACAAAGCCATATGAGAGATTGTGGGATCAATTGACCCTACAAAAAATTTTAAGAAAACAAATTTACTTCATTAAAAGATAATATAAGTGGTGAACTTAGTTATTGACCCCACAAAAATTTGGAAAAACACTCACTAAAATTCAAAAATCTCTTATCATTTTATTTTCTTTCGACATCTGTGACTTCTTTTTCTCAAATTTCTCTTATTCTTTCACATTTTCTCCATAATTTTTACAAGTGATCAATCTTTTAATACTTTCAAGTGGGTATCCTTAATTTGAGAAAAATTCTTCTTTTCTTTTTAAACTTTATTGGTTAATCTCTAGAAATTAGGTTTGTGGACAGATTAGGATTTTTATGTAAGTTTAAGTTTTTATTGATCGAATATTTTGAGATATTGATTTTGTATGAAATTACTAATATATTGATCGGGTAATATTTTTTTAAGGAACATTAATTCAAATCCTTGAAGAAATTAGAATTGATTGTCTTTGTAATATTGTATTTCTTGAATATAGATTAGAAATTGACAATTTTTAGGAAATTTATTATTGTTAGTGTGATTATTGTGTATATTGTATTTGTGTTTTATTTATTACATTCTCATGGCACGACAAAACACTTAAGCATCTTTTATTTTTTTGAAGTAAATTATATTTTATTCCCTATCCACTAGTGAAAACAATGAATTAGTATTTCTTTCAATTCAAGGGATAAGATGGTATGCAAAAAAATCTAATAATTTTACATAATGTAAAATTCAATAACATTATGTTGTAGGATGAGAGCTTGAGTTCGATCCTAAGTAACCACATTTCCCTCCCTGAATTATAAAAAAAAAAAAGTTATTTCCTTGACCCAATTATAGATTAGAAGATTTAGTTTGTGTAAATCATTATTAGTTTAAAACTAATAATATGATTGACTTAATAAATTTTTTTGTGTTTAAGACTTAGATTTATTTAGTTACTATTTTAATGGTTTTGTGATAGTCTTCCTTTTAATCATATTATTCATTTGTTTGTTGAGTGATTATTGTATAAATTAATTTATATGAACTTTTTAAACATTTTAATTTTTCAAAATTTGACCCCCACAATCAAATTTTTTGGCTATGCTCTTGACTAGTCTGATTTTGAAAACCTTGAAAAATATGTTTGATCATCCAACTTTTAAATATTATGTAATAGTCATTAATGTTATCGTGTTATTACAATTTTTGTCACTATCCGTTAACTTTTGTTACCCCTTTTAATGAAATGATGACATGAATTGGTGGCCTGATCGGTTCAATTATTGGTTCAATTCTAAAAATCTTATATGTAAGTCATGTTCCTGTTATTTTTTCGTGTTATATATCGTGTTTTGCTTAGGTTATTATTGTGATTTAATTTAGATTTTTTTTGTTCACGTCTTTGCATGGTTTCTCATATGATTCAATTTAAATAAACAACTAGGTGTTTGTGTTGTATTCTCGTTATATTTTCATGTGTGAAGTATTACAAATATAACACCCCAAAATATATAGGGTTGGATGAAATAAATAACCAAAAAATGACTTAGTTTTGATGGTTTATGTAGTTAGTGTACTCCCTAAAGATCCTAAGTTTTATCCACTCCTCTTCCATTTCTTTTATTTTTATTTTTCAGCAAACTAGGGTTAGATGTGTGCATGGGCCGGGCCGGGTCGAGCCGAACTCAACTAAAAATTTAGGCCCGTTTGCTAGGCCCGGCCTGACCCGAAAAATGGGCATAAAATTTTGTCCAAGCCCTACCCAGATAAAAATGTTAAAATTCGAGCCTGACCCAGCCCGCCCATATTAATTTTTATATTATTTTTTATATAATTTTAAAATATATATAATACATCAAAAATACTAAAAACATCAAAATAAATATTTCCCAACAAATTGAAAATAAATTTTAAAAAATATGTATACTTAAATAACACTAAGATAGATGTAACTTAACAAGCAAATGTCTCTAAAATAATAACAAAATTAACAATAAAATAAGTTTTATACAATATCCAAACAATAACAACAAAATAGTAGCAACATAATAGTAAAATAGGAGAAAATAGGAGAAAACAATAAGAAAATAATATTTTAAAAAAAAGATTTTTTTTGTCCTTTAGTGAATTTGGGCCGGGCAAAAAATGCCTTACCCGAGGCTCGGCCCTTTTTTAAATGGGCCTTATTTTTTTTCAAGCCCATTTTTCGGGCCTATATTTTTGCTCAAACCCTCCCACATTTCGGTCGGGCCTTCGAGCAGGGCCGGGTGGCCCGACCCATGAACAAGTCTAACTAGGGTGAAAGTCACTCTAAAATAAATATTAAATTGAGTGAAAACTTACCAAGTATGGGCAACAGCCCAATGGTTAAACACTCCCCCATTTCCCCTTTTAATTTCCGTACGAAGGGGAAATTACCTTACAACCCCCTAGAGTTTTGAAGCCTTAAGAATTTAGCCCTTTTCCTAATTGTAATTGAATTCTTTTTTTTTTTAAACCAAAACAGAATTTTATTTTTTTCTCCCTCTTATTTCTTTCCCCTTTATTTTCCATTCTCTTCTTTGCAAATACTTTTTTTCCATTGCTGAAATTTACTTTTGCTCTTGAATCAAAGATCAATCCCTGATTTCTACTCATTTTCAACTAGAATAGTAATCATTGTTAGAAACCCCCCAATCTCTACCAAGAAGCGGTAGTACGCCTCAAATCCTGAAGTTGATCTTGAAACTTTATAGATTTTTCTATCTAACGATAATATTGAGATAAATTAAACGATCTTTCTTGATTTTCCTCAAAACCCTCGATAATCTTGAAGGATCTTGAAATTCGTTATTAATTATTGCGTAAATGTTGTTTGAAGGACCCGTTTAGGTACCTCAGACCAGATTTGAACGTGAGGAACGTCACTGGAGATCCCAATGACAGGTGTGTGTTCTTTTACAAGTGAATCGAGGTAAAAATGTGCCTATGATAGGGCCACACGATCTGCCACACAGGCGTATGGACCACACGACCCATCACACATCCATGTCCCATTTAAACCCTAGGTTATTTCAATTCTCACACGGCCTGCTACACGGTAGGTTGATTTTGTAAATACCACACGGCCATAATCTGTCACATGGTCGTGTGTACCTTCATACAATCCAGGGCTTTCCACACGGTCCGATCACACGACTGTGTGTCCCCTGTTTTTTAGATTTTACAGTTTTGCCCAGAAATTTTAGGATTTGATCAATTTTGTCCCTGAGTGATTTCCAAACTATTTTTAGCGCTTTAATTTATTCAATTGAGCCCTTAATAATATGAATTATGTTAGAAACCATGATTTAATGGACTGATTTAATATGAAATATATATTCGCATGAATTGTGAACAATACATAGGTCTATTGTTTCGGAGTTTGTGATTGTATGTATAGTATGCCTTATGTCACCGTTAAACCGAACACATAAAAAGCATGATTTTTGCTTGTCACAAGCATATTAATTGCTACTGAATCGAACCATTATGAGCATATTGTTTGCTATTGTATTGTTCTGATAAAACCATATTAAATGCTAGTGTATTGATCTGTTGAGCATGCCATATTGCATTGCATGGGGTGAGATGTTAATGAACGGAGGAAGTATTGGCAGTTTATTTGCATCTATTTTGCTATGTACCCACAACCACAGGCAAATTCCATCTGTGACGGTCTTGTTGTGTACCCACAGCCATAGGCAGATTCCACCTGCGATGTTTTTGTTGTGCATCCACAACCCTTTGGCAACTATTACCTGCAAACATGTTGTGCATCCACGGTCATTGACAGATTTTACCTGTATTATTTTTGTTGTGTACCCACAACCATAAGCAAATTCCATCTGTGACATTTTGTTGTGTGTCCATAGCCATTGGCAGTTAATTTGTAAATCATTGGTGGTTAATCCATAATCCGATGTGTTAGTGATTGGAGTTCTGGGGAACTCCCATTGTGGTGTGTAGCGGTGGGGTAGGATCTTTCTGATAAAACTGAAATTGTGTGACATTTATGGAAGCATGTGCATAAAAACTTGGAAATTTTTGAGATGACACATATACATATATATTTGGATGAGTATCATGTGAAATCGATATTCTAAAATTTATATTGTAAGTTCTGTGATATTATGATGGTTAATTTAAAAAACTAATACTTTGAACTACTATTGGATTGCGATTATTCTGTGTGTTATTATTTCATATGTCTTACCGACTGTTTGCACTAATTTTCTTGTGATTGAATTCACACTGAGCGTCATAGCTCACCCCCATTGATTTCCATCATTATAGAAAATCCATCAGGTTAGGATGCGGATGCGACATCCAAAAGGTCTTGGCTCGGCTTAATTATTAAAATATTCATATTTAATACTTGGTTTTTTGTTTATTATTCAGAGACTATTTTATTAAATTCTGAACTGTGGCATGGGACATAGTTTTGGGTTTTTCTATATATACATAGCTTGCATGACATTTATGTTGTTTTAGGATATCGAAATATGATTAATAATTAGTTATGCATGAACCCTATTTTCTACTTAATACATATGTAAATATCACTTTTCCACTGCTAAATTAAAATTAAAAAATTGAGTTGTAAATAAATCAGTAATTAACTAAGTTTTCTTCCAAATATAACAAATATTTTAAAATGATTGTTTTTCAAAAACTCCGATAGCTTACTAGGCCACTTCAATGACTAGTGTAATCTTCCAAATTCGGGTCTAACGTTTAGGCCGAGTTGAGGAGGTTACTACAAATTTATATAATTCTTTATACATTAATAATCCATGTTACATGAATTTTGATATGTTTATATATTTATTTTATGTTACTTTTTTGTGACATATATTTTTAATTATTTGAAAAAAAATTCATATCTTAATTTTATAGTTTGTTAATTTTATTAACTTATTCAATATTTTAAGTTTAAGTTTATTATTTAAGAATTGAATCATTATATGTATCATATTTAAATCTATATAAAAATATCAATAATGTATGCAAATACATTTATAGATATAATAAATAATTATTTTCAATATACTTAATTTTAATTTTAACTCTATTATTTGAATTATAGTTGATAACAAAAAATGATTATATTCTTATTAGTATTTATTAAGATACAACAAAACAAATATAAAATCTAAAACTAGAATTCTATATAAGTTGAAGTGCAAACATTTGAAAGTCTTTAAAACCCATCCAATTAATTGATTTAATAATTTCTATAAGCTGCTAATCCTTCTCTACCAACAGATAATATTGGGTATAATTGTGAAACTATTCATTTTTTTTTTTGTACTCGTATTTCATGAAAATTGAGAAGTCAATTCAATTGGATAATATTGTAAACTTTGTTATGAATTTTCTAACCTGAATTATACACAAGGAATTAACAAAAATCAATAGTTAAATAATTTTTACGCAATAAATTATCAAAAATCAAGTGTTTAAATTCATGTGTTTCCTAACAAGTGGAATAATTTTACAATTTCGTAAAATATAATGATAAAATTCTAACAAATTAGAAAAAAATGAAAAATCAGAATTTACCCATTACAATTACTATAAACCCAACAAAGAAGAATTCAAATTATATATAACAAATAAACCCAACAAGGTAGATTTCAATATCATCTCCACTAGGTATCCGATTATGAACCAACCCTCAAATTAATCAGAAAGCTTGAATTAAACTAAGCCCACTAGATCATGATAATTGCTACGTTGTAATTGAAATATTAAATACTCCCAAATCAACATGAGATTATGGGGGAAATTTAATAATTTTAATTTGGTGCAAAAGCATGTTATATTACTGTTAAAATTTTGAAATTTCTTCCTTTTTTTGTCTATGTTTATTTTAGGGAAGAGAGGAAAAGGAAAACCATTTTCATGCTTAAACAGGGTGTAGTTGGAATCACAGCATGTGCTTTGTCTGCATAATTTGTTTTAATATTTAATTCAGCTTCTTAATATTATTATTTGATTGATAATAGTGGAAACCATAAATTAAAAAAAAAAAAAAAAAAGCATACCTCTCTTTCCATTTTAATTAAAAAAATATTTGTCACAAATTTTATGAATAAAATCAAAGATAAAGAGTTTGTGCACTTAATTTCTAATAACTAATCTTGGATTGGCATGTAACATAGAAAACACATCAAGATTAAGTATTTTGACGTAATTTCTGAGTTTTTATGTCAAAGCTAAAATGAAATTTTGATCTTCACAATACATCCATACATTTTCTAACTAAAATTGTACTTAATTGATATTTAAATATTTTTTTTTGAATTTAACTGGAATCTAAATTTAGATTTCATCACACATTTTGATATTTCTGCAGCATCTCTGTTAGAATTTGATGACGTGACACTAGAAATCAATATTACTATAATATGTGGTAACTTGGATTGGCATGTAACATAGAAAACACATCATGATTAAGTATTTTGACGTAATTTCTGAGTTTTTATGTCAAAGCTAAAATGAAATTTTGATCTTCACAATACATCCATACATTTTCTAACTAAAATTGTACTTAATTGATATTTAAATATATTTTTTTAAATTTAACTGGAATCTAAATTTAGATTTCATCACACATTTTGATATTTCTACAGCATCTATGTTAGAATTTGATGACGTAACACTAAAAATCAATATTACTATAATATGTGGTAACTTCGTATCATGATAAATGGTTGTCCATATTCAAACAAACCTAAACATTTGTTTGTCCAAATTTATTTTGAACTTGCTTTTTTAGTAATTTTATATAATTTTATTTTTTTTATAAAATATCAAGTTATTATTATTTTGAGATTTAAAATATATATAATCTAAAAAAAATTAAAATATATGCATTTATAAAAATTATAAATTCTGAAATTTCTTTGTTCGAACGGTATCCTAAACTTAAAAACACTTAATCATCACTAAGAAATCTAAAAGAAAACTCAAAACTCGACACCCTCTTCTATGGTGAATTTGACGTGCAAGAGTAGTAGAGAAAAAATGGTGAAATCAAAACTACAAAGATTGAGATTGAAATAAATTTATAGAGTGAAAGAAGAAATGGAAGAAACAAGGATGAATAGAATTATTATGTGTTTTATTCTAACAAAGAATACATACATACATACATATATTTATATGCATTGTAGAGTTATGCCTCGTATTTTTTGGCTTTTCTTCTCTCACTTAAACTCTATTTTTAGTTTCACAGTTAAACTCTAATTAGTGTAGCTTATTTTAATATTATTTGACCTACGAATTTAGCCTATAAAAATGTCATTTTTCACCCTAGAAAAATAACACATTACACATTTAAGTATTAGCTTTTACAAGCTTTCAGAGAATTTTGTGTTTACATTTTGAGGGTTCTTATTTCGGGTTTCGGGGTTTAGTTTTATCTCCATCTTTTGTACTCTTCATTTTTTTTCGTTTTAGTGAAATTATCTTTGCCCATGGTTTTTTATCCTCTTCGGAGGGTGTTTTTCACATAAAATATTTGTGTTTGATATTTTCAATTTCTTTATTATTTTACTTATTCGTTGCTTAACCGGGTTGTTCGTTGCTTAACCGGATTTATCCCCAACAAACTGATATCAGAGCTAGTTTAATTTTCACAATCAACCTGTTCAGATATGGCAGCAACAAGGTTTGATATTGATAAGTTCGATGGCATCACAAATTTCAATCTGTGGCAAGTTCAGATGACGACAATTTTGATTCAGGACAATCTTGAGAAGGTCCTTACAGAGAAGAAGCCTGCAGACATGGATAAATCAGAATGCGATAAGTTACATAAAAAGGCTCTATCCACGATTCAATTATGTCTAACAAATAATGTGTTGTAGAAGTTTTTGATGGAGAAAACGACATTCACTTTATGGAAAAGGCTAGAAACCCTTTATGCGACAAAAGTCTCTAGCTAACTTATCAATGCTAAAACAGCAATTGTACATATTCCGCATGAACGAAGGTGAGCACTTTAGAGATCACATCAGTAAATTTATTACTCTTTTGAATGATTTAAAGAATGTTGAGGTTCAGATTAACAATGAAGATCAGGCTATGCTATTATTATGCTCTTTACCCCCTTCATACAAGTCTTTCATGGAAACCTTGATATATGACAGAGATAATTTCTCATTCGAGGATGTAAAGAATCATTTATTGAGTAAAGACAAACTTGACAATGAGTTTGGTTCAGGTAGCAAGTCAGATAGGCAAGCCTCGATTTTGGTAGCATCAAGGAAGCGAGACAAGATGTGTCGCTATTGTAAGAAGTTAGGTCACGTTAAGGTAGATTGTTACAAACTGCGAAATAAAAGGTTGTTGAGAGCAATGAGAAAGATTTAGTTGGTGCTAATTTGGCCAATGACAAGGGTGATGATTTCTTATTGGTGTCAACAAGTGAAAGCTATGATCTTACGTCCAAGTGGATTTTGGATCCGAGGTGTTCTTTTCACATGTGTCCCAACAGGGACTGATTCTCCATATACAATTCAGTTGAAGGTGGAGTTGTGCACATTGGGAATGGTTTACCCAGTAATGTAATCGATATTGGTACTGTTCAAATCAGGATGCACAACGAGACAATTAGGACACTGTCAGATGTCAAGCATGTGCTTGAGTTAAAGAAAAATATCATCTCCTTAGGAAATTTAGACTCGAAGGGTTGTAGAATTAACATCGAGTCAAACAACATTAATGTATCCCGTGGAGCTCTCGTTTTGATGAAAGGTAAAAAGGTTGGCAGTCTTTATGTTCTAAAAGGATCAACAGTGACCAATGAAATAAGACGTCCCTTGTTTGTCTAGAAGTTGAAGTCAACTCGTTTGAAACAGAAACAACTTGGTCATAGGAGGGAAAAATGTATGATCGTTTCATATAAAAGAGGTTCTATTTTGGATGCAGGTTTTGAAAATATAAGGTATTGCATTCGTGGAAATTAGACTCGGGTCAGTTTTGAAGACTAGAAGACTTCCAACTTCTAAACACAACTTCGACTCAGTTAATATCCTGCATAGTTCGAGATAAGCCCGTGGCGGGCTTTGGCAAAGAAGGCATTGTGGAAATACGAGTCAAGGTGGAGATTTGTGGAGTTATGCATTGTATTTTTTTGGCTTTTCTTCTCCCACTTAAACTCTATTTTTAGTTTCACACTTAAACTCTTATTAGTGTAGGTTATTTTAATATTATTTGACCTACGAATTTAGCCTATAAATACTTTTCCGCCCTAGAAAAACAATCCATTACACATTTAGGTATTAACTTTTACAAGTTTTCAGAGAATTTTGTGTTTATGTTTTGAGGGTTCATATTTTGGGTTTCGGGGTTTAGTTTTATCTCTATCTTTTGTACTCTTCATTTTTGTTGTTTTAGTGAAATAATCTTTACTTATGATTTTTTACCTTCTTCGGAAGGATCTTTTTACGTAAAATGTTTGTGTTCGATCTTTTCAATTTCTTTGTTATTTTACTTGTTCGTTGCTTAACCGAGTTTATCCCCAACATACATGTTAGTGTTAGTTCTCTAAAGAAAAAAATAAAATCTAATCAAATTTAAATCCCTACAAATCTACTATGTAATCTTATATAAATATTAGATATTCTTTAACCACATATAATTGATTGATTATGCCTAGCTTGTTATTAATATAATGATTCGCGGTCCATTTAATGCTTTTGCAAATATATCTCCCAATTGATCTCTTGTTTTGACATAGCTTGTTGATACAAGTTTTTGTTTAATCTTCTCACAAATAAAATGATAATCAACTACAATATGCTTGGTTCATTCATAAAACACTAGATTGGAAGATATATGAAGAGTAGCTTGGTTATCACACCATAACTTTGTTGGCAATGACGCTCGGAAGCCTAGTTCATTCAATAATTGTTGTAACCACATAATCTTACACACAGATTGTGTCTTAGCTCCGTATTCTGATTCTACGCTTGATCACAATACTACATTTTGCTTCTTGTTTTTCCAAGAGATTAGATTCCTTCAAAAAAAGACACAGTATCCTGTAGTAAACCTGATATCCATCTTAGATCCTACCCAATCAACATCTGTAAAGAACTCAATGTTTGTGTTATCATAATTCTTATATAAAAGACAATGTTCTGAAGCTCATTTTAGATAGCACAATATTTGTTCTAATGCTTCCCAATGCTTACTTGTTGATAAAGACAAAAAATGACTCACAACACTTACAGAATATGCAACGTTAGGATGAGTAATTATAAGATAATTTAGTTTCCTAATTAGTATTCTATACTTCTCAAGGTCCTCAAATAGATCATTATCTCCATTCAATTGAAAAAAGGAGCGATCTAGCTACTTCGAGAATGTGACTAATTTTTTCGTTCAGCCATACTGTTTTGAGGAGTATCGACACATGAAGATTCATGAAGATTGATAAATAATATCATTTTGAGTCATATAAGTTTTGAAGGCATCAGAAAAGTTTTTTTTTTTTTTTGCATCATCACTTCGTAAAATACGAACTTAAACATTAAACAGATTTTTTATTTCAACACAAAAGGCAAAAAAGATAGAAAATAACTCAAAATGATTTTTCATTAAATATAACCAAGTCACATGTGAATAATCTTTCATAAAAGTAACAAAATAATGAAACCTAAACTTTGAAATAATAGGACATAGACCCCAAACATCATAATGAACTTACTCAAATGGAAACTCAACTCTTTTATTGGCTCTAAGAACTAAAGAAAGAGGATGATGCTTAGCAAATTGACACGACCCACAATCCAATGATGACAAATTTTGAAAATAAAAACACAATTTCTTCAAGAAAAGTAAGAAAGGATAACCCAACCAACAATGTACCTTAAAAGGTGACTGCATACTAGAGTAAGTAACATATCTCGATACTTCTATATCAAGAACATAAAGACCTCCAAATTTGTAACCCCTACCAATAATCTACTTCATCATAAGATCTAGAAAGAGATAGTTCTTGGAAAAGAATGAGATAGATTAGTTTAGAGTACGAGTTAGCTTACTAATAGACAATAGGTCTAAGGAGAAATCAGGGAGGCTTAAAACAAAGTTTAGAGTAATAGATGATGTAAGGCTAACGATTCTAGATCCAAGGGCATAAGAGTTTGACCCATCTATTAAAACAACTTTAGGAGTACTCGTATCTTGTTTAAAAGTAGAGAAGAGATTTGGATTACCTTGTAACACCCCAAACCCGGCCTAGACGTTATGGCCGAATTTGGCGATGTCACATGGAATGTGATTTGAAATCGAATTTATCAAGTTAAAACCGTTTCCGTTTATTAGCTTCTATTTATCTCTCGTCAATTTCAAAATTGTTTTCTCGCTAATTTGATTCGTTTGAAAATATATTCTGTAGCGGAAGCTTTTAAAACCGTGATATTTAAAGAAAACCATTCGCGTTTAGGAAAACGTTGTTTTTCATTAAACCGAGTTTGCGTTGAGTTTTGCAGTTTAAAAGTCCATGAAAACAGTTAAAATCCAAAATAAAGGCAAACAGCCCAAAAGTCCCAAATTACATCAAAAGTAGGAATAGAAACTATAAATAAAATTAAAGCGGTTCAATAGACATGTGGTCACCGTTGAGTCCTCCGCCGCACCGATCCGTCTAAGTCTAGGGATTACCTACACAGATAAAACAGAGAGGGGTAAGTTTACGTAAACTCAGTGTGTAATCCCTACAGATAACATACACACAGTCAAACAACAGTTATCAGTCACATACAGTTCAGATACAGTTCAGGCCTAAGCCTGAGGCCTAAGTCTTTAAAACCCATCCAATTAATTGATTTAATAATTTCTATAAGCTGCTAATCCTTCTCTACCAACAGATAATATTGGGTATAATTGTGAAACTATCCATTTTTTTTTATTGTACTCGTATTTCATGAAAATTGAGAAGTCAATTCAATTGGATAATATTGTAAACTTTGTTATGAATTTTCTAACCTGAATTATACACAAGGAATTAACAAAAATCAATAGTTAAATAATTTTTACGCAATAAATTATCAAAAATTAATTGTTTAAATTCATGTGTTTCCTAACAAGTGGAATAATTTTACAATTTCGTAAAATATAATGATAAAATTCTAACAAATTAGAATAAATTGACTAACTTCTCAATTTTCATAAAAAAAAATGGAAAATCAGAATTTACCCATTACAATTACTATAAACCCAATGTAACAGGCCCAATTCGCCCGGGCCCAAAAAATGAATAAATAGGTCCAAATTACAACCCAAATCACCAGCCCAAACTAATGGCCCAATATTCAAGCCCAGTGGCCCAAAAATCTAAACCTAGTTTCAGTAAAAAATCGAAACCCTAATCCCTAACAGCCTCCAGCGCCGTACCCTCTGCCACCAACTCTGCCACCCTGCAAAAATGAAGCAAACACGCAAAGCAGAAGCAAGAAACAGTAACGAAATAGTAGCAAGTAGTAGCAAAGCAAAAAAAAAACATAATATATTGTATTATTTCAGCTATAAAGCCATAAAAAATCAATGTAACCGGGGGAGATTTTTCAATAAAAAAACGGAGACTTTGAATACAAAAACGGATTCAAAAAAATCGGGTTTGTAAGATCTTTGTTCTTTTATTTTTCTTTATTTTCCTTCTTCGAATATACATACATATACCTGTTTTTTTTTTCCTTTAAAAACAGTATACATACATAAAAATAGCAACAAAAATAAAAAAAATTACCTTTACGGTCTTCCGACCGCCGTATACGGCGGCGCCGGCGGCGACGCGTGGCGGTGGCCCATCAGAATCCAGCCAGAGCCATGGCCGGAGCCTAGGCCGGAGTTTTGGAGAGGGAGAGAGAGGAGAGAGCTTTTTTGTTTTTTTTTTTAGAAGGGGAGAAGAATGAAAAATTTCAAAAAAAAATTGCCTTAAATAGACCTCCAAAACGACGTCGTTTTGGGCAGGCCTTTCAGGCACCAAAACGGCGTCGTTTTGAGCCTAACCCGTGCGCTCGACCCGACCCGCAAGGAGGATCCGCGCGTTTTTTAAACTGGTCTTATTGCCAGTTTGGTCCTTCTGCTTTTTTTATGGTTTTGCGATTAAGTTTCTTTTATTTCTAATTTTGCCCTAAATTTTTGTTTTGATTTCATTTTAGCCCCGTGTAAAACGCCGCCGTTTTGGAGGGCGGGGGTATTTTCCCCTTTAGCCTCTCCTTGTTATTCGCGCGTTCAATGGGATCTTTTACCTTTTTATTTATTTCAGATTTGCCCCAAACTTTTGTTCTGAGTTCAATTTAGCCCCTTTTTTAGTTATTTTTTCAATTTTTTTATTATTATTATTATTATTATTATTATTATTATTATTATTATTACCACTACTATTATTATTATTACTTAATCCCAATTTGATCTTCATTCACTTAGTTTCTACCATTTATAGATTCATTTTTTATTTTTATTTTTTGTATATTATTTATTTATTTGTTATTTTATTTATTTATTATTTATTTATTGTCCTTTACTTTTTATTACTTTAAAGTAATTTATTTCCTTTATAGATTTATTTTTATTTTTTTTGTATATTATTTTACTTATTTGTTATTTTATTTATTTATTGCTCATTACTTTTTATTACTTTAAAGTAATTTATTTCCTTTATTGTTTTTTTACTTTGTTATTATTATTATTATTATTATTATTATTATTATTATTATTTATCATTATCTATTGTGCTTTTATTACAAATTGCACCCCTCTTATTTGTTTTTTAATTTGATATTTTATTTTTAATATTTTAAATTATTTTTCTCAATAATTATTCGTGTACGCATATATTTCTTTGTCCTCATAATATTCGGAAATTTGGTATTTTCTTTTGTGTGCATTGTCTTGTCACTAACATTACTATTAATATCATCGTTTGTTTATTTTATTTTTCTTTGATTGTTCATAGTAGCGTTAAAATAATGTATATTATGTGATTATCATATATTGTTTTCATTAGTATATTCATTATTGTCATTTTATTAAACGCGACATTTAATTCTTATATCATCGTTTGTACCGTCATTCATCAACGTAATATTTTATATCATTAATATTTATCCGAACACGCCAACAAAATTTTCAAAAATAGGCAATATTCTGTATTTGGAATTTTGAGAAATTGTGCCCTAACTTACTGGGTTCTGATTTTTCATTTGACCCAAATAACCGAATATCCTTCTTAAACTTAAATGCATGAGTTTTAAAAGTCAAAAGACAAGCTTAGTTTCGAGGATTTGAAATGTCGTATCCTAACTCACTGGGCGTGACATTTTACTTCTTCGAAATAAGAGGGTCTTAGCATCCAATTTAATCTATTTAAGTTTTCTTTTAAATAAAGAGGATCGTATTTTAAAACCTTTTCAAATTTTCGACATTAAGACATTAATTAATCAATTAGGTACCAATTTTGGGCGTTACGAGGGTGCTAATCCTTCTTCGTGCGTAATCGACTCCCGAACCCGTTTTTTTGAATTTTGTAGGCCAAAATCATTATCTTAATAAATCAAAATGTTTTAATGATCAATCTCAAGGTGATCCGATCACACATCGAAAAAAGATTGGTGGCGACTCCATTTTTGTTTTTAAAGTCGACCCTATTTTTTTTCAAAAAAAATGGTTTCGACAGCTTGACGACCCCGCTGGGGACAAAATAAGAGAGCCAAGCCACGAGTTGATTACTTTTTGTCTTTTTGTCGAAAATTGAAAACTCGGTTTAAATGTACGATCCTTTTGTTACATTTCATCCGTCTTTATTACGACTTTCATCATTTTGGTTTGCTTTTCTGGTTTGAATTTTTGATATGTTTCTGCATATTGTATTACATGATCGCTCGATTATACCCTTTTAAGTGGGAGTGAGAAACTATTCCTTCGTGATGTCTTCACCTCCATGCAGGATAGTGGATCGCTTTCGGGATACATCCGTACATATGTTTTTGTGAGATTTTCATCTCCGTGTAGCCATAGGGAAATGTATTCCCCTGAACTGAACTCAGTCTGTATGAGCCTATAATGGGTGAGGATCGAGGAATCTGCCGGTTCAGGTACTCTTACTTTAGAACCAAACCGCATATAATGAGCCCTAAGAGCCTACCCTAGGTAGAACCACACCAAACCCCTAGAGGTTACCCGAATAGGTGCTCTATTTATTTCTTTCTTGCTTGATTTTGCTTTGTACTAACCTATTTTGTTTTGTTCTGGTTACGATTGCATTGCATTTTCATCATAGAAAAGAGGTGTTGATTCACGTTCAATTGTTAAATAGAGAGCTTGTCATGGAAAATGAATTTCTTGATAAAGTGGAGGATAATGCGGCCATCTGAATATGGTCCGAGTAAACATAATGAGAGAAGGGCAATAGTCTGATGGAGGAGTACACGACTTTGCTTCGTTATACGAGGATTCAAGTCGACAAAGATTATTCGAGAACCGTTAATGTCTCGATTTACTTAAAGAAGCTAACAAGCATCACAGGGATGAGTGAGCGATAGGTCGCAGCCCGAATCAAGCAAAAAGGATCTAGTAGAGGCATCCATTGGAAAATTTGTGAGATTTGATCCTAACATCCGGATATGAAGAAAAGGATCGATGTCTTCGCTTTGAGTAAGAGGGCAAGGCCGTGTATGTAATCTGTTTTATGTAAAGAAATTTGTTTTCTAGTAAAGTTGTTCTAGTGGAATTGAATAAGAGTCAATGCCTATTTTCTCTTTTTTGCATTCATTTCATGCATTAGCATTGCATTGCACCATATGCAATAAAACTCACGAAAAACCCTAAAATCTTGGCAGTTACCCTAGAATATCGTTACACGAGGAAAAACTAAAGAAATGGACCAAAGGCTGGAGAGATTAGAACAAATGCAAATACAGATGCAAGAGAAATTGGCCAAAATTTAACAAGATATGAGGAATCAGATGATAGAATTTTAAAGAAACATGATGAGCTAGTTAACCCAGATGCTAGCTGGAGGGTTAGAAAAAGGGAAAAGCCCTATGGTTGATTCCGGGGATGATAACGAGGACTCCGCTTATCATTCAGACTTTACCCCAAAAAACACCCAAGCACAACCAGATGCGTATCCAAAAAGGGTGTCTGTCAACATTAGACCCCAATACCAGACCGGTACCTCGACACTAGTGAACTTCCCGACATGTTCAGGTTCTCGTCCAGGGCATAATCCAATCAATCCCGTTGTCTTTGATCTGGAGATCTAGCAGAAATAAAAAAGACGAGAGTGGAGTTCCCAAAACAATTTGAAGATCGTTACAAACAAAAAAGGAAAGAGATGAGCTCCTAAATCGATGCTTTAAAGGCCCTGAAGAAGAGGGAAAATGAGGTGAATAATGCGAGTATGTATAACAAAGGGCTATTCAAAGTCGATTACCGTAAACTAGCCAAAGACGGCAACTACCTGCCATCAGGTCCCCTCAAGGCAAGATTCTAATCCAAGACTGAACTCAGAAAAACTCCGGTTCACGCCCATCCCAATCACGTATGGGGAGTTGTACCACGGTTTATTTGATGCACATATAGTATCCCCTTTCTACCTAAAACCTATGCAGCCTCCGTTTCCCAAATGGTACAATGCGAATGCCCAATGCGAGTACCACGCGGGAATCACAGGACACTCGATTGAGAACTGCACCGCTTTCAAAAATATAATCGAAAGACTCATCAACATGGGTATTGTGAAATTTGATGATCCATTTGATGCATAAAATCCGTTACCCAACCATTCTGACAAAGGGGTAAACGCGATAATCGAGAATACGGGGAAAAAAATCAAGAAGAATATCGCAGAAGTAAAAACCCCATTGAAATGGGTTTTGAAACAAATAATAGACATGGGATTAATCATTCAGACTTCGGAGGAGGTACCCAAAGGGATGAGGAGCCACTGTGAATTCCACGCAGAAGAAGGTCATGAAATCCAAGAGTGCGCTGAATTCAAAGCTTTGGTGCAGAACCTGATAGATAATAAGGAACTAGAATTCCTTGAAGAAGTCAAAAGCCCAGAAGGAATATCGGGAAATCTAAACATTAACGCCGTATTTGAAGGGGGAACCGGGGAATAGACTTTTCCAAGCATCTGCCCTTACATACTTGGGAGTGTTTTGAACAATGGGACTGTGGAAGAGATCCCTGTATTTTTTAGATCTAATTTAGAGTGTTATTCAAAACAAGCTTGTTGCTTTAAGCCTAGAAGCAATAAGAATCTTTTCGTGAAATAGGCTCATGTCCAACACCTTTATTTTCAATGAAAAATGCATTTTTGTGCCTCACTTTGAGAAAATATTCTTTTATTCTTTTATTTTATTCATGTTCATACCAAATAAATAATTATTCTTTGATTCATTTGTTCTTTTATTCATTTGTTCTTTGAATATTCCTTCGTACCTACAACAGGTCCGCAAATATCAACGACATGAGCGACGCTGCTACTGATTCAGAATCTATTTTTGAGCAAGATATGTGTTTAGAGGGATCTCAGGACTTTGAAGACAACAGAGATGGTAACCTATCTCATGATTTGTTAAGGATGGTAGAACAAGATGAAAAAATAGATCCTACCTTACAAAGTGTCATTGGGAGCCTAGGAGAATGGAAAGAGGTGAAGATCGGAGCCTATATCACCATAGAGACAAAGCGAGACGTCATTGAGTTATTCCAAAAATTCAAAGATGTTTTCGCATGATCGTATCCGGATATGCCCTGCTACTAAGACGTGTGGATGCTACTAAGGCTAAGGAAATCTTAGAAGAGGAACACATGCTAATGGTTTTACAATGGCCAGGTAAATCATGAGGTTGGGGTACTGCTGGTCCACCATGGAAGGGGATTGCATCAGTTATACCATGAAATGCTATAAGTGCCAAATTTATGGAAACAAGATTCCTGTGCCTCCTTCATCTATTCAAGAATGGATTTTCCATGGACTTTCTCTGTGTGGGGCATGAATGTCAGTGTGTCAATCTCACCAAAGGCTTCTAGCGGGCATCGATTCATCTTTATGGTCGTCCATTACTTCACTAAGTAGGTGGAAGCTGCTTCATATGCCGATGTCACAAAGTTGACAGCCAGTAAATTATTGAGAAAAAAAGAAATCGTATGCCGGTATGGAATGCCAAAAATGGATCATATCTGGCAATGCACTAAATTTGAAAAATAGCATGATATCAGAAGTTTGCTGTCTGTTCAAGATTAAACACCATATCACCTCAAAATGAATGGTGCAGCGGGGGCAACCAAAACAAAAAACAAAAAACAAAAACAAAAACAAAAAAGGGTCGCGGGGAAAATGATTAAGACTCATAAAGATTGGCATGAGAAATTACCATCTATGCTTATCGAACGTCTGTCAAGACCTCCACCGGGGCAATGCTTTTCTCATTGATTTATGGAACGGAAGTAGTTTTACCTATCAAAGTTGAGATTCCCTCCCTTCGAATCTTGTTAGAGCTGAAGTTGGACGAAGCAGAATGGATCCAATCCCGATATGATCAGCTGAATCTGATCAAAGAGAAGAGGTTGAGAGCTATCCGTCATGGTCAAATGTACCAAAAATGGATGATGTGAGCTCACAATAAAAAGGTTCGCCCCAGAAAGTACCATGAGGGGGACTTGGTATTAAAGAATATTCTTCCCATACAAAAGGACTTCAGAGGGAAATGGATGCCAAATTAGGAATGACCTTATATGGTAAAGAAGGTTTTTTCTAGAGGAGCATTAACTTTGACTGAAGTGGACGGCGAGAGCCTGCCTAATCCAGTGGATTCGGATTCAGTCAAGAAGTACTTCTTAAAAAAAACACAAAAAACACAAAAAAAGAAAAGAAAAGAAAGAAAGAAAAGAAAAAGGAGAGGCCAAGGCAAAAACCCGCAAAGGGCGCCTTGAGACCAAATGGGTTTTGAATTAAAAACCCGTAAAGGGCAATTCAAATTTCAATCAAAAATGGGGCATGCGGTAGTCTCGCTTTCTCCAAATTAACAGGAAGGAGAGATGTTACATCTTGGGGCATCAACAGAGTACTCTAGATCCCCTAAACACATATTGAGCTCAAAAAGGGCCTCCAAGAAGTTTGTGCAGAGAAGCTCATGCTGCGATATTTGGGGCACCTATTTCCCTTTTACTCATTTTGTGTTTCAGCAATATTTGCTTTCTTTGATTAATTCATTCTTTTCAAATTTTGTTCCTGATAAATTTCAGTTTCATCCATCATTATGATCTTTTTCGAGCATTTTGCGTTGAAATAACGATTGATGGGCTAATAACACTTTTATAAAAGGAGTTCTGCATATTACTCTAGAAGCTTCTAAATAGTACAAGAACCTGAAATAGGACTATTATTTAGAACTCACCAAACCTAAGGGTTAGAAATATTTGAGAAAGAAGAATCTAAATTTTGACTATTTCTTCAGATTTTCTGTCAAAGACACCAGCTGAGCAAAGAGGGCATGATAATACCTCAGTGATACAACCTTGATGAACAACGAGCAATGACAACCCAAACATTAAAAAGGGATCATTCTCATACATTCATGCAAATACCATTCATACACATCCAATTAGGAGCATTTGATTCATTCTGATCATGAAATCCTAATCATTTGGCATAAGCATAGGCACATGAAATTGATTCTACACGTCATGTCCCCCAGAGGACAGTGTAGCAAGATCGGTGAATCCACAAATCTCATCTTCCTGAAGTAGCAGTGGAGCAGATTGAAGTTGTAGATCTTATCTCCTTGAAGTTGTAGTGGAGTAGATCGAAGATGGCGGATCTTATCTTCCTGAAGTTGCAGTGGAGCAGATTGAAGCCACCAGCCTTATCTCCTCGAAGTTCTGTGGAGCAGGTCAAAACGATGAGATCTTATTTCCACGTGTTTCTGATGGAACAGATCGAAGCTACAAATTACGGCGGATCTTATCTTCCTGAAGTTGCAGTAGAGCATATTGAAGCCACCAACCTTATCTCCCTGAAGTTGCAGTGGAGCAGACTGAATACAGCAGATCTTATTTCCCTGGCGTTGTAGTGGAACAGATCGAAGCAACAAATTACGGCAGATCTTATCTTCCTGAAGTTGCAGTGGAGCAGATTGAAACCACTAGCCTTATCTCCCTGAAGTTGCAGCGGAGCAGACTGAAGACAGCAGATTTTATTTCCCTGGCGTTGCAGTGGAACAGATCGAAGCTACAAATTACGGTGAATCTTATCTTCCTGAAGTTGTAGTGGAGCAGATTGAAGCCACCAGCCTTATCTCCCTCAAGTTGCAGTGGAGCAGACTAAAGACAGCAAATCTTATTTCCCTGAAGATGCAGTGGAACAGATTGAAGCTACAAATTGGCGGATCTCATCTTCCTGAAGTTGTAGTGGAGCAGATTGAAGCCACCAGCCTTATCTTCCTGAAGTTGCAGCGGAACAGACTGAAGACAGCGAATCTTATTTCCCTGAAGATGCAGTGGAATAGATTGAAGCTACAAATTGGCGGATCTCATCTTCCTGAAGTTGCAGTGGAGCAGATTGAAGTCACTAGCCTTATCTCCCGGAAGTTGCAGTAGAGCAGATTGAAGACAGCGAATCTTATTTCCCTGGAGATGCAGTGGAACAGATTGAAGCTACAAATTACGGCGGACCTTATCTTCCTGAAGTTGCAGTGAAGCAGATTGAAGCCACCAGCCTTATCTTCCTGAAGTTGCAGAGAAGCAGGTTGAAATTACTAATTCTTATCTCCTTGAAGTTCCAGCGGAGTAGATCGAAGCTACAAATCTCTTCTCCCTGAAATTATATTAGAGCGGATCGAAGCACCAATTCCTATACTTTCGAAGTTGCAGTGGGTTCAAGCGAGGTTATTTGAAGAAAAAGAAAAGAAGCGCCGAGACTCAGCAAGATCGAGCAAAATTGGTCCTTTTTAAAGTCTTTGCTCCATTCTCGTTACACGATAATGAGCAAAGAGGGGCAGCTGTAACAAGCCCAATTCGCCCGGGCCCAAAAAAATAAATAGCTCCAAATTACAACCCAAATCATCAGCCCAAACTAATGGCCCAATATTCAAGCCCAGTGGCCCAAAAATCTAAACCTAGTTTCAGTAAAAAACTGAAACCCTAATCCCTAACAGCCTCCAGCGCCGTACCCTCTGCCACCAACTCTGCCACCCTGCAAAAATGAAGCAAACACGCAAAGCAGAAGCAAGAAACAGTAGCAAGTAGTAGCAAAGCAAAAAAAAACATAATATATTGTATTATTTCGGCTATAAAGCCATAAAAAAATCAATGTAACCGGGGGATATTTTTCAATAAAAAAAACGGAGACTTTGAATACAAAAACGGATTCAAAAAAATTGGATTTGTAAGATCTTTATTCTTTTATTTTTTTATTTTATTTGTTTTATTTTTGTTTATTTTCCTTCTTCGAATATACATACATATACCTATTTATTTTTTCCTTTAAAAACAGTATACATACATACAAATATAGCAAACAAAATAAAAAAATTACCTCTACGGTCTTTCGCCACTGAGATACAATCTGCAAGGCGCGTGTGTGTGTGATGCCCATCGGAATCCAGCCAGAGCCATGGCCGGAGCCTAGGCCGGAGTTTTGGAGAGGGAGAGAGAGGAGAGAGCTTATTTTGTTTTTTTTAGAGTGGGAGAAGAATGAAAAATTTCAAAAAATTGCCTTAAATAGACCTCCAAAACGACGTCGTTTTGGGCAGGCCTTTCAGGCACCAAAACGGCGTTGTTTTGAGCCGGACCAGTGCGCACGACCCGACCCGCAAGGTGGATCCGCGCGTTTTTTAAAATTGGTCTTATTGCCAGTTTGGTCCTTTCGCTTTTTTATTGTAACAACCCGAAACCCGGCCCAAACATTATGACCGAATTTGGTTTGTTACGGAGAAAACTTTTTGAAAACCATTTTAAAACCAATTTAAGTTTTGTTGAAAACTTCTCGTTTTTGGTTATCTTGCCGAAACCATACTTAGATTTAATTTGGAAATTTAATTGAGTCAGCTTATTATACAAATTTCAAATGTACCCGATGGCACGATAAAACATTTTCGTGTTAATTTAAGAAAAACATGTGATTTTAATTTAACTTTAATAATATAGTCTAAAACAAAGTATCCAACATATAAGAAATAACAAAAGTAAAGTATATGGAGGCCTTATTACACCCAAAATAAAAATAAACCAATAATAAAATAAAATAGCTAAGTTTAAAGTTCAATTTATTCAAGTCCACTGCATGGCCACCTCGAGTCCAACCGGCCCCTCAACCGCCATCTACGAGTCACCTGAAAAATGTTAAAGGAGAAGGTGAGTCACCAAGACTCAGTATGTAACCCTTCCCCCGTATTTAAACAATTTCATACACAGCATATAATCAATCATCATGTACTAAGTCATGCACCCGACTAGCCAACCAAACGCCTTTGTCTACCCCATGTGGTACCAAACCACTTTGGTGACCGTAGTCACAATGTGTTACCAAAACACCGGTGGTGCCAAACCACTGGTGACATATAGTCACGGATGTGATGCCAAATCACCGAGGTGCCAAACCTCTCGTGTCCGTGACACAATCGATTGATGGGGCCAACCCATCGTGTGATGCCAAATCACCGGCGTCAATCCCTTATATAATATGTGGGGCCAACCCATCTTGTGGTGCTAAGCCAGCGGGACGAGACGCAATGAGGTACCAAACCTCTGGAGGTACCAAACCTCTGGTGACCGTAGTCACGCAGTGTGTTACCAAAACACCGGTGCCCGTCGACGCGAATATCTTTACCCCTCCACTCATCAACCCATATCAAGTATTTATAATACTCATGCCATCATATGTTTAATCACATATATCATATCTATCATTAATCATAAACAACATATCATGCTTTCCAAAAGCATCATAAAATCTCATAATCAATCGAGGACTTACTCGTATCCTTGCTTATGCCATTCATGGTATTAACATCTACATAGATCCAATTATCACATGCAAAAGATTTAGTACATTTAATTAACTATAAGTGTGTATGTATACACTGTCACCCACGAAGTCTAAATCCCAAAAGAAATGTCACCACCTAGATCTACTTATCCCTATATTCGGCCAAATACAATATTAGTATCATGGCCTATTCGCCAACCCAAATATTTAAGAGGGTTCTCTTTTTGAACCCGAATCCTTACCCGAGTGCTTTTAAATAATTACCACCACACTCCAAGCGTTTACGCTTCCTAATAATCAAGCAACCTTAGATTAGTAGCCTTCTGGCTTAAACGAATATTAACTAAATTCATAGATCCTTACCAAAATTACTTGACGGGAATGGGACTTGAATCGTATCCCTTGAGGTCCCGGCACCTAAACATAATCGATTCCACCACCGATTAATCACTGGATTAATTCGGCTTTCCAACTAACCAAATCGACAGAGAGAAAAAAAACTATGGGAGAGGAGTTTCGACATACCTACCCCTTGCTTCAAAATTCGCCATGACCACACCAACAGAGAGAAGGAGTTTCGGCACTTCCAAGGGGTGTATTCGGTTAAGAGAAAACAAAAGAGATGCTGAAATTTTCTAATAATTTTGAGCAATAGTGTAAGGGAGTTTCGGCAACAAGGTGATAGGGGTTTGGCTAATGGAGGCAGAAGAAGGAGAAAGAAAAGGAGTAGGGGGATTAATGGTGGTTTTCGGCTATGTGAAAGAAAAAGGTGCTGGAAAAATTTTGAGTAATTTGCCTAAGGGAAATTCGGCCAAAGAACTTGTGAAAGAAAAGAAAAATATGGTGAATGATTTGGCACTCCCCTCTTACTTGCCGTCTACTCCTAGCAACAAGGAGTTCAAACTCCAACAATTACCTTGGACCACTCCTAGCCACCCATTTAGAAATATTCAAATACTTTGATTAATCAAATAATAATTCTATAATAATCCAAGATAAAAATCAACTAATATCTTTATTATCCTATCTTTTATCACCTTTTCAAACAAAAAAATCAAAACAAATGCTAAGCTTATCCCAAATTTCCAATGCCCATGTGCCCATCAACTAGCCGAATAAGCACCCATGTGCGAGCCAACTCTTCACCCACGTTAGCGAAGAAAATAAAAGGGAAAACTCATTTTGCTACCTCCTAGATTTGAACCGGGGACGTTTAATGTTAGCAGCTTTCTCCAACGTCCCGGTGCCAACTCTCCCATCCGACTTTCTTGCTATAGAACCTTATCTTTTAATTTTAAGCCTACCTCTCGGCCCTTACGCCTTTTTAACGCAAAACCCAAAATAGAAACGTTCCCTTCGTTCCTCGAACCCGAGACTTCTCTCCCCTCAAGTGGCGCCCAGTGCCACTCTTATCGGACTTTCATGCTACGAACCTTCCCCAATTATTTTTAAGGCCTTCATATTTTTGGCCCCCTTCATTCAACGCCCAAAATATAAAAACAAAATAAATTCTCCCTTTCCAAGATTCGAACCCAAGACCTCCCTTGCAAGCCCTTAAGTCATCAAGCCAACACGCCAATTACAACCTTGTGTCAAATTTCCTTAAACTTTATTTAAGCCCTATCGTTACCTAGCTCCTTCCTTGTACACACTTTAAAAAATAAATTTTTAACACTGGGTCAGGCCTAGCTCGGGTTATTTTTAGACCCTTAAACATGTCAAATAAATCCTAGAATTTAACTCTTCAAGCACACACATGGGAAAATATTTAAAATAATTAAATTCTCAACAACCCCTAATTTAGGGTGTTACAATTCTACCCCCCTTAAAATAATTTCGTCCTCGAAATTACTTACTGTCGTCCAATCGTGCATCCTTAACTCATCACACTACGCTACTGCTGCGCACTCTGATCTTAAAGAACTATCATACTTTCTACACATTCCCTACGTTCATAATCCAGGTTCCATACTCTTTACTAGCAATCATAAGAATGAACTAACGTAACCATAACCAAGACAATTGAGGGTATTCCAAAATTAAGAAACTTACCCGTTGTCATGTCTGGCACATCTTCCTCCTCACGATGATAACCAACCGCATAAACCAACCTTGGTTGCCTCGCCTCTGCACCTTCAAAGACCTCGGCCACGCCCGCTACCATTTGCATTACCTCTAGTCGCACCTTGACCCCTCTGTGGTGGTCCTTCATTTCTAACCTGCGCACGGTTCTGACCCTCTGGTTGGTTCCTAGCTAGCTTTCGAGGACAATCCCTTACACGGTGATCGAATGACCCACATTCAAAGCACCCTTTACTTCCAGCCAAACATTCTCCTGAATGGGGTTTCCCGCATCTAACACACTCGAGGTGGCCACTGAAAGGTGCTTTGTGGTTCTTTCTCGATTCCCAAATCTAGCCCTCTTTTCCACATTACGCTCGCTCCAGCGATCCAAAGCCTCTCTCTACGGTTGTTCCTATCATGCTTCGTCTTACGGTCTCCTTGATCCCTTCGGCTACCTTAGCCTTTTCCACTAGAGACGAAAACTCACGAACTCTTTGTGGGGCAATCAAGAAACCTCAAATCATCTCTAAGCTTTGTCCTCAAAGCGGACACAGCGCTCATGTTCGATGAGACACGATGCCTCTCGCATACCTACTCAAATTTAAAAATTCCGCCTCATATTCGACACGGACTTAGTTCCTTGCACTAATCCCGGAAAAGCCTTTCTCTCAAGTCGGTGTAGTAGCCTGGTGCACATACTTCTTCTTCCGATAGGTGGTTTTAAAATACTCCCAAGTCAAGTCATCTCGCTGTAGCCCCATCTCGAACCGTAAGCCACCACTCGATACGCTTCATCCTTTAGAAGCGACATCGCCCCTTTTCGCCTTTTCTTCCTCGGTCCAGTCAAGGTCATCCATGATTCTTTCGGTTGACTCTAGCCGATGATTCTCACGCTGACTGGGTGCCACTCGACACACCGGAATACCTCCGCTCCGTTAGATCGGAGTCGCTCGGGGACGATTTGCGAGCTCCCACATTTCCACTAGCCCCACTACCATCTCCAAGACTCGCAAAAGCGACTTGCAATACCGCTCACCACCGGTCGATCCTCGCTCCTCGGCTCTAAAAGTAGGAGGTGGTGGTGGCGATGGTACCTCATTTTCGTAACCTTGTCCCGACTGACGGCGGGTTCGGACACCGCCATCCTACCCTACCACGCCCACGGCGTCCACGTCCTCTAGAACTCATTCTATCTATGCGCTTTTAATCTGATTAAGAAAAATTTTATGCATTAGCGTTTGTTTCACTTGATTAGTCGCGAAGGAATTTTATGAAAGAATTTTAATTAGAGATTCTTTCGAGCAAACAAGGTTTCAGTTTCCTACCCTAGTTCGCACAAAGAAGTTCATGCATCCATTCCTTAATACTTTCCATACCTATTCGCTCATCGGACATTTCGCCCATTTCTAACCTGGGGGTATTTTATTCTTTTTCCTACAAGGGTATTTTCGTAATTTTCCGTAACCAAAATATTTTGGCTGATGATTTCCAAAGCTAAGTTGTTGAATATTTGTAAAATAGTTGAAATTTTTGAGCAAAACCATTGAACTGATATTTTATGAACCGAGGGCATTTTAGTAATTTTCCACAATCAAGTTTTTCGAAAAAACGTTGTAAAAATAACGTTCCCGGATTTGAAAAAAAAGTTATTGCACAAGTTTTGAAAACATTAGGGTTTGTTGTTTCATTCTTTTTCAAAACATGGCTAATTCCCTTTTCGGTTTTAATCATCGTGTTTAGCCTATGACCGAGCCCTCCTAGTCGTGGTGAACCAAAGCTACGCACTGAGCGTGATTCGAGTGAAGAGGAGGTGAGTCACGAGGATCGCTTAAATACTGAGCTCTTCCGGATCCAATCCTAGACATGCGTGCAGGGGTTACCACACCCTAGCTCATTGACTAAGTCGAGTTGGTTTAGTTCTTTAAGTCTTATGTTCCGTTTGTGTTTGAGTAATCTAACCTTAGGGTCCAAGTCCTATAAGTCTATCTACGTTCCATGCTTCCTACCCTTCTACAGAATATAATTCACCAAGAGGTTTAGATGTACTTACCTGGGCGGATTGGTGCCGGAGACTCGGTGCCATGCCGTTCCAAACCCAAAAATCATTCCCTAAGGCCTACCAAAACATTTTTGGGCCTTGGGCCCCCACAGCCGAGCTTTGAACTGGGCTCTGATACCAATTTTGTAACAACCCGAACCCGGCCCAAACATTATGACCGAATTTGGTTTGTTACGGAGAAAACTTTTTGAAAACCATTTTAAAACCAATTTAAGTTTTGTTGAAAACTTCTCGTTTTTGGTTATCTTGCCGAAACCATACTTAGATTTAATTTGGAAATTTAATTGAGTCAGCTTATTATACAAATTTCAAATGTGCCCGATGGCACGATAAAACATTTTCGTGTTAATTTAAGAAAAACATGTGATTTTAATTTAACTTTAATAATATAGTCTAAAACAAAGTATCCAACATATAAGAAATAACAAAAGTAAAGTATATGGAGGCCTTATTACACCCAAAATAAAAATAAACCAATAATAAAATAAAATAGCTAAGTTTAAAGTTCAATTTATTCAAGTCCATCGCATGGCCACCTCGAGTCCAACTGCCCCTCAACCGCCATCTACGAGTCACTGAAAAATGTTAAAGGAGAAGGTGAGTCACCAAGACTCGATATGTAACCCTTCCCCGTATTTAAACAATTTCATACACAACATATAATCAATCATCATGTACTAAGTCATGCACCCGACCTAGCCAACCAAACGCCTTTGTCTACCCCATGTGGTACCAAACCACCGTGACCGTAGTCACAATGTGTTACCAAAACACCGGTGGTGCCAAACCACTTTGTGACATATAGTCACGTATGTGATGCCAAATCACCGGAGGTGCCAAACCTCTCGGTGTCCGTAGACACAATCGATTGATGGGGCCAACCCATCGTGTGATGCCAAATCACCGGCGCTAATCCCTTATATAATATGTGGGGCCAACCCACCGTGGTGCTAAGCCACCGGGGCGAGACGCAATGAGGTACCAAACCTCCGGAGGTACCAAACCTCTCGTGACCGTAGTCACGAAGTGTGTTACCAAAACATCGGTGCCCGCGGCACGCAATATACCGCCCCTCCACTCATCAACCCATATCAAGTATTTATAATACTCATGCCATCATATGTTTAATCACATATATCATATCTATCATTAATCATAAACAACATATCATGCTTTCCAAAAGCATCATAAAATCTCATAATCAATCAGGGACTTACTCGTATCCTTGCTTATGCCATTCATGGTATTAACATCTACATAGATCCAATTATCACATGCAAAAGATTTAGTACATTTAATTAACTATAAGTGTGTATGTACACACCAGTCACCCACGAGAAGTCTAAATCCCGAAAAGAAATGTCAGCCACCTAGATCTACTTATCCCTATATTCGGCCAAATACAATATTAGTATCATGGCCTATTCGGCCAACCCAAATATTTAAGAGGGTTCTCTTTTTTGAACCCGAATCCTTACCCGAGTGCTTTTAAATAATTACCACCACACTCCAAGCGTTTCTGCTTCCCTAATAATCAGCAACCTTAGATTAGTAGCCTTCGGCTTAAACGAATATTAACTAAATTCATAGATCCTTACCAAAATTACTTGACAGGGAATGGGACTTGAATCGTATCCCTTGAGGTCCCGGCACCTAAACATAATCGATTCCACCACTGATTAATCACTGGATTAATTCGGCTTTCCAACTAACCAAATCGACAGAGAGAGAAAAAAAAACTATGGGAGAGGAGTTTCGACATACCTACCCCTTGCTTCAAAATTCGGCCATGACCACACCAACAGGAGAAGGAGTTTCGGCACTTCCAAGGGGTGTATTCGGTTAAGAGAAAACAAAAGAGATGCTGAAATTTTCTAATAATTTTGAGCAATAGTGTAAGGGAGTTTCGGCAACAAGGTGATAGGGGTTTGGCTAATGGAGGCAGAAGAAGGAGAAAGAAAAGGAGTAGGGGGATTAATGGTGGTTTTCGGCTATGTGAAAGAAAAAGGTGCTGGAAAAATTTTGAGTAATTTGCCTAAGGGAAATTCGCCAAGAACTTGTGAAAGAAAAGAAAAATATGGTGAATGATTTCGCACTCCCTTTACTTGCCGTCTACTCCTAGCAACAAGGAGTTCAAACTCCAACAATTACCTTGGACCACTCCTAGCCACCCATTTAGAAATATTCAAATACTTTGATTAATCAAATAATAATTCTATAATAATCCAAGATAAAAATCAACTAATATCTTTATTATCCTATCTTTTATCACCTTTTCAAACAAAAAAATCAAAACAAATGCTAAGCTTATCCCAAATTTCCAATGCCCATGTGCCCATCAACTAGCCGAATAAGCACCCATGTGCGTGCCAACTCTTCACCCACGTTAGCAGCAAAATAAAAGGAAAAACTCATTTTGCTACCTCCTAGATTTGAACCAGGGGACGTTTAACAAGCAGAATTTCTCCAACGCCCCGTGCCAACTCTCCCATCCGACTTTCTTGCTATAGAACCTTATCTTTTAATTTTAAGCCTACCTCTCTACTTCCCTTTCGCGCTTTAACGCAAAAACCCAAAATAGAAACGTTCCTTCGCTCCTCGAACCCGAGACTTCTCTCCCTCAAGTGGCGCCCCAGTGCCACTCTTACTCACCGGGACTTTCATGCTACGAACCTTCCCCAATTATTTTTAAGGCCTTCATATTTTTGGCCCCCTTCATTCAACGCCCAAAAATAAAAACAAAATAAATTCTCCCCTTTCCAAGATTCGAACCCAAGACCTCCCTTGCAAGCCCTTAAGTCATCAAGCCAACACGCCAATTACAACCTTGTGTCAAATTTCCTTAAACTTTATTTAAGCCCTATCGTTACCTAGCTCCTTCCTTGTACACACTTTAAAAAATAAATTTTTAACACTGGGTCAGGCCTAGCTCGGGTTATTTTTAGACCCTTAAACATGTCAAATAAATCCTAGAATTTAACTCTTCAAGCACATACATGGGAAAATATTTAAAATAATTAAATTCTCAACAACCCCTAATTTAGGGTGTTACATTTATGGTTTTGCGATTAAGTTTCTTTTATTTCTAATTTGACCTTAAAATTTTGTTTTGATTTCATTTTAGCCCCGTGTAAAACGCCGCCGTTTTGGAGGGCGGGGGTATTTTCCCCTATAGCCCCTCCTTGTTATTCGCGCGTTCAATGGGGTCCTTTACCTTTTTATTTATTTCAGATTTGCCCCAAACTTTTGTTCTTAGTTCAATTCAGCCCCTTTTTTTAGTTATTTTTGAAATTTTATTATTATTATTATTATTTATTATTATTATTATTACCACTACTATTATTATTATTACTTAATCCCAATTTGATCTTCATTCACTTAGTTTCTACCATTTATAGATTCATTTTTTATTTTTATTTTTTGTATATTATTTTATTTATTATTTATTTATTTGTTATTTTATTTATTTATTATTTATTTATTTTCCTTTACTTTTTATTACTTTAAAGTAATTTATTTTCTTTATAGATTTATTTTTATTTTTTTTGTATATTATTTTACTTATTTGTTATTTTATTTATTTATTGCTCATTACTTTTTATTACTTTAAAGTAATTTATTTCCTTTATTGTTTTTTTACTTTATTATTATTATTATTATTTATCATTATCTATTGTGCTTTTATTACAAATTGCACCCTCTTATTTGTTTTTAATTTGATATTTTATTTTTAATATTTTAAATTATTTTTCTCAATAATTATTCGTGTACGCATATATTTCTTTGTCTTAATAATATTCAGAAATTTGGTATTTTCTTTTGTGTGCATTGTCTTGTCACTAACATTACTATTAATATCATCGTTTGTTTATTTTATTTTTCTTTGATTGTTCATAGTAGCGTTAAAATAATGTATATTATTTGATTATCATATATTGTTTTCATTAGTATATTCATTATTGTCATTTTATTAAACGCGACATTTAATTCTTATATCATCGTTTGTACCGTCATTCATCAACGTAATATTTTATATCATTAATTTTTATCCGAACACGTCAACAAAATTTTCAAAAATAGGCAATATTCTGTATTTGGAATTTTGAGAAATTGTGCCCTAACTTACTGGGTTCCGATTTTTCATTTGACCCAAATAACCGAATATCCTTCTTAAACTTAAATACATGAGTTTTAAAAGTCAAAAGACAAGCTTAGTTTCGAGGATTTGAAATGTCGTATCCTAACTCACTGGGCGTGACATTTTACTTCTTCGAAATAAGAGGGTCTTAGCATCCAATTTAATCTATTTAAGTTTTCTTTTAAATAAAGAGGATCGTATTTTAAAACATTTTTAAATTTTCAACATTAAGACGTTAATTAATCAATTAGGTACCAATTTTGGGCGTTACGAGGATGCTAATCCTTCCTCGTGCGTAATCGACTCCCGAACCCTTTTTTTTTTAATTTTGTAGGCCAAAATCATAATCTTAATAAATCAAAATGTTTTAATGATCAATCTAAAGGTGATCCGATCACACCTCGAAAAAAGATTGGTGGCGACTCCATTTTCATTTTTAAAGTTGATCATATTTTTTTTTCAAAAAAAATGGTTTCGACACCCAACAAAGAAGAATTCAAATTATATATAACAAATAAACCCAACAAGGTAGATTTCAATATCATCTCCACTAGGTATCCGATTATGAACCAACCCTCAAATTAATCGAAAAGCTTGAATTAAACTAAGCCCACTAGATCATGATAATTGCTACGTTGTAATTGAAATATTAAATACTCCCAAATCAACATGAGATTATGGGGAAATTTAATAATTTTAATTTGGTGCAAAAGCATGTTATATTATCATTAAAATTTTGAAATTTCTTCCTTTTTTGTCTATGTTTATTTTAGGAAGAGAGGAAAAGGAAAACCATTTTCATGCTTAAACAGGTGTAGTTGGAATCACAAAGATGTGCTTTGTCTCGCATAATTTGTTTTAATATTTAATTCAGCTTCTTAATATTATTATTTGATTGATAATAGTGGAAACCATAAATTAAAAAAAAAGAAAAAAAAAAAGCATACCTCTCTTTCCATTTTAATTAAAAAAATATTTGTCACAAATTTTATGAATAAAATCAAAGATAAAGAGTTTGTGCACTTAATTTCTAATAACTAATCTTGGATTGGCATGTAACATAGAAAACACATCAAGATTAAGTATTTTGACGTAATTTCTGAGTTTTTATGTCAAAGCTAAAATGAAATTTTGATCTTCACAATACATCCATACATTTTCTAACTAAAATTGTACTTAATTGATATTTAAATATTTTTTTTTGAATTTAACTGGAATCTAAATTTAGATTTCATCACACATTTTGATATTTCTGCAAAGATCTCTCGTTAGAATTTGATGACGTGACACTAGAAATCAATATTACTATAATATGTGGTAACTTGGATTGGCATGTAACATAGAAAACACATCATGATTAAGTATTTTGACGTAATTTCTGAGTTTTTATGTCAAAGCTAAAATGAAATTTTGATCTTCACAATACATCCATACATTTTCTAACTAAAATTGTACTTAATTGATATTTAAATATATTTTTTAAATTTAACTGGAATCTAAATTTAGATTTCATCACACATTTTGATATTTCTACAAACATCTCAAGTAGAATTTGATGAGGTAACACTAAAAATCAATATTACTATAATATGTGGTAACTTCGTATCATGATAAATGGTTGTCCATATTCAAACAAACCTAAACATTTGTTTGTCCAAATTTATTTTGAACTTGCTTTTTTAGTAATTTTATATAATTTTATTTTTTTTATAAAATATCAAGTTATTATTATTTTGAGATTTAAAATATATATAATCTAAAAAAAATTAAAATATATGCATTTATAAAAATTATAAATTCTGAAATTTCTTTGTTCGAACGGTATCCTAAACTTAAAAACACTTAATCATCACTAAGAAATCTAAAAGAAAACTCAAAACTCAGACACCCTCTTCTATGGTGAATTTGACGTGCAAGAGTAGTAGAGAAAAAAATGGTGAAATCAAAACTACAAAGATTGAGATTGAAATAAATTTATAGAGTGAAAGAAGAAATGGAAGAAACAAGGACAGAATAGAATTATTATGTGTTTTATTCTAACAAAGAATACATACATACATACATATATTTATATGCATTGTAGAGTTATGCCTCGTATTTTTTGGCTTTTCTTCTCTCACTTAAACTCTATTTTTAGTTTCACAGTTAAACTCTAATTAGTGTAGCTTATTTTAATATTATTTGACCTACGAATTTAGCCTATAAAAATGTCATTTTTCACCCTAGAAAAATAACACATTACACATTTAAGTATTAGCTTTTACAAGCTTTCAGAGAATTTTGTGTTTACATTTTGAGGGTTCTTATTTCGGGTTTCGGGGTTTAGTTTTATCTCCATCTTTTGTACTCTTCATTTTTTTCGTTTTAGTGAAATTATCTTTGCCCATGGTTTTTTATCCTCTTCGGAGGGTGTTTTTCACATAAAATATTTGTGTTCGATATTTTCAATTTCTTTATTATTTTACTTGTTCGTTGCTTAACCGGGTTGTTCGTTGCTTAACCGGGTTTATCCCCAACAAACTGATATCAGAGCTAGTTCAATTTTCGCAATCAACCTGTTCAAATATGGCAGCAACAAGGTTTGATATTGATAAGTTCGATGGCATGACAAATTTCAATCTGTGGCAAGTTCAGATGACGGCAATTTTGATTTAGGACGATCTTGAGAAAGTCCTTACAGAGAAGAAGCCTGCAGACATGGATAAATTAGAATGAGATAAGTTACATAAAAAGGCTCTATCCACGATTCAATTATGTCTAACAAATAATGTGTTGTAGAAGGTTTTGATGGAGAAAACGACATTCACCTTATGGAAAAGGCTAGAAACCCTTTATGCGACAAAAGTCTCTAGCTAACTTATCAATGCTAAAACAACAATTGTACACATTCCGCATGAACGAATGTGAGCACTTTAGAGATCACATCAGTAAATTTATTACTCTTTTGAATGATTTAAAGAATGTTGAGGTTCAGATTAACGATGAAGATCAGGCTATACTATTATTGTGCTCTTTACCCCCTTCATACAAGTCTTTCATGGAAACCTTGATTTATGACAGAGATAATCTCTCATTCGAGGATGTAAAGAATCATTTATCGAGTAAAGACAAACTTGACAATGAGTTTGGTTCAAGTAGCAAGTCAGATAGGCAAGCCTCGATTTTGGTAGCATCAAGGAAGAGAGACAAGATATGTCGCTATTATAAGAAGTTATGTCCTATTAAGGTAGATTGTTACAAACTGTGAAATAAAAGGTTGTTGAGAGCAACGAGAAAGATTTAGTTGGTGCTAATTTGGCCAATGCCAACGGTGATGATTTCTTATTGGTGTCAATAAGTGAAAGCTATGAGCTTACGTCCAAGTGGATTTTGGATCCGAGGTGTTCTTTTCACATGTGTCCCAACAGGGACTGATTCTCCACATACAGTTCAGTTGAAGGTGGAGTTGTGCACATTGGGAATGGTTTACCCAGTAATGTAATCGATATTGGTACTGTTCAAACAAGATGCACAAGGAGACAATTAAGACACTGTCAGATGTCAAGCATGTGCTTGATTTAAAGAAAAATATCATCTCCTTGGGAAATTTGGACTTGAAGGGTTGTAGAATTAGCATCGAGTCAAACAACATTAATGTATCCCGTGGAGCTCTCGTTTTGATGAAAGGTAAAAAGATTGGCAGTCTTTATGTTCTAAAAGGATCAACAGTGACCAATGAAATAAGATGTCCCTTGTTTGTCTAGAAATTGAAGTCAACTCGTTTGAAACGGAAACAACTTGGTCATATGAGGGAAAAATGTATGATCGTTTCATATAAGAGAGGTTCTATTTTGGATGCAGGTTTTGAAAAGATAAGGTATTGCATTCGTGGAAATTAGACTCGGGTCAATTTTGAAGACTAGAAGACTTCCAGCTTCTAAACACAACTTCGACTCAGTTAATATCCTGCATAGTTCGAGATAAGCATGTCACGGGCTTTGGCAAAGAAGGCGTTGTGGAAATACGAGTCAATGTGGAGATTTGTGGAGTTATGCATTGTATTTTTTTGGCTTTTCTTCTCCCACTTGAACTCTATTTTTAGTTTCACACTTAAACTCTTATTAGTGTAGGTTATTTTAATATTATTTGACTTACGAATTTAGCCTATAAATACTTTTTCGCCCTAGAAAAATAATCCATTACACATTTAGGTATTAACTTTTACAAGTTTTCAGAGAACTTTGTGTTTACGTTTTGAGGGTTCATATTTTGGGTTTCGGGGTTTAGTTTTATCTCCATATTTTGTACTCTTCATTTTTGTTGTTTTAGTGAAATTATCTTTACTTATGATTTTTTATCCTCTTCGGAGGGATTTTTCCATGTAAAATGTTTGTGTTCGATCTTTTCAATTTCTTTCTTATTTTACTTGTTTGTTGTTTAACCGGGTTTATCCCCAACATACATGTTAGTGTTAGTTCTCTAAAGAAAAAAAAATCCAATCAAATTTAAATCCCTACAAATCTACTACGTAATCTTATATAAATATTAGATATTCTTTAACCACATATAATTGATTGATTATGCTTAGCTTGTTATTAATATAATGATTCGCGATCCATTTAATGCTTTTGCAAATATATCTCCCAATTGATCTCTTGTTTTGACATAGCTTGTTGATACAAGTTTTTGTTTAATCTTCTCACAAATAAAATGATAATCAACTACAATATGCTTGGTTCATTCATAAAACACTGGATTGGAAGATATATGAAGAGTAGCTTGGTTATCACACCATAACTTTGTTGGCAATGACGCTCGGAAGCCTAGTTCATTCAATAATTGTTGTAACCATATAATCTCACACACAGATTGTGTCTTAACTCCGCATTCTGATTATACGCTTGATCACAATACTACATTTTGCTTCTTGCTTTTCCAAGAGATTAGATTCCTTCCAAAAAAGACACATTATCCTGTAGTAAACCTGATATCCATCTTAGATCCTACCCAATCTACATCTGTAAAGAACTCAATGTTTGTGTTCTCGTAATTCTTATATAAAAGACAATGTTCTGAAGCTTATTTTAGATAGCACAATATTTGTTCTAATGCTTCCCAATGCTTACTTGTTGATGAAGACAAAAACTGACTCACAACACTTACAGAATATGCAACGTTAGGATGAGTAATTATGAGATAATTTAGTTTCCTAATTAGTATTATATACTTCTCAAGGTCCTCAAATAGATCATTATCTCCATTCAATTGAAAAAGGAGGGATCTAGCTACTTCGAGAATGTGACTAATTTTTTCGTTCAACCATATCGCTTTGAGGAGTACCGACACATGAAGATTGATAAATAATATCATTTTGAGTCATATAAGTTTTTAAGGCATCAGAAAAGTATTTTTTTGCATTATCACTTCGTAAAATACGAACTTAAACATTAAACAGATTTTTTATTTCAACACAAAAGGCAAAAAAGATAGAAAATAACTCAAAACAGTTTTTCATTAAATATAACCAAGTCACATGTGAATAATCTTTCATAAAGTAACAAAATAATGAAACCTAAACTTTGAAATAATAGGACATAGACCCCAAACAACATAATGACCTTACTCAAACGGAAACTCAACTCTTTTATTGGCTCTAAGAACTGAAGAAAGAGGATGATGCTTAGCAAATTGACACGACCCACAATCCAATGATGAAAAATTTTGAAAATGAAAACACAATTTCTTCAAGAAAGGTAAGGAAGGATAACCCAACCAACAATGTACCTTAAAAGGTGACTGCATACTAGAGTAAGTAACATATCTCGATACTTCTGTATCAAGAACATAAAGACCTCCAAATTTGTAACCCCTACCAATAATCTACTTCATCATAAGATCTAGAAAGAGATAGTCATTAGAAAAGAATGAGATAGATTAGTTTAGAGTACGAGTTAGCTTACTAATAGACAATAGGTCAAAGGAGAAATCAGGGAGGCTTAAAACAAAGTTTAGAGTAATAGATGATGTAAGGCTAACGATTCAAGATCCAAGGGCATAAGAGTTTGACCCATCTATTAAAACAACTTTAGGAGTACTCGTATCTTGTTTAAAAGTAGAGAAGAGATTTTGATTACCTTGTAACACCCTAAACCCGACCTAGACGTTATGGCCGAATTTGGCGATGTCACATGGAATGGGATTTGAAATCAAATTTATCAAGTTAAAACCGTTTCCATTTATTAGCTTCTATTTATCTTTCGTCAATTTCAAAATTGTTTTCTCGCTAATTTGATTTGTTTGAAAACATATTCTGTAGCGGAAGATTTTAAAACCGTGATATTTAAAAAAAACCGTTCGCGTTTAGGAAAACGTTATTTTTCATTAAACCGAATTTGCGTTGAGTTTTACAGTTTAAAAGTCCATTAAAATAGTTAAAATCCAAAATAAATGCAAACAGCCCAAAAGTCCCAAATTACATCAAAAGTAGGAATAGAAACCATAAATAAAATTAAAGCGGTTCAATAGACATGTGGTCACCGTTGAGTCTTCCGCCGCACCGGTCCGTCTAAGTCTGAGGATTACCTACACAGATAAAACAGAGAGGGGTGAGTTTACGTAAACTCAGTGTGTAATCCCTACAGATAACATACACACAGTCAAACAACAGTTATCAGTCACATACAGCCTGGGGCCTAAGCCCATTACAGATTCAATTACAGTTCAGATATAAATTAGGGCCTTAGCCCATCTCATATATAATATGCATTCAGTAACAGAAATCAGTATCCTACCCACCAGCCTCTACACACCATCTCCGACCATCCCTACACACCATGTGGGGTTTAAAACACCCACCCAGCCCTACACACCAAGTCATACCGAATGCGGCACATATCAATAATATGGCAACTGAGCTACCAGATAATAGGCATGAAAGCCTTTCAGTACACTTCCTACAATAATCAATCATCCCACACCAATGCAGATGCAACTAAACATACTCAATGCGGACATACAGAGATACATGCTTACATGCTAAAAATTCAGTTATTCGTCATACATACAGATCAGTAATCATGCATAAATTTAACATGCTCAATACATACATTACATAATCAGGTCACGCGATTTAAGGTCTAAGTAGCGCTTACCGACCCTACAGTAGGTTCACAGTCGACTTGGGCAACCCGTGCAACCCTAGGAAACATTTACGTTAAATGGGCCCACATGCCGATGTGGCTTGCCCGTGTGGGCCCATACGCCCAGATTGGCCTTGGCCCGTGTGAATCACACGGCCTAGCCTAAATTCCCACACGCCCGTGTGGATTACCCGTGTGGACCCACACGCACGTGTGGCCCACACAGCCCAATTCGGTCAAGCCCGTGTGGCCCACACAGCCCAATTCGGTCAAGCCCGTGTGTCGCACACGGCCTATTTGGCCATCACACGGCCGTGTCTAGCGCATGGCCTGGCCTTCGTCGACCACACGGCCGTGTTGTCGCACACGGCCTACCACATGGGTGACCATACGCCCGTGTGGCATCGATAGTGGGGTTTTTCAGCTTTCACCGAATCCCGTTTTTTTGCCTTCCGGGTACACACTTGGTACTGTTTCGCAGCGAAAACACTCCCGAGCCTTCTAAAACCTAAAAATTGACAACCCAATGCTTAGAGTCAGACTTAATTCACAACTAAAATGAAACTACGAAACCAATACCGAAATCCAACACTTACTCAGTTACCTCGATGATTCGATCACGATTCCAAACGAGAGAAACTCCAATTCACTGGATTTGCTGCTATTAAAACACAAACGCAAAATTAATAGAGGATTTGACAAGGCTTAAAAGAGTAGACAAAGGCTTCCCCTCAGCAGAACTTACTACCACTTACCAAACGAGAAGTACAATCTAAACTCCCGCGATAAGAACACACGATTTTTGCCAAAACGATTAATGAAAAAAGAAAAATACTGTGTTTGAAAAAGAAAAAGAAGAAAGACGGCAAAGGAAAAGAAAGAACATCAAAAATTCTGAGCAGAATTTCAGTAGGAGAGAGAAATAAGATTTTTTTTTGAAACTGTAACACCCCAAACCCGGCCCAACCGCTACAACCGGATCTGGTATGTCACTTAAGAGATTTTACATAACATGTTTCATTTTGGAAAACAATTACTAGGTTTACACCTTTATTTCGAAAGCTTAATAATTCATTAAAGTATAAAATATTAAGTAACCAATTATCTTGGTAGATTTTAAATAAAAACCAAAATTTCATGCAGGTCTTAACTTAATTGAAAACGTAAAACTTAAAACCCAGTAATAAAAGCCCAACAAAATCCCAAGACATAAATGGTAGTCTAGTGGCCCATGGCCTTATTACAAGAAATTTGAACCCATTAATTAAATGAAAATAAAAAAATTAGACTAAGTCTTTTTCTTTGAATTCTCAAAGCTCATCGTATGGCCACCTTGCTCTCCTCTCCACCCGGTCCGATGCCCTAAGTGTCACCTGAGATGGTTAAAATTAAAGGGTGAGTCGCGAGACTCAGTGTGCAACCCTCATGCACCATTAGATTTGGGCTTTAGCCCCATAAAATAGAATAATCAAAATATAAGTAACAAAAATAATATGCAAAGCCCAACCCATATCCTAGGTGTCCATCCGCTACACGACCCCGTACCAGCCATTCACACCATTAGGGATTTCTACAATCAACCCACACCACTACACGCCTTGATGGCAGTCGTGCTGCTCATCATCAGATCATGGCCGTAGCCACTACAACAGATCACGACAGAAGCCGCTACAATAGAGCACGGTAAGGAACCTCTACAACAGATCACGGTAAAAACCACTACAACATATAACTTCCTCCTTTCATCAAACCCAACCCATGCAATCACATAAAATCAGTATACTTATAACATTTAATCAGATCATTTACTAACCTGGTGATTTGCTTTACCCTCTTTGGGTTCCCGTCAATATGCCGGGGTTTCGGCATTTAACAAAACATGTAATACTTATTTTCATATATTAATCAAACAGATATAGATGGTGTGGAGAATTACACACCTGATATTGCAAAATCCAATATTCTTAGTCGATGTCCTTGCTATCTGGATCTATTATCCTCAATCTATAGCCTTGCTTAAAAGCCGGAACAATTGCGAAAATAGGCCTCTCCTATATTCGGCCATGGTTAGTATTCTACCCTATTTTATATATATAAATAAACAAATCCTCTTACCTTGAAATCCCGAAATTGGAGACTTATGATTTTCGACTTTTAGGTCTAGTCGACTAAGCTTCCTTCAAATCCCGAATTGTCGCCCATCATAAAACCATTAAACTATTAGCTTTTGGCTTTTGCCTTTCAAAAACTGGGAATAGATCATGAGAACTAATCAAAAATCAACACTTACCTTAGCATAGGAGATTCAGCTAGCACTAGAGAGAGGATTCGGCAATGCCCATGGAAGATTTAAATGCCGGAAGTATAGAACTAATTCTCAAATAGGATGAATAGAAGAAAAGACTATGGATGCTTCTTCCCTAGAGAAATCGGCACAAGAAGGAAAAAGTGGAGAAGAGTTCTGGCTTTTAAAGAAATTGGAGAAAAGAAATTGGAGAGGGAGAGGCTAGGGAATTTCGGCACAATGGGAGAGAAATTTAGGGTTTTTAGTGTCAGAATCAAGGAGCTAGCCCCCATATTTATAGATATTTTGGCACCTCTTCTAAAAACTGAAAACGCCCTTAAAATTCAATCTAAAAGAGAGGAGAAATTCGGCACCCTCCTTGCCATGCAATGAGCTGAATTTTACACTCCTCTAGGTGGTGGATTTTCTACCAACACTTCCCTTTAAGATAAGCTCCTAACTTTTCTCCTTTTTATCTATGATATTATCACTTAAAAATCCACATAAATTCTCCTATTTTATAGCCTTGTAGCCGTCCACCTCTACTAATCCCTAATGCCAAATTTAACTCACTTAAATTAAAATATTTGGGCCTCATTAAACTTAATACTTGGGCCCCTAATTCCTTGTGTGTGGCGTCACCCTCTCTTTATTTAAAGTGCTGAATTTGGCCTAAAACATGGGCTCCTTGCGACCCAAAACTTGTTCCTTTTAACCGTTAATGATGCCACTTTAATCCGGTTTTTTGCCTAATTCTAAGCCCAAATTTAGACCCTATCAATTAAATTAACATAGTAAACCTATCCCTACACTAAATGTATAGGCAGTGAATTTAGGATGTTACGCTTCTACCCCTTAAAGAAATTTCGTCCTCAAAATTTCCAACTAACTATTAATCGTACTACCCAAGTCTCACCACTATGCTTTCATTGCAAGACTCCGATTCTAAAGCCAAAAGAAACACTTAGTATACTATGGTAGAGTACGCACTGATGTTAGCATCTAGAGCGTCCTCGTCCCCTTGTACTCATTTTACCGATTCGCGTTTATCTGATTAAAAATTTTATGGATTATTAGTTTTCTTTCACTAGTTAACCACTAACAGTCTTATGAATAATAGTTTTAAGAGTGGTTCTTTCGAATTCGCATTCACAATACACTCTCAAGTTTGTAACCTCTAACTAAAATAAAACACATACATCATACAAAAATCATCCAAGCACTTATATTATTCACGTAAAGGTGTTTTCGTTGATTCACTACCCAGGGGTATTTCCGTAATTTCATCCTACAAGGGTATTTTCGTAATTTTTCATAATAAAGTTCCTTGTTGTTTCGTGAAGTGAGGGTATTCTGGTAATTTTACAATTCGGGGGTATTTTGGTAATTTTGAAATCTGGGGGTATTTCGGTAATTTTGAAATCCGGGGGTATTTCGGTAATTTTGAAATCAGGGGTAATTTAGTAATTTTGCAAATCAGGGGTAATTTGGTAATTGTACAAACCAGGGGTATTTTGGTCATTTGACAAAACGAGGGTAGGTTGGTAATTTTTTCTAACCAGGGATATTTCGATGTTGTTTTTTTTTTCAAACAGGGTACTTTGGGGAAAAATCTAGTTTCATGGTCCGGGTTACTCTTATAAACATGAGATTTTCGAGTAAATTTTCAAAACATAGGTATTTTACAAATTCATGACTGGTTTGTAGTTTTCACAAATCAAACGTATTTTGAAAATTTTGCAAAACTTGAGAAATTTTATTTCTTTTTTTTTCAAACTAGGGTGGCTGGTCCTTTCGGGTTTTAATTATAAGGTTTAGCCCATCAACAAGTCCTCGTAACTAGGGTGAATAGTCACCACGCACTGTAGGATTCTAGTGAAGAGGAGGTGAGTCGCTAGGACTGCTAAGTACCAAGCTCTCCCCGAATCCACTCCTAGACATGCGTATGCCCATTGCCACACCCTAACTTGGCTAAGGTGAACAGTCCTACGCACTGCAGGGATTCCAGCGAAGAGGAGGTGAGTCACTAGACCGCTTAAATACTGTGCTCTTCCGGATCCAATCCTATACATGCGTATGCTGTTACCACACTCTAGTCTTGCGCTCGCTGCTCACGGGTTTGTTTAGTGAAGTTAAGTCTTATGAGATTTTAAGAGAGGTTTCAAATTTCTAGGCCTAAAGTCCATCAAGTTCTAATCTAACTAATCTACGTCCCATAAAGCCCATCAAGCCCACATATATTATATCACACAATGGTTCGAATACTTACAGCGGACTTGGGCCGAGAGACAGTGCCATCTTGAGCTAACAGACTGTATAAATATGCATGTTTGAAACCCAACTTTAGAAAATGTTTTGAGCCCAAAAAAAACCCCAGAGCCGAGTTTTGAATCGGGCTCGATACCAATTTGTAACACCCCAACCCGCCCCAACGCTACAACCGGATCCGGTATGTCACTTAAGAGATTTTACATAACATGTCGCATTTTGGAAAACCATTACTAGGTTTACACCTTTATTTCGAAAACTTAATAATTCATTAAAGTATAAAATATTAAGTAACCAATTATCTTGGTAGATTTTAAATAAAAACCAAAATTTCATGCAGGTCTTAACTTAATTGAAAACGTAAAACGTAAAACTTAAAACCCAGTAATAAAAGCCCAACAAAATCCCAAGACATAAATGGTAGACTAGTGGCCCATGGCCTTATTACAAGGAAATTTGAACCCATTAATTAAATGAAAATAAAAAAAAATTAGACTAAGTCTTTTTGCTGAATTCTCAAAGCTCACGTCGCATTGCCACCTTGCTCTCCTCTCTCGGCCTGGTCCGATGCCCTAAGTGTCACCGAGATGGTTAAAATTAAAGGGTGAGTCGCGAGACTCGAGTGTGCAACCCTCATGCACCATTAGATTTGGGCTTTAGCCCCATAAAACAGAATAATCAAAATATAAGTAACAAAAATAATATGCAAAGCCCAACCCATATCCTAGGTGTCCATCCGCTACACGCCCGTGCATCACCATTCACACCATTGGGGATTTCTACAATCAACCCACACCGCTACACGCCTTGATGGCGCTCGTCTTTGCTCATCATCGATCATGGCCGTAGCCACTACAACGAATCACGGTAGAAGCCGCTAAACAGATCACTGGTAGGGAACCGCATACAATGCATCACGGTAAAAACCGCTACAACATATAACTTCCTCCTTTCATCAAACCCAACCCATGCAATCACATAAAATCAGTATACTTATAACATTTAATCGGATCATTTACTAACCTGGTGATTTGCTTTACCCTCTTTGGGTTCCGCCAATATGCCTGGGTTTTGATTTAACAAAACATGTAATACTTATTTTCATATATTAATCAAACAGATCTAGATGGTGTGGAGAATTACACACCGATATTGCAAAATCTAATATTCTTAGTCGATGTCCTTGCTATCTCTGATCTATTATCCTCAATCTATAGCCTTGCTTAAAAGCCGGAACAATTGCGAAAATAGGCCTCTCCTATATTCGCCATGGTTAGTATTCTACCCGATTTTATATATATAAGTAAACAAATCCTCTTACCTTGAAATCTCAAAACTGGAGACTTATGATTTTCGACTTTTAGGTCTAGTCGACTAAGCTTCCTTCAAATCCCGAATTACCGCCCATCATAAAACCATTAAACTATTAGCTTTTGGCTTTTGCCTTTCAAAACCGGAATAGATCATGAGAACTAATCAAAAATCAACACTTACCTTAGCATAGGAGATTCGGCTAGCACTAGAGAGAGAGGATTCGCAATGCCCATAGAAGATTTAAATGCCTAAGTATAGAACTAATTCTCAAATAGGATGAATAGAAGAAAAGACTATGGATGCTTTGGCTTCCTAGAGAAATCGGCACAAGAAGGAAAAAGTGGAGAAGAGTTTTGGCTTTTAAAGAAATTGGAGAAAAGAAATTGGAGAGGGAGAGGCTAGGGAATTTCGGCACAATGGGAGAGAAATTTAGGGTTTTGATTAGTCGTAATCAAGGAGCTAGCCCCTATTTATAGATATTTTGGCACCTCTTGCTAAAAACTGAAAACGCCCTTAAAATTCAAGCTAAAGAGAGGAGAAATTCGGCACCCTCCTTGCCATGCAATGGCGAATTTTACACTCCTCTAGGTGGTGGATTTTCGGCCAACACTTCCCTTGAAGATAAGCTCCTAACTTTTCTCCTTTTTATCTATGATATTATCACTTAAAAATCCACATAAATTCTCCTATTTTATAGCCTTGTAGCCGTCCACCTCTACTAATCCCTAATGCCAAATTTAACTCACTTAAATTAAAATATTTGGGCCTCATTAAAATTAATACTTGGGCCCCTAATTCCTTGTGTGTGGCGTCACCCTCTCTTCATTTAAAGTGCTTGAATTTGGCCTAAAACATGGGCTCCTTGCGACCCAAAACTTGTTCCTTTTTAACTGGTTAATGATGCTACTTTAATCCGGGCCTTTTGCCTAATTCTAAGCCCAAATTTAGACCCCTATCAATTAAATTAACATAGTAAACCTATCCCTACACTAAATGTATAGGCCCGTAAATTTAGGATGTTACAGAAACAAAAGATAAAAACTAATTTTGATTAATCCCCACTAATTACTCATCCTCAACCACCCACTACTCAGAATCCATCTCACTAACCAAACTCTACCCAAAGCCGAGCAAAAAGATTAACAATACGCTTATGCAGGGTTTTGAACACAGGAACTCGAGCAACCCAGCACTCCACCTAACCATCGGACTAGCAGGCCCATTCTGATGTAGTTTGACAACCAATTAAACTTAAACCCTTTGAGCAAGGTTAAGGCTTTATTCAAAAAAAGACAAAAATTCACCCAAGATAAGGCTTGAACTTGGGACCTCCCACACATACCCAGAACACTTAACCACTGAAGCAGATACACATTTGTGTCACATTTTAAGAGAAACAAAAATAAGAATTTTGGGGCGTTACAACTCTACCCCCTAAAAGAAAATTTTAGTCCCGAAATTTACCTGATCAGAACAAATGAGGATACTGCTGACGCATCGCATCCTCAGGCTCCCATGTGGCCTCCTCAGTGCTATGGTTCCGCCACAGCACCTTCACTAAAGAGATAGACTTCTTCCAAAGAACATTTACATTGCGACCCAAAATCTGAACCGGCTCCTCCTCGAAGGTCAAATCTGGCCTTACCTCAATCTCCTCAACAGGGACAATATGAGTAGGATCAGAACGGTAATGCCTCAATATTGAGACGTGAAATACATCATGAATACGGTCTAGCTTTGGAGGTAACTCCAACTGATAAGCGACCGGTCCCACTTGCTTCAGAATTCGGTAAGACCCAATAAACCTAGGGCTCAGCTTGCCCTTACGATCGAACCTCAGAACCTTCTTTCACGGGGAGACCTTAAGAAACACAAAGTCCCCCATAGAATACTCAATCTCACGTCTCTTCAGATCTGCATAAGACTTCTGTCTATCAGAAGCCACCTTCAAACGATCTCGAATCAGTCACACCTTATCCTCAGTCTCAGAAATTAGCTGAGGACCCAAAACTCGACGTTCACCCAACTCAGTCCAATACAAAGGAGTACGAAACTTACCCATACAAAGCCTCGTAAGGTGCCATCTGAATACTCTGTCGAAACCATTTTTTTGTAAAACGGGAATCGACTAGGGTTTAAAAACGAAAATAAAAAACGGGAGTCGCCACCAATCCTTTTTGATGAGGTGTGATCGGGTCACCTCTTTATTCAATCATTTTAATAAAATTTAAATTTACTTAAACGATGATTTTTGGTCCACGAAAATTAAAAAAATGGGTTAGGGAGTCGGGTACGCACGAGGAAGGGTTAGCACCCTCGCAACGCCCAAAATTGGTACCTAGTTGATTAATTAGTGTCTTAGTGTCGAAAATTAAAAACTCAAAAAGAATTTAAAATACGATCCTTTTTATTAGTCTTAAAAAAACAACGCTTGAATTAAATCAAAACGATTGCTAAAGATTTCCTCGTCTCGAGATATCAGAGTATCGTATCCCGTAAGTTAGGACACGATACCTAGAACACTCGAGCGCAAGTTTGACTTTAATTTTAAATGAAATTTCATGCATTTTGAAATCTAAAAGGATATTAGGCCACTTAGGTTTGACGAGAAAATCGACACCCCGTAAGTTAGGGCACGATTTCTCGAATTTTCAAAGCGCGAAATATTGCCTTATTTTGAAAGATTTTCGCTTTTGGATAATCACGAGTGTAACACTCAAAGGCGTACATTGATTTTGTTTGAAATAGAATGAAGCGATCTAAGTTGGATAAATATGTTGTGATTTAATTCACGATATGATAACATGAAGCAACAATATGGTAATGAGCATGGAACAATAATACATTAATAAAACATTATACAAGTGAACGACAATGATATGAAAAATACGAATAAACGAATTATAATACATACAAGGATAATAATCACATAACGTGCACTATTTAAATATTAACATCAATAATCAAAGACGAATGAATTAAATAATAAAAATAAATAATACATAAAACAATTTAAAATAAATAACAAAACAATTCGAAGTAAACAATACATAATAAAAAAAGTTTAAAATAAATAATATATAAAGCAATTTAAAATAATATAAAAGGTTTAAAAATAAATAATATGTAAAAAGAAATTTAAGATACATAATATACAAAGAATATAAAACCGGTTTAAAATAAATAATATAAAAAATTAAAAACAGATAATATATATATAATAAGATAGTTTAATATAAATAGTATCTAAAAATTTAAAATAAGTAAAACAGTTTAAAATAAATAATATATAGAATATTAAAATGAATAAATAAGTAACTAATTTAAAAAGGTTAAAGTCCAACAGATTAAGGAGTAAATCAGAATAGAAATGAAATTAAGGATCTGAATTTAAAAGAAAAAAATTGGATTAGGGCCTCAGTATAACGCGCGAAAAATAGGAGGGACCAGACGTGGAAATATTCCCGTCCCTCGAAGCACAGCGTTTTAAACTACGCTAAAATGAAACTCTACGAAAATTACGGGGAAAAATCAAAAGAAAAAGAAAGGAAATGGGACCGAATTGCAACAGGCCATAAAAGCAGAAGGGGCCAACGCGCAAATATCCCAAAAGGCGAAAACACGCGGATCCCCCCTGGCGGGTCGGGTCGATGCGCGGGCCAGAGGACCAAACGGCGCCGTTTTGGCGTTGAACTCCCCAGGGCAAAACGACGCCGTATCCCCTTTCTATATAAATCAAATTGTTTTTAAAAAAAACACACATTTCTTCCTCTCCTCTTCAAAAAAACTGAATTTTTCTCTCCCCCTCTCTATCCCTGGCCCGAACTCCGGCCACCGGCGACGGCGCCGCCGTGTGCGGTGGCCGAAAATCGCCCCAGACCCTATTTTCACTCCTCTTTCATATGAAGCCTATTTGAGTCTAAAAACTTTCAAAAAAAGGAGAAAAAAATAAAAAAAATAAAAGAAAAACCCTAAAAAGGGGTAAACCTTTCGGCTTCCCCATCATCGTCGCAGCCATCAGCCAAACCCCGAAAGATCCGGTGGCCTTGCGAACTTCCTGACGCAACAAACAGGTAAAACTTCCTTTTTTATTCCTCTTTATTCATTTATCTAAAATACAAATAAATAAATAAATAAATAAATAAATAAATAAAACACCTTGTATTTTGTTTCTTTTTTGTTTGAATATCTCTGTTTTTTTATTTCTGATGTTCGTAAAAAAAGTACAAGAGATTGGCTTCGATTTTTATAACCGAGTTACAAAGATCCATTTTCGTCTATTTCCATTTTGTTTTCTATTTGTTATTGTCATTTTCTTCTTCATTTTTTGCTTGCGTGTAGTCTCTTGTCCTTGCAGGTGGTGCCAGAGGTATGCGAGGGGCGATGGGATCTGCTGACGTGTGGTGACGGCGATAGGTCAGAAGGCAGATAGAAGGTCGGCGGCGCTGAGGGTAAGCTAGGGTTTGATAGCTACTGTTTCATTTTTGTAATGGGCTGATAAACTGGGCTAGGGTTTAATAAATTTGAGCTACTGGTGTTTGGGCTGTAATTAATTTGGGTTGGTTTGGGCAAAAGAGTTTTATTTGGGCCCCGGGCTAAATTAGCCCACTACATACTCGACTGAAAACTGTTATTATAGGCAAACTCGGCTAACAACAGATAATCCTCTCAACTACCTCGAAAATCAATAACACAACTCCTCAACATATCCTCCAGTATTTGAATCACCCTCTCAGATTGACCATCGGTCTGAGAATGGAACGCAGTACTGAAGTCCAATTTCGAACCTAGAGCCTCATTTAACTTTTTTCCAGAACCGAGACATGAAGCGATGGTCCCTATCAGAAATGATTGAGACCGGTACCCCATGCAGTCTCACTATCTCAAAAATGTAGAGCTTCACCAACATCTAAAGAGTATAGTCAGTCCTAACTGGAATGAAGTGCGCAGACTTGACCAATCAATCCACGATGACCCAAACAGAATCCTTCTCTGTGGGTGTTAGAGGCAACCCACTAACGAAGCCATCGTTACTCGCTCTCACTTCCATAGCAAAATCTTAACCGGCTGCAGCAAACCCGAAGGTAACTGATGCTCAGCCTTAATCTACTGGCATGTAAGACATCGTGCCACAAAATCAGTAACCTCCCGTTTCAATCCCGACCACCAATACAGTTCTCGAATATCTCGGTACATCTTATTCCCACCGGGATGCATAGCATAAGGGCTACTATGCGCCTCTCCTAGAATAGACTGCCTCAGATCAGTATCATTCGGTACACAAATCTGACCACGGAAACAGAGTACCCCATCATTATTCAGCCCAAAGTCCGTAGTGCTGCCACTCTCAACCTGAAGGAACCGAAGACCCAACGATTCATCCTCTGACTGCCTATCCCGAATCTGTTCTGTCCAAGTCGGTTTAACCTACAGCTCAGCCAACAAACTTCTGTTCGCTCTCAAATCAGTCATCGCCCTATGACTCAACGCATCGGCCACCATATTGGCCATGCCAGGATGGTACTCAATAGTACAATCATAGTCCTTAAGTAATTCAATCCATCTACGCTGCTTAAGATCCAACTCCTTCTGAGTCAAGAGGTACCTGAGGCTTTTGTGATCAGTGTAGACAATACACCTTTCACCGTGCAGATAGTGTCTCCAGATTTCAAAGCAAAGACTACGGCGGCCAATTCTAAATCATGCGTCGGATAGTTTGCCTTATGCGTCTTGAGCTGACGAGATGCATATGCCACAACCTTACCATCTTGCATCAGAACACAACCCAAACCCACATGCGACGCGTCACTGTAAACCACAAACTCCTTCCCAGGTTCAGGCTGTATCAGAACAGGAGCCTCAGTCAGAATAGTCATAAGCTTCTCGAAGCTCTCCTGTTACACCTCAACCAGACAAACGAAACACCCTTACGTAGCAGCTTAGTTAAGGGCGCTGCAATCAGTGAGAAACCTTCTAAAAATCACTGGTAATAACCCGCCAGACCCAGAAAACTGTAAATCTCAGACACATTCTTAGGCTATTTTCAATCTAGTACAGCCTCAATCTTTCTAGGATCGAATCGGATCCCCTCAGCAGACATTACGTGCCCCTGAAAAGTGACTTTACGAAGCTAGAACTCACACTTATTGAATTTAGCGTAGAGCTGGTTCTCACGCAGAATCTGAAGCACAACTCTAAGATGCTCATCATGTTCATCTTTAGTCTTAGAGCATACCAAAATGTCATCGATAAAGACCACGACGAACTGATCTGGATAAGGCTGAAACACTCGGTTCATCAAATCCATAAATGCGGCCAGAGCATTAGTCAGACCAAAAGGCGTTACTAGGAACTCGTAATGTCCATAACGAGTCTTAAATATATTCTTATGCACATCCACCTCTTTAACCCTCAACTGATGATACCCGTAATGGAGATCGATATTAGAGAACATAGAAGCCCCTCAGAACTGATCAAATAAGTCGTCGATCCTCGGAAGTGGATACTTGTTCTTAATGGTCAGCTTGTTCAACTGTCGATAGTCTATGCACATCCTCATGGTCTCATCATTCTTCTTAACAAACAATACTGGTGCTCCCCACGAAGATACACTGGGACGAATGAAGTCACGGTCCAACAACTCCTGCAGTTGAGCCTTAAGCTCCATAAGCTCCTTCGGTGCCATTCGATAGGGGGCGATAGACACCAGAGCTGTACCAAGAAGAAGCTCAATCCCAAATTCCACTTCCCTATTTAGAGGTAAACCTGGCAACTCCTCAGGAAAGACGTCCAAAAAATCCCTTACAGTTCTGATGTCCTCTACAGTAGAGTCCCAAGAAACGGAAACATTAATATAGGCCAAGAAAGCCTCGCATCCCTAACAGACCAGTTTCTCAGCCACCAGTGCAGAGATCATATTCGTCAAATAATTTCGTCGTTCTCCAATCATGACTACCTCATTATCCTCCTCAGTTCTCAAGACGACCCTTTTAGTCGCACAGTCCAGACTGACACGGTGCTTAACCAACCAGTCCATACCCAGAATTAGGTCAAACTCCCCAAACGAAAGCTCCATCAGATTAGCTAGAAATACTGACCCTTGAACCTCTAGCGGAACATCTCTATACAGTTTGCTAACCCGAACCGGTTGCCCTAGTGGACTCAGTATAATCACCTCACTAGAAGTACTTTCAACCAAAATCCCCAAGTTTCCAGACACAGTGCTAGCTACATAGGAATGTGTGGAACCTATGTCTATCAAAGCAAAGTAAGGTACATCATAAACTAATAACATACCGGTAATAACGTCTGGAGCATCTCTATCCTCTTGGCGACGAGCAGCATAAACAAGAATAGGCTGCCTCGCCTCAGTCTGTCCAGTACCTCTGCCTGGTGCTCTTTGTCTATGGCCCATACCGTTACCACCCCTAGCCTGACCATGGCCCCTCGATGGCTGCTGAACTACCCTCTGCGACTGCGCAGTACCAGAACCCGGAGCTTGCACCTGGTCAGCCCTCAGCGGACACTCCCTAATGTGGTGCTCTAATGACCTACACCTCAAACACACCCCAATCCTCCTCCAACACTCGCCCTCATAGCGTCTACCACAATCTTCACACGGCTGCAATCCAACAGGAGCAACAGGAGGCCCAGCTCTAACCGGCCCATCAATCCTGGCCTTTTTCTTAGGCCTCTGTACCGAGCTCGAGGGTTTTGAATCCCTCTTGTTCTTACCCCACTCACGATCTCTATTTTGGCACTCAGCGCGCTTAACCTCTTCGGCAATATTCGCCTTCTCTACCAGAACGGAGAACTCTCGCTCCTTCTGCGGAGCTATCATACCCTCAGACTATCCCTAAGGTCATCCTCAAAACAGACACATCTCTCATATTCAGACACCACCATACCTAGCGCATAGCGGCTCAGTCTCAGAAATTCGGCCTCATACTCGGCCACTGATCTGTCTCCCTGAGCGAGGTTCAGAAACTCACGCCTACGAGCATCGATGTAACTTGTTCCCACATACTTCTCTTGGAAGGCAGACTTAAAGAACTCTCAAGACAGACGATCGAGCTGAGTGCCCTCCTTAACGGTCAGCCACTACTGATAGGCCTCATCGCGAAGCAACGAGACCCTACCCTCCAATTTCTGCTCAGGGGTACAATCTAAATCATCCATTATCCTTTCAGTAGCCTCCATCCAGTACTAAGCCACATTAGGTGCAACTCTAGTGACACCCCTAAAAAGTTCAGCTCTATTGGACCGGAGTCGTTCAGTAACTGACCCTCGGCCCCCAGATCTAATGTTGGGCCCATCGACCCTCTCTAGTATCCTTAACATGGCCTGGAAAAATGCGTCGTCTCCAGCCATGCGATCTTGATACCCAGTCTTAGTAGCAGGTGACACAGGTGTCTCACTCGTGTCCAGATTCAGCACGCTGCCCAGATATGAGAACTCAGCTCGAGCCCCTCTATGGCTTCTACCACGACCTCGAGTACCACGTCCACGGATACCTCGTGCGCTCATTTCTATTTGGATTTATCTATATTACAAATTTTATGAATCAATTACAGTTTCAGTATTTATTAACAGATGTTTTATGCAAAGCAGTATCATAAATTCGAAGTTTGTTTTTTGTAAGTACAGTCTCGATCAGTTTTCGTTTCACTACAGTTTCAGTATACACTAACTAGAGTGTTTTCAAAACAGACTATCTATAATATCATAACAGATTATCAGGATACTTACAGAATCGGCGCCGAAGACTCGGTGTACCACATTCCCAATCAAAATATTTTTTAAAAGCCAAATTTTAGAACTTAAAATCCACAGCCAAGTTTTGTAACCTGACTCCGATACCACTAAATATAACACCCCAAACCCGGCCTAGACGTTATGACCGAATTTGGCGATGTCACATGGAATGGGATTTGAAATCGAATTTATCAAGTTAAAATCGTTTCCGTTTATTAGCTTCTATTTATCTCTCATCAATTTCAAAATTGTTTTCTCACTAATTTGATTCGTTTAAAAACATATTCTGTAGCGAAAGCTTTTAAAACTGTGATATTTAAAGAAAACCGTTCGCGTTTAGGAAAATGTTGTTTTTCATTAAACTGAGTTTGCGTTAAGTTTTGCAGTTTAAAAGTCCATGAAAACAGTTAAAATCCAAAATAAAGGCAAACAGCCCAAAAGTCCCAAATTACATCAAAAGTAGGAATAGAAACCATAAATAAAATTAAAGCGGTTCAATAGACATGTGGTCATTTGTTGAGTCCTCAAGTGTCGCACCGATCCGTCTAAGTGCGGGATTACTGCATGGATAAAACAGAGAGGGGTAAGTTTACGTAAACTCAGTGTGTAATCCCCACATATAACATGCATACAGTCAAACAACAGTTATCAGTCACATACAGCCTAGGGCCTAAGCCCATTACAAATTCAGATACAGTTCAGATATAAATTAGGGCTTTAGCCCATCTCGAATCTGATATGCATTCAATGATGTAAATCGATATCCTACCCACCAGCCTCTACACACCATCTCCGACCATCCCTACACACTATGTGGGGTTTAAAATACCCACCCAACTGATGTGTCTAAAACTAACTATGACCACAATAAAGGCAAGCGCACCTATCGTTTAATAGTATAGTTATGGTAAGACCGATTATATCGTATCCACAAGGACTAAGAGTACTAGTAGTTACTATCTTTTTATTATTTAGCCTAAGTAATAGAGTGATTCTTTTAAACTAAAACTTAATTAAAAACACGATAATGAAAGAATTGGGAAAATACTTTTAGACAACTTTATGAGATAGACAATACCTAAGGAAGAATCCACCTAGACTTCACTTATTACTTTTGATTCATGCGATTTATTCACTTGGCTTAATCCGTAGAAATTCCTAAATTATATTAATACCTCTTTCGAGGCTACTAACAACTAACTCTAGGTTGATTAATTGAAATCTCTTTCTAATTAAAACCTCTATTGTCGCATTAGCTCGATCTATGGATTCCCTTATTAGGTTTGACCCTAATCCGGCAGATTTTTGTCGCCCTATTTCTAGGGTTGCAATCAACTCCACTTAATTGTGTTGATCTACTCTTAGACATGGACTTTTGCTCCACTTAATAAGCACATTCGACTTGAATCAATAACCTGAATTATCAAAACAAGAATAAAAACTCACAATTAAGAATAAGCACAAGTATTTATCTCATAAATCAAATAATAACAAGATCTATCTTAGGTTTCATCCCCTTAGATATTTAAGGGATTTAGTTCATACTAAAAGGGAAACATATTAGAATAGGGAAAACAACAAAACATAAGAAAACCCAAAAAACTCCTAAAGAACTTGATGGGAGATCTTTAGTCTTGATGGAGATCCTTCTCCTAAGCTATTTTCGACGGCTGTCTTGGAGTATTTTCTCCTTCTACTCAGTGTCTATTCGATGTCCTGTCGACCTCCCCCTTTAGGTTGCCTCCTAGGGTGTTTATATAAGCTTTGAGATGTCTTACTTGGCCCACAAGTATCCCATTTCGAATAGAATTCATCTTAATTTTGGCAGGGACACGCCCGTGTGACACGCCCGTGGTGGACTCCTTCGGCTGTGGTTAAGTCTGCTCGCCTCACGCGGCCGTGGTCGATAATCCAGGCCGTGTTTATTTCCTATGTAGGCCCATTTTGTGCCTTTTTGGCCCGTTTCTCGATCTTTTCGACTCCTAAGCCCTCCTGAGTATAAAACATGAAATTACGAGATTAGGAGTATCGAATTCATCAAATCTAATGAGAATTCATCCAAAATAAGCCAAGCATGGGGTTAAAATATGTGTAAATTATGGTTTATCAAATACCCCCACACTTAAGTCTTTGCTTGTCCTCAAGCAAAATCCTCAACTCACAGTTAAAACTAACTCCCTCGACTCATAATTCTCAATAATAATGTTTCATCATAATTCATAGATAATTCATACATTGATAATTTAACTAGAAGAGTCCTAGAGATTCAAACAATCTAAGTCATAGATTTTTATAACATGAAAACATAGGTGTTTTCCCTTACCTAAATAATTACCTCTGATTCAAAACCTGACAAGTATTGACATCCTCATTAAAGATTCACTCAAATCACTCAAAGTGTTTAAGGTTCAAAAATTAAGCACTCAAAAGTCAAACATGAAAAGTTATTACCATAGGCTTGCATGAAAATAAAATATCCACCACTATAAAATGAGATGATACACAAATCAAAAGGTCTTTTAAAAAGGGTTGTAACGGGGCTTGGGTTAAAGGTGTGGATAAAGGCTGAATTAAAAGGTTAGAATCGAGATTGAATTGACAAATTACCTAACTAAAAAAAATTGGGCTAATACTGAATAATTACATCAATTGAAAACTTAATACTAAAAACACGAGCTTCTTCTAAAGATAATGAAATTAACAGTTTAAGCTCATAACACTAATAATGAATAAATTTCCCTTTTTTTTTCTTTTTTTTTAAAGAATAAGTATTTACAATAATAAGAATGAACTTAATAACTGAAATAGAGAACATAGTAAGCAACTGATCAAATCAATTCTCGACAAAAAGGACGTCAAGAGATTAGGGGAAGTAAAAAATTGGTTTTGGCTTAATATTAATAGGTGAGTCAAGAAATGGTTTATTAGGCTAAAAAGGGTTCACTAGGGGTTAATTATAGAGGTAGGCTTTTTGGGATAAGTGGGTTAAATCCTAGGTGCCTTTATCATCTCAGTATATCAAATCAAAAAGTGTGGTCTTGACACGTATAATCGAGGCAAGTTCTAGAATAAAAAATCAATATTGACACACTCATAATCAAAAAAGTGAGCAAGAAAAATATATGCTCTTAAAGGCTCAAAAATCTCACAAAATTATGGTTTTTGATGTCAATCTTGCAAATTTCAAACTTCAAGGTAATAATTAAATTTAGGAAAACAACCTAAAAATTTTAATTTTATTTTGAAAATAGACTTATCATGCTTAATCCTCTAATATCTTAAAGTTTAAACCATCAACGTACAATTACCTATGACTTAATCTGAAACATATCAATGAAAATCATAAATCAATCGAAGTTTCATTCTAATTAGTAATATGAGAAAATTACTTAGGAACAAGATATAATTCAGTATTGTTGACACCTCCCCACATTTAAGATGTACATTGTCCTCAATGTACAAAGATAAATAATGACAATATAGTAAGAAAAATCATAAGAGAGGGAGAGAAGTGAAACTTCCTGAATTTTAGATGGAGTCAAAGAAAAGAAACGACGTAAGGTTAGGCAGGGGTGGTGGATACTCCGATGGTGGTGTGGTCGTCCGTTAACAGCCCTTGAACCTAAATTGTAGAAATCAAAATATAATAATATAAATTAAGGACAAGAAAGGTAAACGGAAATAATTTAACAATGAAAATAAAATAAAAATAAAAAATAAATGGACTCAAATGTCCTTCGCTTGTCGAGTCGATGAGCGGCCGGCATGAACTTATGTAGAGTGGTAGTGCACGGGGAGACTGTGCTAGGGTCCTTTCGCTTCTTCGACATGGGGATGGTGGTGTAAAGAAAGAATGAACGGAAGGGGGAAATGAAAATGGAGGGAGAAAGATAATAGAAAAGGAGAGGGGTGTGGTGGCTGGGCTTTGGGAGAAGAAAGAGTGAGGAAGGAAGTGAACAGAAAAAGGGGGTTTAAATAGAAATTGTGGCATCTGGTTGCTTCCCACGCCTATATGCCCTGGGCGTGTTAGTTCACACGGTCGTATCGCACGGCCGTGTGGTGGCTCGTTCGTTTCTCCCATGCCTGTGTAGAGGTTTCCACGCCCATGTTATTTTAATCAGTGTCGGCCACGACTTAGGAGTACGGACGTGTCGCACGCCCGTGTTACTTTCTCAGTGTCGACCACGGTCGTATCGCACGGTCGTGGCATTTTATTTCCACCCGTGGTTTGGGGATTTTTCGTCCTTGGTTCGTACGATCTCTGCCACGCCGGTGTGCAAATCCGTAATGTCCACACGGCCACGGCCACGCCCGTGTGCAAGGCCGTGTGGTAGGGAAAACTGCGCTTCATTAATTTGGTTAGTTTTGAGTTAGGTGCTAAAAATCAAAATTATGACATTAGTGAAGTTAGTGCTCGGGTTGCCTCCCGAGAAGCGCTCGTTTAAAGTCTTAAGCTAGACTTACCCTTTATTCGCATAATCATGGTGGTTTGAGGAGTTGAAACTCCTCTCCCCTGCTATCAGTTCTATGATCACTATATAGTTTGAGTCGAGTAGTGTTTACCTTAAAAGTGCCGAACTTAGGATTAGTTACCTCGACTGTTCCGTATGGGAAGACATTGAGTACCTTAAAAAGGGATTTCTTCGTTTGTATTAAGGTCTAAAATGGCGATTCGAGGGTCTGTCTTGTCCAACAATACCTGATCCCCAATCTGAAATTGGTATGTCCTATCTTTAAGTTTTACATGGAGTTGCCTCGTTTTTGCTTTGTGTGTTTTTAGTTTCTTTTTGAAATGTGTCTTCCACTTGTCTAGTTCATTGATCTGAAGCCTTCGTTCCTCATGAGTTATTTTCTTGTTGGCACGAGGTTTAGGATATGGCTCAGATGTGTAATTTTGTGGTGCTTCCTGAAAAGAAAGCTGAACTGAATGGTCATTTATAGAATTTATGTTCTTGCCTTTATTACTCGATGTCCTAGCCGTGTTAAGAGCCTGAAGAGTGATCGTTTCGTCACCTACATGAAATGTGAGCTCACTTGTACCAATATCAATTTTAGTTTTGGCAGTTGCTAAAAAGGGTCTTCCTAAAATTAAAGGAACATTGTTGTCCTCATCCATGTCTAAAACAACGAAGTCTACTGGGAATATGAAATTATCAATTTTTACTAGTACATCTTCGATTATACCCCTAGGAATTCTAATAGTTTTATCAGCTAATTGAATGGTCATCCTAGTTTGTTTGGGTTTCCCAAGACCTAGCTGTTTAAACATTTTATAAGGCATAACATTGATGCTTGCCCCTAAATCAGCTAAAGCATTATTAACAGATAAACTACCAATTAAGCACGGAATTGTAAAACTCCTTGGATCTTTTAACTTTCGTGGTAGTTTATTTTGTAGAATTGCTAAGCACACTGCGTTTAGCTCCACATGTGACGTATCGTCTAACTTCTGTTTGTTTGTCAAAAGCTCTTTTAAAAATTTCCTTGAATCTGGCATCTGCGAAAGAGCTTCAAGAAACGGTAAGTTAATATGTAATTTCTTTAGAAGTTTAAGAAATTTACCAAATTGTTCCTCTGTGTGGTCTTTCTTTATCGCATTGGGGTATGGCACACAAGGTTGATACTCTGTAATTACCGGATTTGGTTTATCATGGCTTACCTCAACCTTACCCTCCTCTACCACATTCTCTTGCCTCAATTTCGATTCATCTAACCCTTCACTATCGTGAGTAGTAATGGCCTGAAGTTACTCCTTTGGGTTAGTTTCAGTGTTACTTGGCAAGTTGCCTTGTGGTCGTTCCGAGATCAGCTTAGCAAGCTGACCTATTTGGTTCTCGAGCCCTTGAATCGATGCTTGCTAATTTTTGAGTGCTATTTCGGTGTTTTGGAAACGGGTTTTTGACACCGCGATAAATTTCGTTAGCATCTCCTCAAGGTTCGGCTTTTTCTCTTGTGGGTAGGGTTGCTGTTGAAAGCCTGGAGGGAGTTGTTGTCTCTGATTTCCTTGGCCGCCCCATGAAAAATTTGGGTGGCTCCTCTAACCTGGATTGTAAGTATTACTATAAGGGTTATTTTGAGATCTAGAATTATTACCCATATAGTTCATCTGTTCGTTTTCTATGCCAGGGTTGTAGGGTGGGTATTCTGTATTGTTCGTCCCTCCTCCATTTGTATCGCACTGCATCACTGGATGTACCTGCGAAGAACCACACAAACCATCAATCTTTTTAGTTAAAAGGTCTACCTGGTTTGATAACATGGTGACTGCGTCGAGGTTAAAAACACTGGCTGCTTTTGTTGGCTTCGTCCTCATAACTTGCCACTGATAGTTATTCAGTGACATCTCTTCAATGAATTTGTAGGCAGACTCAGGTGTTTTGTTGTTTAGGGTACCGCCGGCTGCTGCATCGATTAATTGCCTAGTTGAGGGGTTCACACCGTTGTAAAAGGTTTGAACCTGTAGCGACAAAGGTAACTCATGGTGAGGGCACCTTCTTAGTAAATCTTTGTATCTCTCCCATGCATCGTAAAGTGTCTCTAAATCCATCTGCACAAAAGAAGAGATATCATTCCTCAACTTAGCCGTTTTAGCCGGTGGAAAATATTTAAGTAAAAAATTTTCGGTCATTTGGTCCCATGTAGTGATTGATCCTCGTGGTAACGAGTTCAACCACTGTTTAGCTTTGTTCCTTAACGAGAAGGGAAACAACTGAAGGCGAATGGCATCATCAGAAACACCATTAATTTTAAAAGTGTCGCAAAACTCTAGAAAATTTGCCAAGTGATTGTTTGGATCCCTATCCTACAAACCATCAAACTGAACAAACTGCTGAATCATTTGAATAGTGTTAGGTTTTAGTTCAAAATTATTTGTAGCAATAGCAGGTCTAACAATACTTGATTCAGTTCCTGTTAATTAGGTTTAGCATAATCATACATAGTACGAGGAGCAGAATTTTGATTCACCGGGTTTGCGGCAACCACAGGAGGTAGCGGATTATTATCAGCCATCTCTTCAGTAGTATTGGTTTCATCTTCTTGTTCTTCTTCTATGTATTGTAGGCTTCGCCTTATTTCTCTTCGGTTTCTGCGAACGGTACCTTCTATATCACTGTCAAAAAGTAATGGTCCTGACGAGTTCCTTCTAGTCATAAACTAAAAGTTCCTGCCAGAAGCAAAGAAAGAAAAATTAGAAAAGTATAAAAATAAAATTAAAATTAAATTGCAAAGAAATAAAATGGCTAAAGTAATAAAAAATTAGTGTTCCTAATATTTTAGTCCCCGGCAACGGCGCAAAAACTTGATGTGTCTAAAACTAACTATGACCACAATAAAGGCAAGCGCACCTATCGTTTAATAGTATAGTTATGGTAAGACTGGTTATATCGTATCCACAAGGACCAAGAGTACTAGTAGTTACTATCTTTTTATTATTTAGCCTAAGTAATGGAGTGATTCTTTTAAATTAAAAATTAATTAAAAACACGATAACGAAAGAATTGGGAAAATACTTTTAGACAACTTTATGAGATAGACAATACCTAAGGAAGAATCCACCTAGACTTCACTTATTACTTTTGATTCATGTGATTTATTCACTTGGCTTAATTCGTAGAAATCCCTAAATTATATTAATACCTCTTTCGAGGCTACTAACAACTGACTCTAGGTTGATTAATTGAAATCTCTTTCTAATTAAAACCCTTATTGTCGCATTAACTCGATCTATGGATTCCCTTATTAGGTTTGACCCTAATCCGGTAGATTTTCGTCGCCCTATTTCTAGGGTTGCAATCAACTCCGCTTAATTGTGTTGATCTACTCTTAGACATGGACTTTTGCTCCACTTAATAAGCACATTCGACTTGAATTAATAACCTGAATTATCAAAACAAGAATAAGAACTCACAATTAAGAATAAGCACAAATATTTATCTCATAAATCAAATAATAACAAGATCTGTCTTAGGTTTCATCCCCTTAGATATTTAAGGGATTTAGTTCATGCTAAAAGAGGGAAACATATTAGAATAGGAAAAACAACAAAACATAAGAAAACCCAAAAAACTCCTAAAGAACTTGATGGGAGATCTTCATCTTGATGGAGATCCTTCTCCTAAGCTGTTTTCGACGGCTGTCTTGGAGTATTTTCTCCTTCTACTCGACGTCTATTCGACGTCCTGTCGACCTTCCCCTTTAGGTTGCCTCCTAAGGTGTTTATATAAGCTTTGAGATGCCTTACTTGGCCCACAGTATCCCATTCCGAATAGAATTCATCTTAATTTCGACAGGGACACGCCCGTGTGACACGTCCGTGGTGGACTCCTTCGGCCGTGGTCAAGTATGTTCGCCTCACACAACCGTGTGATCTACCCGTGGTCGATAGTCCAGGCCGTGTTGATTTCCTATGTAGGCCTATTTTGTGCCTTTTTGGCCCGTTTCTTGATCTTTTCGACTCCTAAGCCCTCCTGAGTATAAAACATGAAATTACGAGATTAGGAGCATCGAATTCATCAAATCTAATGAGAAATCATCCAAAAATAAGCCCAGCATGGGGTTAAAATATGTGTAAATTATGGCTTATCACCAGCCCTACACACCAAGTCGTATCGAATGCGGCACATATCAGTAATATTGCAGCTGAGCTGCCAGATAATAGGCATGAAAGCCTTTCAGTACACTTCCTCCAATAATCAATCATCCCACACCAATGCAGATGCAACTAAACATGCTCAATACGGACATATAGAGATACATGCTTACATGCTAAAAATTCAGTTATCCTTCATACATACAGATTAGTAATCATGCATAAATTTAACATGCTCAATACACACATTATATAATCAGGTCACGCGATTTAAGGTCTAAGTAGCGCTTACCGACCCTACAGTAGGTTCACAGTCGACTTGGGCGACCCGTGCAACCTTAGGAAACATTTACGCTAAATGGGCCCACACACCCAGATTGGCCTTGGCCCGTGTGGATCACACGGCCTGGCCAAAATTCCCACACGCCCGTGTGGACTACCTGTGTGGCCCACACGGCCCAATTCGGTCAAGCCCGTATGTTGCACACGGCCTATCTGGCCATCACATGGCCGTGTCTAGCGCACGGCCTGGCCTTCGTCGACCACACGGTCGTGTTGTCGCACACGGCCTACTACACGGGTGACCACATGCCCGTGTGGTGTCGATAGTGGGGTTTTTTGGCTTTCGCCGAATCCCATTTTTCTACGTTTTAGGTACACACCTGGTACTGTTTCGCAGCGAGAACACTCCCGAGCCTTCCAAAACCTAAAAATCGACAACCCAATGCTTAGAGTCAGACTTAATTCACGACTAAAACAAAACTACGAAACCAATACCGAAATCCAACACTTACTCAGTTACCTCGATGATTCGATCATGATTCCAAACAAGAGAAACCCTATTCACTGGATTTGCTGTTGCTAAAACACAAGCGCAAAATTAACAGAGGATTTGACAGGGCTTAAAAGAGTAGACAAAGGCTTCCCCTCAGCAGAACTTACTAACAAGAAGTACAATCCAAACTCCCACGATAAGAACACATGATTTTTCCCAAAACGATTAACGAAAAGAGAAAAATACTGTGTTTGAAAAAGAAAAAGAAGAAAGACGACAGAGGAAAAGAAAGAACGTCAAAAATTCTGAGCAGAATTTCGGTAGGAGAGAGAAATAATTTTTTTTTTTGAAACAAAAGATAAAAACTAATTTTGATTAATCCCCACTAATCACTCATCCTCAACCACCCACTACTCAGAATCCATCTGCAACCGAAACTCTACCCAAAGCCGAGCAAAAAGATTAATAATACGCTTATGCAAGGTTTCGAATATAGGACCTCCAACAACCCAACACTCCACTTAACCACCGAACCAGCATGCCCATTCTGATATAGTTTGACAACCAATTAAACTTAAACCCTTTGAGCAAGGTTAAGGCTTTATTCAGAAAAAGATAAAATTTCACCCAAGATAAGGCTTGAACTTGGGACCTCCCACACATACCTAGAACACTTAACCACTAAAGCATATACACATTTGTGTTACATTTTAACAGAAGTAAAAATAAGAATTTTGGGGCGTTACAAACCTACTATGTAATTTGTAGCACCAGAGTCAATTATCCAGTTGGATGATGAAAAAATGAGGCGCTTAGTGGAGTTACCTAACTTAGAAATAGCAGTGATAGGAGTGGTTTTTTTCAAATGGTGGAATGGTCTTGGTACTTGTTGTTGCAACATGTGTTGATTGTGATCTCCTCGTTTTGTATTGAAGCTTTTGGCAATAACGTTTGTATGGGTAGACTTATGACAATAATAGCATACACTTCCCATTGTCTCCTAGCTATGACTAGCACTTCCCTTATCACGACTGGCTGGTCCTTGTGTCTTATTACCATGGCTCACCAGTGCATTACTATGAGTTTGAATAGAATATGAGTTTTCGGTCCGCAATATTCTCATTAATGGCATCTTGTAATGATGAAACTTAAGAACTTGAGAGAATTTGGGATTTAACAGCCTCAAGTTCTGAAAGAAAACCATAGAGAAAACTCATAATAGCCATTTGTTCCTGTTGGGTTTGTTGTACTTTCACATTCGAACTAAATGGTAATAAAACATTAAGTTCTTTGTACATTCTCTTAAAGTCCATAAAATTAGTTGTGAGAGGCCTGCCTTCAATTTTGGACGATAAAACGCTCGACACACCTCATGCATACGAGAAATATTTCCTTTCCCATAATACAGAAATCTAAATAATCCATTAATTCCTTAACGCATTCACAATGATTAATCAAGGCAATTACCTTACTGTCAGTAAAGTTTTCGATCTACAAAAATAATCATGCATCGTTTTTCAGCAAAGCCTACTGGGTCTCATTAGTTGGGTGTTGATCAAGTGATCATCCTTGTCAATATTTCTTAAGTAAATCCAGACCGTCTTACTCCAATTAAGATAATTAGATCCATTGAGTTTTGTGTTCCGTAATTTTAGACATCACTTGGATCATCTCACTTACAGCTACTTTCGTGTTAATCATCATATTTGAATCAAATAATACCAAATATCACACAAATTAAAGAAATCGAAAGCCAATACTACAGTAGCCCAAATCAAGTCAAACAACCCAAAAGACAGACAAAAAATAGTATCGTGAACAGTACCCGAATCATCCAAAAACACCAAATGAAATTTGAAGTCGTTGCCTATCAAACACCTAAACCTATGGGATATATCGAAATCTCAGGTCAACACTGGAAGCGAAATCCACAAAATATCCAAACATTCCACGTTCGAAATAATGAAACACGAACTCATGACTAAGTTGAGTCAAAAAACCTGATATACATGAAATGAAATTACATAGTGAAAGAAGAAACGAAAGAAAGAAGGAGAGAGAATAGAATTATTGTGTGCTTTACTCTTATCAAAGAATACATATATACATGTTAGTGCTTGTTCTCCAAGGAAAGAAATAAAACCTAATCAAATATATATTCCTACAAATCTGCTACGTAATCTTTTATAAATCTTCTATACAAATATTAGATATTCTTTAATAGGGATAATGAAAAAATCAATGGAGAAATTTACTTACCAAATTGAATTTGACGGAACTGGATTGGAGAGAATTTGAGAGAAAATCTAGAGAATTTTGTGTGCATGAAAGAAGTAGCAAAAATTGTTCCCTCCAACTAAAATTTGCCTCATGGTCTATTTGCTCTAATGCCCTTGGGCTATTTTCCTCTTAAAGCCTCCTACTAATACTAATCCAAGTTTCTACCTTTATGACATTTGCCTCACCGATTTTATTTTTCTTGCAAAATAGTCCATCTCTCAAATTCTAATTTTCTTAATACTAACCAATTTAATGTTAATTTCCAATTATTACCCACTAATAAAGAATTATAAAATTAACTCGATACTTATTCTCAAAAACCTCTTGTATAACCAATTCCGACACAAAATCGAATTTTTTGAAATCAAAAATTTATGTAGCCATTAAAAATACAAAAGATCCTTGCTTCAATTCTAATTCGAGCAGTGATGAGAAAAATGTATTTTTTTTTAAAAAAAAAATTATGGGTGGGCAAATGGTCCATCAAGAGGTAGGAATGGAAGATTAAATGCACCATCTCAAAGATTTGATTTGAGAATAAAATTGAACTATTGTTCTTGTCAAATCGTATGACAAGCCATTTACTAATGTCCTTTGTTAGAAATGAAAATCATTGTGGGGTGCAAAATTTTCAAAACTTCTCAATATGATCTTGATAACATTTTCTCTTTTCTTATTCCAACTAGCAATGAATATGAATTTTCTTAATTTAGAAAATTTATCTGAAGTTGACATCAATTACTTCTTTTATTTCTTTTTGTTTTATCTCCATAATATATTTTATATAATATTTATATCGAGTATATAATTTTTCAATATTAAAATTTATTTTAAATATATAACATTATATATTTAAATTTGTAATGCTATATTTTAATATTTAAAATATTGTTTATATATTCAACTTAAATTTCACAAACAATTTATATTAATTGCTTAAAGCATTTAAAATTTATATTCCATATATTAAAATATTATAATTTTTTATTGAAATATGATAACATTAACGAATTTGAATATCATTTAAACATATATTTTTATTTTACAAAAAAATATCTAAAATTAACAATTTATCTTTTCAAAATTGTTTCTTTGACAACAATACTAAATATTTAAGAACGTTTTTCCACGACAGATTTCTAAAGCGATGTAAAATCAACTCCAAATATTATTGTATTTTTTTTGTGTACCTAATGTGCCCTTCATGTTCGTTTTACGATTCATAAAATTAATTTTTTCAAAATATGTGACCGTCCTTTTTAATAATATTATTTTTAAATTTTAAACATAAGCACTCTATTTAAAAATACAATATTAAAAAGAATGACACAAATTTCAAACATAAATCATAAAATAAATAAGGAAATAACCGCTGCTATACCAGCATCAAAGACTTTTTTTATTTTTTTGTTTTATATACATAAAATTATTAGATATATTACAAATGAAAAATTTAGAGATGGGTATCAAATATCCACCTATATATATATACATTTGTGTAAGGCTGGGCAGTAGGGGAAGGCGAAAGCATTGCAATGCACCACCCTAAACACTGGAAGATGCTGATTCTGAGATGACAATTCTTAACCCCAAAAGCTTTTCTGATCAGAATTGAAAACTCGTTACCATCTTTGATTTCCTCAAAACTCGAAGAATGTGCTGTGCAAAGAAATGGGTGCATCACCTATTTTAGGGTTTTTACTTTTTCACTTCTTTTTGGGGTGGATTTTTTTTTGTTTTCTTTTGGGTTTTTTCTTTTATTTTTCTTATTAAGTTATGTTGAGATAATTAGATTAGACTGCCTATTTAGAACTTTTCAATTTTTCGTTTCGTCGAATTGAGAATTGTTTGGGATATTGATCCGAAAGAAGTGGTTAGATTAATTGATTCATAAATCGTTTGGAGCTGATTGAACCAGTTTAAAAGATTAATTGAAACGATGATTAAACTTGTTTTCTCTATTTTTAATATATATATTTATCATTTTTATAAAATTCTAATGATTTATTTAGAAAAACCTTACATTTTATGTAAAGTATCTATGCGCTTTGTCTTTACTTAAGTTTCGTTATATCTTGAGATCTTGTCTAGAGTTATGTTAATTTAGATTAGGTTCGATTTGTGCTTTGTAATGATTAACATCTCTTTAATAATTATGATATACAATATTTCTAATTATCTATTAGTATGATTATAGCTATTATAAAATAAAATATATATATCTAAAAAGTTAGAAATCCAATGAATGGATAAAAAAGTTTAAAATAAATCACGGGTTGTTGTATTTTTCATAAATTTAAAATTTAGTTTTTGTATTTTTATTTTTAGAAATTTAGTCCTTTTACTTTTTTAGATTTTAAAATTCAGACCTAATTGTTAACACTTTTAAGTTTTTTAGGGGGTTAGATTTGTTGGTGTGAAATTTTGAAAAAAAAAATCACTTGGTAGCAATGTACCTAAAAAAATGATGTTGTGATGAACTTGAATTTAACAAAACAATATTAATAGTAACAATTGACCCTTAATTTTAAAATCTAAAAAATAAAGAGATTAAATTCCTAAAAAATAAAAATACATGAACTAAATTGAAAAGTACAAAAAGTTTAAGCACAAAAATTCAAATTCAACCAATAATAAATCAACAGAAAAATTGAATGAATTTAAAACAAGTGAACATGATAAAAGACTTAAACTTTTAAGCTTTAATCATTATTAAAAATTCAACAATTAAACCAAATATGTATTTTATTAATTAATACCATTTGAATACTTATTAGAAAATGTATACCATTTCAATCAAATTTATGGAAAATTTATTTTTTTTTTTTTTTTGGTTAAAATAATTAAGAGGTCCCTGTATTATAGGAATTTGATCAAATTAATCTCTCTATTATTAAATAGATTAATTTTGTCACTATATTACTAAAAAGAATCAAGTCTAAATTGTAACAAACATTTATTGTATAAAAAAATATCTTCAAAACATTTCAAACAAAAGATTATATTTACAAAACAATAAAAATTTTAAAATTATTAATTTTATTAAATAGTAAACAATATTTTTTTAAAAATAATAAATATTAACACTAATATAATTTGACATTATTTAATTTTTTTAATAATATATAAATTAAATTAACTAAATTAATAATAAAATATCCGTATAATAGATGTAGGGGGTGAGCGTTCGATCGAATCGAATCGAATCGAATAAAAAAATTTCGAGTTAATCGAGTTGACGAATCATATTTTATCATCCTAATTTGATCTGAAATTTTCTCGAATCGAGTCGAGTGAGATGGAATTCGAATCGAATCGAATCGAATCGAATATATTTGTTCGAGTTAAATTTTAAAAAATAATTTTGGGTCCTTGTAACCATTGTCACCCATCGTAATAAAATTTGTCCACCTTAACCAAATTTTTTATTAACTTTCATCACCAAATAATTTATTTATTAATCTTTTATATACGGGTTAGCTTCTTTGCTTGCTTAGTTGTTTCAATTATCTTCAGATTCTTGTCACTATGTATTTTGGAATTAAAAAATATATTAAATGTAAAAATGTGATTTTTTAATGAAAGTTATTTTAAAGATAAAATATAAAATTGATACCAATATAAAATTTTAACACGAATATTTTATGGCATAATTAATAATTCAATTTTAATATAAATATTCAATATGACTAAATAATTCAATAATATAAATAATATAAAATGTGAAATTTAATTTAATAATATAAATAGTATATATAAATAAAATTATTACTATTTATGTTTAGTGATTTTTTTTTGGATAATTTTAATTTTTTATTTGAGAGTAAAGGGTGAGAAGTAAAAGTTTAGGGAAAAATAAAAAGTTTTGGAGAATAAAAGTTCGAGGAAAGTAAATAGGGGAGTAAAATTTTGAAGGAAAATATTAAAAAAATTGGAGGAGATGGGTTTGGGGTAGATGGGAGGTGAGATGGGAAGGGAGTAAAAGTTTTAGGGGAAAAGTGGGAGGAGTAAAAATTTTGGGGAAAGTAAAAGTTTTGAGGGTTTTGGGAGTAAAATTTTGAGAAAAAGTAAATGGGAGAGTAAAATTTTGGTGGGAAATGGATTTTGGGTAGATTGGGGGTTGGGATGGGAGGGGAGTAAAAGTTTTGGGGGGAAAGTGGGAAGGAGTAAAAGTTTTGAGGGAAAAGTAAAAAGGTTTGGGAGTTTAGGGGAAAATGTAAAATATTATAGTTTGATATTCGAATTATTTGAGTTATTCGAATTCGAAAACTCAACTCGATTCGAACTCGAAATTCAAAAAAAAATTTAGTTGACTCAAATAACTCGATTCGTTTACTCGAAATTCAATTTTTTTTAATTTTTTCGAGTCGAATCAAATTTTACTCACCCCTAGATGTAACTATCAAAAGACATTGTTTTTAGCTGTAAAAGAGTAGATAGTTTGACAAGACTAAGTGTAGTTTGGTTGTTGCATTGCATTAAGACTGAGTGAAGGTGATTGGTTGTCTGAGACTGACAATTTCGTTAGGGTAGAAATATAAAATAAATAATAGAAAAACGAAAGTCAATGATATGACTTTGGTTAAGTTGGTTGCCGAAGCCTTAGCTGCAATCTATGTCACCCCCCACTTGCCTTTATATTTTGGACCATCCATTCCATTCCCTTATATGCTTAGTTGGCTTCCACTTTCTTCTTCTTCTTTATTTTTTTCTTACTCTTTTCCCACTATCCTATGTTTCATTCTTCATTTTCTTGCAATTTCTTTTTTTTTTTATTGTCTCAGGTTATTGTTTTTTTATTGAAACTTTTTTAATTTGCATGTACAAACATATATTTTTTAATTATAAGGACTTTAACCATATTTGAGGGAGAAAGTTATTTTTTTAAAATAATTTTATTATAAATTTTGATTATATTTATTTTTCTTAACACAATTAGAAATATTCATAATTTATTCTCAATCTATAATAAATAAGAGGATAATACATTATTCTCAGTCTATAATAAATAAGAGGATAATATATTTTTAGCGCTTTTGTTGTTATAATATAAACAAAATTGTCACATATATGTTTAAAAAAAGAAACTGTAAAACTCCTGGAAATGGATGCATATAATTTTCATTTTGAACTCACCTCACCTGCCATACTTGACTCCTTTTATGTTGTTTTGCATATGCAATTATATCATTCTTAAATATATATATATTATAAACAAAACAAAACAGTACCACCCCCCATAGATGGTTTCCTTGTGATTAATTTTCAGACAATTATTTAATAGTTAATTAGGTGGATATAGGCTAAATCCACCGACTGATGATCTAAAGGCTTTTTAGGGTTTAGCTTCTTGGGTTCTTCTCATTTGGCTAATAATTATATTATAAAAATTCATGCACGAGCTCCTCATGCTTAATGTTCAACAATGAGTTGTAATTGTACCCTTTTTGCTGCAGATTTGAGAGGGGTAAAAGAAAAGACATTTCTTCTTTATAGGGTTTTAAAAAAAAAAAAGGGATTTTGATAGCTATGTTATGTAGGTTTAAAAACAATATTAGTCCTAAGCATGTTTGTATGTGTTTGGGGGTTCATTTTTCAAGGTCATATGTGTGTATATATATATATATATATATACATGTAGTCCTCTATTATTGTTTTGTTAATGAATCATTTCTTTAATTTTGTTTTGCAAGTTGTTAATTAGGTTTCAAAAGTCACCCCATTTTTCATGGAAAAAATATTTTAAAACTCTATATTTACATCTAATAATTCAAAAAAAAATTACACAATACTAAATTGATTTTTGTAATTTAGAAATTTATTTTTTTAGGGTTAATGCAATTTTTTATTCTTAAATTTCACAATTAGGTTTACTTTAATTTTTATATTTCTTTTATCCACTTTAGTACCTAAATCTTTAATGCCTGAACTTGAAAAAATGTACAAATTTGATAATCTTATATTCTGGGATTGTACCATGTCATTAGGTCAACTTTTTTTACGTGATGATGTGGTACAATATTAGAGTGTTAGGTCATTAAACCTTTATATATTTTTTTCAAGTTTAGAAACCAAAATGAACCTCGCTTAAGTTAAGGTACCAAATTTAAGGACCAAAAATTACATTAACCCTTTCTTTTACAAACAACGCCTCATTTTTCGAATATGGAAAAGATTATTAATATCGAAATTAAATGGTTAATTTATTCTGCTTTTAAGATAACTCAACTTCATATTCATAAAATTAGGTCCCTTGTTATTCACATTATCCAAAAATATTAACTACTTCCAACTTGAAGATAAAATAAGGATTATAAACTTTAAAATTGCATTTCAAAATTCATGTATATATTGAATAAGTCTAGCAATATAGGCATGGTTAGGGTTAGAGTGGAAACCAAAGGCATTTACAAGTAACACGTGATTAAAGGTATTATATGATGATTAAAATCAAGAAAAGGAAACCTTTTTCTGTCTTTGACTTGCCCTGTCTTTTTTCTTCAATGTGTTGTGTTGACAAACATAATCCCCACACCCTAAGGCTTAGGTCTCTAAGACTACTCCACCACCCCCATTAACACCCTCAAATTTATGTATACCTAAAACACTCGTATGCTCAAATTATATCAAACCTCTTCTCTTTAGCATTTGCCATTCATTCTCTCATGGCTAAATGGCCAAAACACAATGCTACCTTACTAGAAAGTTCTGAAATCTTAACGTCTTACACCGTTGGTCATTAAATTATGGGTAAGTTTTAGTTTTGGTCTTTGAACTATTCAAAAGTTTTCATTTAAGTTATTGTGTTATTAAAATCAATGTTATATGGATTTCTCTGTTTGCCTTGCATGCACAAATTGAAAGCTCTCTTTCTCTTCTATAATTCAGTTTTTTTTTCGTGAAACAACTTTAGATGTCACAAATTTATAAACCATAATTTAAACAACTATTTTCTCCAATCTTGATATTGACCGTCAAATCGACTTAGGTCAATGTATGTTCTTCTACTCGTCGATGGGTACTGATCAATTATATCGATTGTCAAGTCGTTGCTTGGAGCTCGTTGGCAGAAATAAAAAAAAAAAAAACTTAACAACCCAATAACTCAAATAAAAAACTTTTGAATAGTTCAATGATGAAATTGCAATATTTTTAGTTGACTAAAATAAAAATTTACCAATACTTTAATGATTAATGGTGTAGTTTACCCAAAATTTATAGTGAGTTAAAATATAGTAAAATTTAACCTAACATTATCATATGGTAGAAAATTTTCTTTTATCGAAATTGTGATACTCATTGTCGTCACAATTATTAATCCATTCGTCGTGGAAGCTCTCCGAAAAGATAAACTATTGATCATGAAATGTATTTCATTCTCATGAGTAGGCATCAGACCCCGACCACATAATTAAAAGACTAGGTAAACTTCCACAGCACCAGAGTTAGTAGAAAGTACTAAAATTGATCTTCTTTTATTTCCCATCCAATACCTTAGAAAAAGAAATTGAAAATCAACTTTATTTCTTGGAAAATGCTATTTAATTTTGTGTGTGTGTTTTTTAAAAATTTTAAGGTGAGAGAAGTCAAAAGATTGTTAGTACATATATATGTTTTGTTTTGGGGTTATCAAAGCATAGATAATGACCCTTCATACTTATTAATGTTTCTACCACATGAAATCTAGCAGAAATAAAGAAAGAAAAATATATCCACCTACATGTTGAAAAAAACATCATCATCTTAGCTTACTATAAAAGCAAAAAAGGTGAAATTTTGAAACCCCAAAAGAAAAGGGAGTGAGAAATATTAATAAAAATGGTCCCAAAAAGTGGTTGAAATTTAAGCTATGGGATGTCATCTTTACTTAATAGTAATGGGCTGGGTACCATGTACAAACAGTTGGTAGTTGCTTACATTTAGCTCTTCTTTTTTCTAACAAGTCAACAAATGCCAATTTTTTGGGCTTTCATGGTTTTAGCATTAGGCCCAATTTCCTTTCTTCTTTCAACTAAGAATATGTTAATGATATCAAATAAATATTTTAAAAATACATCAACATATTATAAAATTTTTTTACATGATTCTTGAATTGGTATATAAAATTTTTCATCTTTAAATACTAAATTATGTCTTAGTTATGAAAGAAAATATTTTTATAATAAAAATAAATATATAAATTTTGTTAATATATATGAACTTTTGCTTCATAGTTGATGGTGATACACCTTTATTTCCTTTTTCTTTTCCAACTTTTGAATTGACCAAGGCATCTTATCGAATAGACTTTTTGTCTATTTAATTTATGGATATATCATATGTGAATTTTATTCAAATTTATTAATTTCGATGTAATAATAATTGAAAATAAAATAATCCCATATGATGATGATATTTATGGTTTCAGATGTAGTTTGAGTTCGAATCGTATTAATTGCGTTTATGGTATTTACTGTTCGAGCACTAAAAAAGAATTTGGAAATAGGATGTTTTATAAGAAGGAAAGTGAAAAGAAAGAGAAGGAAAATGGAATTTCATTAAAGAAAGTAAATGTGTATATATATATATAAAATACTTTTCTTTAAGCTCTCAAAATGTTTCCATTTGTTTGATTAGTAGGAATATTTTATTTGGAAGAGAGAAATGATCCATTCACCTTTCACAGTACACATTTCAATAGAGCCCCATCCCCCCAAAAACCAAAAACCAACAAAACCATATCAATTTTCCCCTTCACTTCTCCCACACAAAGACATCACCAAACCCCAACTCTCTTTCCTTCCTTCCCCTAACCCATGCCTTCTTTTTCTTTCCTTTGGATCTGATTTTCTCTCCCTTTCCTTCCCTCCAGACACAGTTTTCCCCCTTCCCATCCTTTGATCCAATCCAAACCCAGATTTTGTTTGGCTTGGTTTTGATGGTTCATTTGTCCAATTTGAAATGGGAATGCTCGTAAAGAAAGCATGAGCAAAAACCCCATTGATAGAAGCAACAACCAGAAAGACGAGGATTCGACCCAAGGAGAAGAGGGGACAGAAGGAAACAAAGGTCAAGGGCAAGTAGTTGTTCAAGTAGTCGAAGAAGAAGAAGAGGAAGAACAAGAAGAAGAAGAGTACTTTTACGAATCCCTTGATCGCATTGCTTCTTCTAATTCTTGTTCTTGTTCCAACTCAACTACTCCTTCGTCTGACTCGGATTCAGACCCAGTTACCCGTTCCAGCAATGCCCGCCACCCATTTCCCGTCCCGAAATTCCCCATGGCCGTTTCCAAGTTCGACATCTGGATCTCAGAACCCGCCTCCGTTTCCGAGAGAAGAACTCGGCTGCTCCGTGAAATGGGTCTTAGCCGCGACCCCGGTCTTTCCCGGTTAAGACCCGGCTCAGAAACGGAACTGGGTCTGGGACGGGAAATGGGTGCCGGTGATGCTGGAGGAAGAGGAGTGCAGCTTGAGAGAAGATTAGTTTCGTCGGATCGGTTGGTAAAAAAAGAGTCAGAGGAGCAAGATCGTGGAGTTGAAAAGGGAAGTAGTTCCTCTGGAATTGTACGATCGAAATCAAACGGTGATTGTAATGAGCTTGCTGTTTCTTCTTCTCCTTGTTTATCTGTCTGTCCCAATTCCTCTTCGATTCTTTCTGTTGGTTTGTCTTTTGTAAATAACAATAATAATACCGAATGCGATCGTATTAATGTTGCGGCTCCTAACTTAAGAACCTGTGAAAGCAATGGATCTACTTGTAATAAGCCGCCCACTGGGCGGAGTAGCAAGAGTGTGAATGGGGAACTTGGGTCTAAATCATTTGATGGTGCAGACGATGCGGCAGGGAATGAGGTGGATTCTAGTGAACAGGTATGTACCATTAAGAACCTTGATAATGGGAAAGAGTTTGTAGTAAAAGAGATTAGAGAAGATGGGATGTGGAACAAGTTGAAGGAAGTTGGGACTGGGAGGCAGTTGACCATGGAGGAGTTCGAGATGTGCGTTGGGCATTCTCCGATTGTTCACGAACTGATGAGGAGACAGAATGTGGAAGAGGGTAATAAGGATAGTGCAGATTTGGATGCCAATGGCAGTGGTGGTGGTGGTGATGTTTCCAAGTTTAAGAAGAAAGGGAGTTGGTTTAAGAGCATAAAGAGCGTTGCGAGTAGTGTCACTGTAAAGGGTCATAAGGAAAGGCGAAGTAGCGAAGAAAGGGATACCTCATCTGAGAAGGGTGGAAGGAGATCGAGTTCTGCCACGGATGATAGCCAGGATGTTTCTTTTCATGGGCCGGAGCGTGTGAGGGTGAAGCAGTATGGAAAATCTTGTAAAGAACTCACTGCTCTTTACAAGAGCCAAGAGATTCAAGCGCACAATGGGTCCATTTGGAGTATTAAGTTCAGTTTGGATGGAAAATACCTTGCTAGTGCAGGTGAGGATTGTGAAATTCATGTATGGAAGGTAGTTGCATCGGAGAAGAGAGGGGAGTTGATGGAAAAGGTTGATGATGGGAATTTGAACTTCTTGCTTGTCGCTAATGGATCTCCAGAGACAACTATGTTGTCCCCAATTGCAGATCACCATCCTGAGAAGAAGAGAAGAGGAAGGTCTTCTCTAAGCCGCAAGTCATTGAGCCTGGACCCCATTGTGGTGCCAGATACTGTTTTTGCACTTTCAGATAAACCTTTTTGTTCTTTTCAAGGACATTCGGATGATGTGCTTGACCTCTCATGGTCCAAATCTCAGGTTAGTCATCATTCTTCAATCCTGTCAGGTATTTGAGAATTATGTAAAAATATAGAGTTATTAGTTTGATCATCATTGAGTGTTCCATTTTTTCTTTTCTTAACCTTTAGAATACTTTTAACACACAATCTCCAGACATATTGTTGTTGTCTATTTACTTTCATTTAGTTGAACTGTTAAATTGATCTGTTGATTTTTCTTATACCGAGGGTTTATGTTATATTTTTCTGCTAGCCCAAAGTAGGCAAAGGAATGCATTTTTATTTCTACTCTTCTAAATTGTGCTCTATGAGATGCTTTTTTTATCAAGTTTTTGGTGGCAAGATGAAGTTCAGAATTGTATAACATTTTATCGATTTTTTGTAAGAACTGAATTTTGTTATGGAACTATGTTTCACTTCGAAGAGAATGAAGAGAGAGGGTGCCTGCCTGCAATGCACTCAACAAAATGCAGGCGTAATTGATACAAGTAAATCTAAATTTAATCAAAATATAATAACCATTGTCATCGCAGCATGCGATGCACTTGTCTCCATGCTTGGCAAAATTGTATATTTGTCATCTTGAGCTGCAAAGGATCTATGAAATGCAAAAATGAAGTAAATTTTCTTCTAAATTGGTTGGCAAACAAGAAGTAGAAATTGGTGGATCTTAGTGGTGAAATTTTAAATATGTTTAGGCCTGATTTCCGAAACTGTAAGTGATTTATTGCCGGTTCTTTAATTTGGCATTGCCTATTTAGGTGTAGAGACAGCTGCTAAATGACCTGCATGCATTCTGATGCAACAGGACTGCAAAGCAGTAAAGGAATTTTGCAAGGCCTTAGAGAATCAAGTAAACATAATCAATTTGAGTAGGCTGTATCTTGGCTCATGAAGGAAATGATCTAACAAGTTCAACGTGCATTTATTTTGCCACGTGCAACATGAGTATTAGTGAAAAGTACTTTCACATTATTGTTAACTTACATATAGCTTTCTATTTGTTCAAAGAGTGAGTTATCGGGTGAGAGGCTTGATCTTTCTATTGGATGTGTCTTTATTCCTTTTCGATGGTTTTGTTATTGTCTTTGATGTTTCTTTGACGCCTTCTTCCTTGCCAGGGATTTTGGTCAAGGTTCCCGATGATGCTCTTAATGTACCTTATATAAAGCGCTCATTCATGTTACTGTTCCTGATGATACTCTTTCAGATCATCATAGGACCAACTTTGAGTGTGCACATTGAGTTAAAAGATTAGAAATGTTTTTTTTTTTTCTACCACCCCAAGTTTTTTCAAGGCGCTCATGAATGTTATTGTTAGAACTTTGATATGAATGTTCATTTCCAGCTTCACTGCTTAGCCTCTTTTAGAATCATGAACCTATAAATTGCTGGAGGATATTTTGGTAAGATTTTTCTATTTGTTCTTTTCAGCAATTGCTCTCATCTTCAATGGACAAAACAGTGAGGCTTTGGGACTTGATTAGCAAGACTTGTTTGAGAATATTTTCACACAGTGATTATGGTAAGTAAATCGTAAATTTCATGTCTTCATTTTTTTTTGATAAAATAGTAACCCTTCTCTCTAGAATTGGTGAGTGTTATGAAATTTCCTTCTGTCTTCATAGTCGTAATAAGCTGCATATCAGTTAAAATAACATTAAAGTCTCTTCAAGTGTGCTTGGTTTAGATTCAATGGGATCGCTAATTCAAAGATCCAACATAAAAGTAATATATCTATATATATCATTTTTTGTTTCTTGAAATAGGTTTACGTATTGCTAATCATGCATTATTCTTGTGGATCTGCCTTGACACAGTAACTTGCATCCAGTTTAATCCAGTTGATGATAAATACTTCATTAGTGGGTCCCTAGATGCTAAAGTTCGCATATGGAGCATTCCTGATCGTAAAGTTGTCGATTGGAATGATCTGCATGAAATGGTCACTGCTGCTTGTTATACACCTGATGGCCAGGTTAGGCAATGGTCAATTTCGAGTTCATTCTATATAATATATGAAGTCTTTCTAGCTCATGGAAGTTTTGATTGTTTTGAAGGGTGCACTGGTTGGCTCTTACAAAGGAAGCTGCCATTTATACGATACTTCTGGTACAAGTTTACTCATTCTCTCTCTACCTTGTGTCTGCATATTCATGCTATATTATATAATTTATTTGCCACAGAAATTTTTGTTAAACTTTTGCATTTTTACACTTTCTCCAGAGAACAAGTTACAACCGAAAAGTCAAATCAATTTGCAGAATAAAAAGAAGAAAGCTCATCAAAAGAAAATTACAGGTTTCCAGGTAATCCATATGGAAAGGAAAGCATAAATCCTTGTTCTAGTTGAATTAGATATTCCTTACTTGGAACCTATTGCATATTTCTTGCCTGCCATGTATTCACTTTATTCTTCCCCCGTTGGTTGCTTTCTTAAAACAGTTTGCACCTGGAAGTTCATCAGAAGTACTCATCACATCTGCAGATTCACGAATTCGGCTTGTTGATGAGTCTGATTTAATTCACAAGTTTAAAGGTAATTCTTCATATTTGCATGATATAAACATAAAATACAGGGTTGGTTGGATTTTGAAAGGATTGACCATAGATGATAGTGATTTTTGCTGAGAGTTAGGAAGTAAGGGAGACTGAAGCTGACTCTTCTTCATATTCCACTTACCTCAACTAAGTGATGGTATGTACTGGTGTATCATGGTCCGAGTTTCAACTCTTAAAGTTGGTGTTCTGGTTTTAGATTTGGATCCTAAATTTGCTGGTTGCTTGAAAAAAGTTGCTGAGTTGTCGTTTAGTATCTCTTGATATAAAATTATGGAGTTGTGCTGATTCAGCTGAAGTTGCTATTGGTAATTTTGACAGGATTTCGGAACACAAACAGCCAAATCTCGGCTTCTGTTACGACAAATGGAAAATATGTCGTCTCTGCCAGTGAGGACTCCTATGTTTACGTGTGGAAACAAGAAGCAGAATCGCGGCCTAGCAGAAACAAAGGAGTCACTGTAACATACTCTTATGAGCATTTCCACTGTAAAGATGTATCAGTGGCTATCCCTTGGCCGGGCATGTGTGACACATGGGGAGTAAGAGATACGCAATTGAATGATCAAAATTGTTTTGATGACACTATCGATGAAGTTTCAACAGCCAATCATCCTCCTACACCCGATGAGGAGTACAGTGGAAACGAGGGTTCTTTATCAGCATCCGGGTGCACCAATAGCCCTCTCCATGGAACCATTTCTAGTGCAACCAATAGCTACTTCTTTGACAGAATCTCAGCTACATGGCCAGAGGAAAAACTTCTTTTGGCAACTCGGACCAGGAGCCCCAGGATCAGTTTGGACTATACCTCAGGTGTTAATCCAAACATTTCAGCCTGGGGTATGGTGATCGTGACTGCTGGCCTACAAGGTGAGATCAGAACTTACCAAAATTTTGGATTGCCGGTTCGAATTTGATGAACCAAAAAAAGAAAATGGTAGGTAGCATCAAAAGGGTTGGGGGTTGGGGAGGGGGGAATGAATTGATAATGTGTCAATACAATCCTTTCCCTCCCTTTGGTTAAAATTGTGTACAGAGAGTGAGATATTGGTTGAGATTTGTAATATTAGCTGAGTTTCATTTCTTTATTTGTTCCTCTGCCCATTGGATGTGGGGGCAATGCAAAGCCACTCCATTTGAGCATTGAGGAAAGTATAGATTTGTTCAGAGAAAAAAAAAAGAAAAAAGAACTACACCATGAATTTAGATACCGATGTATTTTCTGATGTCGGAAATTGTAGAGTTAAGATGATAGGGCGAAAAGCCTATTGAATTGAAAATGAAATTCTTTTACTATTCGTTTTCTTCACTCATTTCTTACGTTCTTGAACATCATCATATGGATGTTATGGTTTTTTAGCTCTTTCGTAAGGTTTAGATTCAATTTTACGTAAAATAAATAAATATAAACCACTCATTTGCTTAAGCTGGGAGCCACAAACTCACCACCAATCATGCTGAATGGATTTCACAAGGTCCACTTGCTAATGTCATATAACATTCTAAGTTTATCACGTAACTTATTAAATTTCATAAGCAGGGAATCTGGCCTCAGACGCTTTGACCATGTCCAGAAACAGATGCGCCATTCCCCCGATACCTTCAAAGAGGGAATACGGACGATCACCTCCATGCATCTTTCCTTGCGATATAAGTTTCTCTGCTCTATCGGACAAGAAGGAAGCAAATGCTTTGGCTCTATATAAGTACTCCACATTGCCAGTCAATCGGTACAGTGAAAGGAATACGTACGCATTCCCACTTATACCATGACAGATTCCGACTCGCTTAAGCAGACCTCGCTTCCAAACTACCTCTCCGGCATCCAATGCTGCTTGTAGAAATTCCTTGTCCCCAAAAACCTGTTGATTTACAGCATTGTACAAATAAAGGTTTTCAGATACAGCAATTCTTTTCCAAGCAATTTGCAAGGGGGAAAAAAGTAGGGTGACATGGAGTACCTCGGCTGCTTTTACAAGGGTGAGTGTGATGCCAGGAGCACCATGGCACCAATGTACAAGACGATCGGATTCACTTCCCTCACTTGATGGATAATTCCCACTGGGGAAACGGTTTTTGAACATGTAGCGAAGAGTACCCTTGACATACTCCACCTCATCCGGTTTCAATTCTGTGTCCATCAAAACATGCATAATTCCTGCCAGTCCATGTGCAGCTCCCCAGTACTTCTTCCCATGCCATTCATACATCAATGGACATCTTCCCTTGCCCGCCAGCCGTTTACCGGACTCAATAATTTCATCTACAACTGCTCGCTGCGCAATTTCCAAGTCCAAGCACAAATAAATACAATTGATTGTGTTTTATTCTCTTAAACAAGAAAATTCAGGCTGAGAAGATGAAAAACAAGTCTTACTATGTGAGCGGTAGATATCGTGTCTCTGCCGATATGCTTATTTAAGAATGAACAGGCCCACAAGAACCCTGCTCTCCCATATAATAATTCATGTGGCAAGTCGCTAGGGAATCTGATCTGCTCTCAGAGCCAAACTAATATCAGAACATAATCCACTGGAACAGCACAGAAAAGAAAAGGAAGATAATTAAAAATTAAAAGACGAAAAGCAAAAATGAACCACCTCATTGAATTTTGCCAAGTAGCGCTGTTGTAAACTTGTATCACCGGAATGCTTTGCTATGACAGCACCAAGAGCATAAACACCAGCCCGTCCACAAATGAACGTCACACGCCTGCACCCATGCAATCTCATCACATATGAGGTCGGGTCAAGTTTGAAATACTCACTTCCAATGCAATCTTATGTCCACCATACTGATTCACGAGTTCCCGTAGGAGTGAAAGCTACCATTCCGACATGGTTGGTCACTTTGGAGTAGAAAACAGAAAACTAATCAAGTTAAAATTCTCATTAACAAACCTCAGATCAATGATTCCAAAACCTTGATTGTTTTAGCAATAGACTATCATTAAGAATAACATAAGCATTCAAGAACTAAACTTTTCGGCTATTGCAAGAATCAAATAACTAAATTACTTGAATTTTAAGCTAAACATATTCATCAACAAACTCCAACAAAGTTTATGCAGTCCATCCATCAAATTGAAACAATCTCAGATAAACCTAGCAACTTATCCAGTCCAAAATTAAACACATAAATGCATATGACAGTACTTGTTGTAGAGATAAAGAAAGAGAGATTACCCAGAGTCTTTAGACGCAGAATCACAAGCTTTAACAATATCAGAGCATAATTTAAGATCATTGTCATTCTTGGTAACTTGGTATGCTTTAAAGACCAAATAAGCAGTCCCAAGAGCTCCTGTGTACAAAGTATAATCTTGCACTCTCTTTCCGCTCAAACCCCAAGTCTCCCTCACCACCTGACTCCAAACCAAACAATTCCCAAACTTAGGAAACGAAAGAAAGAAAAAAACAAATTTCCCTTTTTCTTAAAGTAAAAGTTGGTTATTTCATAAAATCTCAACAAACCCAGAACAGAATATACATTAAAGTCACCAATTGCAATGCCTATACGCATAATTAACATGCGTTTATATCAATGAAGCAAAAAGGGGGGGGGGGTGTTAAATTAGAAAATCTCAACATACCCAGAACATAAAAATACAGCAAAGTTACCAAATTTATTTCTCTATGCAGAATCCCACAGATTTATGCATGAAATGAAGCTAAAAAAATGAAAATTGAATAACCCAAAAACAGAGTTTTGAAGAGAGAATACGGTTTCTTTGAGGGCCAAAGCAGCGGATTTGAGGTGACCAGAGAGAGATTTGTAAGGTAAAGAAAGGAGGTTGGTGAGTGAGTCACCGCCGGCAGTTCCTGTAGAGACAGTTGATTCCGCCACAAAAGTAGGCATTTCATTTGGAAAGAAACGATCAGCCATTTCTTTTACTGTCTTGCAAGCTTCGTCTTTGCGAATAAAACCTGTTTCACTGAATTCCCAGGAATAATATAAAAGGAAGAGCAAGAAAGAACCTTTCGAGCAGGTTCCATATACAAGTGTCGTTTAAAAATCCACCTGAATCATTCATCACATCAAAATGTTCGATTTTCCTTTTTCCCATACATCTTTGATAATTTTAAATAAATCCTTTTTTATAATTATCAAATTTCATATTTATATCAAATTATAATATACTGAATTAATTTAATAATTCTTATAAAAATGATAAAATAATTGAAGATCACTATTTTCCTCTGCAATTTATCAACAAGACTTAATTATATAATATTTAATTATTTTATTTTTATCTATATTTGTATAAAAATTAGAATACTTATAATAAAATTTTTATTAACTAATTTAATGCAACAATTTAAAAAAATATAACTGATAATTTAAAATTTAAAGTTATAAATATATATTTCATTAATTGTTTTATCAATGATATTTTTTTCTCGTGTGTTATAAAATTTACCATGCTTATCTCAATTTTACTAATTGGTTGCAAAATCTATTATGTTATCCATCATTTAGTAAATATCTAACTTTTTTATTAAAATATTATTTAAATTTATTTTCCAACATCTAAAATTAATTATGTGCCAATACATTAATACAAATTTAACATCAAAACATTAATATGAATACACTTTAGTATTATAAATAAGACAATGGATTAAAAGTGGTTCGTTTAGTGCAAAACAGCATACAAGCTAAGAGTCGTTGTTTTCTTTTTTAAGTGTCATTGCATTCAAAATATATCTCAATAAATTAGTACCTTTTGTTAATTGCTCTACCTTCCTATAGGACAAGGTATTAGCTTTGTCATCTCTTCCATAAAAACAACATGTAAACATGAACTTCAACTCTTCCAAATTCATAGCCATAAAATGAAAATTTTCCTCCACTGGGATCAAATTCAAGATTCAAGAATATACATGATTTAGAGGAAAATAGTAAGTTTTGTCAATATAATTTAATTGTCAGAGTGAACAATTTGCATTATGTCAAACTTGTGGATATCTTACAAGTTTATTTTGTTTTTCTAGTTTTGGATAAGGTTTCAATCTGATTGAGTCCATCAAAATCCATGAAAAACTTGTTTTTTTTCTTTTTCTTTTATTTTCTATGTAATTGATGAAGGTATTTGTGACTGCTTCAATTCTTGTGGTCAACTTTCTTTTTCAAAAAAAAAAAAAAAAAAAAAGATAATTGCTTTTGAAGGACAAAGTCAAGCTAATTAATTATAATTGCATATATTTAGTTGGCTGTGGTTGTTAAGACTAATTGTATAATCTTTGAAATTAATAAGTATGTGATTATAGGTTTTAATTGAGTTGCAGCCCAAAAATCTTTGAAATCTATACCCAAACCCAAGTTAGGTTCGATAACTCATATATTCACGAATTATGTAATAAAAATATAATTATTTTATATATTTTGTAATTAAGCTTAAATATTCGGGTCAATCAAATTTATTAAAAAGTTTGTACAAGATTCGATCTAGATAGTTCATTCTTTTGCATAATCTCATTATACATTCTGATTATATCTGAGTTTTTTTAACATAATGTGTAAAACTACTCATAATCCATCCTCAACTCATAAATAAGAGAATAATTCACTTCAATGCAATCTAACTCACATCCTCCTACATTAATAACAATGTCCATACTAATCAAACTAAGAATCGATCGATACCTTTTGCAACGTTGTAGCTTTGTTTAGAAGTTTGTTTTGTTTTGCATGCTAGATTAAGGTCTCTATTTGATTGGGTCAAATAAATCAATGAAAAAAAAATCTCTTTCAAATTTATGGGTTCTATTCTTGCGGTCAACTTTTTTTTTTTTTCAGCTGAAGGAAAAGTCAAACTAATTATCAATAATACCTTCACCCGAAAAACCTTAGTCAATCATATATTTATTTCGCAATGTCTTTAATTATTAATAACATTAATACCCTTAATTATTACAGTCCTAATTTTTATGGGTAAAGATCTAATTACTAAATGTTTATAGACATACTTTTTACTTCGTTATTGTAAAATTATTTATTGTTTATTATAATAGTTTTTTAAAAAAGCTTTTTTGAGTAAATTTTTTTTTTTTAGGAATAAGTGTTAGATTTATTACATTGATTGCAACACCAAATTTTTCACACCTCGTTGAAATCAAAGCAATTATTATTAAATGATTAAAGATATCTCAACACCTACATATGTCGAGTTTCTAATAAATTACTTAAATTTTAAACTATAACAATAGAATCTAATTTTGTAACGGTTTGGATAATAGTTAAACGGAAATAAACATATATAGGTGTCGAGATCTATTTTAAAATTTAAATAAAACTTATCTTAATTTGTAATTGTTTATTTGAGGACTCAAACAATTATTTAAATTAAGGTCGATACCCATGGTTGTTAAGTTTCATGGAAAAACACTAAAAGAACTTTAATCTTAAAACCTTTACATTATATACCATCCTCCATACTTAAAGTGTTTCTAAGTCCAAATTCCCGATTTTTCTCCATGGTGGCTACCCCTTTTTGGGGGTTTGAAGAAGGACATGTAGGTTATAATGCAACAATAATGGAGTATTATCTAGTTGCTCAAGCTCATAATAATATGAAAATTAATTTGTCTGTAACACCCCAAACCCGGCCCAAACACCACGACCGGATCTGGTATGTCATTAAAAATTTTGGAAGAACATGTTGTATTTTCAGAAAAAAATATTTTTCTAAAGTTTATCTTCTTATTCGAGAAAAATTTAATAGTTGATAGTTTAAATAAAATATGCCTTTATAAATTAAAAACCCAAATTTAAATAGATACATTAGTTCAATAAGAATTTAAATAACTAAAAGTAATTAAAGCTCAAAATAAAACAAAACATAAACTAGTGGCCCATAGCCTTATTACAACGAGATTTAAAATCCATTAATTAAAAATATAAAGTATTAACTTGAGACTTTTTGCTTGATCCAGTTGGTCTTTTGCATGGCCACCTTGCGTTCCTCTCTCGCACCCGGTCCGAAGCACTAGGTATCACCTGAAAGGTTAATTAATAGGGTGAGTCGCGAGACTCAGTGTGCAACCCTCATGCACCACTAGATTTTGGCCTTAGGCCCATAAAACAGATTAATAATTCCATTTATAAAAAAATAACAAATAATATGCAAGGCCCAACCCATTTGCCTAGGTTTCCATCCGCTACACGCCCCGTACCACCATTCACACCATTGGGGATTTCTACAACCGACCCACACACCGCTACACGCCAAGATGGCGCTCATGTCGCTCATCAACATATTATGGCCAAGCCCTTATAATGCATCACGGCATTAGCCGCTACAACATATAACGAGATCACGGTATAAACCGCTACACATATAACGTATAACTTCCTCCTTTCATCAACCCAACCCATGCAATCATAAAATCAATATGCTTTTATCATATAAAGTCAAACATTTACTCGACTGGTGATTTGCTTTACCCTTCTTGGGTTTCCAACATTAAACCGAGATATATCGGTATTTATCACAACATATAAACTTATGAACATACATTAATAATCGATCTAGACGGTGGGGAAGTATTACACACACATTATCGCTAAATCCAATATTCTTAGTCGATGTCCTTGCTATCCGGATCTATTATCCTCAACGTAAAGCCTTGCTCAAAAGCCGAAAATCACACACGAAGATTTAGCCCTTCAATATTCGGCCAAGGTTAATAAATCCCAAATTACACGTTAAAACTAATAGATCCCTTACCTTGAAATCCCGAAAGTAACACGATTCTATAACTTAGAGATCTATGCGATTGACTCCACTAAAGTTCCCTTCAGATTTCGGCACAAGTAGGCACCACAGAAGTAATTCGGCAATCACAGGAGATGAGATCTAGGGATTTTGGCTTTTAGGAAAATCCCGGAAAAAGTATGAACAAGAGAAGGCTGATGTGTCTTTGGCTTTTAAAATACTTGAGTGAGGAGTTTCGGTTTCATGTGAAAAAAGAAGAAGAAGAAAAGAAAACAAGGAAGAGACTTGAAGATTTCGGCTAGGAAGAAAAAGAATGGAAAGAGTTTCGGCTTTTGAATCAAAGTGAAGATGAGGGAATAGGCTTAGAGATTTCGGCTTTTGCAGAGAATGAAGAAGAAGATGGAACTTTAGGAGTTTTCGGCTTTTACTTAGAGAAGAAGAGAAAAGAATGAGAGAAAAACCCAAATGTCGAAATTGAAGAGATATTCCCCCTATTTATAGAAATTTTGGCACTTACCTAACCTTGCAGATAAGTCCTATCTTTTCTCCTTTATCTTAATCTACTAGCTCATCTAAAAGAGACTTAATTATCTCTAACTCCTCCCTCCTTTATCAGTATATTATCCACATATTTTAATCATTAAAATCCCTAAATTTTAGCCTTTATCTGCTTATTATCCACATATTTTAAACATAGATACTACCTTTTAAACCCTATAATGCCCAAACAGATAATTTTAATCAAGGCCTCTACCTAAGCCTGAGCCCAATTTGGACCCCTAACACTTAAATTAACACATTAAACATATCCACCCATTAAACGCATAGGCCCAAAAATTCGGGATGTTACGGTTCTTTCCTTAAAGAAATTTCGTCCTCGAAATTTCCAACTAACTAGTAATCGTACTACCTAAGTCTCACCACTATGCTTTCATTCACCCGATTCTAAAGCCAAAAAAAAAAACACTTAGTATACTATGGTAGGGTACGCACCATTGTTCGCATCTAGAGCGTCCTCGTCCCCTTGTACTCATTCTTCCGATTGACGTTTATCTGATTAAAAATTTTATGAATCATTAATTTCTTCCACTGATTATCCACGAACAGCTTTATGAACAAAGAGTTTTAAGAGTAGTTCTGTCGAATTCGCGATTATATCTACGATTCTGGTCTCAAGTTTGTGTTTCCTAATTCCAGGGAGCACATACATTCATTCATCAATGTACAAGTGGCATCACAGTCATCATGTAAGGGTATTTTCTTCATTTCACTACCCAGGGGTATTTTCGTAATTTATCCTACAGGGGTATTTTCGTAATTTTCCAAAATAGGGTTTCTTGGTGATTTTGCGAAATAAGGGTATTTTGGTAATTTTGCAATCCGGGGGTATTTCGGTAATTTTGCAATCTGGGGGTATTTCGATAATTTTACAAATCAAGGATATTTTGGTTATTTATAAATCAGGGGTAATTTAGTAGTTTTACAAAATAGAGTGGCTGGTCCCTTTCGGGTTTTAGTTATAGATTTTGGCCCGTCAACAAATCCTCGTGGCTAGGGTGAGCAGTCCTCTACGCACTGTAGGATTCCAAGAAAGAGGAGGTGAGTCACTAGGGATCGCTAAGTACCAAGCTCTTCCCGATCCAATCCTGAGACATGCGCGCATGCTGTTGCCACACCCTAGTCTTGCGACTGCGTTCACGGGTTTGTTTAGTGAAATTAAGTCTTATGAGATTGAAGGAGATGTTTCAGCTAAGCCTAGTGTCCATCAAGTTCTAATCTAGATAGTCTACGTCCCATAAAGCCCATCAAGCCCACATATATATATATATCACACAAAGTGAGTTCGAATACTTACAGCGGACTTGGGCGGAGGCAGTGCCATGCTTTGAGCTAACAGACTGTATAAATATGCATGTTTTGAAAACCCAACTTTAGAAAACGTTTTGAGCCCAAAACCCCCAGAGCCGAGTTTTGAACCGGGCTCTGATACCAATTTGTAACACCCCAAACCCGACCCAAACACCACGACCGGATCTCGTATGTCACTAAAAATTTTGGAAGAACATGTCGTATTTTCTAAAAAAATATTTTCTAAAGTTTATCTTCTTATTCGAGAGAAATTTAATAGTTGATAGTTTAAATAAAATATGCCTTTATAAATTAAAACCCAAATTTAAATAGATACATTAGTTCAATAAGAATTTAAATAACTAAAAGTAATTAAAGCTCAAAATAAAACAAAACATAAACTAGTGGCCCATAGCCTTATTACAACGAGATTTAAAATCCATTAATTAAAAATATAAAGTATTAACTTGAGACTTTTTGTTTGGATCCAGCTTGGTCTTTTGCATGGCCACCTTGCGTTCCTCTCCACCCTGGTCCAAAGCACTAGGTATCACCCGAAAGGTTAATTAATAGGGTGAGTCGCGAGACTCGATGTGCAACCCTCATGCACCACTAGATTTTGGCCTTAGGCCCATAAAACAGATTAATAATTCCATTTATAAAAAAATAACAAATAATATGCAAGGCCCAACCCATTTGCCTAGGTTTCCATCCGCTACACGCCCCGCACTCACCATTCACACCATTGGGGATTTCTACAATTGACCCACACCGCTACACGCCAAGATGGCAATCATGCGCTCATCAACATATTATGGCCAAGCCCTTATAATGCATCACGGCATTAGCCGCTACAACATATAACGAGATCACGGTATAAACCGCTACACATATAACGTATAACTTCCTCCTTTCATCAACCCAACCCATGCGGTCATAAAATCAATATGCTTTTATCATATAAAGTCAAACATTCACCGACTGGTGATTTCTTCACCCTTCTCGGTTTCAACATTAAACCGAGATATCGGTATTTATCACAACATATAAACTTATGAGCATACATTAATAATCGATCTAGACGGTGGGGAAGTATTACACACCAAGTATCGTGAAATCCAATATTCTTAGTCGATGTCCTTGCTATCCGGATCTATTATCCTCAATGTAAAGCCTTGCTCAAAAGCCGGAAAATCACACGAAGATTTAGCCCTTCAATATTCGGCCAAGGTTAATAAATCCCAAATTAAACGTTAAAACTAATAGATCCCTTACCTTGAAATCCCGAAAGTAACACGATTCTATAACTTAGAGATCTATGCGATTGACTCCACTAAAGTTCCCTTGATTTCGGCACAAGTAGGCACCACGAAGTAATTCGGCAATCACAGAGAGATGAGATCTAGGGATTTCGGCTTTTAGGAAAATCCCGGAAAAGTATGAACAAGAGAAGGCTGATGTGTCTTTGGCTTTTAAAATACTTGAGTGAGGAGTTTGAGTTTACGACAGAAAAGAGAAGAAGAAAAGAAAACAAGGAAGAGACTTGAAGATTTCTGGCTAGGAAGAAAAAGAATGGAAAGAGTTTTGGCTTTTGAATCAAAGTGAAGATGAGGGAATAGGCTTAGAGATTTCGGCTTTTGCAGAGAATGAAGAAGAAGATGGAACTTTAGGAGTTTTCGCTTTTACTTAGAGAAGAAGAGAAAAGAATGAGAGAAAACCCAAATGCCAAATTGAAGAGATATTCCCCTATTTATAGAAATTTTGGCACTTACCTAACCTTGCGAGATAAGTCCTATCTTTTCTCCTTTATCTTAATCTACTAGCTCATCTAAAAGATACTTAATTATCTCTAACTCCTCCCTCCTTTATCAGTATATTATCCACATATTTTAATCATTAAAATCCCTAAATTTTAGCCTTTATCTGCTTATTATCTACATAAAATAAATTCCTAAATAATAGCCTTTATCTGCTTATTATCCACATATTTTAAACATAGATACTACCTTTTAAATCCTATAATGCCCAAACAGATAATTTTAATCAAGGCCTCTACCTAAGCCTGAGCCCAATTTGGACCCCTAACACTTAAATTAACACATTAAACATATCCACCCATTAAACGCATAGGCCCAAAAATTCAGGATGTTACATTGTCTGACCAAGGGATCATTATTCACTTAAGAAATATTAAATTCTATCAAACCAACCAAATTAAGAATTTTATTTTTGTTTTGTCCTTCATCTTTGTTCTAGTTGAACAATGGAGATGAACCTCATATGTTTCATCTCACATGTAGTGAATTGACAATAATAATTTCAAAATAGTTGGAACATATTATAAGGGCTCAATTTTGTCCGGGCCCAAAATCTTATCTCCCTGAAGTTGCAGCGGAGCAGATTGAAGTTACAGATCTTATCTCCCTGAAGCTGCAGTGGAGTAGATTGAAGATAGCAAATCTTATCTCTCTGAAGTTGCAGTAGAGCAAATTAAAACTATAAATCTTATCTCCCTGATGAAGTTGCAGTGGGGCATGTTAAAGTTACAAGTCTTATCTCCCTGAAGTTGCAGTGGAGCAAACTAAAGCTACAAGCTACAAACCTTATCTCCCTAAAGTTGTAACGGAGTAGGTTGAAGATACAGATCTCATCTCCCTGAAGTTGCGGTGGGATAGGATGAAGCCACTTGAAAAAGAGAAGCACCAAAAAAATCGAGATTCGGCAAGACCAGACAAAATTGGTCCGTCTTAAAGTCTTTACTCCATTCTCGTTACACGGCAACGAGCAAAGAGAGGCAGCTGTAAGGGCCCAATTTTGTTCGGGCCCAAAACAAAAATAAAACCAAATAAAAAGTCCAGTCCATTTACAAATACAAACAGCCCAAATAAATTTAAAAAAAAAAAAACCTAATGGCCCAACAAGCCCAAAACCTAAACTGTTTTTTAGCAAAAAAAAAGGGGAACAAAAACCCTAGCCGCCGCACCATACCCTACTGCCAATACCAATTGCTTGCCACTACCAACTATCTGCCACCGACGCCTGCAATTACGAAAAAGTAAAAAACACAACATGCAAGAACAGTAGCAAACAGTAGAAAAAAAATAGACAAATAATGTTGTAAAATGGCTATAAAAAGCCTAAAGAACATATTGTAAAAGGGGAGATTTTTGGAAATAAAAAAAGCAATCGAAGAAAAAACAATCAAAGGTGATTTTTTGTGTTTATTTATTTTTTCGAAAGTAAAATATATATATATATATATATATAAAAGAGGCGAATAGAAGAAGAAAAGATTGAAGCTTTTTTTTTGTTTTTTCTAACCTTTTAAGGCTTTTGGCCTTCAGATCCGGACTGTGGAAGTTGAAAGGCTGAAAATGTGTCTTTTTGTTATTTCGGCCATCGCGGACGGCGGCGCCGTCGCCGGCGACCAGAGGCTATCGCGGCGGAAACTCGTCGGCGTCAAGGCCGGACCTAGACTCCTTCAGAGAAAAAAAATGAAACAAAAAGAGTTTTTTTTTTTTAAACTGATTCAAAAATGAATTTTTTTTAAAGATTTTTTACTTATATAAGCCCCCCAAAACGACGTCGTTTTGGGCTTAAGCTTCAGACGCCAAAACGACGTCGTTTTGGGACCGACCCGATTACCGACCCGACCCGCCTTAGGATTCGCATGTTTTTATGCGGTGGTCTATTTGCGCCTTTAACCCTTCTGCATTTTAATTATTTTTCAATCTAGTCCTTTTGTATTTTTTTTAATTTATACCCTATGATTTTAATTTTATTTCATTTCAGTCCCCTACGGAACGACACGTTTTGGGACAGGGAATAATTTCCCAGTTAGTCCCTCCTCCTTTACGCGCATTTTATTTTGGTCCTTTATCATGTTTTATTAGTTTTTTACGATTTAGGCCCCATAAATCCATTTAAATTTCGATTTAGTCCTTTATTTTTAATCTTTATTAAACTATTTTCTTTTACATTTATTTACTTATTTATTTATTTATTTATTCTTTCTTTATTCTTTCTCATATATTTAAAAAAGTATTGTTTATATTCCTTTTATTTGTGTATATTGTTATTTTTTTTTATTTTTTAGTATATTTCTAATGTACTTAAATTTAATATTACTTATTTTATTTCTTTATTTATTTATTCTTTTACTTTTTTTTAAATACTTAAATTTAATATTATTTGTTTTGCCTATTTATTTATTTATTACTTTTTTATTTAAATTTGATATTACTTATATTCCCTTCCCTTCCATTTTATTTTTTATTTTAAATTACTTTATTTTATTTTATTTTATTTTATTTTTATTTTATTTATTTACTTATTTTGTTAATGCCATGAATTAATAATCCTATTATTGTTATATTTACATTATTATTATAGCATTTATCCATGTGTATATTATGCCTTAATAAGTAAAATGCATATCGTTTTAAGCGTTACGTTCGTTTTTCGTATGATGCACAAAAAAAGAAAATTTTAAATCGAGGCAAATGTTCATTATTTTGGAATTAGAAAAGTTGTGTCCCTAACTTACGGAATATGGCTTCCTTCTAAAACCGAGATAATCGAATATCTATTTTAAAATAATAAAAAAAGATTTTAGCGTTTGTTCTCGTTTTCGAGGATTTAAGGCGTCGTGTCCTAACTTACGGGACATGATTCTTTCTTCTCGATTAAATTGAACGTTCGTTGTTTGCATGATGCATAAAAAAGGAATTTTTTTAATCAAAGCAATATTCATTATTTTTGGAATTAAAAAGAGTTGTGTTCCTAACTTACGGAATATGACTTCTTTCTAAAATCGAGATAGTCGAATATATACTTAAAAAAAAAGAGAAAGATTTTAGCGTTTGTTCTCATTTTCGAGGATTTAAAGCGTTGTGCCCTAACTTATGGGACATGATCCTTTCTTCTCGATTAACTTGAAATAAGCCCCTTTTTCGTGAAAACTAATTTAGTTAAGTAACGTCTTAAAGAGGGATCGTATTTTAAATTCTTTTCGAGTTTTCAACTTTTGACACTAAGACATTAATTAATCAACTAGGTATCAATTTTGGGTGTTACGAGTGTGCTAATCCTTCCTCGCGCGTAACCGACTCCCGAACTCATTTTCTAAATTTTGTAGACAAAAAAATCGTTATTTTAGTAAATCAAACCTTTTATTAAAATGATCAAATTACGAGGTGATCCGATCACATCTCATAAAAAGGATTGGTGGCGACTCCATTTTCGTTTTTTAAAAAAACAAAGTCGATTTCAAAAAAAAGATTTCGACACATATAGTTGGGGGTTTGTGGTTTTGGTATGCCTACAAGTTGTGTAATGTGGGGAACATTGAAATAAACGACTACCTTATTATCTTACAATTGTGGTGGTGATATTGACTTCCATTTTTTAGCTGTGTAAAGTAAATTCGAATACGAAAAACTAATCAGATAAACATTTTGAACATAGGTTACAACAATTTAAACATGAATATATTTATTCCAATTTGATCCCTTGAATCCCTAATGTCTGTAATGTTCATATCTCATGATTTACCCGATCAAATCTAATTTCGACTACATAAATATATTACAGGGACCTTATTCTACCATTATTCACTATTCAACCTCAAAATTTTTATTCATTACAATTAGGTCCCCATTAACTCATAATTAGCTAAACTTCTCAACACAATTCAAACTTGAATCAACACTTTTTATCACATTTTTAATCTATTCTTGCCATGATTTTATCTAATATTAAACATGCATAAATTTAATCTCTAAACATCTAAAATTCTTAAACTTTCTACAATGGAAATTGAGTCATATTTTCATTAATTCTACAAACCAAAAAATGGGCTTAAAAGATCTAACCTTAACTAATAATTCATCAAAATTTTATAAAGAAAACTTGCCAAATTCCTTATTCAAGCTACGGCAATGGTGAGGGAATTTTCTTTTCTTTTGTTTGGCTAAACCGAATGATGAAGAAGAGAAATGAATTTTCTTTTTCATTCCACTACCTTTCATATTTATAAGAATAATTAACATAATGTTTAACTTAATTAACTTAGTTCACTAATCTAATGATTAATTAAAGTTTAATATTAATAATGGGCAGTAGAAAATGATGACGTAGCTTGCACTTAACACTAACATAAATTATAAATAGTTTAATTACTCTAAGGTCCTTAATAAAATTACACATTAAGCCCCTTTTAATTTCTTGTAATCAAATTCTTCTATTTTATCCACACTCCTTAATTTAGTCCCTTTACTAATCAAATTCCAATTTAATTAATTGACCCTAAAATTTCGCAATTGACACATTTCAATTCAATTGAATTAAAATCAACTTTGAATCGGGTTTTTCGACACCGACGAAAATCAGAGTTGTTACAGTAGTCATCTTGCATGTAACAAATGTTTTACTATTCTACTTGTGTAGAGTGTAGTTGTGTAATTTTTAATTTGCTTGCTTGCTTGATGTTTTTTATCATGCAGGTTTCAGATGCATCAAGTTCACATCGGTTCATACGGGCAAATAAGGATGAAAGTTTTTTCTTATAGCTTGGATGTGCTTTTTATGAATTTGGGCTAAAGCAATTAATAATAGTTTTGAATTTTTAAATAGAATGTGAATATGAATTTCACCCCGGCACTTATAAACACTTCAAAATATTTAAATTCACATTTCAAATTTGAATATAAACATGACTTTTGTCGACCTTTTAAGTTGCCTTGATCAGTATCTTACTTATAATGGGGTTGAAAGTGTCGCAAAAACTTCAACCGACACATGTTCACACTTTACCGGCACCTATAGTCAGTCCGTCGGAAACTTTTCACTGCCATCTGCCTAGCCAGCAGTCAACCGGCGATTATCTTATCTCTTATAAATGCCGGTAAAAATAAACTTTTTTATAATGTGAATAATGAAAATGTTGTATCACACTTTAATAAGTTAAGATATTTGGGGTAATTCTCTTTTTCTTGAAAAGGGGGAATGTATTACACATATTAACAGCTAAGAGAGGGTAAAAGTCATGTTGGGGTCAACAATTTACACACATAATATTATTGGCAAACATCTATCACTAACATCTAAACAACTTTACGTAAATGCATGCAAACACTGGAATTATTTAGTCAAAAAAATACAGATTTTCAATCCCGTAATCCTAGAATGATTCGGACGGTAAAATGGATGAGTATATATGTTATATAAGAAAAATATTAAAAAAAGAAAACCTAAATCACATAATGATATTTAAATTATATTCTTTTAAGTTGGTATTTAATTTTTTTGACATAAGTGGTATTTAAATTATATTATTTTAGCTAAAGTAATATTTAAATTGAATTCCGTTATCTAAATTATTCCAATTGTGAAAAAAATATCTTTTAGTCAATCATTTTATGACATGTGACATTTTTAAATTAAAAGAGTAAAATAACATTAAATTATAATAAAAAAATTGAATTTAAACTTTCAATTTGTTTACGCTCTCTCCTTCTCCTTCTTCACGATTCTTTCTTCTCTTTTAATGCATATTCTTTAACTTTTAGATAACTTGTTTTTTCAATCCTCTTACTATTTTCTTTTACTCAACTTCTTCTTAATATTTAGATTTCATTATTTAATTGGGTTTTCTTTTTCATTATAAAGGATCACCCAATATTAACTATTTTATGCAAAGTATATAGAAAAGAACGAAGAAAGTTATTTTTAAAAAAAACAATACATGACTTTTGAATCAGGGTGAAAAAGACTGGAATTTAGGTTTTTGTCATCAAAAACTGGGTTTAGATGAGTTGTCCAACGGGTTGTTGAATTTTTCGTCACTAGAGTTCTTGGGTGAAGAACAAAAGAAATGAATATATTTTATAAGTTTTTTTTTAAATGCTTAAGGAAATAATATTTAACTTTTTTTTAAGTTAAAAATTGTCATACGTCACAAAATGATCCGTTAAGAGATTTTTTTCAAGTACCCAATAATGGTTAGGGCAATTGGGTAACAGAATATAGTTTAGGTACCATTTTGGATAATTAAGTATAATTTAGGTATAATTTTGATAAAAAAAGGGTTTAAGTACGTCGTTATCGCAGCTGTTGATTATTGGCCGAGACTTGTTCAACTTCAAAGATAACCTTTCTGGGGGGTTGCATTAATGTTATCTATGACTTTGAACCGTCAATCAAACCATTCGCATTTAATGCAGTTATCTTGTGTCATCCTCCTCTCCAGTTCTATATAAACCCTGACAACTGCACCTATTGAGTATCATACTTAGAGAGTTAAAACTTAAAAAACCAAGGTTTAAAGGGCAAGCAAAAGTTCATAAAAAAGAAACCCAGATTTGCAGAAATGTTGAAGCAAGTTTCTTTGATTTTCTTTCTTATTTTCTCTTCTTATATGAGAGCTGAGTCCCAAGATTTGAAGCATCTCACCAATGAGCTTGAGGTGAATGTGGCAGCTAGTAGGGTTTGGAGGCTTTATAGGCACCTTGGGATTTCAATGCTTACTGCTCAACAACTAAAAAATGTGATCCAAAATGTTCAAGTTTTGGAAGGTGATGGTGGTGTTGGAACTATGCTCAAACTCACTTTTGCTCCAGGTACTATATATATATATATATATATATATTCTACTAATTCCTTTTTTTTCTTCTAAATTTAGTATATAATCAAGTCTTTTAAAACCCATTTTTGATATCAATTGAACCAGGCAATTTAAGCTATACTGAAAGATTCATTGAGGTTAATGATGAAAAGAAGGTGAAAGTGGCGAAGGGATTGGAAGGAGGATGTCTAGCAATTGGTTGCTCAGTTCAAATTGTTCGATTTGATATCGTTGAAAAAACCAGTGATTCATGCATTATTAAATCAGACATTGCTTATGCTGTGAAGGAAGAGTTTGAAGCTAATGACCCAAAGCCTAATATCCAAATCTTAGCAGCTGCTGCACAAATTGCTAAAAGATTTCTAGAAAGTTCAAAAAATGATGCTTAAGATTATAATATCAGTTTAATTTAACAGACTGATGGGGATGGAGGGTTGAATTTTCTCTCTTTAATCTTTTCTTGTGTTGGAAAAGATTGCCTTCACCTTTGTATAATTTGAAAAGTAGACTGAGATAAGAGCTTTAAGAGTTTTTAATATATATATATATATATATATATCCTTGTTATTTATGACTTTGACAAAATTTGGAATATTATGTATAATATAATCAAATTCATGTTGAATATCTTTACAATATCAAATCCAACCCTATAAAACAGTTACTTGATCTGGCATTTCGAAGAAGATGCTCATTGGAAGCTTATCAAAGGAGATGATTTTAAAATGTCTATTTAAGCCAGGTAAATGGATGTAAAAAGCCCTCTGTCGTACATCTTCCAGTCTTCCACAGCCAAAACTTTTTTGAAATGGCCAAGGAAACTCTGGTTTTCTTCGAAGTTGTTAAACCCTGAAATCCCTTGAAGATATGCTGCACATGACTTCTTTAGCTTTGCATTCATCACTCTTTAATTTCAAACAAAGTTATTTTTCATAACACTGAAAAATAATGTTTGATTGATTGTTTAAAGATAAAAAATTATCTTCTATTTTGATCCTTCATAGACAACTCACACTCTTTTTATTTATTTATTTAAAGAAATTTTTTGATACATTAAATTAGGTTTGTTTAGAACCTTAATTCAGAAGTAAATCTTTAGATTTATTCAAAACTAAATAAAAAGTCACCTTCTTCCAAACTGTCTATATTTAATTTTGGGATTTTACATTTCTGTAATATTGGTATTTTTTTTCATTTGCATACACTACCGACAATAATAATGGATTACAAAGAAAAAGAAGTATTCATGAGGAAGAAGATGAATAGAGAATCTGATAGAATTTTAGGAAATAAAACATACACATTATTTTTTATTTTTGAATTACAAGAAGGGGACAAAACCTTATAAACAGCAACGTGATTAGCGCGACTCAAACTTAAACCACATCTGAGATAATGAACACCTGACAATCAGGTCAACACACGAATTTGAATGTTAACCGGTTATTTTATAAATAAAAAAACACGTGTTAAAATGTTATAGGTGGGGCACAAAAAGTTACAATAAAGGGGTAAAGGATTTTCATTCATCCCATAGGTAATTTGCCCACATGGCATGTTATCTGTCAGCCCCATTAATCACGTCAGTGTCGTTAATGGTCAAATTAGTTAACTAACGATCCAACTAACATAAAAAACTTTTAACATGAACTGTAAAACAGAATGGAAAGTAACAAAAAGAAAAAAAAAAGCCAACTAATGGTTTCCGTTCGGAAAAGGATTGGATGAAATAGTTACGCCACGTCATCCATATCCCTTCCCAATCAATTAATGACATGTCAGCTAATTTTTACATGTCATTTACACCTCATTTGATTAGATTTTACACCTCATTTAATGACATGTCTCATTTACACATCATTTAATTAGATTTTTTAATCACAAATCCCTAAAATCCCAATTAAAAATTATTCAGCCCTAATAACAATTCTATCTTCACCTCTCTGCCTTACTGCTAACGTCTCTGCAACGTCTCTGCCCTGCTGTTAATGTCTCTGCCCTGCTGCTATTATTCTGATTCAATTACTCTGCTTGTAGGGCACAACAATGGTGTTGAAAGTTGACCTTCAGTGCTACCGCTGCTATCAGAAGGTCAAGAAAGTGCTCTGCAAATATCCGGGCAAGTTTGATCGATCTTTTCTTTTCTCATTATGATTAATTTGTGCCTAAATTATAAGCATGAACAAACATAGAACATAAATGAAAACCGATTAAATGTGATGTAATGGTGTTGAACAGAAATAAGAGACCAGAAATACGATGAGAAGGCAAATACGGTGACCATCACTGTGGTCTCCATCGATCCTCAGTGTATCAAGACCAAGATAAGCAGGAAGGCCGAAAGTTGCATCAAAAGCATTGAGATTAAATCGCCTGAAAAGAAAGCACCTACTGATCATTTATTCAGATAGATTACCAATGATCTATTACCGCACTCAAGAAGATAACCAGTTACTCTCTAGTCTCTACCAATAGCATAGTGAACTAAACAAAACCAGTTGCTGTTCACCCATAGCATTAAGAACTAAACATATTATATGAAGATTTAAAACTTACTGTAAAGTACTGCTCATCACCATTCCAGATTATCAATTTTGGAAAATTTGTATTCTCATTGGCACCAAACGTATTTGCAAACTCATCCCACTGCTTAACTCCGACATAGCCAAATACCAAGTCACGATTTGCAGAGGCAGCAGCCTTCAATAACTTAATCAATTTCTGTGATTTCTCCTCATTTTCATCCTCCATAATTGTTAAGACAATTTTTCTATCATCATCGCTCAATAGTTTCAGTGTTTCATGGTTCATGGGCACAGCCAGAGAGATCAAATTTTGCTTTATAAAATCACCCAAAAATTCATCTGCATCATTGGAGCAAGATGAGTAAGATAGCTTTTCTTTATGCAGCCAGAAACAAATGTCTACATAATAATCAGCAAAATTAAAGCACTTGAGAATTTAACCAGAAAAGAAAATGAATGAAGGTGGAGAGTTGACATGAACTTGACTAATTTTGAAGTTTAGCATGAACTTGAGTAATTTTTTGTCATGTATGAGCTAAACCCAGTAAGGTCAAAAAAGAAAATCGGATTGACTGTTCATGATGTTAACCATTTAATACAGAGTAGTTAATGCATATGGCAAATTATAGGCAACAAAGATGGAGAAAGAAAATAAATGATTTCTTTGGGTGCATGCGCAAATGATGTTGATATTGTGCATATTTAGTTGAGCTTCGATTTTGGCTATTCTGTTCAACAATCGATTTAATATAGCAACTAATTAGTTCTTGTGGATGTTTCACTTGCTCAGCGATAAATTTGTGCGGATTTTAAGTTGATTGAGATGGGGTTCAAGGTTCAGTCTCTATATTTGTAAATCTTTCCTCCTTTCCCCATTGCAATTTAATTATTCAATTGTATAAAAAAATGAATTGGTTATTATCGAAGTAACATGATATTTGTTTAGATAACCGATTGAAAATAGAACAAATAATCTAGAATTAATATTTTCAATGATTTATAAGCGCATTTGATAATCCAACATAAAAAGCAAGATAGAATGAAAAATACATCGAATTACCAAAATAATATACTTATAAAAGTATTGATTGAACTTACTCCATATTAAATAATAACTAAAACAAAATACAAGATAACACTATAAAAACCATATAATAGTATTATTCTCAAAACATTATGAAAGAATTACAAATAATAATAAAATTGAAGTATTTCTCATGAATTATCATCAGTTTTTTTGAGATTCTAAACCATTTGAGAAATGTTCCTGCATTAAAAGTTTTATACGGTTAGATAAACCTTTGAATTATATAAATAATAATTTCTGACAATATAAGTAAAAACATATTACTTGAGTCTTCAATTGCGATGGATCATTCTCTTCCAGCAATTTAGTATAACTCATGTTAGATGAAGAATTGAACCTCCAATTTGAAGAGAAATCCTACATAAAAATATTTTTACAATACATGTACTTAAATATTTACGACTTTTGACATTTAAAAAGAATAATGCATTCAATTAATACCTGTAGAGGATGAAAAAAGTGATTATGGTAGTTTGGAGTCATTAACATTGGGATTTGATGATAGAAAGAATAACCATGAGTTTGAGACTCCATTGGGAGAGGCACTACTGGAGAACCTTCGTGCATAAGTGATTTGTTTTGTTTCCCTTAGTCAAAATAAAAATTATTTGTTAAATTCAAGACATAAATTAATTAAATAACATAACAAATAGATGCAAATATAATAATAAAGGAAAGCATACTCACTTGATATTTTCTCCTTATCTTTTGAAACTTGAGAGAGCATTACCTTCTTTGTTTTTTTCTTTTGATTTTTCTCGAATTGGCTTTTCATTCGAGAATTTCTTGAACCCTTTGTTTTGACACATACAGGATCAAACATTAATTTTTCACTTGATCTCCCATTGCCATCATTGATAGCATCTTCAAAAGATGTATGCTTTGAAATTTCCGAATCATTAGCTTCTTGCATAGTTGCCATCTCCTTTTCAACTAAATGCAATGCCTCAAATAGTTTTTCTTTGAAAATTTGAGTACACTTAGGAGTCAATGAACCTTTGTCAAAAAGGTTGTAACCGATATGATTCAACTCACTGAGGCGCAATAAACAACTAGATTTTTCTTCATGTGCTGATGAGGCTCTAAAATCACTTGCCAACAATGACTTTGCTTTTTTTGTCCATCTCCTAAGTATATATTTTTCGGGTATCTCTTTAATGTTATTCATAAGAAAAACCCGTAAAGCATGACGACAAAGTAATCCAAGACTTTCAAACATATTACAACTACATGAGACAGTGCTATTCGGAACATCAAACTCCACACAGTAAATTCTTTCACGTCCATCTTCAGTCACATGATATAAAGAAATATTTTCGATATTACTAAATTCAACACAATTCAAGCCTATGCAATCCATCAACTCCTCTTCAAACCTTTTAAACATAGCAAGAGTGTAAACATTGGATGCATGCTTCAAAATCCCACGTCCATTAACTTTGTTTGGTGCTCTATTTTTACATTGAAAATCTTGATTTAACTCTATCTGGCAAAATTCTTTTGCCTTTTCCTCATAATGTTGTATAACCTGAATAAGAGATAAAGAGCAATTCATAATTTGATGTAATATGCTATTCATACTCTCGCTTCTTTGAGTGGATCTAATTCGAGCCGAAAAAATATCTATGCTAAAGGCAGGGCACCATTTTACGCGAAGCTCATATAGTCTCTTAAGCCAAGCATGATCTTGAAGTTCAAAATTTTCAATCATGGTAGCCCAACTTGATTCAAACTCTGTTTCACTTTCACATCCATAAAAGCATTTATTAAATTATGCTTTGAACTCGGCGTTGACAAAACGACTAGCAAGATGTTGTTTAGCATTATTTGAAATATGCCACATGCATAATCTATGAGAAGATTCGGGAGGACAATCTCTCTTTGCTTTCATCATCGCTTGATCTTGATCAGTAAAAATACTTTTCGGTTGTCGATGGCCCATGGCTTCTAAAAATGTTTCAAATAGCCAAGTAAATGACTCAGTTGTCTAATTCGATAAAAAAGCACAACCGAACAAAATAGTATTCCAGTGATTGTTGATTCCGAAAAATGGAGCACAAACCAAATTATACTTATTGGTTCTATACGTGGTATCAAACACAAGAACATCTCCAAAACAATCGTAATCCAATTTTGATCTTCCATCTCTCCAAAAAAAATTAGCTAGTCGATTATTCTGGTCCACTTGCATTGAATAGAAAAACATAGGGTCTTCAGCTTGCTTATGTTTGAAAAAACTGATAATACTCTGTGCATCCCCTGCTTCAATCAGTTTCTCTCTTTCAATTCGCAAGAAATTATGACAATCTCGTTTGGTAAATGTAATATTTTCAAACCCAATCTCCTTCCTGAGAAACGAATATGAACTTGTTTGTTTAATTCCTGCAGCAACCATTGAATGAATAACATCTCCATGTCCTTCCAAAATTTTTCTTCCTGATCTTAAATTAATTCTTTCTTCTGAAGTTGCTAAGTGGTGATTATGATAATCATTAAAGTAAGAAACAACCCAAACACCTTTTTCTATTGTAAAACGAATCTTAGCTTGACAACCTATCCTTGTCTCTAAACGATTAAATTTTTTCACTTTTGCAATATCTTCGTGTTCATGATACCCAGATTTCGAGCATAAAAAATCACGTTGTCTTATAGGTTCAGTCATACTTCGTCTCTTATTTCCTCTTCGAATACTAAACCCCTTACTCAAAGCAAACTGATTATAAAGATTATAAGCCTCTTCTTCGGAATGCACTTTCAGTCCCACTTTTATTTCTTCAATAGAATTATCTTGTTTCCCGACAAGATGAACTATTTCATCTTGATTTGTCTCCATAAATGAAAATTATAATTTAACAAAACCTGAGAATAAATTTTAATATATAATAAAAAATCATGATAATACAAGAAATCGTAAAAAAAACTTAAAAGAACAATTCAAATCTAATAAAAACACGGCTCAAAAATAATATAATTTTCTGCTCAAGAATAGTTTAAACTATTCATTTAATTATTAGGAACTAGCATTGACTTTCTTGCTTTCCTATCTATTTTAGCATAATAGAAAAAAAAACAAAAAAAAAACCTCACTGAATCATGACTTTCTTGCTAGTCGATAGTTTTAACTTTCATAAAACATGAAAATAATTCATAATTCATATTGTATGAATTCTCTCTAAAGCAATTATAAGTTTAATATAACTAGGACCACCTGGTTAGAATTAAATTGTGAACTTGCATAAATATAATGCTACTTTTTCTTTTTGTATAATTCAGTGTTACCTTAAACCTATTGATTGTAGCCTTATAAAGAGAGTTTTAGTTTCAAGCTAATGCTGCTTATGGTGGACTAAAAGGATAAATAGTTAACAGATTTCGAAGCTTCTAAATTAGAGATTTAAAAACACACCCACAAATGATGAGGAACCAATGCCCAGTCTCTACTGATGAGTTGCAGTATGCCTTTTAAAACTTCACAAATTAAAAAGAAAAATGTTAATTTGTAATTCATTTTTCCTTTTTTTTCCCAAAAGAAATTATCAAATACTGCTGGTTATCAATGTAATTTAGAATCCCTTTACAGAAGAATCTTGTTCAGTATAAAATAACTAAATGATCTCCACTGTATGTTTTGAATCTATTTTATTTGATTTTCAGATGCTGGTAAGTCTACAACTGGAGGCCAGATACTCTTCCTCAGTGGTCAGGTCGATGACCGTACAATCAAGCAAAACGTAAAACAACCAAGTTTGAGTGTTAACATTCAGCGACTGAAGTGTTCATTCCAAGCTCGTATATTACTGGTTTCATTCTACGTACTAACTGAATCCAACGACGTGCAAGATCAGGGATCGGAAATTCAACCTAAAAACAACTATATAGCAAAATGAAAAAAAAAAACTCACCTGTAAAATAAATTGTAGCAGTCACGCCGAAAAACCAAAGCAAATCAACAGCAAAACAGTTGCTGGAAAAAAATAGCAGCAGGGCAGAGATGTGAAGCAGAGTAATTGAAGCAGAATAATAGCAGCAGGGCAGAGACGTTAACAGCAGGGCAGAGACGTTAGCAGTAAGGCAGAGAGGTGAAGATAGAATTGTTATTAGGGCTGAATAATTTTTAATTGGGATTTTAGGGATTTGTGATTAAAAAATCTAATTAAATGATGTGTAAATGAGACATGTCATTAAATGAGGTGTAAAATCTAATTAAATGAGGTGTAAATGACATGTAAAAATTAGCTGACATGTCATTAATTGATTGGGAAGGGATATGGATGACGTGGCGTAACCGTTTCATCCAATCCTTTCCCGTTTCGGTTAATGGAAAAATCTAATTGATTTTTTTTTTTTTTTTGTATTAGGTACACTTTTTCTGTAAGAGCTCAATTAATTTTTTATTTTTTATTACAAGCTTTTATACCTTTTGCTTTTATTTAATGGTATTATTTTTTCCCTTTTCTTTTGCATTTTAATCTTGCTCAAATATAGATGAAACATTAAGGGTGTGCTTAGTTGGGTAGAAAAGTGAAGGGATGAGAGAAGGGAAAGAAAAAGTGGAAATAAAATAAAAGTTGAGCGTGCTTCGTTGTAGAGAAAAGTGAGAGATAATAAAATGGGATGAATGAACATTTTCTATTCTAATGCATAAAAATTAATCATTCCAAATTGAAACGAAGAGAGGAGAGAAAATGAGAAAAAGGTGTATGTTAGTTCAAAATATGAATTTTCAAATGTTTTATTTCATTTCTTTTCATTTTTCAACTCTATCAAGCAATGAACATTTTCTTTCCATCTTTCCATCCTTCCTACCAAGCACACATGTGAAAAAAAATTTATATTTTTCATATTTCTAATTTTCTACCCTCAAATTTCTATCATTCCAATTTTCTTTCAACTCTACCTATTAAACCCATAGATACTTAGTTGATACATCTAACCTAATCTAATGATTGTGAATTGTATGGTATAGATGGTGTACGTTGTGAGAGGTGTTTATTATTGAAGAGCCTTCACATGGATTCACTTCATTACAATTTTCAGCATAAATATCAAATTTAAGGCATTCAAACAATTCCAGAACATAAAATCATTATGTTATATGTAATAATAAGCCACCCAAGTTAAACATGGATCATGTAACATCAAATAACATCATGATTAATAAGATATCTGGAAAATGAAGAAAGAAAAGTATTTCTCAAGAATAAAAAATGATGTAATAATAAGCTATCTATTATTGTGGTCAACTTTTTTTTTTTTTTTTAATTTTGTTTCTGAAGGACCAATTCAAGCTATTGTTTCAAATGCTTAATGAGTCAACCACCACTGCCTACAACCTTAATCATTCTACAATTTCATTAATTATTAATAATACTAGAATATGCTACTTCATTCATTTAAAAAAAATAATGAAAAAAATTGGGTTAATGATATAAATGACTCCTATACTTTTAGGGTTTGTTTATAGGTGATACCTACACTTTTAAAATGTTCAATTAAATACTTGTAGTTTAATTTTATTTATCATTTCGTACCACATCAGAACAAACCCTAAAGTATAGGAGTCATTTATGTCACTAACCCTCAAAAAGATATATTTACAATTAAAATTGTCAATATCATAGATGAATATATATTTACAAAAATATATTTAAAATTTTGATATCAATATTTATGGTATGGGTTAGTTTTGATGTTTTGTTTCAAGTTTATCGATTTTTTTTAAGAATATTTTTAATATAATAATTGATTTCTAGCTTCTTGTTAAAGGGAGTTGAGTCTCAGACCCTCAACGAAAGGTATTGTCCCACTCGGGGAGTTTTGTCTCCCGCATTCCAAGGAGAGCTCAACCAGGTCATGAAATTTAAGGAGCGCATCGATTGATGTAGGTACGATCTACAAGCTCATAAGAGAGATGTCAATATTATTAGAAATTAATTATGGAACCAGGTAAGGCATATAAGGCCTTGGTTGATGATTCGATCCCCCACATGCGCACTTTATATAGTTAATTTCTAACAATATGCGCATTTTATGTTAAGGGGAGTTAAGTCTTGGAACCTCAACAAAATGTATTGTCCCACTTGGAGGGTTTTATCCCTTGCAAATACACTCATATGCCTTATCTTAGCATTCCTAGCCAGGTATAATTAATTTCTAACAAAGCTGACACCTCTCCCGTGAGCTTGCAGGTCATACCAACATTAACCGAGGCACTCCTTAAACTTCGTGAACCTGATTGGGCTTTCCTCAAAGTGCGAGAGACAGCCCCCAAATAGGGCAATACCTTCCGTTGAGTATTTGAGACCCAACTCCCCTCAACACTTATTAATAAAATATATTTTATATATACATACAAACGAGCTTCTTTTATTTTCAATCTAGTGAAACTTTTAATTAATTATCAAAACAAATATCTTTAAAATTTATTTATCAAAATACGTTTTTTTAGAAGAACATCTCAATACAATAGATGTCGAGTTCTATTATTAGTAATATAGTTGTCATTTTTTTATAAGCCTGAGATTTTTGATAAGTACTGTAGAGGCCCAATTTAGCCCGGGCCCAAACAGAAACCAAAAATGAAAAATAAAAAAATAAAAAAATAAAACCCATTAACAATAGCCCAAAATAATTAAAAACCCTAATACCCAATTACAAGCCCACAACCTAAACTCATTTTCAGTAAAACTAAAAACCCTAGCCCCCTTTACCGCGCCGCTCCCCAACATGTTAGCGGACACAGCGCCCGAAAACTTCAGCAGCAACCTCGTTGACTTCTACCGCACCTGCAAGAAACACGAAAACGGAAAAAGAAGCATAAGCAAGCAATCAAAAAACATATATTGTAATATTTTCTCGGTTATAAAAATCGATTTTTTGTAACACAGAATGAAAAACACGCAAAAAAAAGGAATCAAAAACCGAAAACAAAAATTGCAAAAGGTGATTTGCATCTTTTTTATCTGTTATTTATTTTCTTTAAAGAAATAAAAGAAGAAGAACAAAAAAATCATTAAAGGTGGTCTTTTTGTTCATTTTTTCTTTTCGCTTTTTATTTTTTTTACTTTATTTTTAAAGAAATAAGCATGAAATAAGAAAAAGGAAGTCGAAATCTTACCGACTTTTCGCATTCCGCCGCCGTGGGTGGCCGAGGACCGTCATCTCCGATGAAAGATGACATTTCTCAGGGTCGGGAAATCAAAAGGCCAAGAAAAATGGCCATTTTTGCTTTCCGGCAACCGGCGGTCGCCACGGTGGCCGATGGCCGGAGCTATGACCGGCCTGAGGAGGGTTGAGAGAAAAAAAGAAAGAAAGAAAGAGCTTAAGTTTTTTTTTTTTTTTTTTTTTAGAAATAGATACAAATGAATTTTTAAGCCTTATTTTTTTACTTATATAGCGTAGTAATACGACGCCGTTTTGGGCTTATTGCCCATACGCCAAACCGACGCCGTTTTGGCCAACCCGCATCTGACCCGACCCAAGGCCTCAGGATCCGCGTGTTTTTGGAATGGGATATAATTGCAACCCCAGTCCTTCCGCTTTTCAAGCGGTTTGCAATTAGGTCTTAGGCTTAGTTTGGATGGGTGGTGTGTTTAGCTCCGGTGAGGTTAAAAACAACGGTGGCGGTGAGATTAGTTACTGTAGCGGTGAGATTGGATACTGTAGCAGTGAGATTAGAAACAATGGTAGAGTGTGTGTTTGGATTCAAACGCAGCTGTAGCAGTGAGGTGAAAATAAAAAATGACTATTAAGGATATCAGATTAGAATTGATATATAATAGAAGTTTTTAAATTATTTTACTTACATAAAATTATTAAAATATGTGAATTTATAAATTTATTTAATAAAATATTAAAATGTATCTTCCAATATTTTATTATAAATATTTTAATGAATTATATAATCAATTTAAATTATTTATTAGATAAAATGATTATTATTTTTAATTTTTTATAGTTAAATATTCTTTTATAACAATGATAAATATTATTTTTGCAAATAGTAACATTATACTTGGATCAAATTTTGAAGTATCTAAACGAATGATTTTTAATAAAAAAAAATAGTAACATAAGACATAACAAGTTTCATTATTACTAGAAATTAGGTTATGATACAAAATTGTTTTTACAAATATTGATAATAAAAAATCAGATCTTTTTCATTGACTTGAGAAGCATTTATGTTACAATGAAATATGGCAGTTACCTAATGTATAATTGCTCCCACTAATACATGACTAAAGCTTAGCTAGAATTACACACAAAATGTAACGGACATACCAGCTATAACATCAAACATAAATCAACAACTACTCCTACTAACTTTAAGTATAAATTACATTGGAACTAAATCAAGTTACAAATGAACAAAATAAACAAAATGTCATTTGCTTCTCTCGGTTCAAATTTTGCTTGGATCTTTGTCCGCATGCTTGGTTTCTTCTTTGGTTTCTGTTGCATTGTAGGCCAAAGTTCAACAACATCCTGTACCTTGCTTACTAACAAAGTAGTTCAAAAACATTAGCATCACATAGCCAACATTTGGAGATGACTTGTCAAGATTACCCTAGAATTTAATGAATTGAGCTAGTGTTAGATAGATGGTAACAATTGGGAATGTGATGTTTAAAGAAAGGCGATTGAGTACCGGATGATTGACTCGTTGAAGCACACGAAACATGAAAAGCTAATGCATCAAGAGCAAATGGGTTTGAGTCGGTCCCTGCAAGTTGATAGAGCAACTAAGGCTGAGATAATTGATGAATAAACATACGTTGCTTGGACTCCCAACTTTAAGCTTGAGCGAATAGCCCAACCCATGAATAAATCTAAATGATATGCACATAGTTTCAATAATCATTTTTAATGGAGACTAAAAAAGGAAGAAAATTGGATTTACTTAAAAGAATACTAGATTGCAACAAACAGTTGGTCATACTTTAGAAAAAAAAAATAGGAGAGTCTAGGTAACATAGTTTAAAAAGACAGATAACTCAATAAGTTGCATTAATCTCGAAAACATTTCAACTATCAAAAATACCAACAAATAGACCCAAAAAGAGAAGTGAAATTACCTTTACTATATAAAAAGGAAATTCTTATGCAGCTACTCAATTTACTTCTAAAGCTAAAGCCAACTTATGATTCTTTTGTTTGGAAAGTTCAAATACTCCCAACGTAAGAATATTCGAATATGAGTATCAGAAATTAGATAAATATGTACATTCTGTACTCTAAAAGTGAAATGTGAATTCCTTTGTACTGATGACAAATCTAATACTGCAGTTCTAGGCAGTCCTAAATAGATTAACCTAAGATAAAGTGGTTTAAATCTAATCTTCAGTGCATTTTGATAATTTCCCTAAATAGTCCACAAACTTTGGCAACTTAGAACAAACCTAATAAACTACTCCAACTTGGGCATGGATAGCAAATGTAGATATGGACAACTTTGACCCAAAATTCAAATATACAGGTCAAAAATTGGAACCACTACCAAGGTCTTTTAGTCGTCAGTGTGGAGCTGTCTTATCCTAAGTTTCCCAAACCCTTTTATGCTTCATTTGAGGTTAGAATCTCAGGAAGGCAGGTCTTTTATGAGTGTTAGCACAATTTAGTTGCATCATTGTTTGTGCCAAACCATTTTTTTCTCAACCAACCTATCCTTCCTCTTTGTTTTAAGGTACTACTCACAGTCATTCTCTTTTTCTTAATTGCCAATTTCAAAGCCTATTCCTAAATGTTGGATAAAAATAAATGGTAGAAACTGGCTGAATATGATTCTAAGCAATTTTATACTACCATAACTATTACCATTCCCAGAAAAGAAAAAAAGCTACCTATGGAGCTAATCTATCAACAAGATTTAGGAACAAATTTTAAGTAACACGAACTAGATACGGCTGAGGATGGTTTACCGAGTGCCAAGATTAGAGTGTATTGAATTTATAAAAGATGGAAATGAAAAAGAAGATTAATAAAAGCCATTGACTTTGACCGAAATCTAAGAAGAAGAAAGAGCTGGAAAAAATTCCAATATACCAAAAATATCGTTGATGAAAGCAAAAGCATATTGGAATACTTACTAGTTTGCAGGTGATGATGCCCCAAAAGCATGATGCGAGCCAATAAAATTCTTTAGTTGAAAATGAGCGCAAATCTGCCATACTGCTGGTAGAAAAAGATAGTGTAAGACAAAATTGAATCAAAGACATGTGCAAACCTATCTGTCAGAAAACAACAGTTGCAAAGTCCTGTTCAAAACAAATAATTACCATAGGATATATATAAGAACATCATACTAGTAACTCAACCAAGTAAATTGAACAACGGTTTAGCAACAAGCACAAGAAATGGATGAGAAAATGGAAATTAAAAAGAAATATCCAACAATGTCCTTAAAATTTTTCCATAAAAGAGATGAAAACGGTTCGAATTGTCTTTCAATAAATCTAAAATTGGATTTACTTAAAAGAATACTAAAAAACGAATGCCCTAGTTAATAGAATTGCAGCAAACAGCAAATTGCAACAAACAGCAAACAGAGGAAGTAGGAGGAAAGTTACCTAGATGAAGAAGAAGGAAGATGAAGAATGGCTTGGCTAGGAAAGATTGGTGAGAGTTGAAATCACAAAGCGAAACGAAACAGCAGCCCTGAGAAGAGAAGACATGTGAAAAGCTGTATTGATGCAAAGGAAAAAAGGAAATTAAAAGATGAAAAATAGAAGAAGTAGGAGGAAAGTACCTGGATGGAGAAGAAGGAAGATGAAGAACGGGTAATTGCAAAAATGGGTATTTTTTTTCTGTTAAAAATACCTACTGCCCCAATTGCCTTTAATCTTCGCTTTCTCATCTCCAAACCCGTTTCAACACAAAGAGTGAGGTTGAAACTAATTTTCACTCGTGACCGAATGTTTGAACCAAACAACAAGATGCAGATGAGGTTGGTACCCCAAGTGCACCTCACTGATGTTAAAATCTCAACCAAAGGCAGCCTTAATCTTTTTTTTTTTATTTTTTTTGAAAATTACCACATGATTTTCGTGTGCTTCAATTTAATCCCCAGTTCGCTGATCTGCAGAGGAAAGGACACGTGTCCTGGGGATGGGGTTAATTGCTTATTTAGTCCCCGCTTTTTTTTGCGCATTTGATTTTAATCCTTTACTTTATTTTATTGTTTAATTAGTTTATTTTATTATGATTTTTACTTTAAACTTTGTTTAGATTCTGATTTAGTCCCTTACTTTCGATCTTTTATATTTTATTTTTCTTTTTATTTATTTATTTATTTATATTTATACATTTATTGGTTTTTCTGTTTTTTTTAATGTTTCTTTTCTTTTTTTCTCACTATTATTATATTATTTTATCTATTATTATTATTTATGTATTTTATTACAAATTGTACCCTTAATTTCATTTATATTTTAATTTGATCCTTTATTTTCAATGTTTTATAAACTATTTTCCACTATATTTATTTACATATTTATTTATTTATTTCCTTGTCCTTCTTATATTAAATTGGTATTGTCTTCTTTTTTGTGTGCATATTTTGTCACTGATATTATTATTATTATCATTGTTATTATCTATTTTTTTCCTTTGATTGTTCATATTAGTATTAAAGTAGTATATATTATGTGATTATCGCCGCCATTATATGTATCGTGAATTGTTTTTATTAGTATATTCAAATTATTGTTATTTACTAGCGCGACATTTTTATTCGCATATCATCGTTTTTACATTACCATTTTGTATTACTAAAATCACGTCACGAATCATGTTTAAACATTTTTACCTATTGTCGTATTATCCCTAAATAAGAGAAATACACATCGTTTAAATATTACACTTGTTATTATTCAAAAAATTTCAAAATAAGGCAATGTTCCGTTTGGAGATTCGAGAAGTCGTACCCTAACTTACGGGGTTTCAATTTTTTTTCGTTGAACCTAAATGACCGAATATCCTCTTAAAATTAAAATACATGAGATTTAAATAAAAATAAAAGGCAAGCTTATTCTCAAGAATTCAATGTGTCGTGTCCTAACTTACGGGATGTGACATTTTGTTATCTCGAGATGAGAGGGTATTTAATATTCGTTTCGATTTATTCAAGATTTTTTAAGCAAGAATAACATTAATATAAAGAGGGATCGTATTTTAAATTCTTTTTCGAGTTTTCAATTTTCGACGCTAAGACATTAATTAATCAATTAGGTACCAATTTTGGGCGTTACGAGGGTGCTAATCCTTCCTCGTGCATAACCGACTCCCGAACCCATTTTCTGAATTTTGTAGACCAAAAAAATCGTCATTTTAGTAAATCAAGCCATTTATTAAAAACGATCAATTTACGAGGTGATCCGATCACACCTCATGAAAAAGGATTGGTGGCGACTCCCATTTTTCATTTTTTAAAATAAAATAAAAGTCAATTTCAAAAAAAAAAAGTTTCGACAAGTACAAAAAGTGCATCTTGTACAAATTCAAAGGTTTCAACACTCACAGGTAGGGGTGAGTATTCGATCGAGTCGAGTCGAATCGAGTCAAGAATTTTCAAGTTAGTCGAGTTAACAAATCCTATTTTAGCAACCGATCTCAATTTGAATTTTTTTCGAATCGAATCGAATCGAGTCAAAAAATTTCGAGTCAAATCGAGTCGAGTAACGAATCCTATTATTTATACTTAATGTTGCGTTTAGATGGACCGATTATTTAACTAGTAGACGAAGTACAAGATTATTTAACTACATGAACAATATAATGATTTTGCCTTTTAACTTAATGGGTAAACATTTATCAAAACGACGTAGTTTTGCCTTTTAACTTAGTTATTTTGAATTTTAACTTTAAATTAATTATTTTGAATTTTAACTTTTAAAAAAGTAAATATTTATCAAAACGACGTAGTTTTGTCTATTCTTATTCGGATTTTCGGATAACTCGAATTGTGTAATTCATATTCGAGTTAAACTGAAAAACTTAATTTTTTTATCGAGTTGATCCGAATAACTTTATTAACTCAAATAACTCGAACTATTTAATTCAAAATTTGAATTTTTTATCGAGTTTTTCGAATCGAATCGGATTTTGCTCACCCCTACTCACAGGTGTCAGGTTTGCAGGTTTTTTAAAACAATTAATGGTGTAAATTGTAACTAATGTAAGAGGACCTTGATACTAGACCTGATTATGGCTCGGGTCATTTGTCCAAACCCAAAGGTCCGCCTAAAAGTGGGAGGGTTTGAGCAAAAATATAGGTACAAAAAATGGGTTTGGACAAAAAATAAAGCCCGTTTTCTAAACTGGCTGAACGTTGAGTAAGATTTTCTTGGCACGGGCCTACTCGAATCAGCCTAAAAATTTTTGTTGTTGTTGTTGTTTTGCTATTAGATTGTTACTATTTTGTTGTTATTGTTTGGATATTGTATAACTCTTGTTTTATTATTAATTTTGCTACTATTTAGAGACATTTATTTGCTAAGTTACGACTATCTTAGTGTTATTTAAGTATAAAATTTTTTTTAATGTATTTTCAATTTGTTGAGGAACATTTATTTTAATATTTTTAGTGTATTTTATATATTATATTTTTTAATTTTTTATATAAAAATAATATAAAATTTAATACGGACGGGTTGGGCTCAAGTTTAGCATTTTTAATTTGGGTTGGGCTTGAACAAAATTTTAAGCCCATTTTTTGGGTCAGCCCAAGCCCATGCCGAGAAAACAGACCTAATATTTTGCATCGGCTCAACCTAAACCCAACTCGACTCATGATCAAATCTACTTGATACTCATATTTAATATGATTATTTGCATTTAATTTTAATTGTTGAGGATTTTAACCCTACTAAATACAAAAAGACCATGTACCAAAAATAAATAAATAAATACAAAAGGACCTTCACACCTATAGATATCGAGTTCTTTAATTAAAATTTTAATCATTTAAAAATCCTAAATCTAATAAATGCATTAAATGAACTTGATACCCATTTGGGGTAAACCCAATGTTTTGAGATCGAATTGATGGTCAAATTGGTTAGACCACTAATTCCTGATTCGACCGGTTTGACTTATCTATTTGTTCAAAACAAATAAATTATTAAAAAATTATAAAAATTGATGTAATCATTTTCTTAATCCAATTCAATCATATATCAATTTAAAAATTAATGGATTTTTTTTACCTTTGTTTAGACTACGGTTATTGATCCAATCCTTTTTAATTAATTAACCCTTAGGTTAAGATTCTTCTTACCTTTTCAATAAATTACAACTTTTGTGGAGAAAAAATGAACTTGGATTTGAATTTTCTTATCAAACTTCTCAAGGTGGAATATAATCATCAAATATCAATCATTTCATTTTGGTTTTTCGTAACATCTAAATAACTTTAGCTAAATGCGAACAAACATTTGAATTAATTAGTCAAAAAGCTGGGTTTTGAATATCATAATCCCTTTGATGAACCCAAAAAGAGAGATCTTGTACAACGTAAGGTTCATGAATTCTATCTGCTAACTTACTTTGGGTAGAATAGTTCATGAATTTAGTGTAATAGGCAGACAGCAGCCGTTATTATTGGCCAAGACCAGTTCCACTTGAGACCTGACCTTATTGGGTTTGCATTAATGTTATCATCAATGACTTCAACTTGTCAATCAAACCATGCATATTTAATGCATTTAGCTTGGCCCATCCTCATCTCCACTCCAATTCTATTTAAACCCCGTTACTTGCACCCATTGAATATCATTCTTACAGGGTTAAAAACTTATTAACCCAAGGTTCGAAAGGCAAGCCAAAGTCCATAAAAAGTAAACACAGATTTGCAGAAATGTTGAAGCAAGTTTCTTTGATTTGCTTTCTTATTTTCTCTTGTTATATGGGAGTTGAGTCCAAAGATTTGAAGCATCTTACCAATGAACTTGAAGTAAATGTGGCAGCAAGTAGGGTTTGGGAGCTTTATAGGCACCTTGGGATTTCCATGCTTACTGCTCGAGAGCTCAAAACTGTGATCCAAAGTGTTCAAGTTTTGAAAGGTGATGGTGGTGTTGGAACTATCCTCAAACTCACTTTTGTTCCAGGTACTCTATATATTCTACCAATTCCCTTCTTTTTTACCTAAGTTAGTATATGATCAAGTCTTTTTAAAACCCATTTTTTATATCAATCTAACCAGGCAACTTAAGCTATACTGAAAGATTCATTAAGATTGATGATGAAAAGAAGGTGAAAGTGGCAAAGGGATTGGAAGGAGGGTGTCTAGCAATTGGTTGCTCGGTTCAAATTGTTCGACTTGACATCATTGAGAAAACCAGTTGTAGAACCCAATTATTGCCCGGGCCCAACCAAATTAAACAAAAAAAATAAACCCAAACCCATTTACAAAAACTACTAGACCCAATAACCTAACCCTAGCCCACATACAAGCCCAAAAACTAAAAACATTTTTCGAGAAAAAAAAACCTAGCCCCTAGGTGTGCCGCCTATCCTCCTCGACCACCCACTGGTCCCGACGCCGCTTTGCACCACCGCCCTTGTCACGGCCACCGCCCACTTGCACCTGCAAGGAAAAGAAGACAAGACAGAAACAATAAAAAATCGTGTAAAAATGGCTATAAAAAGCCAAACAAAATACAATCGTAAGGGTTCCTTTCTTCCCCTCTTTTCCATCATCAATACAAAAAAAAAACAGATTCAAGCAAGAGAAGATTAAGCAAGAAAAACGAAGGTCTTTACATTTTTATTTTTTTTCTTTTTCGAAATATCATGCTCTACTAGTTCTTTGTTTTTCTTTTCGACATACACATATAAGCATATTATTTTTTTAAAAAAAAAAAAAAAAAACTAAAAATTTTACCTTTTCCGGCCACCGCGTGCGGTGGCCGGAGCGACGGCGCCGGCGACGGAACCTACGGCCGGAAATCGCCCAGCCCTCGGACCTGCAAAAAAAAAAAAAAAAAGAAGAGTAAGAGTTTTTTTACCACAAGCAACTCAAATGATTTTTTCTCGATTTTATGGCCTTAAATAGCCCCTTAAAACGACGTCGTTTTGGGGCTGGCTAATGCCCAAAACGACGTCGTTTCGCCCTTAACCCGACCGGTCCGACCCGCCCAGCCAGGGATCCGCTTTGCCGAAAAATGGGAATTTATGCGCGCAGCCCCTCCGCTTTTTCGAATTTTTTGCAATCAAGTTTTTGTTTTTAATTTGGCCCCAAAGTCCATTCGGTTTTCAATCGAGCCCCGCCTATCTTTGTGCGTTTTGGGAGGAAAGGGTCATTGCCCTTTTAGTCCCCATGTTATCCACGCGCTTCAAATAGGTCCTCCTTTTATTTTATTTCAGATTTACCCCAATAATCCGCTTTTAGTTCGATTTTGGTCCCTTTTTGATTATTTTGATTATTTTACTATTAAATCAATTGCTTTTAAAATTATTATTATTATATGTATTATTTTTTTATTATTACTATTATATTTATTATTTTTGATGTTAATATTAATTTGTATTATTATTTTAATGATTATTATTGTATTTGATAATTGTTTTAAATGCTATTCTTAATATTATTTTTGCTAATCTATTATTTATCGTATTTATTTTATTATTATTATTTCATTCAATATTATTATTTATTTCAAATATCATTACTTTGCATTGTATTCGTTTTTTCTATACGTTATTATTATATTTATTGTTTATTATATTTACTTTCATCATTATTTTATTATTATTATTATTACTAATATACTACTATTATCATTACCATTATTATTATTTTATGTTCCTTTATAATACCATCGTTATTATTTTGTTACTATTACTCCTCATTTTATTATTTTATTTCTACTATTACTTTATTATGATTGCTATTATTATTACTATTATTTCTATTTATGTTATTATTTCTCCTATTATTATTATTATAAATTGTGTCATTGTTACTATTCTTTGGTTTACTATTATCGCATTTTTATCGTCCATATTAGTGCATCTACTATTATTCTCAATGAATCCATTAACATTGTAATTTGTCTTTATATTTTATGATTATATTAACTTTTACAAAATCGAGATCTTTCACAAAGGCAATATTCCGTGTTTAGAAATTCGAGAGATCGTGCCCTAAAGTATTGGGTTTCGATTTTTTCTCGTTTAATCTAAATAACCGAATATCCTTTTAAAACAAATACATTCTTAAACCAAAAGCTTATTCTCGAGAACTCGAGATGTCGTGTCCTAATGCATTGGATGTGATGTTTTGTTATTCCGAGATAATATTTTCTAAAACCAAGGCAATGTTCTTCAGATTTAGAAGCTCGAGAAAACGTGCCCTAAAGTATTGGGTTTCCATTTCTCGTCCATTCTAAATAACAAAATATCCTTTCAATTAAATCCATAAGTTTTGAATAAAAGGCAAGTTCAACTTTAAAGGTCGAAATGTGGCGTCCTAAAGTATTGGATGTAACACTTCACCTTAAAACGAGACGGCCCTTGGTATACACTTCCAATTCATCCAAATTTATTCTTCAACAACAAGAGGGATCGTATTTTGAATTCTTAAGTTTTCAACTTTCGACATTAAGGCATAGATGATCAATTAGGTACCAATTTTGGGCGTATCGAGGGTGCTAACCCTTCCTCGTACGTAACCGACTCCCGAATCCATTTTCTGATTTTCGAAGACCAAAATTGTGTTTTTGATAAATTAATCTGATTATTAAAAACAAACGCTTTTTAAGGTGACCCGATCACACCTCATCAAAAAGGATTGATGGCGACTCCCGTTTTTTTATATTCGTTTTCAAAACCCACGTCGACCCCGTTTTTTTGCCAAAAACTCAAAAATGGTTACGACACCAGTGATTCATGCATCATCAGATCAGACATCGGTTATGCTGTGAAGGAGGAGTTTGAAGCTAATGATCCAAAGCCTAATATCCAACTCTTAGCAGCTGCTGCACAAATTGCTAAAAGATTTCTAGAAAGTTCAAAAAATGATGCTTAAGATTATAATATCAGTTTAATTAACAGACGGATGGTGATGGAGGGTTGAATTTTCATTGTGTTAGAAAATTTTGCCCTCACTTATGTATAATTTAATTTACAATTGGATACATGAATATTGATTTGATTTAATGATACACATTAAATTTATTTGTGAATCATATATATATATATAAGAACTTTGATTTTGATTCAATCGTGCATATTTTAAAAAATATATACTTCATTATATTGGGTAAATATAAATATTTGTTTATATAATATATAAACTTAAAATGATGTTATATCAATAATTATGTGAGTAAATTGTGAAAATTGAATTAAACCAAAATTTCATATATAAAATTATACAAAATTAAAGTTCATATATAACATTACACATTAGATCAAAGTTCATCTATAATTTTGATATTTATCCTTATACATAAATGTATTTATATTGTTATTTAAGCTTCTAAGTTAGTTGATGCCACGAGTCAATTATACACAAATTCAATTTGAAAAGATTAAAAAAATTAATTTTATCAAGTAACAATTATTAATATGATGATATTTTTATATTTTATATAAAATATTATTACACAATAGAATTTGAACGTAAGACACAATCTTCAATTTTTCTACTTAATTATTTTAACTAAAATTTCACTTAATTTTTATATAATTTTTTATGCATATATATATATATATTCACTCAAATGCACCATCATATAGTATGAATAAATGTAGACTATAATTTAGTATGGATAATTATTCTTTTCACCACAGTAGAACAAAAAATTCCATAAACAAATCGAGAGTGGTGCTAAGTATTTTTTTATTATTTTATTATTATCATATTACACTCTAAAAATATATATGATATTATCCTATACCAAAATGGAGAAGGGTTTTTATTTAACTAAGGATGGATAAAATAATAATCCTATATACATTTAAAATAAAAACCTCTTTTTCATTACGTTTGATTTTGAGGAATTTAGGGGACACTAAGAAAGTATAAGGCAAAGGCAGGTATCCCACGAAAAATTTCATAAATTTCAGAGCCCCCAACATGTGGGGATATTTTAGTAATTTTATAACTAAATTAGTATTGAGTTAATTAAGTGACACCAACTCAATCAACCATTTTATATATAGTATAGATATATATATATATAAGTTTCATGTTTTAAATTTCTTTGAATGTTACATGTTTTATTTATTTTCTATAACTTGCATTTTTAATTATAGGTAAGTATTTTATTATTTTAATAGTTATAAGTTTAATTTTTTATTGTATTTGTTATATTTTTCATCTATAATTTATCTAAAATTATTATTTTATTTTATTGGGTTTCTCATTTTAAATTTTTCATCGAAATTTAATTTGACTGAGGCATAATAATAGTATTGAAGAATATTTATATCTATCATAAATCTTTCACGCGGTTTTCCCTTTCTTGATATGATTTAATCATGTTCTTGCTTTAAAGAATTTAGTCATGCATATTTAATTATAAAATATAATTAATCAATTATAAAAGAAATCTTTTTATATTAAAATAATAAAAAAACCAATAGTCGAATTCCTAGTTTAATTCTATATATATATATATATATATGGACAAATTTCCTAATCTAAATAATCAATTATTAAGATGGGGTTTGAACTTTGATACTCAAATTCTCAATACCTTAATATCTTATGAACACTACCAATACCTTCTTGACATTGAATTCTCTCATTCGAATAATACATATATAGTTGAAGAGTTAGTTGATCCAATACGATAAGTGCCACCAAGGTCGTTTAAAGTTAATCTAAACAAGGAACGATGCGAATGTAGGCACTTTTAAGTGCTACAATACCCATGTCTATACATTGTTGATGCACGAAATAAGGTTCACGTCTATTGCACAAAATATATATGTTGATAATGTCTACAGAATTTGATTCTATATTCATAGTTTATTGATATGAGTTTTAATCACCTCCTTAATGAGGAGTGTTGAGAGCAACATAAGATTTACAAATTGTGTCAAAATTGAAACAACGTGAAGATTCAAAAAGTCGATCTCAACCAATTAGAATACACAATGAAAGACATCAGTCAACCAAAATGTATTGGATTATGTAGAAATGTAGACCACATCTAGTATCAATGTCTTCAATGGGATCAAAAGTTAGACCAAAAATCCGGTGAGGAGCCATAATTAAATTGAATAATATTTTGTAATTAATTTTGTAATCAATAAATTTATATAAATATTAAAATTTAAAAAGTTGGTTCGTGATTCATGTTTGATCTACAAATTGTACAAGTTTTTTTGTATTTTGGATTCTTCTTTTTCCTAATTTAAAGGTTTGGATTACTTGTTTAAGATGCAAGGTTAAAGAAGTCTAGGTAATATGATTTACATTTTAGGGTTTTGGGTTTTGCTATAAACTTTGTCGAATTTTTTTTTTAAATCGACTTTTATTTTGAAAATGAAAATGAGAGTCGCCACCAATCCTTTTTATATGAGGTGTGATCGGATCACCTCGAAACTTGATCTTTTTAATAAAAGGTTTAATTTATTAAAACAATATTTTACGGTCTACAAAAATCCAGAAATGGGTTCGGGAGTCGGTTACGTACGAGAAAGGATTAGCACCCTCGTAACGCCCAAAATTGGTACCTAATTGATTAATTAATGTCTTAATGTCGAAAGTTGAAAACTCAAAAAGAATTTAAAATACGATCCCTCTTTGTATTATGTTATTTTTAATTACTCGAATAAATCAAAACGTGTATAAAATGCCTTCTTGTCCCGAAGTAACAAAATGTCACATCCCGTAAGTTAGGATACGACACCTCAAATCCTTGAGAATAAGCTTGCATTTTATTATTTTTTACTTAAATCTCATGTATTTTAATTTTAAAAGGATATTCAGTCATCTAGGTTCAACGAGAAAATCGAAACCCCGTAAGTTAGGGTACGATTTCTCAAATCCCTAAATACGGAACATTGCCCTAACTTTAAAATTTACTTTTATGCGTCGTGCAAAAATTAACGTAACATTTAAAATAGTATTTTAGCTTATTCGGGTATGATAAAAAACAGACAAATATGTTTGAATGTAACACTTACCACAAGTATAAGCACAATATAAAATAATGTATAAAAAAAAGATAACATAACAAATGGATAAATCAATAAAACGAAAATATTATGCTAGTAAATGATGATAATGGACTATAATGATGATAGAATAAATAAATAAGGAATAACTATCATAATAATAATAATTATACTAATAACTATCATAATATTAACATAAATAATAATAATAATAATAATAATAGTATCAAAATGTACAAATAAAGGAATAAAGAATAATATGAATTTTTAAAAAAACAAAAGAAGTAAAAATAAAAAGAATAAAGAATATATATGTATGAATAAATAAATGAATAAAAAATAATATACATATAAAATCTATAAAGAATTGATATTAAACGAATATGGGATTAAATCGGAACTAAAACAAGATTAAGAGCCTAAATTATAAATAACGACTAGATAAATAGGGACCAAAATATGACGCTACAGAATGAGGACCAACTGGGAAATTATTCCCAGTCCCATAAGCGCATCATTCTATGGGAGACCGAATCGCAGCAAGATCAAAATTACAGGGTAAAAATTAAAAAGAAAAAAAGAAACAGGATTAAATTGAAAATAGGAGAAAAAGCGGAAGGATCAACCGCGTAAATATCCCTCTGAGGGAAAAACACACGGATCCTAGCTTGAAAACGGGTCGGGTTTCGGGTCGCGCTCCAAAACTATGTCGTTTTGGGGCATTCCAGGCTAGCCCAAAACAGTGTCGTTTAGCACCCTTATATATATCAAAAAAATTTTAAAAAATCATTTCAAACAGTTTTTAAAAAAAAAAAACACTTTGTTTCTCTTTTTCTCTCGAAGAAGTGGGGTCAGGTCATGGAGGAGCCGCTGGCTTCGTTGCGACCACCGTCGCGACGACAACGGCGGCGATTGTCCCCGGTGGCCAAAAAACTTCAAAAAATCCCTTCTTCTTTTTTTGGGGCCCCAATCTCGAAGGCAAAGCCTTCTATTTGTAAAAAAAATAAAAACAAAAAGAACTTTCGATTTCTTTAAACAACCGTTGCGCACAACCCTCCCGTCAAACCCAAACCGAACCTTAATGGGTTCTGGGATTTTGGCGCCAGAGAAGACCTTAAATGACGAAGGGAGACGAAGCGTCCCCGATAAAGAAAGCTATTACTCTCTCTCTTTATTTTTTTTCGAAATAAAAATAAAAAAAATAAGAAAATCACCTCTGAAATTTTAATCTGTTTTTTTATTATGTATTTCGATTGACTTTTTTGTATATTTTCTCCGTGTCCCCCCTTTACAATCGGTTTTTCTTAGGCTCTTATAGCCGATTTTACACTGTTATTTTGCTATTCATTTCTACTATTTCTTGCATGGATGTCTCTCGTCCTTTTTCACTCTTTTTGCGCACCTTGCACAGCCAACATCAACAGCGGAGAGAGAAGGGCGCCCTTGCCATTTTGGTGAAATGGCGGCAGAAGCGCGTCGACCCTCGGGGCCGAGGCACCTCGGGCGATCTTGCGTTCACGTGGAGGGCGCGACGAAGGCTAGGGTTTTTTTTATTTTACTGAAACTTAGTTTAAGTTGTGGGCCATTTGGGCCTACAAATGTAATTGGTCTTTGGGACTTTTTATTTTTATTTATTTTTTGGTTGCTGTTTAGGGCCCGGGCAAAATTGGGCTTCTACAGCTGCCTCTCTTTACTAGTTGTCGTGTAACGAGAATGGAGCAAAGACCTTTAAGAATGACTAATTTTGTCCGGTCTCACCGAATCTCGACCTTCTTGGTGCTCCTTTTTTTTTTCAAGTAGCTTTATTCTAACCCACTGCAATTTCAGGGGTATAGGAAATGTAGTTTCAATTTACTCCACTACAATTTCAGGGAGATAAGGTTCACTTGAAACACCCCACACCCGGCCCACGAGCTTGAACCGGATCTGGTATGTTCCTTAAATAAATCGGTTTTCAATGTTCTAAATGACTTAGAGAAAATTTGTGTAATTTTAAAAAATTGTTTTGGGTTGGGCTTAATTTGAAACCTATTTAATAAATTCTGAAAAATCCAACTTAAATAAGGTGACAAAATAATTTTTGGGTTTATTATTTTAAAAGAAATAAATTTACTTATCTTTAATCAAACATAATTTGTATCATATTTAAATAAAAATAAACAGGAATAAAGAAAATCCAACTGGGCCTTATGGCCTTATTACATCATTCAAACCCAAAATAAAGTACTAAAATTTCATAAAGTCCAAATTCCAAATAATTTCTTCAAGCGATGCATGGCCACCTTTAGCTCCTGCCGACCCGGTCCATTACCGCTCATCACTGAAAAATAATTCCCCAACGGGTGAGTCAACAGACTCAATGTGTACATAGTACTAATTTCCAACAAATCGGGCATACAAGTCATATCAATATCATGTTCATACAAAATAAATGATGATGCAACCCAAATCCAAACCTATTTGTCCATCCGCTACACACCACCCGTACCAACTTTGTACAATGAGCGGACTACTAAGTCGACCCTCCATCCGCTACACACCATCGAAGGCGATCATTTCGCGATCGGCGTGCTCATCGCCCACTTATGTTGTGTCATTAGACATCTGTATTCACTGGATGTAACCGAAGTTACCACTTTTCACTTTATGTGACCGTAGTCACCACTTTACGTTGGTGAGACCGTAGTCATCACCTTCACTTTCTTCCTCCACAAATATCCCGAATGCCCCAATTATTTCATAACATATTTCACATACTTAATTTTCATTCATGTTACTAATCACATGTTCAAAATATATCACATTCACAATCCTATCAAAAGTAGGAAACGTGCACTGGTACTCCTTACCACATTTGTGGTGCTTAGCCACATTCACATCTTTGTTACATATTTATATATTTAATGATTGCCATGCAATTTATTGAAAGTTAGTAAGAGTACACACCTTTTTAAACAATAGTTTCCGTGAATTCTCAGTAGAAGCGATCTACCGATCTAGATCTTTCACTCCTATATTCGGCCATTAATTAAAACATATAAATAAACCTATTTGGTCTTAAAACCAAATCCTACTAGAAGTAGAATTACTTACCTAGTTGCCGAATTGATTTAATCAAGTCCCAACAGTTGCTAGAATTCCTCTTCCTTGAAATCGGCTAATACTAGGTATGTAACCATGTCGGTTTTTCGGTTTTTGAAATAATGGAAAACACTTAAACAAATTATGCCTTGGCCGAATATCCCTTACCTTATGATGGGATTCCAAATCAAAGAGGATTCCTTTATAAGCCTGTTGAAATCCTATAACTTCGTGTTAGATTAGATCTAACTTTGAAAACGTGAATCATAATCTTTAACCACATATTTATATTTATAATCCTTACCTTAGATCCTTAGATTTCCCGAAAGATCCCCTTTGATGTTGTGGATGATTGCCTCTTTCTTAGAATCCACAAAGATTCACTTTAACAATGAGAACGGAGAAGAAAATAGAAGAAAAAGAGAGGATTTTTGCTTAATGAAAATTCGGCGAGAGGGGTTTTGCCTAGGAGAATTTCGGCAGAGAGGAAGAGGGAGCAAATGTTGATGAGTAGCCCTCCTGTCCTCCTTTTATAGCCAAAGTTATCACCTAGGAGTCCTTTACTTGGCCACCACTCCTCTTTTTGATAATATTATCTCTTTTATTTAAAAGATAAAAGCCTTTAATCCATCAATTATCTCCTCAATTATCTCATTAGAAAATAATCCTTTATTTATCTCTTATTATTCACATATTTATGTGAATAAAACTCCTTTATTTATCTCTTATTATTCACATATTTATGTGAATAAAACTCCTTTATTTATCTCTTATTATTCACATATTTATGTGAATAAAACTCCTTTATTTATCTCTTATTATTCACATATTTATGTGAATAAAACTCCTTTATTTATCCCTTATTATTCACATATTTATGTGAATAAAACTCCTTTATTTATCTCTTATTATTCACATATTTATGTGAATAAAACTCCTTTATTTCTCTCATATATCCAAGTTTCCCGAAATGTTCAAGTTTCCATTTTTGGATCATTTCCAAAAATGTTTAGGTTTCAAAAATGTCTAAGTTTCCAAAAATGTCCATTTCCATTTCCATTTTCATTCATTTCTAGGTTTCCAAAAGTATCAAAAATTTATTCATAATACTTAAGACTTGTCATTTCATACAATTGATCTGAAAAATGCATAGGCCCTTCCTAGGATGTTCTGATTCTACCCCTTAAATAAAATTTCGTCCTCGAAATTTCCTAACTAAACAGATTGAGGGTATTCTTTGTCGCATTGTCTCTTCCTGGCTCCCACGAAGCTTCTTCCGATCCATGATTGCGCCATAACACCTTGACTAAAGGCACCGACTTCTTTAAGTAGTGCTTTCACGTCACGTTCCAAGATCTGAATCGGCTCCTCCTCGTAGGATAGATCGGCCTTAACTCCACTTCTTCAACAAATACCACATGAGGCGGATCCGATCGATGGCGGCGTAGCATGGACACATGAAATACGTCGTGCATTTGATGCAACTCTGGTGGCAACTCCAATTGGTATGCCACTTTGGCCCAACTCGATGCCAGTTTGATAGGGCCCTATAAACCTTGGGCTTAGCTTCCATTTGCGATCGAACCGCATAACCTTCTTCCAAGGTGAGACCTTTAGAAACACTTGGTCTCCTACTTCAAACTCAATTTCTTTCCTCTTAAGGTCTGCGTCGACTTACGTCTTCATCGGAAGCTTCTTTCAACCGTGCCCGAATTAATTCCACCTTCTCCTCGGTTTCGCCACTAACTCTGGACCCAAAGCGCGGCGTTCTCTAACTCGGTCCAACAAGTTGGTGTTCTACATTTCCTTCCATACAATGCTTCGTATGGTGCCATCCGAATGCTTGCACGATAGCATTGTTGTTGTAGGCGAACTTCGGCTAGAGGCAAGTAATCTTCCCAACTTCCTCGGAAATCCATCACACAGACCTCTTAGCATATCTTCCAACACTTGTATAACCTGTTCGGTGCCGTCGATTGTGGATGAAAAAGCCGTAGTGAAGTCTAGCTTAGTGCCTAATGCTTGATGAAGTGCTTTTCAAAATCGAGACGTAAACCTTGGGTCTCTATCGGAGATGATTGACATCGGTACCCGTGTAGCCTCACGATCTCCGCCACATATAACTTGGCTAACTTTTGAAGGGAATAGTCGATCCTCACAGGGATAAAATGTGTGGACTTGGTCAAACGGTCCACTATCACCCATACCGAGTCCTTCTTAGTGGGCGTGAGGAAGCCCACTAACTAAGTCCATGGTAATTCTTTCCCACTTCCATTGGGGAATCTCAATTGGTTGAAGCAATCTGATGGGACTTGGTGTTCACCTTTACTTGCTTTGACATGTCAAACATTTCCCCACAAATTCGATCACCTCTGCGTTTGGTCGACCACCAAAATTGTTCCCTTAGATCTCTATCTGCCTTGATGCCTCCGGGATGCATAGCATAAGGATTACCATGCGCTTCCCGAAGAATCCTTTGTCTCAACTCCTTATCCCTCGGCATACAAACCTTTTCCTTGTAGCAGTACTCCTTCATCATTGGCGCCATAATCCTTTAATCCTCCTTGCCGTACTTGCTTTAACTTAGTACTTAAGTCCTTATCCGCCAACCGTCCCTCTTTCACCTCCTTGACCAGGTTGGCTTGACTTGTAACTCACCAACAGCAGCTTAGTCTTCATACAAACTTAAGTGAGCGAACAAAAGCCCTTAAATCCGACACAACCTTCCTACTTAGGCGTCGGCTACCACATTCGCCTTGCCGGATGGTATTCTATCGAATAGTCATAATCTTTCAATAACTCCACCCACCTTACGTTGCCTCAAGTTCAACTCCTTACGAGTCAACAAATACTTAAGGCTTTTGTGGTCCGTGTAAATTCTTGACCTTTCTCCATAAAGGTAGTGCCTCCAAACTTTGAGGCGAAAACCACTGCCATGAGTTCCAAGTCATGAGTTGGGTAGTTCACCTCATGCGGCCTTAGCTGTCGAGATGCATAAGCGACTACCTTTCCTTCTTGCATTAGCACACGGCCTAACCACAGTGTGCGAAGCATCACAATATACTATGAAGTCCTTACCGCCTCCGGTGAATTAACACCGAGCTTCACACACCTTTTTAAGCTTTTGAAGCTCTCTGTTACTTATCCGTCCACACAAACGGTACTTCCTTCCTTAGTATCTTTGTCAAAGGTGCGGCTATTGACGAGAATCCTTCCACGAACCTTCCATGTAATTTGCCAAGCCTAAGAAACTTGATTTCACCACCGACCTAGGTGATTTCCAATCCAACACTGCCCGATCTTCCTAGGATCCACTCTCATTCCTTCTCTGCGGATACCACATGTCCTAGGAACGCCACTTCCTTGAGCCAAAATTCGCACTTGCCGAATTTGGCATAAAGCTTCTTTTCCCTTAACACTTCTAACACAACTTTCGGAGATGCTCATCGTGCTCCTCCTCCGTCTTGGAATACACCAAAATGTCGTCGATGAACACCACGACGATCTATCCAAGTAGGGTTGGAAAACCCTATTCATCATATCCATGAATGCGGCCGGTGCGTTCGTCAACCCAAACGGCATCACCACAAATTCAAAATGACCGTACCTTGTCCTAAAAGCGGTCTTATGAATATCGACCTCCTTCACTTTCGATTGATGATACCCCGACCTTAAGTCGATCTTTGAGAACACAAATGCCTCTTTTTTCGGTTGGTCGAACAAGTCATCTATCCTTGGCAAAGGATACTTGTTCTTGATGGTCGGTTTGTTCAATCGACGATAATCTATGCACATCCGCATAGTTCCATCCTTCTTCTTCACAAAGAGGCACCGTGCTCCCCACGGAGACACACCTCGGTCGAATGAACCACGATCCAACAACTCTTGGATTTGAGCCTTGAGCTCCACTAACTCCTTTGGTGCCATTCGGTGGGCGATTTGACACGGAGCTGTTCACAGTAGCAAATCTATTCCAAATTCCACTTCTCTATCCGGGGTATTAGGGCAACTCCTCGGAAATACATCCTCAAAATCCTCTTCTTTTTCTAACTCCCTTGACACATTCCTCTTCTCCTCTTAACGCACTCACGAAGGCTAAGAATGCCTTACATCCTTTCTTAACCATTTTCTCGGCCTTGAAAGTCACGAAACTACGTTAGACAAGTAGTTCCTCCTTTCTCCGATCATCACTACTACCTCATCTTCCGGGTTCTTGGTTCCATACGTTTAGCCGCACAATCCAACACTGACTCGATGCTCTACTAGCCAATCCATTCCAAGTATAAGCTCAAACTCTCTGAAGGGTAATTCCATTAAGTCGGCCCAAAAGTTCGCTCCTGAATCTCTAGGGGTACATTCAGAAAGATCCTATCTATCCTCACCGCTTGGCCTAAAGGGCTTACTACGATTATCTGCCTATCGTAAAGTTCAGAGTCTAGGCCTAGTGTTTCAACCACACTACATGCAACATAGGAATGAGTTGAGCCCACATCAATAAGAGCAAAATAGGGTTTGTCATGAATAAAGAACGTCACAGGTTTATAACATCCGTGCGTCTCCCTCTTCCCTCCGTGAACCGCGTAAACCAAACCCGGTTGCCTTGCTTGGCGTTAGCGCACCTCGGCCCCGAGCTCCACGGCCTCTGCCACTACCTCTGTTGGCCGACCCACGACCTCTTTAAAGGCTGGCATGCGCCTCTACCCGGCTGGTTAGCATTACGAGTGCTGGTTGGCTCTCATCTAATAGCTTGGGGCAATCCTTAATCATATGGTCCTTGGACCCACACTTGAGACATCGTCCCGCCTTTTCCAACACTCTCCCCGTGCTTCCTTCCACAATGTTCACAAGGGCGAAATTGCCGGCCGTACCGGACTGTTGACTTTGTGGCTGTCAACTCTAGGCCTCTTGTGGCCTTTTGAGATATTGAAAAACCTCTTTTGGGCTTATTTCTGTCCACACCGCTGCTTGGTGGCGTCCTTAATTCCTCGACCACTTTAGCCTTTTCCACCAAGGCGAGAGATTCCCGCTCGATGCGGTGCTATCAAAAGTCTCAAATCGTCCCTAAGTCCAGTCTCAAAAAGCGAACAACACGCGTTCATGCTCACGATCGCCACTACTCCTCGGGCATATCGGCTCAACCTCAAAATTCCGCTTCATATTCGGTGACGGACTTACTTCCTTGTACCAACCCGAAAAGCCTTCCTTTGCTCATCTATATACCTGGTTCCCACATACTTCTTCTCAAATGCTTCCTTAGCATATTCCCGTGTCGATCTCTTCCGCCGTGGCACCGTCCCGAACGGTTAACCACCATTGATACGCTTCATCGCGTAGCGGTGCCCGTCATCCTTTCAACTTCTCCTCGGGGTCAAGTCGAGCTCATCCATGATGCGCTCGGTTGCTTCCAACCAAGATACACTGGTATCTTGGGTGCCACTCCCGATACTCCTCTAAACATTTGGCTCCATTAGCACGGAGCCGCTCGAGTACGCACTTACGATTTCTGAATTGTTTCTGCACCAGCAACCACCATTCCAAAACTCGCGTAGACTGACTGCGACACGGCATCTTCCCCGTGCGAGCACGCTACTCAACATTGATACGGTGGGGGTGATGGTGGTGGTGGTATCTCATTATCGAAACCTTGTCCCGATCTAACAAATCATCCTTCCTCTACCTCTTCCACGGCGACCACGTCCTCTTGAGCTCATTATCGATGAGATCCGATTAAGGAATTTTATGTATTAGTATTCTTGTTTCACTTATTACCCGATGATATCTTATGAAGAAGAGAGTTTAAGAGTGGTTCTTTCGTATTCATACATGCATACGATCTTGCATTCATTCATTCATCCATCAACAAATATGAACTTTCGTTCATTCAAAGAAACGTTGTAATTCTTGTTGTTGTTTTCGTTATTTTGCTTTTCCACTACCGGGGCATTTTTTCGTAATTTTATCCTACACAGGTATTTTCGTAAATTTTCAAAAATAAAAAGTTCCTGGTGATTTTGACGAAAAGTATTTTGGTACTTCTAAAGTTCCGGAAAAATTTTGGAATAATTTTGAAATCCAGGGGTATTTCGGTAATTTTGATCTCGGGGTATTTTGATAATTTTTCCAAAAATCGGGAATAAATTTGTAAAATTTATTAAGTTAGGAATATTTTCCAAGATTGTAAAACATTGAGGTTCCTTTGAGAGTTACACTTTTCAAAGCAATGATATTGTAAAAATTTTAGAAATCAGAGGTCGTTTGGTAATTTTGTAAGTTAGGAGCAATTTTGTAATTTTCCAAAATCAAGATAGTTTGATATTTTACAAATTAGGGTTTTTGAACATTTGATAAAGTAATGAAATTTTGTTAAAACTATGGGTGGTTTGGTCATTTTATAAACCAAGGGTATTTTTTTTTTTAAAAGAAAAAGCAGCTAAGTCCCTTTCGGGTTTTATTCTTTGTGTTTAGCCTATGGCCAGAGCCCTCTTGGTCGAGGAGTGAACCAAAGCTACGCACTGCGGGGATTGAATGAAGAGGAGGTGAGTCACGCGGATCGCTAAATACCAAGCTCTCACCGCCTTTCTAGACATGCGCCTGGAGGTTGCCACACCACTGAGCCTTACGAGTTAGGGAGCGAACAGAAGCTACGCACTAGGTAGGATACTGCGAAGAGGAGGTGAGTCACTAGGACCGCTTAAATACCGTGCTCTTCCTGATCCAATCCTAGACATGCGTGCAGGGGTTGCCACACCTGAGCTTAATAACTTAGTCATAGGTTTGTTAAGTTCATTAAGTCTTATGAGTTTCAAGTGTTTGAGTAGTCTAATCCTAGGGTTCAAGTTCCTATCACACTATTCTACGTTCCATGCCTTTTCTACCCTTTTACAATTCATAATTCACATAATCACACAGGATGGTTAAAGGTACTTACCCGGTGGATCTTGGTCGGAGACTTAGGTGCCATGCCATAAAACTCCTTATTTCAAAGAAATTCATTTGGGCTCGAATTGAAAGCGTTTTGGGCACGAGCCCACAGTAGAGAAGTTTTAAAACTGGGCTCTGATACCAACTGAAACACCCCACACCCGCCCACGAGCTTGAACCTGATCTCGTATGTTCCTTAAATAAATCGGTTTTTCAATGTTCTAAATGACTTAGAGAAAATTTGTGTAATTTTAAAAATTGTTTTAGGTTGGGCTTAATTTGAAACCTATTTAATAAATTCTGAAAAATCCAACTTAAATAAGGTGACAAAATAATTTTTGGGTTTATTATTTTAAAAGAAATAAATTTACTTATCTTTAATCAAACATAATTTGTATCATATTTAAATAAAAATAAACAGGAATAAAGAAAATCCAATCTGGGCCTTATGGCCTTATTACATCATTCAAACCCAAAATAAAGTACTAAAATTTCATAAAGTCCAAATTCCAAATAATTTCTTCAAGCGATGCATGGCCACCTTTAGCTCCCCGCCGACCTTGGTCCATTACCGCTCATCACCTGAAAAATAATTCCCCAGCAGGTGTGAGTCAACAGACTCAATGTGTACATAGTACTAATTTCCAACAAATCGAACGCATACAAGTCATATCAATATCATGTTCATACAAAATAAATGATGATGCAACCCAAATCCAAACCTATTTGTCCATCCGCTACACACCACCCGTACCAACTTTTGTACACCGCGGGGACTACTAAGTCGACCCTCCATCCGCTACACACCATCAAGGCGATCGCTGCGATCGACGTGCTCATCGCCCACTTATGTTGTGTCATTAGACATCAGATTCACTTTGGATGTAACCGAAGTTACCACTTTTCACTTTATGTGACCGTAGTCACCACTTTACGTTGGTGAGACCGTAGTCATCACCTTCACTTTCTTCCTCCACAAATATCCCGAATGCCCCAATTATTTCATAACATATTTCACATACTTAATTTTCTCATTCATGTTACTAATCACATGTTCAAAATATATCACATTCACAATCCTATCAAAAGTAGGAAACGTGCACTGGTACTCCTTACCACATTTGTGGTGCTAGCCACATTCACATCTTGTTACATATTTATATATTTAATGATTTCCATGCAATTTATTGAAAGTTAGTAAGAGTACACACCTTTTTCGCTTAATAGTTTCCGTGAATTCTCGTAGAGCGATCTACCGATCTAGATCTTTCACTCCTATATTCGGCCATTAATTAAAACATATAAATAAACCTATTTGGTCTTAAAACCAAATCCTACTAGAAGTAGAATTACTTACCTAGTTGCCGAATTGATTTAATCAAGTCCCAACAGTTGCTAGAATTCCTCTTCCTTGAAATCGGCTAATACTAGGTATGTAACCATGTCGCTTCCGGTTTTTAAAATAATGGAAAACACTTAAACAAATTATGCCTTGGCCGAATATCCCCTTACCTTATGATGGGATTCCAAATCAAGAGGATTCCTTTATAAGCCTTGTTGAAATCCTATAACTTCGTGTTAGATTAGATCTAACTTTGAAAACGTGAATCATAATCTTTAACCACATATTTATATTTATAATCCTTACCTTAGATCCTTAGATTTCCTAAAGATCCTTTTTGATGTTGTGGATGATTGCCCTCTTTCTTAGAATCCACAAAGATTCAAATTTAACGATGAGAAACGGAGAAGAAAATAGAAGAAAAGAGAGGGATTTTTGCTTAATGAAAATTCGGGCAGAGGGGTTTTGCCTAGGAGAATTTCTCACAGAGAGGAAGAGGGAGCAAATGTTGATGAGTAGCCCTCCTGCCCTCCTTTTTATAGCCAAAGTTATCAGCCTAGAGTCCTTTACTTGGCCACCACTCTCTCTTTTGATAATATTATCTCTTTATTTAAAAAGATAAAAGCCTTTAATCCATCAATTATCTCCTCAATTATCTCATTAGAAAATAATCCTTTATTTATTCTCTTATTATTCACATATTTATGTGAATAAAACTCCTTTATTTATCTCTTATTATTCACATATTTATGTGAATAAAACTCCTTTATTTATCTCTTATTATTCACATATTTATGTGAATAAAACTCCTTTATTTATCCTTATTATTCACATATTTATGTGAATAAAACTCTTTATTTATCTCTTATTATTCACATATTTATGTGAATAAAACTCCTTTATTTCTCTCATATATCCAAGTTTCCCCCGAAATGTTTCAAGTTTCCATTTTGGATCATTTCCAAAAATGTTTAGGTTTCCAAAATGTCTAAGTTTCCAAAAATGTCCATTTCCATTTCCATTTTCATTCATTTCTAGGTTTCCAAAAGTATCAAAAATTTATTCATAATACTTAAGACTTGTCATTTCATACAATTGATCTGAAAAATGCATAGGCCCTTCCTAGGATGTTACATCACTACAATAGATTTAATCCGACTTACTGCAACTCTAGAGGTATAAGATTTAATTTCAATCTACTCCACTGCAACTTCAATGAGATAAGATTCGCTATTTTCAGTCTACTCCACTGCAATTTCAGGAAGATAAGATTTGTAACTCGTAGCTTTAATTTGTTCCACTGCAACTTTAAGGGTATAAGATTCGTCATCTTCAATCTACTCCACTGCAACTTCAGGGAGATAAGATTTGTAACTCCAACTCACTCCACTGCAACTTCAGATAGATAAGGTTCGCTTTCTTCAATCTGCTCCACTGCAACTTCAGGGAGATAAGGTTTATAGCTTTAATCTAATCTACTGCAACTTCAGGGAGATAAGGTTTATAGCTTTAATCTAATCTACTGCAACTTCAGAGAGATAAGATTTGCTTCAGTCTGCTCCACTGCAACTTCAGGGAGATAAGACTTGTTAATTTTAACCTGCTCCACTGCAACTTCAGGGCGATAAAATTTGTAGCCTGTAGCTCTTGTCTATTCCACTACAACTTCAGGGAAATAAGATTTACTATCTTCAATCTGCTCCACTTCAACTTCAGGGAAATAAGATTCTCTATCTTCAATCTGCTCCACTGCAACCTCAGGTAGATAAGATTTGTAATCTTCACCTGCTCCACTCGCAACTTCAGTGAGATAAGGTTTATAGCTTTAATCAGCTCTACTACAATTTGAGAGATAAGATTTGCTATCTTCGATCTACTCCAATCGCAACTTCAGGAGATAAGATTTGTAGCTTCAACCTGTTCCATTGTAACTTCAGGAGATAAGGTTCGCTTTAATATGCTCCACTACACCTTCAGTGGAGATAAGATTCGCTATCTTCAATCTGCTTCCACTGCAACATCAGGGAGATAAGATTTATAATTTGTAGCTTTAATCTGTTCCACTGCAACTTCAAGGAAATAAGATTCGCTATGACGACTTCAATCTGTCCCACTGCAACTTCAGGGGTATAGGATTTGTCGCTTCAATCTGCTCCACTGCAACTTCAGGGAGATAAGATTTGTAGCTTGTAGATTTAATCTGTTCCACTGCAACTTCAGGGAAATAAGATTTGCTATCTTCAGTCTGCTCCACTGTAACTTCAGGGAGATAAACTTATGGCTTTAATCTGTTCCACTGCAACTTCAGGGAGATAAGATTTTCTATCTTCGATCTACTCCACTGCAACTTCAGGGAGATAAGATTTTCTATCTTCGATCTACTCCACTATAACTTCAGGGAGATAAGATTGGTAATTTGTAGCTTTAATATGTTCCACTGCAACTTCAAGGAAATAAGATTCGCTATGATGACTTCAATCCGCCCTACTACAACTTTAGGGGGTATAAGATTTGTCGCCTCTAATCGCCTCCACTATAACTTCAAAGAGATAAGATTTGTAGCTTGTAGCTTTAATCTGCTCCACTTAACTTCTCAGTGGAAATAAGATTTGCTATCTTTAGTCTCTGCTTCCATCATAGCTTCTGTGGAGATAAGACTTGTGGCTTTAATCTGTAACATCCTGGAAAAGGCCTATGCATTTTCGGTTTAATTGTACGAAATGACAAGTCTTAAGTAATATGAATAAATTTTTAATATTTTTAGAAATTCGGAAATGTATGAAAATGAAAATGGAAATGAACATTTTTGGAAACCTGGAAATGCATAGACATGAACATTTTTGGAAACCTGGAAATGCATAGACATGAACATTTTTGGAAACCTGGAAATGTAAGGAAATGATTCAAAAATGGAAAGTACACATTTCTGGAAACTTGGAAATGTAAGAAAATGGCAAGTTTACAGAGCCGATCGAAAATTTTAGGAAACTTAGAAATGACCCAGAAATGTCAAGTTTTAAATTCTAAAATAGAAAATCAAGGCAAGGTGGCCTTAAAAGAAAAAGTTTGTGAAATTTGACACACAAACAGGCTTGGAAAAGTGGCCTGAAGATGTCACTTAGGGCCTCTGAAAATGACGCCACCTGCAAAGGGTTGGGCCTGAGTTCGAGTCACTTGGGAAGCAAATAAAGGAGGTTTTATTTTTGCTTCCATAAGCCAAGGAGTGGACGGCAAGGTTTCTAGAAAAGGGAGGTTTATCCTCTTTTAAAATTCAAGCTATTAATGATAAATAAAGGTTTTTTTAATTGGAGAGATAAATGATGATTTATCTTAAGTATTTTCAAAAGGAATTTATTTATCATAATTTCCATGAGATAAAGGCTGGATTAAACTCTTTTTATTTTATGATAATTAAAGGATAAAGCTATCAAATTGAAGAGTGGTGGCCAAGTAAGGGACTCTTTAGCTGATAATTTCGCCTATAAAAGGAAGGAAGGAGGATACTCATCGGCTTTTCTTTTTTCTCTGCTTCCACGAAATTCTTAGGTTCTCTCCTCTTCTTTCTTTTTCTTTGTCTAGCCGAATTCCCAGCCTCCTCTCTTTATTCAAAACCAAAACACAATCCAACTAAGCCGAATTTCGCAAAGCTGAATCTTTGTTGTGACAGTATGGTGTTGCCGATTTCATTCAAAAGGTAAGATCACTATTATTTGATTTTCAATCTCTTTTAGTTTAAATATAGGAATCTAACTCCTTTAGAATTTCCATGGCCAAAATTTGGAAGGTTTTTTTCGGATCTAGTAGTTGTCGATTACAAGGAGAAGTACAACGGTTTCGGATTTCTAAGACTCAAGGATTTTCGACCAGCATTTATAAGGCAAGGTTTCTGATTTGGACAAAAGGAAATTGACACTAAGGTAAGTGTATAAATCCTACTAGGATTTGGATTGTGGTTGAAAAGGGGTTTATTAATATGTTTAAATGATTGACCGAATATAGGAGTTAAGGATCTAAATCAAGATCAGCCGCGGATTTTAAGGACTTCATTGCTTGAATCAGTGTGTAATCCCCACTATCATTTAATATGATACATGGCAATATTTAATCTATGTATATATATATTAATGTGAATATGGTTAAGTACCCTAATGTGGTACAAAAAGTACTGTGCACGCGTTCTACTCCCATTAGGATTATGAAATATGTTATTTTATAACATGTGAAAATATATATGAATGTGAATTTAAGTATGAGATGCATGATATAAAAATATGAGTCATTCGGGATTTATGAGAAAGGGGAAGTGAATGTGATGACTTCGGTCTCACTATCTCAATGTGGTGACTTCTGGTCACATTATCTCAATGTGGTAACTTCTGGTTACATTATCCGAATCGTGTCTTTTGACACAATTCATATCTGGTGGCTATGCCACAAATTTTATATGGGCGATGAGTACGCCGATCACAAATGATCGCCTTCAAGGTGTGTAGCGGATGGAGGGTCGACATAGTAGTCCCCACTACAGTGCAGTTGGTACGGGATGTGTAGCGGATGGCATCTAGGTTTTGGGATTGGGTTGCATCATCATTGATATCTATTGTATGAATAAGTGTTTGATATGAATATGTATGCCTGATCTATTGAATGTTAGTGTTGGTTACACATTGAGTCTCATGACTCACCCTGCTGTGGGAATATTTTTCAGGTGATGAGCATTAATGGACCGGCCTACAGGAGTCGAAGGTGACCATGCATCGTAAGGAGAAATTTAAAGATTTGGACTTTTATTTTTACTAAGTACTTTAATTTTATTTTTGGGTTTTGATTGATGTAATAAGGTCATAAGGCCCAAGTTGGATTTCTTTACTTTTGTTTATTTTAATTTATTATGTTAAGAATTATTTTTGACTAAAGTTTAATTAAAATTATTTCTTTCAAAATAAACCCTAAAATTGTTTTGTCACCATAATAAAATGATTTCTAAGTAAAATAAATGGGTTTCCCAACTTAAGCCAACCTAAAACGATAATTTTCTAAAATTACACAAATTTTCTAAGTAACAAAGAACATTGAAACCGGTTTACTTAAGGAACATACCAGATCCGGCCCAGTGCTCGTGGTGGTGTGGGTGTTTCAATTTGGTATCGAGAGCCCGCTTTAAAACTCTACCGCTGTGGGCTAAGGCCCAAAACATTTTCAAATCGAGCCAAGTTTTTTTTTTGAAAGTATCTTAAGAAATAAGCAGTTTTTTCGGCATGGCACTCTAAGTCTCCGACCCGCAGTCCACCAAGTAAGTACCTCTAACCATCTCAGATGATTATGTGATTTATGAGTTATGGAAGGGTAGAAAAGGCATGGAACGTAGAATAGTATGATAGGAACTTGAACCCAGGACTAGTTTACTCAAACACAAACACATAAGACTTAATGCACTAAACAAAACCTATGGCTAAGTCAATGAAGTTAGCTAGTGTGTAACCCCAAGGCGCATGTCTAGGAATGGTTTCGTGGGGAGCTTGGTATTTAAGCAGTCCGCGTGACTCACCTCCTCCTCTCCACTGAATCCTGCTGGTGCGTAGCTTTATTCACCCCCGACCAAGAGGACTCGGTCATAGGCTAAACACGATAACTAAAACCCGAAGGGAATCCAGCCGTGTTTTCTATAAACACAACAAACCCTAGTTTTTTAAAAACTTTAAAATTACTCTTTAAATTCATGAAAACTATCTTTACAAAAATTTTTCAAAAAAAAATTCTGATTTATGAAATTACAAAATGCCCTAGTGGTAAAATTACCAAAATACCTCTTGGTTTATAAAATGACCAACTACCCAAATAGCTTTGCCAAAATTTCATTATTTTAGAAATGTTCAAAACCCTAATTTGCAAACTATCAAAATACCTTAAATTTTGGAAAATTACAAAATTGCCCCTAACTTATAAAATTACCAAAATGACCCCGATTTCCAAAATTTTTGCAACATCACCACTTTGAAAAGTACAATTTCAAAAGAACCTCAAAGTTTTTCAACTTTTGAAACGACCGATTTATTAGATTTTACAAATTTACCCCCGATTTGTGAAAAATCACCGAAATACCCTCTCGATTTCAAAATTATTTTTCAAAATACCCTTAAATTTAAAAAAATACCAAAATACTTTGTGACAAATCACCAAGGAACTTTTTCTTTTGAAAAATTACGAAAAATACTCAGTAGGACAAAATTACGAAAATACCCTAGGTAGTGGAGAAAACAACAACAATGAAAACTACAACGCTTCTCTGAATGAACGAAAGTTCATAATTGGTTGATGGATGTATGAATGAATGAAAAGACTGGTGCGTGTATGAATACTGTAAAGAACCACTTTAAAACTCTTTCATAAAAATTCTTCAAGCAGTAATCTAGTGAAATAAAAGTACTAATTCATAAAACTTCTTAATCAGATTCCGACGTTAGAAATGAGCTCTCAGAGGATGTGGTCATCGTGACGCGAGGTAGAGAAGGATGATCGTGTCGTAACCCGCTAGATCGGGTCAAGGGGCGACAATGAGATACCACCGCCACCACCACCCTCACCGTTGGTGCTGAGCAGAAAGAAACTCGACGGGGATGATGCTCGTGTCGCAGTCGTGGCCGCGAGTTTTGGAGTTGGTGGTCGTGTAGGAGGAAATTCGAGAAATCGAAAGTCCAGGTTCGAACGGCCCGGAGCTAATGGAGCGGAAATGTTTTGAGGAGTATCTCGAGTGGCACCCAAGATACCGAAATCCGTTGGAAGCAACGGAGCGCATCATGGATGAGATTGATTTGACCCCTGAGAAAAGTTGAAAGGGATGGTGGCACTCGTTACGCGATGAAGCGTATCGTTGGTGGTTAATCTGTTCGATGGTGCCACGGTTGAGGATCCGACCCGAATATGTTAAGGAAGCATTTCGTAAGAAATATGTGGGAACCAGGTATCTGGCATGAGCAAAGGAAGGCTTTTTCGGCTGTGGTGCAAGGGAGCAAGTCTGTTGGTGAATACGGTCGAATTCTCGAGGTTGAGTCGCTATGCTCTGTGGAGTAGTGGCAATCCGAGCATGAGCGCTCGTGTCCGCTTTGAGGACGGGACCGAGGGACAATCTCGAGATCGTTGATAGCACCGCATCGAGCTGGAGTTCTCTGCTTTGTAGAAAAGGCCAAGGTGGCCGAGGGAATTAAGGATTCTACCAAGCAGGTCGTGGATAGGAATAAGCCCAAAAGAGGTTTTGGACCATCCGGAAAGGTTCATAAGAGGCCTAGAGTTGATGGGCCGCAAATCGCATAAAGCTAGTACAGGATGGCGAAGATCGTCCTGTGAGCATTGTGGAAAGAAGCACTTAGGGGAGTGCCGAAAAAGACGGAGGATGTTTTTTGTGTGGGTTCAAGGACCATATGCTCATGGATTATCCCAAGAAACCGGATGAGAGTCGCACCGCAGCTGCATCGTTAGTCGTCGGTAGAGGCGCATGCAGCCTCAACGGGGTCGTGGTTCGCAATGCAGGTAATGGTAATCGGCGCAGGCCGTGGAACACAGGCCGAGCAGTGTCGCGCACGCCGAGGCAAGGCACCCGGGTTTGTTTATGCGTTCACGGAGGGGAGGATGGTGACGCACGGATGTTATAACCGAGCACGTTCTATATTTTTGACAGCCTTATTATGCCTTAATTGATGTGGGCTTGACCCATTCCTATGTTGCATGTAGTGTAGTGGAAACACTAGGCCTAGACTCAACCTTCGATAGGCGTATTGACCGTAGTAAGCCCATTAGGCCAAACTGTAGTGGTAGAGAAGATCTTTCGAATGTACCCTAGAGATTCAGTGGAGTGAACTTTCTGGGTCGACTTAATGGAGTTACTCTTCTGAGAGTTTGAACTTATACTCGTAATGGACCAAGCTAGTAGAACACCGAGCCGTGTTGGATTGTGCGGCTAAACGAATGGAACTAAGGACTGCGGAGGATGAAGTAAGTAGTAATGATCGGAGAAAGGAGGAACCACCCATGCTAACGTAGTTTCGCGTCTCAAGGTCGAGTAAGATGGTTAAGAAAGGGTGCAAGGCATTCTTAGCCTTCGTAAGGCGCGTTAGGTGGAAAGGAAGAAGGTGTCAAAGGAGTTAGAACGGTGAAAGACTTTGAAGATGTATTTCCAGCAGGAATTACTGTGAATACCCCCGATAGGGGAGGTGGAGTTTGGAATAGACTTACTAATCGAATACAATTCCCAGTCAATCGCCCATACCCGAATGGCGCCAAAGGAGTTAGTGGAGCCTGCGGCTCAAATCTAAGAGTTGTTGATCGTGGATTCATTCGACCCGCAGTGTCTCCATGGGGAGCACCGTCTGCTTTGTAAAGAAGAAATACGGAACTATGCGTGATGTGTGCATAGACTATCGTCACTTGAATAAGTCGACCATGAAGAACAAGTATCCATTGCCAAGGATCGATGACTTGTTCGATCACCAAGGTAGGCCGCAGAGTTTTCAAAGATCGACTTAAAGGCCTGGATATCATCGCTAAAGGTGAAGGAGGCTGATATCCATAAGACCGCTTTTAGGACAAGATACACCATTTTGAGTTTGTGGTGATGCCGCTTGATTGACGAACGCCCAGCCGCTGCTCATGGATATGATGAATCGGGTTTTCCAACCTATTTGATAGGTTCGTCGTTGTGTTCATCGACGATATTTTGGGTGTATTCTAAGTCGTAAGAGGAGCATGATGAGCATCTCCGGAAGTTGTGTTACAAGTGTTAAGGAGAAGAAGTTTATGCCAAATTCAAGTAAGTGTGAATTTTGGCTTAAGGAGGTGGCATTTTTAGGACATGTGGTATCCGCAGTAAGGAATAAGAGTGATCCTAGGAAGATCGGGCAGTTGTTGGATTGAAACCACCTAGGTCCGTGGTCGAGATCCAAGTTTCTTAGGTTTGGTAGGCTATTACGTAAGGTTTGTAGGAAGGTTCTCGCCAATAGCCGCGCTTTGACAAAGTTAAGTAGGAAGGAAGTACCTTTGAATGGACAGATAAGCAACAAGAGAGCATTGAAAAGCTTAAGAAGGTGTTAACGGAGCTCAGCATAGTAGTTCAACCGAGGCGTGCAAGGATTTTGTGGTGTATTGTGACGCTTCGCATACGGGATTAGGATGTGCTAATGCAAGATGGTAAAGTGGTCGCTATGCGCCTCTGCGCAGCTTAAGGCCTCATGAGGTTAACTACCCAACTCATGACTTGGAACTAGCAGCGCAGGGTCTTTGCCCTTAAAGTTTGGAGGCACTACCTTTATGGAGAAAGGTCGCGCTATCTACACTGCACCACAAAAGTCTTAAGTACTTGTTGACTCGTATGAGTTAAACTTGAGGCAACGGAAGGTGGGTGGAATTGTTAAAGGATTACGATCGCTCGATAGAATATCATCCGGCAAGGCGCGAATGTGGTAGCCGATGCCCTAAGTGAGGAAGGTTGTGCCTGGATTTAAGGGCTTTGTTCGCTTCACTTAAGTCCAGATAATGATGGAAGCCTCGTTGGCAAAGTTGCAAGTCAAGTTTACATGGTCAAGGAGGTGAAAGAGGGACAGATGGTCGGGATAAGGACCTAAGTGCTAAGTTACAGCAAGTCTAGAACTGAGAATTAAAGGATTATGGCGTCAATGATGAAGGAGTATTGTGCTACAAGTGGAAGGTCCAGTATGCCGAGGGACAAGGAGTTGAGACAAAAGGATTCTTCTCTAGAAGCGCATGGTAGCCTTTATGCTATGCATCCCGGAGGCATTAAGCTATATAGAGATCTAAGGGAACAATTTTGGTGGTCCGATCTTAAACGAGAGGTGATCGAATCTATGGGAAAATGTTTGACGTGGTCGCCAAGTTAAGGTCAACACCAAGTCCCATCGTGATTGCTTCAACCAATCAAGATTCCAATAATGGAAGTGGGAGAGAATTACCATGGACTTCGTTAGTGGGCTTCCCTACGCCTACTTCAAGAAGGACTCCGAGATGGGTGATAGTGGATCGTTTGACCAAGTCCGCGCATTTTATTCCAAAGAAGAGTTGATTATTCTCTTCAAAAGTTAGCCAAGTTATATGTGGCGGAAATCGTGAGGTTACATGGAGTACCTTGTGATCGATCATCTCCGATAGAGACCCAAGGTTTACGCTCTGCTTTGGAAGGCACTTCATCGGGCTTTAGGCTCTAAGTTGGACTTCACTACGGCTTTTCATCCACAATCGGATGACGGCATCAACGAAAGTTATACAAGTGTTGGAGGATACGTCGAGAGGTTGTGTGATGGATTTCCGAGGAAGTTGGGAAGATTATTTGCCTCTAGCCGAGTTCGCCTACAACAACAATGCCTATCGCTAGCATTCTGATGGCACCATATGAAACATTGTATGGCTCGGGAAGTGTAGAACTCCTACTTGTTGGATCGAAAGTTAGAGAACGGGCGAGTGTTAGGTCCGGAGTTAGTGGCGTAAACCGAGGAGAAGGTTGAGATAATTTGGGCAAGGTTGAAGGAAGCCTCCGATAGGCGTAAATCGTGACGCTGACCTTAGGCGGAAGGAAATAGAGTTTGAAGTGAGACCAAGTGTTCCTCGAAAGTCTCGCTTGGAAGAAGGTAATGAGGCTCGCGCAAAGGAAGTTAAGCCTCAAGGTTTATAGGCCCTCATCGAGGCACGAAGCAAAGTTGGGCCAGTGGCATACCAATTGGAGTTGCCACCAGAGTTGTAGCAGATGCACGACGTATTCCATGTATCCATGTTACGTCGCCACCGATCGGATCCGCCTCATGTGGTACCTATTGAAGAGGTGGAACTAAGGCCGACTTATCCTACGCAGGAAGAGCCGATTCTTGATCTTGGAACGTGATGTGAAAGCACCACGGCGAAGGAAGTCGCCCTCTAGTCAAAGTGTTATGGCGCAATCATGGATCGGAAGAAGCTTCCTCGAGTCGAGGAGATAATGCGCTGAAAGAATACCTCTCATTATTTTTGTTAGGAAATTCTGAGGACGAAATTATTTTAAGGGGGTAGAATCAGAATATCCTCGGAAAGGGCCTATGCATTTTCTGGCTTAATTGTACGAAATGATAAGTCTTAAGTAATATGAATAAATTTTTAATATTTTTGGAAATTCGAAATGTATGAAAATGAAAATGGAAATGAACATTTTGGAAACCTGAAATGCATAGACATGAACATTTTTGGAAACCCTCGAAATGTAAGGAAATGATTCAAAATGGTAAGTACACATTTACTGAAACTTGGAATGTAAGAAAATGGCAAGTTTATGAGAGCGATCGAAAATTTTAGGAAACTTAGAAATGACCTAAATGTCAAGTTTTAAATTTAAAATAGGAAATCAAGGCAAGGTGGCCTTAAAAGAAAAAGTTTGTGAAATTTGACACACAAACAAAGCTTAGAAAAGTGGCTCAAGATGTCACTTAGGCCTTCAAAAATGGCGCCACCTGCAAGGGGTTGGCTCTGAGTTCGAGTCACTTGGGAAGCAAATAAAGGAGGTTTTATTTTTTGCTTCCATAAGCCAAGGAGTGGACGGCAAGGCTTCAGAGAAAAGGGAGGTTTATCCTCTTTAAAATTCGCTATTAAGGATAAATAAAGGTTTTTTTAATTGGAGAGATAAATGATGATTTATCTTAAGTATTTTCAAAAGGAATTTATTTATCATAATTTCCATGAGATAAAGGCTGGATTAAACTCTTTTTATTTTATGATAATTAAAGGATAAAGCTATCAAATTGAAGAGTGGTGGCCAAGTAAGGACTCCTTAGCTGATAATTTCTGCCTATAAAAGGAAGGAAGGAGGATACTCACCGCCTTTCTTTTTTCTCTCGCTTCCTGCCAAATTCTAGGGTTCTCTCCTCTTCTTTTCTCTTTTCCTTTGTCTAGCCGACTTCCTAGCCTCCTCTCTCTTTTATTCAAAACCAAAAACACAATCCAACTAAGCCAAATTTGCTAAAGCCGAATCTTTGTTGTGATGATATAGGTGTTGTTGATTTCATTCAAAAAGGTAAGATCAAAGCTATTATTTGATTTTCAATCTCTTTTTACTATGGTCGAAATATAGGAATCTAACTCCTTTAGAATTCCATGGCCAAAATTTGGAAGGTTTTCTTCGATCTAGTAGTTGTCGACTACAAGGAGAAGTACAACGGTTTCGGGATTTCTAAGACTCAAGGATTTTCAAGCTGCACTTATAAGGCAAGGTTTTGGATTTGACAAAAAGGAAATTGACACCAAGGTAAGTGTATAAATCCTACTAGGATTTGGATTGTGGTTGAAAAGGGTTTATTAATATGTTTAAATGATTGACCGAATATAGAGTTAAGGATCTAAATCAGATCATTTCTTCTTCGATTTCAAGGACTTTATTAAGCTAATCAGTAATCCCCACTATCATTTAATATGATACATGACAATATTTAATCTATGTATATATATATATTAATGTGAATATATATAGTACTCCTAATGTGGTACAAAAGTACTGTGCACGCTTTCCTACTCCCATTAGATTATGAAATATGTTATTTTATAACATGTGAAAATATATATGAATGTGAATTTAAGTATGAGATGCATGATATAAAAAAATATGGGTCATTTGGGGATTTATGAGAAAGGGGGAAGTGAATGTGATGACTTTGGTCTCACTATCTCGAATGTGGTGACTTCGGTCACATTATCTCAATGTGGTAACTTCTGGCCATTATCAATCGTGTCTTTTGACACAACTATATTCTGTGGCTATGCCACAAATTTTATATGGGCGATGAGCACGTCGATCGCAATGATCGCTTTCAAGGTGTGTAAGCGGATGGAGGGTCGATTTAGTAGTCCTCACTGTGCAGTGTTGGTACGGGATGTGTAGCTGATGGCATCTAGGTTTTGGGATCGGGTTGCATCATCATTGATATCTCATGTTGTATGAATAAGTGTTTGATATGAATATGTATGCCTGATCTATTGGAATGTTAGTGTTGGTTACAGTACATTGAGTCTCATGACTCACCCCGCTGTGGGAATATTTTTCAGTGATGAGCATTAATGGACCGGGTCATGCAGAGTCGAAGGTGACCATGCATCGCAAGGAGAAATTTAAAGATTTGGACTTTTATTTTACTAAGTACTTTAATTTTATTTTTGGTTTGATTGATGTAATAAGGCCATAAGGCCCAAGTTGGATTTCTTTACTGCTTATTTTAATTTATTATGTTAAGAATTATTTTTGACTAAAGTTTAATTAAAATTATTTCTTTCAAAATAAACCCTAAAATTGTTTTTTCACCATAATAAAATGATTTCTAAGTAAAATAAATGGGTTTCCAACTTAAGCCAACCCAAAACGATAATTTTCTAAAATTACACAAATTTTCTAAGTAGCAAAGAACATTGAAACCGGTTTACTTAAGGAACATACTGCATCCAGATTCCAGCTCGTGGGCCGTGTGGGGTGTTTCATAATCGCTCCACTACAACTTCGTAGAGATAAGATTTACTACGATGACTTCAATCTGTCCCCATCGCAACTTCAGTGGGTATAGGATTTATGGTTTCACTAATCGGGCCATAATGCTCTCCTCGAGGAACATGACTCGTAGAATCCATTTCATGGGCCTATATTTATGCCAAGCGATTAGGATGTTATGATCAGAATGAATCAAATGCTACTAACTAGATGTGTATGAATGATGTTTACATGAATGCAAAATGTCATTTTTTTAGAATGATCCCTTTTAATGCTTAGGTTTTAGACATTGCTCGCCGTTTATCAAGGTTCTATCACCGACGTATTACCCTATTTTCTTGTTCAGCTGGTATCTTTGACAGAAAACCCGAAGAAATCATCACAATTTAGATCATTCTTTCCTAAATATTGCCAACTCTTAAAATTGGTTAGTTCTCACCAAAGTTGGTCCTGCTTTCTGTCCTTGTACTATTTAGAAAACCTTCAGAGTAATATGCGAACTCTTTTACTTGAATATTATTAGTCCATTAATCGTTATTTCAATTAAAATGCTTGAAAAAGATTGTAACAATGACAAGATTTAATTTATTGGAGCAGAGCTCTAAATGAATAGATTAACCAAAGATAGCAAACGTTGCTAAAATTTAAATGAGTAAGATGAAAATAGGTGCCCTAAATATCGCAGAAGATGAGCTTCTATGCACACTTCTCGTGAGGACCATTTTGAGCTTGATATGTGTCTAGGAGATCTAGAGTACTTTGTTGATGCCCCAAGATGTAAAGTTTCTCCTCATTGTTATTTCCGAGAGGACAAGACTACTACATGCCCATCTTCAATCAAAGTTTGAGTTGCCTTTTCTCGGATTTTCAACTCAAAACCCTTGGCCTCAAGGCGCCTTCTTTGCAAAGCTTTTTTTGGCCTTCTAATTTTATTTTATTTTATTATTAATTTTAGGTGAAGTATCTTGACCGAATCCGAATTCACAAGATAGGCATATTTTTACCATCCATCTCAATCAAAATCGCCCTCCTGAAAAAAGGCCTTCTTTACCACATAAGGTCTTTCCTAATTTGGCATTCATTTCTTTCTCAAATCTTTTTATATAGGCAGGATCTTTTCAATACTAGGTCCCCTCATGAAATTCTCTCTGGGGCAAACCTTTTTGTTATAAGCTCAGTATCATTCACTTTTGGTACATCCGACTCATGACGGATAGCTTTCAACCTCTTCTCTCAATCAAGTTCACTTTGATCATATCGAGACCGATCCATTCTCGCTTCATCTAACTTCAATTTTGACAAAACTCTGAGAGAAGAAATCTCAACATCAATAGGCATAACCGCTTCCATTCCATAAAACCAAAGAGAAAGGCGTTGTTCCCCTATGGAGGTGACGCATTTGTCAATCACTATAAGTCTTTATAAGTCTCAATCATTTTCCCCACGATCTTCTTTGATATTTTTATTGGTCGCCTCCACTACACCATTCATTTTTTGGGGCTTATATGGTGACGATTTGTGGTGTTTAATCTTGAACCGACTATAAACTTCCGATATCGTACTGTTCATATTCAAAGCAGCATTATCGATATAATCCTTTCTCTCGCATTCCATACCGATTGAGCATATGATCTCTTTCTTCAAGAATTTGCCGATGGCTGACTTTATGACATTAGCATATGAAGTGGCTTCTTATCCACTTGGTGAAGTAATCGATGACCACGAAGATGAATCGATGCCCATTGGAAGTTTTTAGCGAGCATCGCCTTGAATGACATCCATGCCCTACATAGAGAGAAAGGCCATGGAGAAGTCATGTCATACATGAAGAGGTGGAGGCACATGAATTTTGTCTCCAAATTTGCACTTATGACATCTCTGGCATAATCGACACACCCTTTCCGTGGTGGACTAATAATATCCGAATCTCAAGATTTACTCCGGCCATTGTAAAACCATTAGCATGTGTTCCGCAAACACCCTCATGGACTTCTTTCAAGATTTTCTTAGCCTCACAAAGGTCTACACATCTTAGTAGCACATGATCCTTTCTTCTTTTTGTACAGATCTCCTCTATCTAAGACATAGTCACCGGCCGATCTTCTCAACGTCATTTTATTGTTCTCAGCTTGCTTGGTCGGTATTCATGATTTCTTCATATATCGTGAATATATCGTGTGGTACCAAGTGGGTGATATCCTTTCTTCTTCTTCTTAGATGTTGTAACAACCGAGTCGAGGTCTCATAAATACCTATCCGGATAGGTTTTACATCCTCTAGTTTGTTCACTTTGACCATGGAAGCTAAGGTAGCCAAAAGCCAATACCCATCTAATTTTCGTCTGCTCGTGAAAGGCAGCAGGTTGGTGATGTCATTAAATTCCTTTATTTAATTCAAGAACCAAATTTCTTCGATAATCGATCAACTTGGGATCCATCGCTCCCATTCTCCCTTGAGTTGATAAATCACTTCACGCAGTAAAACCCCATAGACCTCTTAACACGCTTGATCTTACGCTTACATGGTCGCACGGGATACCCAGTGATGCATGCTTCGTGATTCTCGCCATATTATTCGTGCAATTAAATCCAATTTACTAGTAAAGGATAATGATCTCCGCTTTTGAGATACCAGATCACCCCACTGCTACACCGCCCACTATACCATAGCGTTTCGAGGCTCCATCGGGTTTAGTTTCCATGATGACCTTCGGTAGTCTACTTTCGATGGTTGCAACGCACATTAGATCTTCATTCAAAAAATCAAAACTCAAAGGCTCGTGAATCTTCTGCAGAGCTCCACCGGCTCTGAAAATCGCTTATTGCACTCTCTTTTATAGTCTTTGATTCACATAGACTATATCAAATTAAAGTAGAATTTGCCACACGGTCATTCTTTCATTCAAAGTAGTCGACTCCATCATAAAACACTTTAGAGGGGTCCAGCTTTGGGAATGAGCCAAGTTGTATGGTATGAAGCATGTATTGTCTCGGGCCTTCTAAGGTTGTCCATCAAGGAGCAACATAACTTCTCGATTGGTGAATATCTTGTCTCACACGTCAGTGAATTTCTTACCGAGATAGTATATCGCTTCTTTCTTTCTTCCCTGACTCATCATGCTGACCAAGCATGCATCTCATGGAATTCTCAACATCGCTAAGTACAGAGATCGCGCTTATTTGGGGCAAGGTGGCATCAAAGATCGGGGCATTGGACAAGTAATGTTTGACCTTGTCAAAGTCTTCTTGGCACTCTCATCCTAAATTCCTGGATTATGTTTCTTATGAGACGGGAATATAGGGTCGATTTCAGATTAGTTGTTGAAATGAACCGGCGATGTAATTTAACTTCCTTAAGAAACCTCAACTTCATTTTAGGTACGCGCTTCGGAGGTAGCTCTCAGATAGCCTTGACTTTATCCGGCCAATCTCGATCCTTTTTCACCGACTAAGGCAAATCCTAGCCTCTTCGAAGGTACATTTTGTTGGATTAAGCTTTAGTTGGATTTTTCTCAACCTTAAGAACAATTTCCTTAATACTTCTGCACATGTTCATTTTCCGCGCTCGATTTTGCAATCATGTCGCCGATATAAAACTTTAATTTCTTTTTGTGCATCATGTCATGAAACAAAGTTACCATGGCTCTTTTTGATACGCTGCTCCAACATTCTTTAGTCCAAATGGCATCACCTTATAGCAAAATGTTCCCTACATAGTTGGCGAATGTGGTCTTCTCCATGTTTTGGATGCATCTCTTTATCCGTTGTATCCAAGAGAAACCATTCATGAAGGGGAGAACAAAGTTGAATAACTCAATGTGAGTACGTAACTGGAACGAAGTACAAC